>OX457040.1:15678673-15696173 GCA_949752735.1 Lumbricus terrestris | reverse complement strand
CTCAAACTCTTCTGAGAGCATAATGATAATATATTGACCAGTCAGATGCTTGCATTAGGACATAAGACGCTAAGTCCAATGGTCCGGTGCCAGGTGCGTGGGTGTTTCCGCGCGTGGGCGGAGACGTTCTGTTTCCTTTCCAGAAGGCATACCTCCCACTCTGCCTCCCTCCTCTCTCTTCCTCCCTCTGTCTGTCTGCCTCCTGACTCTGTCTCTGCCTCATGCGCTCTGCGGCTGGACCCGAAGGCATTAAGTGGGCCCTCTATCGCCCTCTATCGAACGCTTCTGGTAAAGCAGTGGTCGTCGTCGTCCGCCATTCTACAATGTACCGCTGCAACCGATCCCTGCCTGCCTGCCTGCTGCCTGCCTGCTGCCTGCCTGCCTGCCTGCCTGCCTGTCTGCCTGCCTGCCTTCGTCCTGCGTCTAAATATGTTTGCCCAGCTGACGCAATCGTCCGATCGTTACACGACTTAGCCATTAGAGACACAGACAGACACACAGAGAGGCAGACATGCAGACGTACAGATGAACGGATAGACAGAGAGACGGACAGGTGTACGGACAGACAGGGAAAGAGAAAGACATACAGAGAGATAGATAGACGAACGGACAAACAGAGAGACAGATAAATGGATAGACTGATTGACTGACTGACTGACTGACTGATTGACTGACTGACTGACTGACTGACTGACTGACTGACTAACTGTCTGACTGACTGACTGACTGCCTGATTGACTGACTGACTAATTGATTGACTGAATGACTGACTGACCGCCTGATTGACTGACTGACTGACTAATTGATTGACTGAATGACTAATTGATTGACTGAATGACTGACTGTCTGACTAATTGATTGACTGACTGACTGTCTGACTAATTGACTGACTGACTGTCTAATTGACTGACTGACTGACTGACTGACTGACTGACTGACTGACTGACTGACTGACTGACTGACTGCCTGAAGGAAAATTGGATAGAGGGACAGACAGACAGACCAGCAGTTCGACGCAGTCCAAAAAACGAATGGACGGTCGAAAAGACCGACATACAGACGGAAAGAAAAAATCAGAATGACAGAGTGGCAGACAGAAAGACAAAGAGAAAAGGAGACGTAAGGTAAAGGATTATGGGATTAGGCGTATAATATCGGAAACACGCTACTTGCTAAACAGCTTTAGCCAACTGCTAAAGATAGACATTTATGCACTCGAAATGACACTTACATATGACATATTTTGTTATATCACATATTTATCATATATCACATAATTTATTACAATTAGGTTTTTATCGCACATATTCATATGCCATGTTCCATCGCATTTGATAAGAGAATCGCCTTGATTATTATTATTTACATTGCTCAGATACTCACGATAAAGACACACACATAATAATTATTATCACCTGTATACAAAAGCACGTATACCTTAGTTCAAAACAACATGCATTCATACAAGCATAATTGCATATATATAAATATATAATTATATACACAAGACATGGTCTCCAATAGATTCGTTAATTAATGGTTTTCCACTTGAGCTGCCTTGTTGAACCGCACAAATATATAGAGTTGTATTTTGCAAACTGTTTCACCTTTGCCCACTCGCCAATGAGTTTGCTCCCTCAAAAGACGCGAGGCGCTATATAAATTCTCGGATTGAATGAAGAAATACGCATACATAAATATACATGTATAGCTGCATACATACATACACACATGCATACATACATGCATACACACATACATACATACATGCATGCACATACACAATGTTCAATACACACATACAAACATACATACCTACATACATACATACATACAAACATACATACATGCATACACATACATACATACATACATACATACTTACATACATACATACATACATACACACATACATACATACATGTACACACACAAACATATACACACAAATATACATACATACATATATGCATACCTACATACATACATAAATATACATGCTATAGCTGCATACATACACACATGCATACATACATGCATACACACATACATACATACACACATACATACATACATACACATACATATACACACACATACATATACACACAAATATACATACATACATACATACATACATACATACATACATACATACATACATACATACTTACATACAATACCTACATACATACATGCATATATACATACATACGTAGTCTACATAATATACATAGGTCTAGCCTACACAGAGAATCATATATTATACATATCTGTGAGGTCGCTGGTTGCATGGCTAGTTCGAGTTTAGTGAACCAGGATTATGGAGGAACGAGCTCAGGATGTTTCAATAGTTTTTTATTCGTATCAAAACAGCAGAACGACATGATCAGTTACAATATTGTGACTACAGCGACGACGATGAGTGAAGGCAGAACACTCGATCGACTGACTGACTGACTGATTTTCCCCGACTGGCCTCTTTGCTTGTTTCTTACAATATGTCATGTTTAACGACACTGCCATATCGAAGATGATTAGTGTCGCCACGCCATTTAGGTCCCCGTGGACGGACCGTGCTAGCCCGAGATTTTTGAATCTCTGAAATAGCCACCTTCGGGAATCGAACCGCGGCCCGCACGCTCTTTCACAGAGTGAATTGCGTACAGACGCGCGGCCTTCGACCTTACCGGTGTAGCCAAGCGAGCCAGTTGGCCTCTCTGCTGCTGCTCAGCCTGTTTTATATTCTTTCCTTGGCCGCTTGATCTCTGGTATTTTTAGTCAAGCTGACCATGGTAGTAGGTAGCATTCCTGAATCTGTTGCCAGGCAACCGACAGTTCTTACCCTCTGCTTCTAAGTTCTACTCGAGCGGCCTGTAGACCAGGGCGGTTTTTAAGGAATTTTCAGAACTGCACAACTCCTTCTTTCCTTTCCCATCTTCCATGGTAAACTACTTCAAATCGGACATTTCTTGCTAGTTTTAGCTGTACAGAAGTGCTTATACAACAGCACAAATCCATTTAGAACTACACATTTTGTGTACAACTGCACGTTAAAAAAGCCCTGCTGTATAGTCAGTCTGCCCTGTCTTTCTTCCTGCCGTCTGTTCTCTATCTCTCTCTCTGTATCTGTCTCTCCCTTTTCTCTCTCTCTCTCTCTCTCTCTCTCTCTCTCTCTCTCGCTCTCTCTCTCTTTCTCTCTTTATTTTCCTTTCTCCTTCTGTACTACCCTATGTGTCAGTATCGCTCCTATATACATATGTATATAGGCTACAATGTATACATGAGCACACAGTTATTACAAGTATATGCATATACAAAAATACATGCGTACATACTTGAACTATAGTAGGCTATAGTCTATAGGTGGGCCAAAAGGGTGCGCCCAACTTTTTCCCAATTATATCTTGCGCCAGAAGTAAGAATTTTTAAATGAATTTTGCAAGCTTCATAATTCATAATTATTTACGTACAAATTTCACCAGAAATATCTTGCGCCAGAAGTAAGAATTTTTAACTGAATTTTGCAAGCTTCATAATTCATAATTATTTACGTACAAATTTCACCAGAAATATCTTGCGCCAGAAGTAAGAATTTTTAAATGAATTTTGCAAGCTTCATAATTCATAATTATTTACGTACAAATTTCACCAGAAATATCTTGCGCCAGAAGTAAGAATTTTTAAATGAATTTTGCAAGCTTCATAATTCATAATTATTTACGTACAAATTTCACCAGAAATATCTTGCGCCAGAAGTAAGAATTTTTAAATGAATTTTGCAAGCTTCATAATTCATAATTATTTACGTACAAATTTCACCAGAAATATCTTGCGCCAGAAGTAAGAATTTTTAAATGAATTTTGCAAGCTTCATAATTCATAATTATTTACGTACAAATTTCACCAGAAATATCTTGCGCCAGAAGTAAGAATTTTTAAATGAATTTTGCAAGCTTCATAATTCATAATTACTTACGTACAAATTTCACCAGAAATATCTTGTGCCAGAAGTAGCCTAAGAATTTTTAAATGAATTTTGCAAGCTTCATAATTCATAATTATTTACGTACAAATTTCACCAGAAATAATTGAAACAGAACAGAAGTTTTCTAACTTTAGTGAGACCATTCACTGATGAGTTAAAAACATAAAGCAACAGAAAGTAACAGAAAAACGATTTTATTAAGTCACATCTCAAATAATTGTTGTCAAATAACTTTTATAACGCCAGATAGCCTAATCACTATTATTATTATTTATAATGGAAATGGGGCAGCAAGAACTTTACAAAGAAATAGATCTACATGTTCGAGTACTGGTGGTGGACAAATTGAACACTAGCTGTGAAGCAATATCAAGTTCATTTGATAACAATTCTTTGAGATGGGACCTAATCAAATCGTTTTTCCTTACTTTTGCTGCGTCATGTTTTTGGATCATGAAAAAAGTGGTGGTCTCACTAAAAGTGATGTAACTTTGTTCTGTCTGAAGTTCCTTGGTGAAATTTGTCTATTGTACGTAAATATGAATTGCCTTTAGGCCTGCCAACAAATTTTAAATTCACACTTTTGACCAAGATATTGGTAAAAACTTTGAGGTATTTTTTGCCCATCCTGTTTGGTCATTGCCATGGTCATATGTACATGCGCTTACTCACACATACACTTATGCATACATTACATACAAATAGGTGAAATATTAATCTTTATCTTTAATTAGGCTACTGTTGTATGGATATTAGGAATTAGGATCTATAAGCATTAATGTCAGGACCAGAGGCGGCTTAATGGTGCAGCGGACACACACACACACACGCACACACACAGTCGGAATCCGCCTTGCAGACGTTTCCTGTTTTTCTCATTACCCGCGGGGCTAATAGGACAAGATTCCGAAGACCTATCGAAACAGCATTGCACGTATTATTCGGCTTATACGCTCTGTGGGGGGGGGGGGGGGTATCGCAGGCAATGCATTCGTCTGTGCCATACCAGATATGTAGCTACATAAATAGGAACCGTGGTGCACCACGTCGAATCAACGTTGTAATCTAGGACGACCGGGGATTTAACAGAAGGGATTGACATGGATTCAGCCGGCCGACCGCACTCTGAAATCACACGCACACAAACACGTGCATAAGCATACGCGCACAGACACACACGCGCACACACAGACACACGCAAACAACACTGTCGTATGCATCACCTTCAGAATGTGCAATGATCGAAGTTCTTGTAGAAAAAAGGTCGTATAACCTAATTGGCTTTAACAGTTTTTCTCGACTTACGTAACGTAACAGACGCCAAATTAAACGAATTCAGTACCGGTATTTATGCATGTAGGCCTATGTAGCCTATGTATTCATGTAGGTCTGTGTATGTACGGAAATACTGCTCCCACTGCATAATATAATTTAATTATAGTGAATTTGTCTACGTTGAATTTCCACGAGAGAAGAGCAGCTCGGTCCAAATACGACGCACCAATTTGCTGAACAGAAAGATATCCAGCTACATGACTTTGTATTTATAGGCCTATATAACTACGAATTTCATGTATAGGAAAGAAACAAAAAAGAATGGCATATGCCCAGTGGCGGATTTAGTCCAGGCCTGGGGGGTCTGGTCGCCCCCCCGTGCCCCTGTTGGGTAAGAAATGGCGCCCCCTCGGGCCCGGGCCGTACTTATTACTTAAACCTAAAATATCCTTCATGGAAACTAAATTATCATACTTTTACCAGTTAATTATAACATAGTTTTTTAACGACTTTACACAATCACACCATGAATTTAACACTCTTTACATAATTACGTATTTTTATTTATTTCTATGACTGCCTTTACTTATGTTTAATTATTGCCATGGGTCCATTGCCGCATTGCGTATATGAAAAAATTCAACTTGCCGTTATACAAATTTATATTAAATAAATGATGTTTTGTTAAACCGGATATCGTAAACAACCCTGACCTATCGTCTGCTTGCTGTTCTTGGCAGTTCTTCGTCATGTGTTGATTTTCTCCAGAGGTTTGGTTGAATATTTTAATTCTTTCAACGATCTAAATTTGACATCTGATTTATATAATTGAAAAGTAATCGCTACTAAGAGATTAAGAATTTTTGTAGGAATTTAACATGGAAATTTGGGATTATGAATGAATAAATCTGAATAGATCAGACTAATAATTAGTAATTAACAATAGCCTAATTATTAATAATCAATTAATCATTCTTAATTTATTATTAATTAAGATTAGGTAGCCTAATGAGTAATGACGAATAGACTAGAAGAAAAGCAGCAGGAGCGAAACTGGTGGGCGGGGGACGAAAACCCATTTTTTCACTATAAATTTTCATTCCCTTGCCATAGTGTCACAGAACTTTAGACAGATTTTTACGCAGGCCGCCTCAATGCGACTTGCACTCGACCCATGCTGAAACCCATGCAATAGCGAATAATTTACGACGCTAAAATACACGTTTACCAGCTTCAATATCCGATAAATAGCATAAATAAATATTTACTATACATAGCCTAAACATAAAATAATTTATGTAAATCTTGAAAGTAGTCAGGTGCACAAGTTTAAAAAGTTTCTGTTTTAGATTCTTGATTCTGTTTGATGTATTCGGCTAAATCGGACGAATTAAAATTAATTTACTGTTTTTAATAGGGCTGTTGATTTAATCGCGTTAACGCGTGCGATTAACGCGTTAAAAAAATTTGCGATTAAAAATTTTAACGCATTAATCGCACGCGTTAATTATATCTGATTAAAATGGAATCAGGGGCAGAAAAACTCGTTTTAAACGGAAGGCTCATACTTGAAACTAGCGAGACATTCTTTGGCAAATATTCCAAAAAAGAATTTCAGTATTATCGTAGCAATTCGTCGCTCAATTATCGATTGCATGCGAACCAAAACATGCATTTAACGCTAGCGATGAACTGTCTACATCGGCCGCATCGCATCGTCCACTAAGGTTGTTTCCTCACCCAGTCAGACTACGTTGGTTGAACTCCAAGAGATGACCAATGAATTTCAGGCTTCAAATGATGAATGTTTACAGAAGGACAACTGAGACGAGGTTTGACAAGAACCGCAACCTCTTGTGAAAAATTGTGACAAAATAATGCGATTCAATAGTAGACCTGCTATCCCTTGAACCGACCAATGTAAATAACTGGTCTGCCTATACAATTGACTGAATAAATAATTAATTTTGATAGACAGAACACGGTTGTCTAATTTTCACATTTTCATATTAGTTAAAGGGGGCTAAAATAAAAAATCAACGGATGACTGATTTGAACAATGTTTAAATTCTGCCTGTCATACAAAACTGTTCAATAAACTAAATGCAGAAATTCAATAGGCCTAAGCCAAAGGTAATTGAATATGTTTGCAATAGAAAGAATGCATTCAGTCATTAAAATTATATGCTTCAGGGGTTCTTAGAAAAAAGTAAGATTAATATATTTGAAGGAAATGTATTGCGATTAATTTGCCGTTAATTGCGATTAAAAAAATTAATCGCCCGATTAATTTCGATTAAAATTTTTAATCGAACAACAGCCCTAGTTTTTAACTATGTAAGTAGAGGCGCCCTCTTGAAATTCTCCTCGCCCCCCGTGCAATAAAACCTAAATCCGCCACTGCATAGGCCTACTGGAACAAACTGGCACAGGACGTCAGCTTTTAAGCAACCCTGTATATATACAAGAAGGAAGATGAAATACTTTGGACGGGCTTGACTAGCCTACGCGTCATTGAACTACTGAGGACAACAGAGTCACAGAGGAAAGATACATTAATTTTGGAGACAGACGGTTCATGGTGCGGCCAACTTTTGGATCGAAGACAAGACAAGACAAGACGAGACGAGACAAGACAAGACGAGACAAGACAAGAAAAGACCCATAAATCTGTTAGCGGATAGGTCGATCCTTTTTCCCTTTGCCTAAGCATGATGTATATACAAACGGCAAGCGATCCTTGCATTGGCCATGCATTATATATAGGCTAATGGTCTATTGTTCTCGCTGATCTTTTTGTTTCACCGTTCGTACAATTGTTAAGGCACAGTAAATTACAAACATAGAAGACGCGCGCTGTTGCTTTCTTCCGTCAACCTCTCCTTCGAGTCTTTCCTTCATTTTCGTCTTACTATCTTTCATCAATTTAAAATAAAATTTATCTGTCATTCTTTCTCTGAGTTCTCTACCGTCTTTTCCTTTATTCTTGCCTGTCTCTCATGTTTCTTTCCCTACATTTTTACATTATAGCCTACGTGTCCATCGTCCATATTTGCCACCCTGCACTCCCAGCACTCCATCCTTTACTGCTTAAGCCTTAAGTTTTTAAGCTCTATTTTTTAAATAATAACATTTGTTTTCGAATAAAAGAACAAAAATACAATTATTATTGTCAAAAATTTTCAGTATTTCTTATTATTTTATTATAATTAATTAGGCATTTTATTATTATTATTATTATTATTATTATTATTATTATTATTATTATTATTATTATTATTATTATTATTAATCCATCCTTTACTGCTCAAGTTCTGCTTCATCAACTCCCATCCTTAATTTTATCTGTATAGCCTATATGCGTCATTCACTGTTGCTATCCTTCCTTCCTCACTCCTACGTTGCCTCCTCAAGTTCCTAACCTCCAATTCCTAATTCCATCCTTCGCTTGACCGTGTAAATTTCGAAACTACGAAAACGATTCTTTCTTTATTGATCCGTTCAAATAATAATACGCCACGGAGCTGCACATGACATTGTGCTGTAATAGGAATACGCCTACACATACACGAATCGTCTGTTGAACTTTTGAACTTGTGGAATCGTAACTCAAATTGCCTTTGCTATCGGCATATTTTATTGCCATTGCTATCTGCATATTTTATTGCCATTGCTATCGGCATATTTTATTGCCACTGTTGTCATCGACGGACCAAGCAACGAACGGTCGGAACATCGCGGAATTGCGGGAACGGAATGGTTGCTTTGTGTCCGTGGAAATGGAAAAGTGGAGATGGAAAAGCACTGACCACCATCATCAATGGGACAAACATCGGATCTATCGATGTTCTGATTCAATGACATTGTCATCCGACCGGAGACGCGTATACGGACAAAGAAAGGTAGACGTACATGTAGACAGGCACGGGTGGATATCATGAATAGAGAGGCATGATGAAACATAAAACAGATCGAGACGACCATGAGGTAGATATACACGTAGCTACACAGAGGAATTAATGGAGGAGCTGCAGGACACGGATAAACAGACAGATCAAGAGATGCAAGCAAACATTCGAATGAATGAATGAGGATATAGAGAGCCGGACAGACAGGCAGACAGATACAGAGACAAACAGAGTGACAGAGACATAGACACAGGTAAAGAGACAGACAGACAGATACACACAGAGTGACAGAGAAAGAGAGATAGAGACAAAGAGAAAGAGAGACAGATTTACAGAGACAGAATGACAGAAAGACACAGAAAAAAGGGAGAGACAGAGAATGAGATATATATACATGCAGTGAGAGACAGGGAAGGAGAGAAGACAGAGACATACAGAGACATACAAAGAGAGACAGAGAGAGACAGAGAGAGAGACAGAGAGAGACAGAGAGAGAGACAGAGAGAAAGACAGAGAGAGACAGAGAGAGAGACAGACAGACAGAGAGAGACAGAGAGAGAGAGAGACAGAGAGAGAGAGAGACAGACAGACAGAGACAGAGAGAGGCAAATGTAGGCTACAGGGATGAATCAAGGGACAGACGGACGCATGCGCTAATGACATGAACACAGATACACACAGATCAAGAGACAAACACACAAGCGAATCGACTGACATGCAGACGCATAGAGGCAGATAGCAGGCAGACATATACACACGCCCGCACACACAGATTGAGAGGCAGAAAGACATACTCCGGGACGCATAGATACAGACGAACACACGGATGGACATAGTATACGGATAGAAAGGCTGATACAAAGAAAAGACAGATAGGCCCTACCTATACAGTATACGGTTGGCTCACAATCTTTAACGGCAACAGTAAAAGCAACTCCTTGAGGGATCATGAAATATGCATTCATCCTAAATGATAGCAGTCCGTTCAGATATACTGCAGGCTTATATACATGTACATACATGCATTATATACATGTATGTGTAGTACTGTGTACTGTAGTCTATATAATACATAAGCTTAGCTAGTAGTCTATGACTAGATATTGAAAATAATCTATAAGTTATAATGTATAATAGTACCATATATATATATACGTACGAGTAGGCTATAGGCCTATATGTGTATGCAGCTTGATATTATTGTCTATGCAATCTAAAAAGACATATTTATTATGTCATCAGTGTGCATGTGATATATATATGGCGGTTGAAGAACATTAATTGTAAGAGATGAGTCTGGAGCGCCTTCATAAAGTTCATATACTTTATAGCATCGCCTGTCGCTATAAGAAAGGACAAAAGAAACGATCAACGCAGAATATGCCACCCCCTGGTCCAGCTTTAGTATTCTTTTTGTTAGCATCAAGTTACATAAATAATTCTGCATAGTTTATGCGCAGGACTCAATCGCGCGGTTTAAATGTTGACATCCCGTGGCAGCATATATATTAATTATATATATGCTATATATATTTAATATATATATGCTATATATATATATATAATATATATAATATATATATATATGCTCTTCGTCTGCTTCCGCTCTGCTTCCAATGTTTAATCGTCCCATGCTTTTGTGTTTTAGTGTTCTTAAAAATTCGAATAAACATTACTGATCATGGAAATCCCGGTAGTCATTGCTTTCGTTAGGCGCCCACAGACTTCCTGCAGCATGGGGTAAAACACAACGGCCGCGGTTAAATGTTTTTAGCAAGAGCTTGAAAATGCAACCATGAAATTAAGAACATGGGTAGTTTTTCATACAGAAGTTTATTTATAAATGCACATTTCTCTATTTTATTTCGTGTTATCGTTAGCATCATTAGTGCCTCAGTGGGGCGAAATTAGTCAAAAAACAAAACGCAAGAAACTTAGTTATTAAGAAACAGGTGTTAATTTTCCAGAGGATATGTAAGGTGCCATTTTGCTCCTATGTGTGGGCGTCCATTACATAATGAAAATAGACTAGCCTAGTAGGCCGAATAACCTCTAGCGGGAACACTCAAGGATATTGCTGGACCTCACTAAAGTCTGCAGTAACAATTCTCCTTTGGAAATGACTCAGAGGTTTATAGAGCCACACATAAGCCATAGACTATTCGAATTGGATGCGCTAATTCAGTGATTTCGAATTCTCGAGTCGTGTGGGCCTATAGGCTACACCGAGATATGGCCAAAATCAAAAAGGTTAACTCTCAGAAGCCCTGCACTCTTAATTATTCAACATAGGATAAGCTTATCTGTATATGCCTATAGGCTAAATTTGTATGCTATTAGTATTAGGGTCTACCAACTATTCTGTAGGTCTGTGCATCCAATAAATGACACGAGTGGGCCTGCAATCCGGATGCCTTGACTTTGCAAAATGAGGAAGTCTGTCAAAACATATATGTAGGGCCTTGTAGGCATAAACAGGGAGTCAGAACTTCTATCCCTATTCCGGGTGGGTACAGTCCAGTGAAAAAGAGGGGAATCAGAAATGAGCTAACACTCATATAAATCCGGCTCAAGAGGGGAAGGCCAACCTGGGATGGGAAAGATAGGAATTGAGCCCGGTTGTTTAGTGAGGATAAAAGCCACTGTGCATAGGCTAGCATTCTTGTTTACGTATATAATGACACTATAGGCTTTGCGCTGATAGCCAAACGGAAGATAGCAGAATCGAAATTTAAAGCGACACTGGTGTTTCGTTTCACTGACTATCGAATCAATTTCTCGAAACATGTCAATTTCGCGTGATGTAGAGACAGTTACTTAGGGTCCACTGCGCGAAGTATAAACCGCTGTTATTGCCTGGAATTGTGGGATAGTCTGGACAGACTGTGGCGTTGATTAATTTCTCTGCGCCAGTCTGCAGCACACTTCGCGAGAGTGACATTTTGCCTGCGTTTGTCAAATTATCCACGCCGTTAAGCCAGATTACCTCGATGCGGCGCAAGACCGTCGAAAACAAACTCACACGTTCGACCAGACGCCGCCATTTTTATTTCTGCTGTGGACATCAACGCCCGCGTCTTATTTCCGGGCTTCATTATGCGCGCTGGTTCCCTGCTATGCCCGTCGACGCTGGCGATGTTCTAGCTCTGGGCTATCCAGCGTGAAATCGCTGTTCGATCCGTTGCACCGTCGGTTCACGACACCATTAGTCGTCTGCGCTCGGCAATTTTGCCAGACAAAACGCATTGCGGATCGATTTCGACCGAACCGCTTCCGAATGCAGCAGACTTGATAAATCGCCGCTGCCTACGGACAGCATATACAGACAGTCTGCCCGGAGCTAGGATCGTCCGTGGCAGCAGAAAATTCGTTGCCGCTGCTAGGAATACAGACATGCCATTGCGTTGACGTTGACGTCTTCTTGTCTTCAGTCGTTCGCCGACTCTCCTGTGGATTGTTAGCGACAGATTTGTCGACTTTTGTCCGCGAAGCATCGTTTAGGCGTCGAATGAACACCGGTTCGTGTAGGTTCTAAACGAACAGCTATAGCCTACATTATTTTAGTCTCCAAGTAGACTAGAAGTAAGAAAAGACGCTATTCGCCGAACGACCGTTGTTGTGAAAAAGACTGTCCGCTCTAACGTCTTAATTCGCCAAAAGGTTTGTGTGAATTTACTGTCGGAAAATTAGACGCCTGGGAGTTTAGTTCTTGGGTGTGATAAATTGGTTCCCCGTTCAGATCGTGTCGTCTGTAGGTCTAATGATTCCTTCGGGCGCCGTTCGAGCGCATCGTAATATCTTCTGATTTGGGTGCATTACAGGCGATCACGACAAAGCCATAGCTCGTTATTTTCTGCATTTCTATTGAAAGAAGTTTGCAACCCAGATGTGTTTGTTGTATATAAAAGAGACATGCAGCCTGGTGCAAGGTGTTTGTAAGCTGAAAAGTGAACATGCATATAATATATAGCCTATGAATATATATTACATATAGCCTATGTATATATATATATGCAGAAAGGAAGAAATTTGAAGGTAAATATAGACCTATGGCCTACATGTATTCCTGTACTAACAGTTAATTAAAATTCGTTACCAGGCAGGCTCGCCGAGAGGCGGAGAGGGGTAAGGAGCAAATACCAAACTTACAGGCGACTATAGGTTACAAAGTTAATGATTTATGCATGCCTTTTAAAATAATATTACTGACACTTAACCTAACTACAGTCCGTTCGCAGGTCGTGACCGCAGTTTTATTATTTGATTTTGTTTCTATAAAAAATAATTTGTTCCTCATAAAACCTTAAGACAGTTTAGGGAATCTTGACTAGGGCCCCCAACAATTTCTCTCAGCTAGCGACCATGGTCTTTACATATAAGATCAGAAGCGTATATTCTGAACGCATGATCGTGACATCATAAAAACAAGGCTGGTGTCACGAAATAGAGTATCCCCGTATTAATTGTATCCCCCAAATTAAAAAAGTCGAGAAAACCGCTTCCGCTTGTTTTTTTTTGCAAATTAATTTTCATCTGCTTTGTTTTGAACAGTGACACTAACAGTTAGGTCTATGTTTATTCCTATTAGATAACTTGTTTTGCCCTGTTTTTAGAGCACTTAAAACATTTAAAACACCTAAGAACACTCAGAGTTACTAAATAAATTCGAGTTGCCTGTATCTGAGCATTGCTTAGGACACTTAAAACAATTAGAGTCACTTTAAATTTTGATTACAGCATAAAAATTTTATTATGCGCATTTTTCAAAAAGGGGGATACAATGGTTTATCCCCCCGGATAGTCTAGACCAGTTAATTCCATCCGGGGGGATAGATTAATTCATCCCCCCGGATAGCTTTCAGGAGGATACTCCGTTTCGTGTCACCGGGACACACAATTAAAAGAACAATAGGCATGCCTATAGGCCTACAATGGAACCAAACGGTGCGGTAAAGATAGTCAACGGCAAAACGACTGAGTATTGATTATATATGGCGCACAGCGTGTAACGATGCAAATAGGGGCTTAGACTATAATAGGGTATATACTACACCATCGACTGCCTTGCATGGCAATGGAGAAGCTGCGCCCACGTTTTATAAGCTGCAGTCTATATTCGATGTTGCTCTTATAAGGTCAGCTGGGTGTATATCTGCGCATGGAGCGTATCGTTTCTGGGAATTTATAAAGCGACTCTCACAATGCAAGACAGGTACATATCTATCCATGCATATAATATAATGTTGTTATTGTGTTACGATGTAGGCTATATAGCATATGCATGGCGGCTGCATTATGGCAGTGGCGGCGCTAGGTGGGGGGCTGGGGGGAAACTAAGCCCCCTAAAAAAGGCCATCCATTTTTCCCCATGTAAAAATTAAATATTTGGGCGATTTACCCCTTTAGCCCCCCAAAACTGAAATCCTGGCGCCGCCACTGGCTGCATGCATGTAAGTATGTATGCAGGTGTGTACGTTTTATGCAGATATGCATGTACATATTGAAGCACCATATCAGGTTAACATGATAAAAATTCTTTGAAATGTGACTTAATAAAATCGCGTTTCTGTTACTTTTTGTTGCGTTATCATTTTGAATCGTGAAAAAAGTGGGTGGTATCACTAAAAGCGATATAACAATTGTTCTGTTTCAAATATTTTAGTGAAATTTGGTCAATTTATGTACATGGGAATTGTCTGTAAGCCTGCAAAATTTGATAGAAAAATTCTTACTTTTGACGAGGAGATTGGCAAAAAACTTTGGGGTACTTTTTATGGCCCACCCTGTATGTATGTATGTATGTAATATGTATGTATGTAATATGTATGTATGTATGTATGTATGTATGTATGTATGTATGTATGTATGCATGTATGCATGTATGCATGTATGCATGTATGCATGTATGCATGTATGCATGTATGCATGTATGCATGTATGCATGTATGCATGTATGCATGTATGCATGTATGCATGTATGCATGTATGCATGTATGCATGTATGCATGTATGCATGTATGCATGTATGCATGTATGCATGTATGCATGTATGCATGTATGCATGTATGTATATATGCATGTATGTATATATGCATGTATGTATATATGCATGTATGTATATATGCATGTATGTATATATGTATATTTATATGTATGTAGATGTATATGAGTGTATGTGTGTGTATGTGCGTTACTACCCAAACAGAAGTGCGTGTCTACTAAACTAGAATTGATTCATCGGGGAACTAAGACGAAGAAGACGAAGACCTCCTCCTCTTTGCCTTCCTCCTCCTCCTCGTTCCTCGAGCACCGTCCAGCTCCTCCGTGAAGATGCTCCAGTCCCCGGTCGACCACGGTCCCTCCTCTTCATCGGCCAACAACATGTCGAACGCACGCGAGGAGGTGAACCGCTTCACGAAGCTGCTGATGAGGACGAAGACTATTGCGTCCCAGCGCAGCTACGAGGACGGGGATGCCGGAAGTGAGCCGGACCAGGTCGAGGGAGGTCACCTGCAGAAGGTCCTCACGACCTCTGATCTCATTTCGCTGGGAGTCGGAAGCTGCTGTGGAACGGGGATGTATGTGGTGGCCGGATTCGTTGCCAGGACGATCGCAGGACCAGCTGTCATCATCTCGTTCATCATTGCTGCCATCGCATCCATTCTGTCAGGCAAGTCCATTCGTTCGTTCGTTCGTTCGTTCGTTCATTCGTTCATTCATTCGTTCATTCGTTCATTCTTTCGTTCGTTCATTCGCTCGTTCGTTCATTCGTTCATTCGTTCATTCGTTCATTCATTCGTTCGTTCATTCGTTCATTCGTTCATGCGTTCATTCATTCGTTCGTTCGTTCATTCGTTCATTCGTTCGTTCATTCGTTCGTTCGTTCATTTGTTCATTCGTTCATTCTTTCGTTCGTTCATTCGTTCATTCGTTCATTCGTTCGTTCGTTCATTCGTTAGTTCGTTCGTTCTTTCGTTCTTTCGTTCATTCGTTCATTCGTTCATTCATTCATTCGTTCGTTCGTTCATTCGTTCGTTCATTCGTTCATTCATTCGTTCATTCGTTCATTCGGTCATTCGTTCGTTCGTTCATTCGTTCATTCGTTCATTCATTCGTTCATTCGTTCATTCGTTCATTCGTTCATTCATTCATTCGTTCGTTCATTCGTTCATTCGTTCATGCGTTCATTCATTCGTTCGTTCGTTCATTCGTTCATTCGTTCGTTCATTCGTTCGTTCGTTCATTTGTTCATTCGTTCATTCTTTCGTTCGTTCATTCGTTCATTCGTTCATTCGTTCGTTCGTTCATTCGTTAGTTCGTTCGTTCTTTCGTTCTTTCGTTCATTCGTTCATTCGTTCATTCATTCATTCGTTCATTCGTTCATTCGTTCATTCGTTCATTCGTTCATTCGTTCAATCGTTCATTCGTCCATTCGTTCATTCGTTCATTCGTTCATTCATTCATTCGTTCATTCGTTCGTTCGTTCGTTCATTCGTTCATTCGTTCATTCGTTAATTCGTTCGTTCATTCGTTCATTCATTGGTTCATTCACTCATTAATTAATTAATTCATTCATTCATTCATTCATTCATTCATTGATTGATTCATTCATTCATTGGTTCATTCGTTCATTTATTCATTCATTCATTCGTTCATTCTTTCATTCATTCATTTATTCATTCATCTTATTCATTCTTTCATAACGGATATTTTATAGTGCCTCTTCAAGGTCACAACTCAGAAGCGCTGCCCTCTCTACTATGCCCTTCCTATACTACTCTCCCAGTTTCACCCTTCCTTCTGGTATACACTTCGTATACTACCCTTACTGCTACTCTCCTTACTATGCCATTCCTACCACTCTCCCTACTATATCCTTCCTATTACCCTCCCCAATATACCCTTCCTACTACCCTCCCTACTATGCCCTTCCTACTATCCTTCCTTTTCCCCTCCCTTCTACCTTTCTTTTACCCTTCCTACTACCCTTCCTTTTACTTTTCTTACTACTCTCACTGCTATGCCTCCCTACTACCCTCCCTGTTATACTGTCACTGCTACTTGGCTAGTGCTATAACAAATCGACAACCGTGCATCATCAATAGCATCAAGCAACGCTGTGCAGAGAAATACAATATCTGCAATGCAATAATAATATCCTAACACCATAATAATTATTATGTCACTATAGATTGCAATATATTCAGTATAATATGATATTATGTGTTGTGATGAATGCAACTCATTGTACTTTGTGCTTTATAATAGTACAATCACAATTCCATGCAGACATACGCACACAGACGGACAGATACAGGGGGACGGACTT
>OX457040.1:15621173-15676173 GCA_949752735.1 Lumbricus terrestris | reverse complement strand
CTCTCTCTCTCTCACTATCTGCCTCTCTCTCTCTCTCGTCCCTACTCCCGCATTTCACCAATTCGTCCATTCTATTCAATCTATTAGAAAGACACCATCACTGCGTTGCCTGTGTCAGCATCAGTAGCGGCCGCAGCAGCATCATCAGCAGCAGCAGCTTCAGCAGCAGAGGCAGCATCAGCATCCTTTTTTGGTCTGTGGAGGAGAGTTGAGTCTTCGTCATTTGAAGACCGAGTCTTTTCGTTGATTAGTTGCCCCGACTTCATTTGCCTAAAACGAACAGCAATGACACGATCGTCCCCCAAAGAACGAAGCATGAAGACGGTATACTAAGCCTGAAAGATCTCCTCCAACTCACTCTAGCATTCCATGGACTTCAGCAAAAGTACCTCTTAGGGTTTGTATTCATGCACATGTGTAAATCGTATAATGCATATATATACATATATATAATTTATATATACATATATATATGAATGGGCGAATATATATTATTTATGTATACATATACATAAATACAACTCAAACTGCAGGTCCCTTAGATTAAGCCCATGGAATGCCTCCATTTTGATTGATGCAATACTTGCTGGTCTATATCAGTGAGTGCAGCCGTCATTGGATCTGGCCAATCCGAACATCTTAGGCCCTACCAGTATTTGCATTCTTTGAATCGGAAAATATTGTGTGACCTATAGTTAATTAACTCCAGAATTAAAGTCTAGAGGTCACGGAAATTTAACCAGGAAAATATGGTGAAATTTGGTTCCCTACTTGCAAATATAATTATTGTGATGCAGTTGTGATGGTTATATATATATATATATATATATATATATATATATATATATATATATATATATAGTGGGGATGGGAATTTCCAAACGGACTTATAATTGGGGTTTCCCGAAATCTGTAAAATTTCTTATGATACGGCATTTCCGCTAATAAATAAATCTTAAAAAATTCAAAAGATTTTTTGACAATCATGGATGACTCAAGGCATTCTAAATCTTGTATAAAAATCTCTTTTCTTGAATTTGTTTAGTCACCAAATAAATTTTTAAATTATTATTTTTTAAATTTTATTTATTTATTATTTTTTTTACCCGAGGTATTTATGATCCCTCAGGATTTATTAATCTATTCTATGACGTTAGTGGTCCTCGTCCTCGGTGCGTTGTGCGAACGTGCCTCTAAATGCTATTATTATTATTATTATTATTAATTATTATTATTATTATTATTATTATTATTATTATTATTATTATTATTATTATTATTATAATGAACATGACAATGCTCGTCTGAGGTACAGCTTCCCAAACTGTTTATATGTGGTTTTATTGTTCACCTAGCACACTCTGCTGTTCCTGTTTTTACTGTCTGTAATAGGCCCCTATTGCAATTTATTGCAATTCTATTGATAATTCTCATCTCAAAGTTGGTCAGGACAGACAGGAAGACAATTGTTTTGGGTTGACTTTAGAAAGGTTCGCTCGCACAGTTGCTCTTGCTAGATAGGACGTGGCCTCAGCAAGTCACTTCATGCTGGTCGGATTAATCACTTCGAATGCGCCTACCGTTCATCACGGACAGAAACAACCACATGCATCATAGGCATTATAAGTGGTAGCTGCCAATCTCAAGGGATCTAACCTCCCCCGTGCAACCACCCGCTAGGCATCCGAAGGCTCTATCTAAATAAGCAGCATCCTGTTCAGGAAACTGGTTTCCTAAAACAGTTGCCGCAAAGAACGACCATTTTTGTTAAGTACTTTGTTGCATTTGCAAGACATGAAAGGTCAAATTTCGCTGATTGAAATAAGCGAGGCAAACTTGCATGTGTAGGACGTATCGAACACATACAAGTTCGTTTTCGTTGTAAATAATCGTATAACAACATCCGGACCGTAAATACTTATTGTAACTAAATTTGTCCTTTTTATGAATATTTTGTGAAAATTTTGCGATCTTATTGGCTGACACCAAAGCCAATTGTATACATGAATTTTTTCTATGCGCACATAATTATATTCGGTCACCATGGCAGTCAGTATAGAAATTGTGTCAACGCCAGCATCTGCCGCTGCCAGAGATCGCATTGACGAGAACGTTTGCGTGTCCATAGCAACAATGACATTATTGTTGCTATGGACACGAGCAAACGTTCTCGTCAACAGTAAAATTTCAAAATCATTTGTGACGTAGCAATAAATTAATAAATAATGGAATTAATTATCATAGCAATGGGCGGAGTTTAACAGGGGCTAGGGGGGTTAAGCCCCCAAGAAGCCCCCAGACTCATATTTTTACTGGGTAAATGGTATATTTTCTCGGGCTTAGCCCCCCCCAAGAAGGCGCAGACTCAGAAATTTGTTTGAAGAAAATGGTTTTCTTCACGAATGCGAAACTTATGAATGACTAAAAAAAGTCATCAACTTTTTGACGAGGAAATTTGTTTTTAAGGTCATCGGCGGCGCTCGTTCTGGGCCGAGTCTCAGCCAAAACAAATTTAGCCCCTCAAAGAACGGAAACCAAACTCCGCCCATAGTGGACACCCATTTGCTCCATAATTGAGTTAAGCAACGAGGAGGATATTGAGGTGCTAAAACAAATGACGCTAATGCATGAGTGATGCACAACTAATGGCCATTGGACCTAATTACCTTTTTCACCAATGCTGCACAATTACATTCTGACAAACACCATCTTTCCAATCCATCTTAAGGTTATCTGAACAGTTCAGAGGTCGTTCAGCCGTTCAGTATGCATAAGAGATTCAGAGACCGGTGGCCCTCGATCAATCGTGTCAAACGCCTTTCTAGAGCTATACAACACAGCACGACAAAATCAATGACATCTGACAACATCCGACCTAATGAGATCGTCGTCGTCTCTGCCTAATGTCTTTTCTCATGATTGCAGTTTCGGCGCCTGGTCGCTTGTCTCCCAGTGTTTAATCTAGACGTCTCTGGGGGGGGATGTTCCCCCCCAGGATTGACATTTCCCCCCCAGAAAAATTTGACGAAATCATATTGATTTTTAGTTACTGTTTTCATCATTGTTTTACATGAAGTGTTATTATACCGTGATATTATTTATTATTATATGATTATAATGACATTATCTACTACTATAATATATGATACTATCATGTTAAGATGACACCTTAAAATGCATCCATTGCAATGTGGAAATTCAGAAAGTTTCTAATGGGTCACTGAAAAAGTACAGCTATTTTGTTAAGATGACACCTTAAAATGCTGCCATTGCAATGTGAACATTCAGAAAGTTTCTAATGGGTCACTGAAGAAGTACAGCTATTTTGTTAAGATGACACCTTAAAATGCATCCATTGCAATGTGGAAATTCAGAAAGTTTCTAATGGGTCACTGAAAAAGTACAGCTATTTTTGTTAAGATGACACTTTAAAATGCTGCCATTGCAATGTGAACATTCAGAAAGTTTCTAATGGGTCACTGAAAAAGTACAGCTATTTTGTAAAGATGACCATTTAAAATGCTGCTATTGCAATGTTGAAATTCTAAAAGTTTCTAATTGGCCACTAAAAAAGTACAGCTATTTTGTTAAGATGACCCCTTAAAATGCTGCCATTGCAATGTGGAAATTCAAAAAGTTTCTGATGGGTCACTGAAAAAGTACAGCTATTTTGTCAAGATGACCCCTTAAAATTCTGCCATTGCAATGTGGAAATTCAAAAAGTTTCTGGTGAGGCTCTGAAAAAGTACAGGTTATTTGTTAAGATGACACCTTATAATGCTGCCATTGCAATGTGGAAATTCAAAAATTTTCTGATGGGTCACTTAAAAAGTACAGGTATTTTGTTAAGATGACCCCTTAAAATGCTGCCATTGCAATGTGGAAATTCAAAAAGTTTCTGATGAGGCTCTGAAAAAGTACAGGTATTTTGTTAAGATGACCCCTTAAAATGCTGCCATTGCAATGTGGAAATTCAAAAAGTTTCTGATGAGGCTCTGAAAAAGTACAGGTATTTTGTTAAGATGACCCCTTAAAATGCTGCCATTGCAATGTGGAAATTCAAAAAGTTTCTGATGAGGCTCTGAAAAAGTACAGGTATTTTGTTAAGATGACCCCTTAAAATGCTGCCATTGCAATGTGGAAATTCAAAAAGTTTCTGATGAGGCTCTGAAAAAGTACAGGTATTTTGTTAAGATGACACCTTATAATGCTGCCATTGCAATGTGGAAATTCAAAAAGTTTCTGATGGGGAGGGGCACATCCCCTCCCCATACCCCTCCCGGTCTCAGCGCTACGTGCCTCACGAGCGTCCTTCGCACGCTCAATTGTCTCCCCCCCAGAAACCTCAATTCCCCCCCCCAGAGGAGGGGGACTAGATTAAACACTGTTTGTCTCCAAATTGTGCAGCACATCTGGGAAGCAATCATTTTCCGCGATCACCATCGATAAAAACAACGTCATTTCTTCAAGATTGGACGGTTATATATATAAGCTTACGCAATACGTATATATATAATTATATATATGCTATTATATTTGACTGAATTTCCAGGTCTCTGCCAGTAAAAATTCTTCATCCAGCAATAAATTGCAGAGCTGGACAATGAAAGGAAGTCATCTTTATGTATCAGAGGATCAGGTGCGCACAGTTTTGACGAAGGATTGTCTAAATCAGCGGTTCTCAACCTGTGGGTCGCGACCCCCACGGGGGTCGCCTGACGATTTGCCAGGGGTCGCCTGGACCCTTCAGAAATTCGCAAAATATGTACACTTGTAGTAGCAATTTCTCCACTGTCTTCTGTACTAAATAATTTTTTTAAATACTTTTGCTATGATTTATTTGTGAGATTGCGGCAGCTATTCTTATTTTTGCCATTCCAATTTTCAAATGTAAATTCCACTTTTACCAATCATCTAAAAAAGAAAACAATATCCAGATTGCTCAAAGAATCTGTGCTGTCAGCTACCGTACTGGTGGTGAGGCCTGTAGCCTATACTTGGACGGAGACTTTGGTAGACAGAGGATCCCCTATCTCCCAAAGTCAACGGTCTCCCGAAATTTGTTGTGGAGACCGAGCTGCTTAAATCCCCCCAATATTTCAGATAGGAGCCTATATTTCATACATGTATAATTGTATATAATTATGATATCATTATTACTTCTTACAGCGTTATCCGCTCTTTATTCATAGTGAGCAATTTTGTTAAGATGAGAGCTTAAAGTGCTACCATTAATGTAAAAAATTTAAAAAATTGAGCAACGTCATTGACCATTTATTGAAGCCTTAAACTATGTCTCTCAGCACTGAAATCATGAGAATTTTTTAGAGATGACAGCTTTAGGCCTAAATGTGATAATTGAGGTGAGGAAATATAAAAATCTTAGACAATTGGAAGGACACTTTGGAAGTCTTTAACAATGTCTCAGCACTGAAATGATGAGCAATTTCGCTAAAATGACAGACTAATATGCTACAATTGCAGTGTGGAGATTCAAAAGAAGGCACACTTGAGACGGAGAGTCTGGGGATTTCCAGCAGCAAGACATGGGGAACTGTTGAAGTTTCACAAGCCGAATAGACTTTTGAAACTTAAACTTCGAACAATCAAATAAGCAACTCTCAGAATCACACGAGCCACGAAGCCTCACACAATTGCTAACAGCCAAGGTCGTAGCCAGGATTTGATTTCGGGGGGTGTTTCTTCAGTTTCCAATCCGAAAAAAAGGGATGACCTTTTAGTCATTGGACCGAAATCTTCAGAAAATGTCACAAATTTCCCATCTGAAAAAAGTGATGACCCTTTTTAGTAATTCGACCGAAATCTTCAGACAATGTCACCAATTTCCCGTCTGAAAAAAGTGATGACCTGTTTTTAGTCATCCGACTGAAATCAATACATTCTATTTCTTCACATTTTTTTCATTTTGGGGGTGTTTTCATGGTTTTATTTCATGGTTTTTACAAGTCGTCATGTGCTAGTAAATGCATTCTAATATTTTTTACTTTTCACATTTCGGGGTGTTCAAACACCCAAAACACCCCCTAGCTACGGCACTGCTAACAGAAGTTTCGAATTATGAAGTCAAAATACATTACAATGGACAATGATAGAACAAAATGTAGTGATAGAGGCGACTCAATAAATTTTGTTGATGGGGATCGTCACAACTTTTGAAATGTTACCAAGGGGTCGCCGCACAAAAAAGGTTGAGAACCGCTGGTCTAAATGAAGCGCTGCACTTGAGTGGGCTGGATGGAGGTTGGGGCATGGATGGGCGGTGTTTAATCTAGTCCCTCTGTGCGGGGGGGGAGGAATTCAGGTCTCTGGGAAGGGGGGGGTAAAGTCGCGTGGCGCTGAACAGTGGAAGGTTTTTACTCTTGTCATCTCTCTTTTTCTGATGAACATTATAAGTGTATTTCATCATCGAATTTTATAGTCCATTTCATAATTCAATAATTGCGTTACTCTTTACTTCTTTACTTCGTGTACGAAGTAAAAAGCATAGGCTTATGTCCGATTTTTCTTGGGTTATGTCGTTCCTGGGGAACTCCCTTACCCCAGAGACGTCTATAGATTAAACACTGGGACATGCATGGGCGCATTTAGGCGGCTTCTCCGACCTCGATGATTTCCGAATATTTTAAAACTTATTCTGTGTATTCATGTGGTGACCATGCTCATTGAAAATCCCCCCAAAATGGAAAATCCCTTACAAAACGTTTTTCTGGCGACTTCCATTGGTTTTTATAGGCTAACAAGTCCAACCGATTATCATTTTGACCGATTTTCGAATCCACATGGTTGGCCTGCTTCTTTGCCGAACTTGAATTCGATCCGATTAATCAGCGATAACTCATTCACTTTTATTTTGGTTTTTTATAAGGGCTGCTTGCTATTCCTCGAAAAAAATACAAAATACATGATCTTATATATATTCTCGCGAGATGTGATTCAAAGGAGAGTTTTTAAGCACTGAAAAAACTTTAAAATAAATAGCTGATTGATGTTTCTTATATTAATAAAACTAACATTTGAAACCGCGTGTGCTAAGAAGAAACCAGCTTGTCCGACAAGCGTTCTGTTGATGCATCGAATCACTATTTTAAATTTTGTTCACACCAACTTTCAATAACAAAGATTAAAGATTACGGCAAGTGGAAGGAGGACTTAAGGTATAACATGGAGCTGGTTGAAGGAAGGAAGAGAATAATGGAACTAGAGATAATAGGAGACGGAGAACCACGATGGAAAAGAATGAAGAAGGGAAAAGCAGACTTCATTGGAAGGGGAGGATAGGAAGAAGAGGGGGAAAATGAAAGTCAAACACCCAACCTACGGTTTAGGCAGGTTGCTATTTTGTTTTTGTGGGAAATAAATTGTTTTTGTTAGAAACTATTATAACGTCCATTGGTATTTGGATCGGTAATAGTCTTAAGACTGGGGTTGGATGGACAGGACAGTGGTAGGCCTGGAGCTGATTAGTTATGATGGTCTGACTTGAAGCATTGTGATTGGACTCTGCCTCGTTCTTCCTCCAAATATAGACATCGTTCAGCTGATTAAATCGCATCATCTCGCGACGACTTGCATGAATAGCAAATGTCGCAGTTAAAAGAAAAGAAATCCGATTAAACGATCGGATGCGAAGAACAAAGAAACCAACCGCAGCAGCAGCAGCAGCAACTCGTTCATCACTCATCCTCTTCCTATTATAAAAGACCGCTAGAGGACCATCATTTCATCTGGAATGTCTTCCGGATAGCATCGTCTCCTGTAAAACCATTTTTTTAAAGACCAGCAATACTTTATCTGTCATCCGGAAAAGACAATCCGGCTTCTAGAAAACCTGCAGCAACGAAATGCGATGGGGATTATGTATTTAAATTATGTCATCTTAATCAAGTTAGCGCAAACCGTCTGTGTTTATTGATATCTAATGCACCAGGTGGCAGTTGCTATATGCAAGTATAACCCGCGAAGCAACTTAAGGTTGTCGTTTTTCAATCAACTTGAGCAAGGATTGCTTTGACCAACACTCGAGCTTTTGTCTCCATTCAAGGCCGTAGCCAGAATTTGATTTCGGGGGTGTTTCACTCATCAATTTTTCTTCCCCAAAAAACTGTCTGTGCTTATTGGTATCTAATGTGTAGGCTATATAATACCAGGTGCTATATATGCAAGTAAAACGTGCGAAGCAACTTAAGGTTGTCGTTTTTCAATCAAATTCACTTGAGCAAGGATTGCTTTGATCAAAACCCGAGCTTTTGTCTTCATCGGTCCTGCACTTTGAGCTTTTGTCTTTATTGGTCCTGCACTTTGAGCTTTTGTCTTTATTGGTCCTGCACTTTGAGCTTTTGTCTTTATTGGTCCTGCACTTTGAGCTTTTGTTTTTATTGGTCCTGCACTTTGAGCTTTTGTCTTCATTGGTCCTGCACTTTGAACTTTTGTCTTTATTGGTCCTGCACTTTGAGCTTTTGTCTTCATTGGTCCTGCACTTTGAGCCTTTGTCTTTATTGGTCCTGCACTTTGAGCTTTTGTCTTTATTGGTCCTGCACTTTGAGCTTTTGTCTTTATTGGTCCTGCACTTTGAGCTTTTGTCTTTATTGGTCCTGCACTTTGAGCTTTTGTCTTTATTGGTCCTGCACTTTGAGCTTTTGTCTTTATTGGTCCTGCACTTTGAGCTTTTGTCTTTATTGGTCCTGCACTTTGAGCTTTTGTCTTTATTGGTCCTGCACTTTGAGCTTTTGTCTTTATTGGTCCTGCACTTTGAGCTTTTGTTTTTATTGGTCCTGCACTTTGAGCTTTTGTCTTCATTGGTCCTGCACTTTGAACTTTTGTCTTTATTGGTCCTGCACTTTGAGCTTTTGTCTTCATTGGTCCTGCACTTTGAGCCTTTGTCTTTATTGGTCCTGCACTTTGAGCTTTTGTCTTTATTGGTCCTGCACTTTGAGCTTTTGTCTTTATTGGTCCTGCACTTTGAGCTTTTGTCTTTATTGGTCCTGCACTTTGAGCTTTTGTCTTTATTGGTCCTGCACTTTGAGCTTTTGTCTTTATTGGTCCTGCACTTTGAGCTTTTGTCTTTATTGGTCCTGCACTTTTGAATCTCTCCATTGACACGCCCCAAGCACACCTTTCCGATGTCTATACGCATAAATAGCGCTCGTGCGAAATTGTGACATTTAACCCCATTCCACTGTATTCCTATGTTGCTATTTGTGTTTCAAAAAGCGTTGAGCAAAGGCCAACTGTTCGCATCGTGCACGAGGTCTTATATTACTCTTATATTACTCTTATATTACTCTTATATTACTCTTATATTACTCTTATATTACTCTGCCGACCGCCTGCTTAACAATACCTTCGGACGTCGACTGCCTGGCGTGACAATTCCCGTCGAAAACAGCAGGATCGATGACGGTCTTGTTTCTCATCCAGTGGTGAAAGAAGCGAAGGAGAAGGCGAGAAGACGCGGAGAGAGAATGGGTGAGGAAGGAAGAAATGGAAGGATGGATGGATCATGGAAGAGGAGGAAATGGGGAAGAACGATGAAAGCATGGAAAAGAAGAAGAAAGCAAACATGAAAAAGGAGAAGAAGGAGGGCAGGAAGGCTGTGGGTGGAAGGAGAAGAGAGAGGGATGAAAGAGAATACAGGTCGGAGGGAAAAGAAAAAATGAAAGGAAGAAAGGAGGAGAGGAGAATAGGAGATTATGTGGAAAGGGAGACGGGAGGGAGGCAAGGATGAAAGAAGATATATGGAAGGGAGAGAGGGAGGGAGGCAGCGGGGGAAAGAGAGGCTGGGATTGAAGGAGAGTACAGGTTGGAGGGAAGAGAAAAAATGAAAGGGAGACTTTGTTGACGGAAGTGGCTGCAGAAAGGAGAACATGCACATGCCGAGGTAACTGTAGACTGGAGTAAACAGGAAAGTGGCCTACATGGCTGCGACATGGATCTCACACAGTGATGGATCAATAGGGATAGACAGACTAACTGGAGGATTGGGAGAGATGCGGGCTGCGACAGAAGGGAGAGGCCCCGAGGGGAATGTGGGACGAAAAACACCTTGAGCAAAATTCAGTGAAGTTTATAATTTGTCGCACCAAATTCGCACCACGAGAAGAAGAAGCTATTTGTGAAGAGAAAAGAAAGCAGTAGTTTATGTATTGAGTACGGAACATGCGAAGAAAGACACATGCGTAGGAAGGAGTCACTTGTCAAAGCAAACATATGCAGAGGTACATGTACATGCAGAGGCATAGGCATGTGCGAAGAAAGACACATAAACAGTCAGACGCATGCCAAGGTGGACAGACATATAAATAGGCAGACACATGCCAAGGTATATAGACAGACATATAAACAGTCAGACACATGCCAAGGTGGACAGACATATAAACAGTCAGACGCATGCCAAGGTGGACAGACATATAAATAGGCAGACACATGCCAAGGTATATAGACAGACATATAAACAGTCAGACACATGCCAAGGTGGACAGACATATAAACAGTCAGACACATGCCAAGGTGGACAGACATATAAATAGGCAGACACATGCCAAGGTGGACAGACATATAAATAGGCAGACACATGCCAAGGTGGACAGACATATAAATAGGCAGACACATGCCAAGGTATATAGACAGACATATAAACAGTCAGACGCATGCCAAGGTGGACAGACATATAAATAGGCAGACACATGCCAAGGTATATAGACAGACATATAAACAGTCAGACACATGCCAAGGTGGACAGACATATAAACAGTCAGACACATGCCAATGTATATAGACAGACATATAAACAGTCAGACACATGCCAAGGTGGACAGACATATAAATAGGCAGACACATGCCAAGGTGGACAGACATATAAATAGGCAGACACATGCCAAGGTATATAGACAGACATATAAATAGGCAGACACATGCCAAGGTGGACAGACATATAAATAGGCAGACACATGCCAAGGTATATAGACAGACATATAAACAGTCAGACACATGCCAAGGTGGACAGACATATAAATAGGCAGACACATGCCAAGGTATATAGACAGACATATAAACAGTCAGACACATGCCAAGGTGGACAGACATATAAACAGTCAGACACATGCCAAGGTATATAGACAGACATATAAACAGTCAGACACATGCCAAGGTGGACAGACATATAAATAGGCAGACACATGCCAAGGTATATAGACAGACATATAAACAGTCAGACACATGCCAAGGTGGACAGACATATAAATAGGCAGACACATGCCAAGGTATATAGACAGACATATAAACAGTCAGACACATGCCAAGGTGGACAGACATATAAATAGGCAGACACATGCCAAGGTATATAGACAGACATATAAACAGTCAGACACATGCCAAGGTGGACAGACATATAAATAGGCAGACACATGCCAAGGTGGACATACATATAAGTAGTCAGACACATGCCAAGGTGGACAGACATATAAATAGGCAGACACATGCCAAGGTGGACATACATATAAGCAGTCAGACACATGCCAAGGTATATAGACAGACATATAAGCAGTCAGACACATGCCAAGGTATACACAGACATAAAAATAGGCAGACACATGCGGTGGCTAACCCGCGACCATGAACATGATATTCGTCGACACTTACGTGATTACCTCATCGCTCATCTTGACAGCTGACGTGTCTCGTGTCGTCGAAAATTCATCTTAAATACAAATAACTTGCACGATATGCTAATTCCATTCACTGCTGCTTGACTCCGTGCAAACCGACCTGTAACAGACGCACTTAAAAGCTTAGGCATAATTAGGCTACTTAGAGAGTGAAGTCAGTTCATGCAGAAGAACACGGTTAGCGGGATTCGGCGTCGTTATATTCGTCACTGCACGCATCAGAGAGTTTCCTCTTTATGCAATATTATTATTATACTCGTCTCTTGTTGTGAGTGCAAACGTTAGAGCCCGTCATAGTCGTAGGTCTTGTCCGCGTTTGTCCGTGTTAGTCTCGTTGGCAATTTACACGTCTTTGTCTGTTTGCTTGGATGATTCTTCTTTGGCGCCGAACCCTTCGAGTGTGTTACTGCCATCTGGAATGGCCTCCCAGCAGTCTTCTTGCGATTGATATACTGGGCTGAACTCGCCTGCTTTTGTGAGTTGCTCAAATCTGATTTTTAAAGCTGTGGCTGGGCTGAAACATTCCTGAGTAGGTTACTTGAAGAGGCGCGATATCTATTATTGGACTGAATGAATGAATGATTGATTGAATGAATTAATGACTGATTGAATGATTAAATGATTGATTGAATGAATGAATGAACTAATGAATGAATGAATGAATAAATGAATGATTGTATGAATGAATGAATAAATGAATGAATGAATGAATGAATGAAAACAGTAGCCTATCTCCATAAATATGCGAATTCCTTGCGAACAAAAGACACTGAAACGTGAGCAGTGACCCAAGCACGTCAACAAAAACCTTACTCGACTCGGTGCGGCCATTTTCATCCACTCTCCCGCCTCGTTAATACCACACCTCCGGGGCCTCGGTGCTGCCAAGACCGTCGCTATAAATCTCGCACAACCTAAGTCGAAACAAGCCCAACGGCCGTCGAAGCTCGTCCATTTTGCTGTGATAATTCGTGTCCTGTGATCATTAATGTCCCGCAGGTCGATATTGCTCGCACGTTCTCAATGCCAGACGATGTATGAGGTCTCGTTCATTCCTTGTAATGCCAGACGATTTCCTACAGCGTCCGGTGTATGAGAAAGAGAGAGGCAGCAGACAGACAGGCAGACATACATACAGAGAGAGACAGACAGACAGACAGAGGGACAGAGACAAACAGACAAATAGACATTGATACATAGATAGAGAGACGAGATGGAGAGACAGAGACAGAGAAATAGAAACAGAGGCAGAGAGACAGAGAGGTAGAGACAGACAGACGTACAGACAAACATATATTGATAGAGTCAGAGAGAGACAGAGAGAGTGAGACAGAGAGACAGAGAGGTAGAGATAGATATAAATACAGAAAGACATGCGGAGAAACAGAGACAGACATACAGACAGAGAGAGACAGACAGACAGAGAGACACACAGACAAACGATATTGATAGAGAGACAGAGACACAAACACAGAGAGACAGAGAGGTAGAGACAGACATAAATACAGAAACACAAACAGACAGACAGACAGAGACAGACAGACAGACAGACAGACAGACAGAGATGTCGAATCACGAACGCTCCTTCGATTAACGATCGCCGTTGCGTCGATCCCCAATGCCCTTCGGTTACCATGGAGACCATTCATGCATATTCATGACTTGCTAACGCTGACATATTTAGGAGATTTCAGCGCACGTCATGATGATTGGCTGAGATGTCGACGTCGACTTTATATCTAATTAAATTCTAACCAATCAGCGCGATGCCTTTGAGACACGTGGGTACGACGAAGAAATAGAATGGAGGGATTCAGCTGGATGGATATAATTTTTATAGCGCAGGACAAATGAAGACGTAAACTTACTGCATATGGTGGGAAAAAGATCCTTATCGAAATGACCATGTAGAAGCCGGCAGAAATCTGGTTGGGGTCACAACATGAGGGGAAGCTTCCTCGGACATGTATTAATTATAAGTACCAATCACAGGGAAGTATGGAGGGTGAGACGACAAGAGCAGCCGGCAGAAATCTGGTTGGGGTCACAACATGAGGGGAAGCTTCCTCGGACATGTATTAATTATAAGTACCAATCACAGGGAAGTATGGAGGGTGAGACGACAAGAGCAGCCGGCAGAAATCTGGTTGGGGTCACAACATGAGGGGAGGCTTCCTCATACAAGTACTATTATTCAGGGAAGTACTGTATATGGAGGGTGATGCAAGAAGAGTAAGTCCGAGAATGATGTCATTGCACTGGATGATGAAGGATGGTTGTAGCGAGTTAAAAGAAAGAATCGGACTTTTATGTATAGGGGAAGCCGGGGTAATTTCGGCCATTTTTCGTATTTTTATAATAGATTGAAACGGGTTGACTGCTAAAATTAAATAAAATCACAACTGAATAAAGCAAGATAGGGACAATATACTGCAAGGTTACTTTTTGGGAGAGAGGAAAACATTTGTGAGAAAAAAATTGTTTTTTTAAGTGAATTTTTGGCCGGTTTTACCCCAGTATACGGGGTGAATTCGGCCAACAAGATTAATTTGATCCTCACAACAAACCAAATGAGGTATATGTGGGGTTCACACCGAAATCAGCATTAAGTCGAAAATTACACATCAGAGATACTTAGGAAATACCTGCTTGTATGTTTGTGATTTTTAAATTTTTTTAAAAGAATTTAATAAAATAATAATTTTCAAAAAAATTATTTTTTCCAATTTTAAAAAAAACCACAACATATAGTGTGAAATGGTGCGTTATAGTTATTTTTTAAAATTAAAACTGGGTATATTGGTACAAAATATAAAGTTATTGTATTAAAATTGGCACTATGTATCATTCCTAACATCTTTGGGGTAAATTCGTCCACATGGCCGAATTTACCCCGACCCACCCACCCTCCAAAAAATTTAAACGAGCATAGACCGCATTTTTGTATCATGAATTTGGATAACCAAATTGGCCAAAAATGTCGTGATTTGCAGAATAAAAAGCAAATAATTAACATTTGAACAAGATTACCTTGAATTCCTAGCTTTTACTGCCACAGTATGGATAAGTGGGTTAGGCTCGAACTCGTTTTTTTTACTCTTAGCTAATTATACTCACATAAAAGCAAAACTATCTCAATAAACATACTTAATATGCTATTATACGCTAGATGGCAGCATTAAAATCTTCCTATGCCCACTGGTTTCCTGGAAATCACCCTGGCCGAATTTACCCCATGGCCGAAATTACCCCGTCTTCCCCCTACATGACGATCGGCAACATTTGGAAGCACGAACCTGCCTATAGAAAGGCAGATAACCAAACGAAGAAGACGAATAAACAAAAAGATACATCCTATAAGCATACATTATACATAATATTATAATGTGCAAGTAACCAATGACGAGTCATCGAATCATGCGAAGTCGAACCGAATTGTCAGTTTCCCATCCCTGCAGAGCTGATAATATTAAAGTAACTTGTATATTATAAAGACAGTGTTTCGGTGTATACGTGCAAGATAGAGTATACGGCCTAGTCTAGACACACGTGTAAGTCTATGTTGTGTTCAACGTATACAGTCGAAGATAAGGAGAAATGACAGATGCGACATTCACATCTATTATAGTGGAGTCCATCGCAGATGTTATGCTGCATAGAAGACATTGAGGATGATGTGATGCAGGTCATCCCGAGGATGATCTGAAGAAGAAGACATTCCTCACAACAGACCGAAAAGGATTCTCTTGTCGCTTTATTAATTCCATATATATATATATCCATATATATTATATATATATGCCTATATCGCCCGCATATCCATCATGTAACAGCTAAAATATTGAAGTCAAGGGAATGAAGTCTGAAGTCTAGGGGATAAGAATTTGAGCCAGACGAGACTCCGATATTCAACAAGCATTTTTGCATAGACACTCTGAAAACGGTAAGAGAGAGAGAGAGAGAGAGAGAGAGAGAGAGAGAGAGAGAGAGAGAGAGAGAGAGAGAGAGAGAGAGAGAGACAGACAGACAGACAGACAGGCAGAAACAGAGAGACAGAGAGAGAGTGTGTGAGAGAGAGACAGACAGACAGAGACATACAGAGACAGAGAGAGAGTGTGTGTGTGTGAGAGAGAGAGAGAGACAAACAGAGACACAGACAGAGTCACAATTGGACGATGTCTTTATACAGGCTTCAGCAGAAGTTCGAACAAGAGAGAAAATGAAGAAGTAAAACCGACCTGTCACAAACTAATAGAACAGAAAATGAGAAGCTAACGAACGAACACGAGGCCATCTTGATATTATATTCATGCGGACTAATAACTCTGCTCTCTATAACATAGACTGCTCTTTCTTTCGCTATTCTGATCGCATTGCATTGTCCTCAGTCTTGTCTGTCTGTGTGTGTATATATCTGTCTGTCTGTTCTTGTTCTGTTCATCTTCGCTCTCCAAGTACGTCTGTGTAGCAGCCCATAAGTCGCATACCTCTGTAATTGTGTATGCATGCTGTGGCGTTGAGACGGACAGCGTCGTTTAATTCCACGCAGCCGCATTATCACATGTGGCTTCTGCTGCGCATCTACATACATCCCCAAGACATAATGGTATGGCTCACTGAGAGAGACATGTAGAGATAGGCAGACAGATACGGAGGGTAGAGACCGGGGAACTGAGAATTTTTCTCCGATAGACTCCCTGGAAAATACAATCTACGCCCTAGGCTACATCCATTCGAACTAACCAATAAAAACAATAAAAGCTTCATAACACGGATGCTGTATAAAAACATTTACTAGGCTTTATCCGCTGCTCCTTTGTGCTTGTTAACTGTCGCGTTATGTCGATCGGTTATTTTGTCAATAAAACGAATATCTATATAGACTGAGGCAGATGTACATGTATGCATGAATGTATGTTTGCGTGCAATGCCGTGCATGTATAAGTCTTATTATATATGCAGACATATTTATATGCATGCAATGTATATTCAAACATGTATGCATACATTCAACATGCATACATACATGCATACATGCATACATACATACATCTATACATGCATACATATATACATACATGCCTACATGTGCATACATACACTAATTCCTAAATACATGCAAACTTGCATGCATACACGAAACACATGCACAATGTGGCACATGCATGTACAATACATGCATGCACTTGTATGGAATGCATACGAGCATGCATACATACAATCAAACATGCATCAGACATTCAGTCATAATATTCATACAAACATACATACATTCATGCATACAGTGAGACATGCATACAGGCACACAGGCATATATTCACACGAGCATACAAGCATACATGTATGCATACAAAATAACGGTATGGAAATTTATGAAAGTCCTCGGAAAATGACTTGCATAAAACTCGCGATGGGACATGCAATCTCGCGAAAAAACCGATCGCATTTGCCTCCGAAATATAGCGGTTAATAAAGAGGGTGGGGTTTTTTTTGGGGGGGGGGGGGGTATATGACCCAGCAGGACATTGGATGGTCGTATTATATCGACCTGTGGTCCGCAGAGAACCATTAGTTGCGCATATCGCGTTCGCCGAAGTCTTATCACTGGAACATATCTATGGGCATGCATCGAGGCATTTGCAATGTCTGTCGATTTTGATGAGCGTTTCGATAAAACTCGCTCTGAATCGATACAGCTATTACAATTTTTATGCATCTATTGGCAGCATTCGAAAATTTGACCATATCTCGCATTTCACGCTTCATTGTCATCGTCTGCATAGGCCTATTTGCAGCGTTTTGAATTTGAAATTGTTCGTTTGGCGATGCCAGTTTGGGGAATATTCCACCCTTGGTGGTTAAGCGTGCTCTGCGGTTCCATTTCTAGTTTGACTGGTTGGCTATATTATATTAGTTCATCCGTAGAATTATTGGTTAATATTGCCTTTGGACGCAACTCGACAACGCAGCATTGCGTGTATTTTTCAGTGTCTAGAGTCTAGACTCTAGAGTCTAGACCATTTACCTAACAGCCGACCCCTTTTGAATCTATTTTAGATCTCGATTCCTCATGCACTTTCTATTAACACTCGAGTAATGCTCTATTCCAATGCACTTGCAAGATATAAAACGTAGGATTATTGGACTGGCATCAGCAATGTTTGGAAGATTGAACAAGATGTGGAGATCATGCAGCATATCGCGAATAAAAACCAAGTTAAAGCTGCACGAAGGGTTTTTCATCGAAGAGCTGTTGTACAGATAAAAATGTTGGTGCTTGCGATTGGAAGATGAACGGAGTCTACTGATAGCGGAAATGAGCTGCCTATGGAAGAATACTGTTGGTACATGCAGGTCCAGAAGGGACTGCAGGACACAAAACGAGTTGACCCGAGAGGATCTGCGACAAAAAGAGACAATAATTATTATCGACAAGGTCAGGAAAAGAAGACCCACGTGGTTTGTGCTTGTAACAAAGATGACAGATAATAGGCTGCAGGCCAGGGCTCTATACGGTTGCACGCACTGGGAGCGCTACTGAAAGGCTCTTGGTGCGAGAAGCGCTTTTTAAATGGTCAGGTATACAATACAGTGCAATACAATACAATACAATACAATGGACTGCAGATAGAGGGGCAAAACGCAGAGGACGACAGGCAAAGACATGGACGATTAATGTGGTGAAAGATCTAGAGACATGAGAGAAGCCGTGTTTTAGAAAACCAGGAACAGAACGACTTGGAGACTACGTCTTGCTAAAGACTCCTCGTCAGCACATATACCTGACCATGGAAGAAAGTAAGAAAGAAGACTTTTCTATTCCATCGAAGTTTGACTCGGAGTACCTCTGAGCTGACTGGGCGCTACACAAGCTCTTTCAATGAGCGATCAAGGAATAAAAAAATTACTGAACCAGTGAATAAATGAATAGATGTATTATTTGCATGTATGTATTGTACATGAACATTTATATAGCGCCTTGCAATAACCTCACGATTCTATTCCATTCTGTAGGTGATAGATAGGTGCATATATATATATCTATATTTATATATATATAGGGCCTACATATATAATATTATATAAAAATATATAAATCTTTCTTAGACCGAGCAGCTGGAAAAGAATGGCTTGCTGGTCGCTGTTTAACGATACAATGTGTCATAATATATCATGGAAGAATATAACATGGAACGCCAGAACTGCCGCTATATATCGGAAGTACATGTAGCCTATAGCAGTAGGCCTATTGTAAATTGAATGCGTCACTCAGGACATAGAACTATAGAACTACAGGGTTGGAGTCACCCGACGATCTGCTAAATGATGTACAGACCATGATTGCCACAACTAACATAATATATAGGCTATATAATTATATATATATTCATGTAATTTAGGTACATCGTATATAAATGCATGTCTAATTATCTATATGAAAGCTCGATGAGTGATATAGATTAGATGATGATGATGATGATGATGATGATGATGATGATGATGATGATGATGATGATGATGATGATGATGATGATGATGATGATGATGATGATGATGATGATGATGATGATGATGATGATGATGATGATGATGATGATGATGATGATGATGATGATGATGATGATGATGATGATGATGATGATGATGATGATGATGATGATGATGATGATGATGATGATGATGATGATGATGATGATGATGATGATGATGATGATGATGATGATGATGATGATGATGATGATGATGATGATGATGATGATGATGATGATGATGATGATGATGATGATGATGATGATGATGATGATGATGATGATGATGATGATGATGATGATGATGATGATGATGATGATGATGATGATGATGATGATGATGATGATGATGATGATGATGATGATGATGATGATGATGATGATGATGATGATGATGATGATGATGATGATGATGATGATGATGATGATGATGATGATGATGATGATGATGATGATGATGATGATGATGATGATGATGATGATGATGATGATGATGATGATGATGATGATGATGATGATGATGATGATGATGATGATGATGATGATGATGATGATGATGATGATGATGATGATGATGATGATGATGATGATGATGATGATGATGATGATGATGATGATGATGATGACGATGATGATGATGATGAAGTATATCAGCATATTTTATGCAGACACATTCATTGCGTTTTTTTTTAGAACCGATTGGGTCACTGCTCGCCTCTCGTTAGATTGGTGACCGAGCACCAGCCAAACGTCGCCTATAGACTAATACACAGCCGGAGAAGAATGGAAACGTTGGGGAAGGAGGTGGAAGTGGAAGAGGAGGGAGAAGACGAGGAGGAGATAGAGAAGGAGGAAGACGAGGAGGTGGAGGAAGGGAAGAAGAAGGAGAAAGAGGGTAAAGACGAATAGGTAGACGAGGAGGCGAAAGAGAAAGACAAAGAGGAGGAGGAGGAGGAGGAAGAGGAAGAGGAGAAGGATGGGTGGGATGGAAAGAGTAGAAGTGGAAATGAGGAGAAAAAGGGAGAGGGAGGAGGATGTGAAGAGGAGAAGGAGAATAAGAGGAGAGACGAGGCGAAGGAAGAGGAGTGGAAGAGGCGTGGTGGCATGAGGTATCGCCAAGGGTGGTAGGGTTGAGCTGGGGTTGGAGGGATTGTGACAGGAAAGAGGCGTCCATAACTCGGCTAATCCGCGGGATAAAGACGGACGGAATACAGAAGAGGCTTTCGTCGCCTTTTAAAGACGAAATCGGGTTTCTCTTCATCGACGGCATTTACTGACCGATTATATTGTCCAGTTATATTCAACGTTTATTGGCTTCATTGCTGGAGAGAGCTATAAGCTTAGAGCTAGAGGCAGTAGAGCTATCTATAGAGTCTCTGCTTCTCTGCAGTCTGAATTCTCGTTTTTCTTTCACGAGAAGATAAATTAATTGAGCAGAGAAACGACTCAATTATAATATGTTCGATTTGGAATTCGTTGGTCGATATAGTAAACGATGTTAACACGTAAAGGGCAACTTTATGGGGTGTGGTAACCAGAGGAGACGTTTATGTACAGTGTTCGAGTTGTGTTTTTATATCTTTTAAAGCTTGCTAATTGACTAACTTAACGTAAGCAAGAATAAATATGGCTACTTACAAGAATGTCCATGCACTCACAAAAAGAAAAACGTACATGAATGAATTAATTTTATGCACAAGTTTCATCACACGCACATACACGCCAATATCTATTAAAGGAGAATATAAAAGAGAATGCATGCATAGTTGTATACCCATGTAGGCCTACAACCTCGCACATAATATATACCCAGAATACACGCCCGCTGTTCCGCAGCTTTTGACCTGAAAGTTTGCATCTCTAGATACAGTCACATCGGGTTTCTCGGACCACCCTGTGGAGGGGTTGGGTGTGGCGAGAAACAAAAATTTATCTGGCAACGCCGGTTTCAGTCACAGTTTTGCACCTACTCACCTTAAACCTTGCAGCTAGACAGAGTGTCACCACGTCCAAGCCCGCCCGCCTCGAGAAACTAAAATTTTCCGTTAGCTCCGATTATATAATTAAAACCTGACAGCTAGTCAGAGTACGTCCAGTGCGAGGAATTCTTCGAAAAAAAGACCCATATATATATGAGCTTACATACGTGCATACATGCATAGTGGTCTACATGCATGTATGTATGTATGTATGTATGTATGTATGTATGTATGTATGTATGTATGTATGTATGTATGTATGTATGTATGTATGTATGTATGTATGTATGTATGTATGTATGTATGTATGTATGTATGTATGTATGTATGTATGTATGTATGTATGTATGTATGTATGTATGTATGTATGTATGTATGCATGCATGTATGTATGTATGTATGTATGTATGTCTTACATATTTGTATGATATTATGCATACATGTATGCATAATATCATATACAAAGCACATGCAGACATGTATACACAACAGTTAACCCTCTCAGTAAACGATAAATGAATTGTGAACGTGTATATACTGTTCATGTGTAGGTGTGTGTTACGGTGAGTTCGGCGTACGTGTACCGAAGACAACAGGTTCTGCATACATGTACAGCTACGTTGCAGTCGGTGAGTTCGTCGCCTTCCTTCTCGGATGGAATATGATCCTCGAGTACGTGATCGGGAGTGCAGCGGGGGCCAGTGCCATCAGCTACTGCTTCGATGCCCTTACCAACCACACGATGAGCACATACCTCGAAGACAACGTTGGCACCGTCATCGGTAAACCTATATTGTTCTGCAGCTATTGTCCTATTATATGTTCGAGGTATTGATAATTGCTAATTTATGTAGCGCCCGCAGATCGGAATTGGTTCCTCAACCTGTCAGCGTATAATATATAGCGCGCTTTCTCAGTTGTAGGTTTGTCTGGAGGAGATACTTAGAGATAGGCTACCTCGAGTATGTTATACCCATAGGGATATAAATGTATGAGACATATTTGTATCAATGTGGTTGGACTGGGAGCGCCTCTGAGTGGACTTCCTGAAGAGGCGCTATATGAATTCTTGAGATTATTGAACGAATGAAATCCAGTATTTCAGATCATCCCATATATGGGTCAGGTCATCCTATATGTAGGTCAGGGCATCGATATAAAGGTCAGGTCATCATATTTAGATTCGGTCAGTGGCGTCTATACAATGGTGGGGTTGGGAAAACAATCTTCAATCGAATTTTAAAAGGTTTGATCTATAGTTCACGTTTTTGGGCATAAAACAATCGAATTTGTTGATTTTCGATGGTATAAGTCGGCCAGAGTCGGTGTGGTCGTTCTCCCAATCCAGGTCACCCCACGCCACTGGGTCAGGTCATCAGCATCGTCGTCGTCGTCGTCGTTGTCGTTGTTGTCGTCGTCGTCGTAATCATCACCGGTTTTGCAGTGCATCGTACGTTTTTGTATACGGTCTTCGCATCCGTTTCATCATGAAATCAAATTTTCGGTTGCCAATCAATCGTCTTGCGCTATAAAATCGACAGCTGCAGCTCTCGTCTGCTCTCGAGTCAAAGGCTATCGTCCGCTGTTTACGCTGGTTCCCTGCAGACGGCGCTAATACCGATTTCGAAGAAACTGAGCAGATAGACACACACACACACACACACACACACACACACACACACACACGCGTACGTTTGGACGCGTAAAAACAAGCGTAGGCCTATAGGTTGATCCAAACAAGGCGACAATACAAACAGCCATAATAACAGTGCCAATATACTTAAAAGAAGTACGCAATGACTAATCGATGCATCGATATAGGCAATTAAGCATATAGGCCTACACACGTGTATGCATAATATATAATATATAATTTCCTCTGGGCTGTCACGCTGAGAGCGCCTCTGAATAGCTAGCCTGTAAGAGGCGCTTTATAAATGCTTATATACAATACAATAATATATAATACCAAGAAGTAATAGGCTAGTAGATAATAAAGTGGTCCAAATATGGCAAACGCATTACGATGTTTTATGCATATATAATGCATATGCGACAACAAACGCACAATTTGTGTTATATATATGCAATGCAAGTGTAATTATATATGTGTGTATGTGTGTGGGTGTGTGGGTGTGCTGAGCAGAACTGAGCACAAATGTATAAATTCAGCGGCAAACACTAAATTAATGAGTGGCCTGGCTAAGTGCCTATTAGCCTCTCGCCAGCCAATCATGATTGTTGACCGATGTTCGCCGCTGGCTGCTGCCATGGCAACACGGTCGTGCATACGTCTCATTACCTCATTGGTGGAGATGTAGTTGACGGTCGCCATATTGTAAAAAGACTATAAGAGTAATGACATTCATGTAGCGCATCTCCATGATTAGAAGGGTCAGCTACTTGGCTGCATGAGTTGCGTGTAAACTGTACTTATGACATCAAAGCCTGCAAAAAAGATAATAAAATCTAGCGTGGGTTAAAAACGAGGGTCTACCATGCACTCTGATGTTGTCTGGATCAATAGATGTATAGGCCTATAATTGGCTCAATGCTGTGTCCGTATTTGGGCGTGTCTGGTAAAGTAGGTTCTGATGACTGTGCTCTTCCATTAGACACTGCATGTAGACATTTTGGCGTGCACGTTCTATGGTTGCAGTATCGACCAATGTTGACTCATTGCTTCTTGGCTGCAGCTTGTCTTTCACCCATGCAGCCCGACAGAAGAATCGATAATATTGCGCTAGATAAATCACCAGATTTTTTATATTAGATTACATTGAATTGCAGAGAATAATACTAAAAAGGGTCAGACTAGATTAGATTAGATTACAGACTACAAGGGATTAGAGTTGATTGGTATATCCCTAAATACAGTCAGCTTCTCGCCTAATCAAAACACCTATTTCAATAGCATCACAGCCTTCACCGTGCTAGTCGTACGTGATATATGTTTTAATGAAAATATATAGATCTATGATTGATCGTATATGCATGCATGGCATGGTGCGGAAAGGGTTAACACAATGGAGCAATGATAAAGTCTATAACGTTTCAGACTTTGTTGTGTATCCCATGCGATTATTTATGCCGTCGGCGCATGCGCATGACGGCAATGCACGCGTGCGCATGCGCGTGCGCATGGCATCACGCAGCATTTGCATAATCAATGGAACAAAAATAGCTAGGCTATTTATCCCGGCGATTATTTCGCTTCACGTACTTTGTGAAACACCGAACAGCGATCGATACTACGGAGTCATTGAAAGAAAACCTGCTCTGTGGTGGCTTAGAATTTTAGATACTAAAACGAAAACCTTCACGATTAAGACGTGAGTTGCATGAAGTGCATGCTGTTGATATATTGGCAGGCTTCATGTGAGAATTTCCAACGGCCACTCATATTTATTTAATGATAGGCTATTAAATTTATGATCGGGTTTTGCTAGCATTTTAAGAGTATCTGTATATTTTGCGAAATATTTTCAAACACAAAAAATTAGCAAATTGGATAACAAGAAATAATCTATGATGTTGTTACAATGTTCAAAAGATAAAGCAGAGCAGAACTTTGAGCAGAAAGATACACGGAATAGGCCAAGTAATTGCGGCAGCTGTTATATAAATCATTGTCCATGCAATGGACTAGCCCGCATTTGATTATGTTCTATAGAGACAATAGAATACTCAGTGCTTTGTGAGAGACGCAACGTTCTCTGACCATATATTATGTAGCCTACAACTTTCTGATCACTACACGTTGCTAAAGATCATGTGTGGGTTTATATGAAAGAACTGCAAGAAACAATTTACGAAGCAGCCGCAGGAGAGGAAACTCGTGCAAAACAATTACTTATCCGGTGCGATGCATGTAGGTCTACGTGGCGTTTTCTTCGAAACTGCAACGCCCCTGTCAAATAAACAAGATGTAATATTCCCCAAGGAAACATTTTTCAGTTTATCGTATAGCGCACGCCTCTCTGTTGTTTTTACCGAATCGAGCTGGCGCTATAGTAATTACTATGAATCAACGACTCGACTTATAAAAAATGTGGTGGTGGATTGCTTCATGTTTCCTCTTCAAGCTACGAAGTTGAGAGGAGAAATTCTATATATAGCCTTCCCTTATTCCCAGAATTTGCGGCTCTGTGCAGATCGCTTTGATAGCGATCGCGGTTTTGATGTGCTTAACGATGTCGTTAATGTTCCTATTCGTACATATACATGTAAGAATATTATGTACAGTATATATTTGTATATTATACATAGAGGGAGATAGGGAGGGGAGTATAGGAGTAAAGAAATCGCACTTCATTCAGTGCCGGCGCCAGGATTTCAGTTTTGGAGGGGCTGAAGCCCGCGGCCAAATTTTCCATTTTCGCCGCCAAAATTTCTGACGACCTTTTTTTTTTTAGTCATCGACCAAAATCGTGGATATTTCAATGTAAAATAATTCAGATGGTCATTTTTTAGGGGGGGGGCTGAGCCTCTTGTAGGGGGGGGGCTTAGCCCCCCAGCCCCCCCCCCCCCCAGCGCCGCCACTGACTTCATTACAATGCTTGAATAAATATAAATCATATATACATGTATATATAATCATTATATATGATGTATACATACATACATACATACATACATACATACATACATACATACATACATACATGATACATACATATATACATGCATGCATGAAATACATACATACACAGTATACAAGTATATATAGGTATGCATACAAATATACAGACAATGGAGACATATTATCGATTGGCTGACCGACTTGCAGGAAGTGCATGCATGTGTGTTTGCGCGCGTGTGTGTCACAGTGAGTGCGTGTCTGCGCCTCAGTGTGTGTGTGTGTGTGTGTGTGTGTGTGTATGTATGTGCACATCAGTGTGTGTGTGTGTGCACATCAGTGTGCGTGTGCCATAGTGTGTCTGTGTGTGTGAGCGTGCCTGTCTTTTGTCCTTGTCCAAGCATGTGTCTGTATGTTTCTGGTGCGCGTTGGTCTACTTGATTGTCTCTAGTTGTTTTTGAAATCGCTCTCCATCGTCGTCGTCCATTAACGACGCGTAGGTGTTTGTCGATAACTCTTCCATCCACCGCAGCAGCAGCAGCAGCAGCAGCAGCAACAACAGCAACAACAGCAGTAGCAGCAGCAGTGGCAGCAGCAGCTCGTCAGAGAAGCAGGGAAGGGGATGGAGCATAGTGAGATGGAGAGACAAAGGAAGGAAGAACGGAACGGAAGGAAGAGGACAATGGAAAGGAAAGAGCTAGGAAAACAAGTGATGGAAATAGGAAGATGGAGAGAGGGAGGAAGGTGATATGGAAAGGGTAGGAAGGACAAAGAGGTAAGACAAGTGAAGGAAGGAGGGAGGGAGATGGTGTAAATAGGATATGGAAGAGGAAGGAAGAAACAAAGAGGAGCAGAATGGGAAGGAAACAAAATGGAGGATGAAAGAGAAATGGAATGGGTGGAGGAGTGGAAGGAAACTCCACACAGCGTCGCTCTTATATCGGCCATCAATGCCATGGCAAGATTAGAATTTATGTAGCGCCCCTTTAGCCTATTTCGTATACCGCTGATGATTCTCGGTGGCTGGCGTGACACGGTTACTGGTTGCTATGGCGACGACGATGAGTTCTCTGCCTCCCGGTGACTCTCAGTCAGGTTAAAAGCAAATTTATTTGGCGCCAACTGATGTAATGAGGTGGATAAAGGTCATTTTCGATGGTACTTTAAAGATAACGAAGGCGTCGTCAAACGCTGAGAGCAAATATTCAGTTCAATAAAATATAGAGATAAATCGAAATCTAAGCAAATGTAAAATTAATACAAATATATGATCTTAGAAAGACTTAGATAGTCTATATAAATACACAAACAGAGGCTTAAATGTATAATGTAATGTAAATCTGCGAAAATTTATCAACGTCCACAATAGAAACTATAGCACTGACGCTGTATAAAATTAATGAAGTCCGCAATAGCCTTGGCTTCTCTGGTCGTACCAATGCAGGTCTGGATCCGGGGCGGGGTGGGCGGGGCGTCAAGTTGCAACGTAATACATGTATGTACTTAATTTCACTCTAAATTTTCCACTTTATATGACAGGCTGTATGAAGTTCTGACAGCGTAATTTTTTAAACTGATTAACATTTAAAGATTTGAAATTCGAAAGGAAATATTGATTTTAGTCGTAAAATGGAAAAAAATGACCTTGGAGGTTTATAAAGGGAGGCCCACTGTACCTATTGGCATCTATGAAAAGGTAGTAGGCCTATATATAATACATACTATGCAAGCATGTATGTATGTATGTATGTATGTATGTATGTATGTATGTATGTATGTATGTATGTATGTATGTATGTATGTATGCATGCATGCATGCATGTATGTATGTATGTATGTATGTATGTATGTATGTATGTATGTATGTATGTATGTATGTATGTATGTATGCGTTTTTGTCCATTATTTAAGTATATCCATTATTTGTAAGCATGCATGTTTATGTGAATGGATGCCTGCATGTATGTATGTTTATATGCATGTTATAGTACGTCTGGTATATAACTTTGTTTGAATTTATGTTTGTATGCATTGAAGGAATGCATTTATTTGTGTATGCATGTGTGGTGCACTAAAAAGCAAGCCGTTTAATCAGCCAATATCAATCAGCCCAGTCCTCTAACTCACAGGCACTGTCTATGATGGATTAATTTGAATACGACATTATTTTGAAAAATAAAACGTATGCATGTAAATTGTGATCAAACAGAACCGAATGTTATTCATTATTCATTAGAGATTTTTATGTAGCGCCCATTCGAATAATATTTCCCCAGAGACAGCATTCAAACATTTGTAACCAACTGGAGATTATATAATTGTGTGGATACTTTGATGCTTTACTGACAGCCTTAGTGCGTGTTTATTTGATCTATGCATTGGAAATTGTATGGCGATCCTCTGGAAAGTTGTAGATCTAATCGACGCGATGAGTGTCGACTTTAAATGTAGATATTATCTCCTTATGTGATAGGCGAGTATCCGGAGCGTCTATATATGCATAGGGGCAATAGGGACAGTTGCTCACATGAAAATTGAGAATTACTTTCAACTAAACCTGCTACTTTTGAAAATTTCTTTGCGCTAAACCAAAACATCAGTTATGATACACCGAGTAAAAAAAGAAATTTGTGTTTGGAAACTTCTATGAAGAATAAATACACCATGGTTCAATAAAAAGTAAGCCAAACTGTTTTTCATGTATCTCTAATGCCTGTTAATAAATCATACTAACATTTTCCCGATATTTAGAGAATTAAACCAAGAATATGATTCAAACATATCACGTTTTTGAATCGTCAAAAAACGGTGGGTGGCCTTGCTAAAAGTGATATAACTTTTGTTCTGTTTGCAATATTTTTTATGAAATCTGGTCATGCTGTGTAAATCTGAATTGTCTATAAGTCTGTGAAATTCAATTTAGAAATTCTAACTTTTGGTCAAGATATTGACAAAAAACCTAGGGTGTCTTTTTTGGCCCACCCTGTATTATACGTGTCATATTCGGATTTTATTAGGAAAGTCGTATCCGGACTTTGTTGGATGTTTCGTCGGTCTGCTGATGACTGGGATCCTGGCGGCCGGGGTTCGAGGCTCCGTCAGATTCAACAACGTCCTCAACTCCATCAACTTCATCGTCTGGATCTTCATCGTCATCGCTGGACTCTTCTATGTTGAGTCAGACAACTGGACACTCTATGGATTCGCTCCCAACGGAGCATCCGGGGTAAATATATTATGGTGGTGTTGATGATGGTGGTGGTGGTGATGATGGTGATAATGATGATGATGGTGATGATGACGATGATAATGATGATGATAATGATGATGATGATGACGACGATGACGATGATGACGATGATGATGATGATGATGATGATGATGATGATGATGATGATGATGATGATGATGACGAGCAATTAAAGCGGCCATCAACTGATAGCGGGTTAAAGCAGTCGTTACATAAGATTATTCTACATTAGAATTGATGAGATTGTGCTTAGTTGAGTTGGAATAGCTTAAACTGAATTGAATTGAGTCTGAGTGCATGTGTGTGGTATGTGTATAATTTATTGAACTGAACCGAATGGAATTGCTTATAAGGATTAGAGCAGATTGAATTCGATCAGATAAGATCACTGGACGTAGGAGAAAGAAGAGAAGAAGAACAAGAAGAAGAAGAAGAAGAACAAGGGAGAAGGAGAGGGAGAGGGAGAGGGAGAGGGAGAGGGAGAGGGAGAGGGAGAGGGAGAGGGAGAGGGAGAGGGAGAGGGAGAGGGAGAGGGAGAGGGAGAAAAAGAAGAAGAAAAAGAAGAAGAAAAAGAAGAAGAAAAAGAAGAAGAAAAAGAAGACGACGACGACGACGACGACGACAAAGAAGAAGAAGAAGAAGAAGAAGAAGAAGAACAACGAGGAAGAAGAAGAAGAAGAAGAAGAAGAAGAAGAAGAAGAAGAAGAAGAAGCGATAAGATTATTATTTGAGTCGTCTTTTATGAACTGGCACTGCACTGTCCTACCACGATTGTCTTAGATCTTCACTGGTGCCGCCACCTGTTTCTACGCCTTCATCGGCTTCGACATCATCGGCACAACCGGTGAAGAGGCAAAGAACCCGAGTCGCAGCATCCCCATCGCCATCGTATCGTCACTGTTCATCTGTCTCCTTGCTTACGTCAGCGTCAGCGTCATCCTCACGCTCATGGTTCCCTACTTCGAAGTGGAGTCTGGTTCCGCGCTCGTCGATATGTTCGCGCAGCGTGGCTTCTATAGCGCCAAGTACATCGTTGCCGTCGGAGCCCTGGCTGCTCTCGTCGTCAGTCTGCTCGGTTCGATGTTTCCGATGCCTCGGATCATCTACGCCATGGCAAGGGATGGACTGCTCTTCGAGTGAGTACAATTATTATATCGATGGGTTATACCTTGTGGGGCGCGGTGGTGTAGTGGTGGCGTCGTTGCCTTGAAGCCGGAAGGTTCGAGGTTCGAATCCACCTCGCCGCGTAAGGACCTTGGGCAAGTCCTTCACTCGCAATTGCTCAGCGCTTCGGCGTGAAACTCCGATGCAGTGTCCGCTCTGCATTCGGGAGCGCCTCTGAGTAGAGAGAGCTTGAAGGGCCGCTATAGCAGGTGCACATACAAACAAACATCAAACTTAGCATTCATTCCCCAGCATGGAATGCAGCCGAATTCATTCATTGGGAGAATTTATATAGCGCCCGTTCCGGAAAACCACTCAGAGGCGCTCCCGACTCCAGCGAATGGATATAGGGTTCAACGGTCCAACAGAACATCGATGGTGTTGATAAACTTACTAAACGTTCTGATATGGTGACCCCCTGAGTTACTGCGGCCAATCGGTTGCTGTGCCATGCTTTTGCGTTGGCATGACTCCACACCTCATAATCTGATTGACTGGTGTGTGTGTGTGTTTGTGTGTGTGTTTGTGTGTGTGTTTGTGTGTATGTTTGTGTGTGTGTTTGTGTGTGTTTGTGCTTGTGTGTATGCTTGTGTGTGTGTGTTTGTGTGTGTGTTGTGTGTGTTTGTACGTGTGCTTGTGTGTTTGTGCGCGTGTGTTTGTGTGTGTGTGCTTGTGTGCCTGCACCGCGCGCGCGCGCGTGCGTAAGAAACTAATGCTATAGGTGCAGTGCTTCAGTTGTCGAACAAGAGCTGGGGGTCGATAATTTTGCAGGTTGCTGAATCACCTGAGCGTGTGAGGTAAAAAATTTGATATTGTTAAAATTTTGTATATGAGATAAGTTAAATGACTAACATGTACACATTTACAAGACAAGTAAATTGCTTTGAAGTCTCATCTCTGAACAACAAGTCGCTCTTACGCTGAGTGAAGCTCGGTTGCAATAGCGATGGTGCTTTCTGTCGTAGACTATTCATAAGTTTGTAGGCATTTTTTATTATTCGGTCAGTGTGGGGCGCCTTGCATGAAACATTTGCAGAGGAAAACCCAGGAACCATTCGTCAGTGGACAGGGAGTCACATATGTATAGGCTACTACGATTGGGGACTATACATCTTCTATTCTGTAACTATTTGGGCTCAAGTTCTTCTTCTGTTGCCTCCTCACACCAGTGGATAATTATGACCTCCAGATTGTCAATTCGAAATCAAAGACGACAAAATTATCTGACGATTTAAGCAAGTCACGTCAAGGGACCGATGGATCTTAGTAGGACCTTCTACGGATTCGCTGTGTGCGTATATACATTATCAGGAATGTATGTGTGTATGCATGTATGTATGTATGTGTGTATGTATGTATGTATGTATATATGTATGTATGTGTGTATGTATGTATGTATGTATGTATGCATGTATGCATGTATGCATGTATGTATGTATGTATGTATGTATGTATGTATGTATGTATGTATGTATGTATGTATGTATGTATGTATGTATGTATGTATGTATGTATGTATGTATGTATGTATGTATGTATGTATGTATGTATGTATGTATGTATGTATGTATGCATGCATACAAGTACATGTGTATGCTTGTAATTGTATACATGTATATATATGCATGTATGTATGCATGCATTTAGTATATGTGTGAACGTGTGTGCTGTGCAAGGTGCTACAGCTGTGTCACTGTCAACCAATGCAAGCTTCAACACAGTCATCGTCATATCCCTCCTAGTCATCAGATTCTATTTCCATGGCTTCAATTCGTCACGTTCTGCTTAGAGAGGCTTTTGAGAGACCAGCGCTTATTGCCTTCATCGACGGCGAACGCCAATCCAGGCGTGATCTTCCCTTAATTAAGCTCAGGCGGAAGGCGAGGGTGATGGTGGAGGGGGGAGGGCTCGTGGATACATCTTTCGTCTCGGCAGCTTTTACCCGGAATTCTTCACTCTGTATTCAGCATCTCCGCTCGATATTCACGTTCTCCATTTATCTTTTTATGTATTAATATTATTATGTATATTCATCGTCTTTTGTAAGCTCGTATCATCGTATGGCTTCTGGACTTTTACCATCGTTCAATATATAATCCATTACTGGCTTCTTGTCTGTGAGCGCACACGCTTCAACATGGCACATACTATATACAGAGCACGTGCAGGCCATCCGCCATCTTACTTACTTGGCAGTGTCATTCCTTGCAACTCTGTTAAAGGCCGACCCCTCTTCGATCAGCATCTGGTGTTCCTACAGTAGGCCTACAAGTCTTGTGCCTGTCCGGTGTCGTCTCCCCCCAGAGTCTCCACCCCGGAGACTTTATTTCGAAATAGATTTTCCCCCGGCGAATCTGTTCCAGAATAAATTCGCCCCCGGAGAGTATATTCGTCTTGAAATAAAGTCTCCGGGGGAGCGAATATTTCATCAGTCTGCGAAATAAAATCTCCCCCGTTCAGCGTGAAATGGGTTACCATCACATAAAATGTATAGATTAGTGGTTTGAACTGTTAGCTTACATTGCTAACTTATTTAGCAAGAAAATATAATTTACGTACTTCTATATCTGAAAATTTCTTCAAAAACAGAGTCATAGCCAGAGGTGACTCTGCTTCTGGGAGTCAGTGGGAGAGTCTTTGTATCGAGGAAGACTTTATTCCGTGGCACCGGTGACACGAAACGGAGTATTCCCCCCTGAAAGCTATCCGGGAGGATGAATTAATCTATCCCCCGGATGGAATTAACCGGTCTATAATATCCGGGGGGATAAACCATTCTATCCCTTTTTTTGAAAAATGCGCATAAAAAATGTATGCTGTAATCAAAATTTAAAGTAACTAATTGTTTTAAGTGTCCTAACTTAAGCAATGCTCAGATAAAGGCAACTCGAATTTATTTAGTGACTCTGAGTGTTCTTAAGTGTCTTAAATGTTTTAAGTGCTCTAAAAACAGGGCAAAACAAATTATCTAGTAGGAATAAACATACCTGTTAGTGTCATTGTTGAAAACAAAGCAGATGAAAATTAATTTGCTAAAAAAATACACGCGGAAGCGTTTTTCGACTTTTTTTAATTTGGGGGGATACAATTAATACGGGGGAATCGGGGGATACTCTATTTCGTGACACCGGCGTTCATTCACCGTTGCCATTTCGTCTCTCCATCAGGAGCTCTCTGCTTCATCGTGTTCACAACTTCCTCTTATTTATCGAGACTGCAGTTCTTTCATCTATAGAGTCTAAACTGAAAACTCGTCTCATCCGGTTTCCTTGTGCCTCTTTATCCCTGCTCGACTTCAATGTAGACTTATGAACTTTGTAAGTTGGTCATTGTCAAGTTACTAGGCCTACTGTATTGTATTGTAATGTAGGCTATAGACACGCTGTGAGGCACGGTGCCCGATTAGTTGGAGAGTTCGACCTGTAGCTACAGTGTTGTATCTACTTTTCAAAACTTTACAACTTTGGTAATGGATCTTGGGTTTTCTCTCGGACAATTATCATGTATCCTGTTGATACACGTGTTTTTCAGACCATGCTCTTCTCAACTGGATGTACATCGGGATCAAATTAATAATACTTTTTGAAATCTTCTTCACGGACTTCCAACAATATAAATTCGTCGGAAAACATGGAAATCAACTGGATTCTGTTATCCATTACTCCGTTAATATGTATCTGCCTATTACATGTCATGTATATAATATTTCATTTAATTGTACTATTATGTAAACCAAAATGCGGTTAGCAATTGGTGAATTAAAGAATATTCTTATCTTATCTTATCTTATCTTAACACGAAGTATCGTATGGGTTCGATCCTCGTCCTATAGGCGGTTACTCTTTAGGGATATTGAGCAAGTCCTTCACTCATAATAATTCCTCTGCAATTATAATAAGTGCAACCGCGCCATCGAGATGTGTGTGCACTTCTGAGCGAGGTGTGTGTGCACTTCTGAGCGAGATGTGTGTGCACTTTTGAGCGAGATGTGTGTGCATTTCTGAGCGAGATGTGCGTGCACTTCTGAGCGAGATGTGCGTGCACTTCTGAGCGAGATGTGTGTGCACTTCTGAACTTTGTAAGAATGTTGATATCAAATTGCAGTTGTTTTGCATTGCATTGTATTGCACTATATTGTATTACATTGACAGCACAACGCCCGTGAATAAAGCAAGTCCCATTCACCCAGTCTTTAGAAGGCTTTGGACAATTCGAGGTTACGATTACGATCCGAAGTTTCAAAGGCCACTGCAAGTCTGCAACATGTCCTCAAACCATATAATGATGAATTATTTATGTCCATTTCTTCTACTGGTTCAAACCATCTCCCATCAACGAAATCGATTCAACCTCCACATATAATTTTCTTGAATCTCCACCAGCGTCCAGCCGCAAGTTTCACCCATATGACAGGTCTAATAAATCTTCTATTTCATAAACGTGACTGCATCTTTATGTTGCTCCTCTTTGAAAGGAGTTCCGATGTCACACAATCACCGTTCTTAACCCTAACCTTTCCCGCCCGCCATAATTTCTTTCATCAGTGTCAGTTCCGGAAGCAAGCGCCACAGGTCGCATCCTGTGAACCCCTTCCGGAAGCCATAACATACCTCAGCGACTGGTAAAATGATGTATCTGCTGCCTGACCCATGAACCTTTCACAGGTGGGTCCTGTCTTTCTTCCTTCCCATCCCTATGTGGTCGGCTGCTGGCAATTTCCCGCGTAATCCGTATCGTGAATAATACATCGTCAATCGATCGATAGACGGCGCTCACATTCATCACCGGCCAATCAACGTCCGTAGAAACGCCGGACATGCGCACGGCTGGTGTCGGCCATATTAACGATCATGCTTCTAAATTATTCATGAATAATATGGAACGGTGGAATGGCTTTCTATGATTATCTGATCTTAGCCACTTAGGCCTATATCATAAATATATATTTATGGGGTGGGTTTATATAGGATTATGATTTTTGTATATGCATTATCATTGTAAAAAGGGCCTACATAGTACAGTGGCGTAGCCAGGAATTTATGATGGTTGGGGGGTTATGGAACGCCGGATGCCCTTCCTGACACCAACCCAACAGTATTACAGTAAATAGAAAGGGAATAAAGTGAAAAGGGAATAAAGTAAGAAAAACAATTGTTATACTACAAGCAATTGTTTTTGTTTTTTAAATTTTAAGTGGATAAATAACCTTTAAAAAAACTTTTTCCTAAGCCGATGGGGGTTTTAACCCCCGAAACCCCCTTGGCTACGCCATTGACATAGTAAGAGATAGATTTGTGAGTAATGGACACGACTACATGGCTGCATCTGAATGTTCTAGTTATGTAGGGCCTATAATAACAATAATGTTGAATACATGTATGTAGGCCTAAAGTTTTCTGTGTCATTTCTGTATGATGGTGCTCTCCAATTTACAAGATTATACTAGCTCGCTGTCTTCTTCTCAAGAGCATTGTTGTGGGCAATGCTTTGCTAATTAATTTTGAGCATTGACCATTCTTTTAGCACTGTTTATGACTTAGCTCCGCGCTCGTGAATAAGCCGGTGCCCTCCGCTTGGCTTTCGAGTGGCTCTTTAGAAGTTTGCAGTTTACGATAACGATTACGAAGAGTATAAGAGGATTTGAAGTGGATAGCAAGCGGAGTAGCTTCCGTTTGAACAGTCTTCCATTGCATAAAGTAGGTAAAGTAGGAATGAGCCTAAATTAGTAAGTAGCCTCGAAGGGCCGCTATAACAAGTGCACATGCAAACATACATACATGCATACATACATACATACAGACATACATAAATAAATACATACATACATACATACACACATACATACATACATACATACATACATACATACATACATACATACATACATACATACATACATACATACATACATACATACATACATACATACATACATACATACATACATACATACATACATACATACATACATACATACATACATACATACATACATACATACATACATACATACATATATACATGCATGCATGCATACATACATACATACATACATACATACATACATACATACATACATACATACATACATACATACATATGGGGTTGACGTCAGGAAGGGCATCCGGTTGTAAAACTTTGCTCCAAAACTTCTATGGATCCACAAACACTTGAGATTGAGCATATGGCTAGGGCGTTCTCTGGAAACGACGCGCATCGCTGCCCGAGCGATGTGAAAAATCAGCAAGGGACTGCTAGGGCGTTCCCCGCAAGCGACGAAACTAAGTTTAGAGTTAGGCTAGCCACATGGAATGTGGGGAGCCTCACAGGAAGATCTAGAGAGATCGTTGATGTGATGCAAAGAAGGGCAATAAATATCATGTGCCTGCAGGAGGTCAGATGGACTGGACAGGGAGCCAGAGAGATAGGAGACGGTTACAAACTTTTGTACAGTGGAGGTAGAGACAAGCGTAATGGAGTGGGAGTGATACTGGATCCGGTGATGAAGGAGAGGGTGGTGGATGTGACGAGAGGTGGCGACAGGCTCATGGCCGTGAGACTGGTGGTACAGGGACGGATCATCAATGTGATTTCTGGATATGCTCCACAGACAGGATGCACACAGGAGGAAAAGGACAGCTTCCACGAAGATCTGGAAGCCATGATCAGAAACATACCAGTCACACAGAGCATAGTTGTAGGCGCCGATATGAATGGTCATGTGGGCATGGAGGCTGATGGTTTTGATGATGTACATGGAGGTCACGGTGTCGGTATGAGAAACGAGGAAGGAGATAGATTATTGGAGACGGCACAGGCATTGGATTTGGCCATCGTCAATACATACTTTAGGAAGTCAGAGGAACATCGAATAACGTACCGCAGTGGAAGATATGCAAGCCAGATTGACTACCTGCTGGTGAGGAGGGAGGACAGAAGGCACATACGTGACTGCAAAGTCATACCAGGCGAGGCAGTGGTCAGCCAACACAGGGTGCTGGTTATGGATATGATGGTGCCGACTCAACATCAAGAAAGCAAACGGATCAAGCAGAAGGAACGTATCAGAACATGGAAGTTGAAGGGAGATATAAAAGAAGCTTACAAACTGGAGGTGGAGGCGCAACTTGCTGGAACTGAGGAGGTGACATGGGACAAACTGAAAAACGAAATGGTGGAGGCGGCAAAGCTGGTATGTGGAACAACAAAGGGTTAGAAAAGGAAAGAGAGAGACACCTGGTGGTGGGAGGCAGAGGTGCAAGCAGCAATAAAAAGCAAGAAGACTGCTTTCAAGAATTGGCAGAGGAATCGGCAAGATGCAGTATTGAGAGCAACATACAAGGCAACGTGCAAAGAAGCAAAAAGGGCCGTGGCAGTGGCGAAAAGTGGGGCGCTGAAACAGATGTACCTGGAACTAGACACCAAAGAAGGGGAGGATAAGATATATAAAATAGCAAGGGCAAGACAAAGAAACAAACAGGATAAACAGGAGGTAAATGTCATCAAGCACAAAAATGGTAAGATACTCATTGACGAGGAGGCAATCAGGTCCAGATGGAAAACATACTTTGAGGAACTGCTAAATGAAGAAAACCCAAAGGAGCAGCTGCAGGAGACCAACCCAGTAGCAGGCCCAGAGAAGGAAATCACCTGTAAAGAGATCGAGACAGCAATAGCAATGATGAAGAACAACAAAGCACCGGGGCCATCTGGAATGACGGCAGAAATGTTCAAGGCACTTTGTAAAGGGTTCTACGGCCGTCTACGAGGATGACTATCAAAGATAAGGCCCGATATGATATAATAAACTTCGATTTATTCAATAGAGCAAGTTATACAATGAATTAACTACGTTACCGTCCAGAAGATACGAAGAAGACCAGACCAAAGGTCGAAGCACGGCAGACCCACACGACAGCACGGCTAACGAAGCCAAGGAAGACGGATGAACAGCCAGACCACCAACAGGGCGAAGAAGGCGACGTAGAAGATGAACCCGCAGGTTAACTCGCCAGCAGCGAGGGACACGACCGCTCTCAACGGGAGAAGTACCACGTACCACCAAATACCACCAATGCCGTAAGTGCCGTAAAGACCCACGGACACCGTTCCTTAAATAGACAGGGCCACTCCTACTACACCCACGTGCCCAGTCATAGAGAGAGAGAGTACGGAAGATCAGGAGGGCTAATGGCTACATATCCCCCACCCAACAGCATGAGGAATCCCGAGGGGATGACGAAATATAGCAGAAAGCACTACACCTAACAGTTCACACAGCAAGAATCACTAAGTACTATACCAGTACAAGTTAACGTACTCAGCAATTCCGCAACAACTAATGCAGCGCAATACTAAATTAATGCATCATATCACTGAGAGTTCAAACAATTATACGAATCAAAAGAGAGTTCAAACAATTATACGAATCAAAATGAGAGTTCATACAATTATACGAAAAAAACGAATTTGGACACAAAACGTGTATCAAAAAATGATCCAAATTGTACAAGGTCATTGGCCAAAGCCATACTAACTAACATAAGAATAAACGACTTCATATAACAGCAGAAACCCAAACCCCCAACAAGAACCCCCAACATCTTTGAAGATTCCACCACTTTTTCTGGAAAGTGTCTGACCAACGCACGAAGGACACTCACTGAAGTGTTCCTCGCACAAAATTTCCATTTCAGAAGTTCCATGACAATCTTTGCACTGAATGAAGATTTTCCACTGACAGAAGTTTCCATTACTGACAATTTCACATGACTGACGACTGCACTGCATCACAACAGCACCGACGACTGACATCCTGACACGCAGTTCCTGGAAGACGACGAACGCAACAGAGAGCGTCTCTGTTACGCCCTGATGACGCCGCAGTCAGAACCACTGCCAAGACACATTGACGTTGCCTCGACAGGGTCCCAACCCCGTGACGACCGCTTCCATGAGACGATTCGCAGTCCCTCTGAAGAACTGAAGAAGAACCAGTAGCCAGATGCCACTGCTCCCAGATCACACGTCGCAACATCCAGGTAGGACTTTTAACACACCCGAGTGTCCTCAGCGGCGAACGTCCTATCCAACAGCCCCAACGACCAGCCAGATCCTGATCATTGCCCACCGTGTCACCGATCATCAACGTCACGACACACGTCAGCAGAAGTAGTCTCAGGAACACGACCTGACGGCTTCCATGCTTCCACGACTTCAGATCAGCGAACCACTGTAAAGAAACTTTCACACAAGTCTGAGCTTTCATGAAATCCATAACATTGCAAGTACCCGAAGCACAGCCATACTGTGTCAACAACACAACGCAACATGCAACTGTTACACATAGCACCACCATATGACACCACACAACCATCCATTCAACTCGAATCTCAAAACAGTAACAGCTGATGGGCCAAAACACCATCTTCATCAGTGTGTCTCGTATCTGCATCACCACAGAATCCATCAACCATGACAACACAACATCAACTTGAAATAACCTACTGAAGGTAACAATGCACTCATGCGATGCCACAACTCGATCATTCATCACAATGTTGTCTGCTGCCACAACACAAGTACACACCAACATGTATGCAACCCTCCTCCCTGAAGGCACCTCAACATGGCGTAACCTCTTGTTATTCATCATCCATGACACCACAACAGTATCAAACAGCATCAGCTGATCAAACATCCCTGCAACACCATGATCACCTAACATCACAAGAATAAATCTCCATGAAGATCCAACACCATAATCATGTATCAACACACGATCAATCATCCCTGACGATGCAACACCATAATCATGTATCAACACACGATCAATCATCCCTGACGATGCAACACCATAATCATGTATCAACACACGATCAATCATCCCTGACGATGCAACACCATAATCAGTGTTACCCGGCATTGTACTAAACACATGTGCAAAGTCATTCAGAACATCACGCAATTCATCACGACATTCCGCAGACACATCACATTGTAACACTTTATCTTCCAAAGTCACCTCAAGCAACTTCACATCATTCACCAACAACACAGAAGCAACAACATCATCTTCCTCAAACGTCACAGCTTTCGAATTCTTATCATAATGTTGCTTTGATTTAGATTTAGCCAGAACAGCATTTTCACCTGCCACGCTCAACGCCACACGCATACGTTCACGCAATTGCAAAACATACTCAATGACATTCTTTCCAGCCACTTCCTTTGCAACATCTTTAGACAACCATGCCTCTTTCATCAATTGAAGCATGCCCCTAACATCTCTACCAAACATCAAGTCAAAGGCAGAAAACCCAGTACCCTGTACAGGCACCTCTCTGTACGCAAACAAAATCCAAGGCAGCATGGTATCCCAAGAACCCGGATACGTTTCAGCCATAGCCTTCAACATATCCTTCATCGTACGATGAAAACGCTCACACATTCCGTTAGATTGTGGTCTGTAAGGACTAGTCTTCAGTTGTACAATACCACATTCATGCACAAACACTTGCATCAACTCAGACATGAACTCACTACCACAATCAGAAAGTAATTCCTTCGGAAAGCCAAACATCGTAAACAACTCACACAAACATTTAGCCACATCCTGCGCCGTATGAGTCTTCAACGGGAACGCAAAAGGAAAATGCGACGCCCAGTCAATTACAGTCAGAATAAATCTATTCCCCGTAACGTCACAAACACTCAATGGACCCACGATATCTATCGCAATTCTGTCAAACACTGCTTGCATAACAGGCACACTGACCATAGGCGCTCTATAATTCCTGTTACCTTTACCCAACCGCTGACACACATCACACGACCGACAATACTCACGTACATCCTTATTCACCATTGGCCACCAAAAATGTTTCAACAATCTGTCCAATGTCTTCTGTGTTCCCAGATGACCCGAAGCAGGAATGTCATGTGCAACGTGCAACAATTTCTTTCTCAACTGAAGGGGCACAACCACTTGTGACACACCCATTCCATATGGCGTTAATTTATCGGCCCACCGTCTCACTAACACACCCTCGACTAACGTATACGGTTGTACACCACTATCGATCGTCGATTTATTCTCCGCCTGTGCAAACATTGGAGCCAAATCCCCGCAGTTTCTTTGCCTCATTCTAAATTCAGCTCTTGGAACACAGATTTCTGTCCAGTCGGTGTCAACACATTCATTCACAGCGAATAAATCAGCCAGGCCTAAATCACCTGTCGCTAAAAGCTCAGAGTCATTTAACGCCTCCACTAAATCACCGGTCAATAATGCACCGTCGGTCGACTCTGTACTATGACCCAGACTCGTCGTCTCCACGCGCGTCGGTTCAGTGCACACAGCCGACTCTGTCTCTGTCTCACTGCGTTCTGCTGCATACTGTCGAGCCCTAGCTCTCGTCGTGATAGCTACATCAACAATTTCTCCTGCTAACGCAACGTCATTTCCAATCACTACAGAAATAGCATTCATCGGCAGAGACTTCATCACACAGCACAAAATTTCACCTTGTACAAATGCACACTCCAGATTCACGCTCACAAGAGGGCACTCCACAATCGTACCAGAAATACCACGCAGAAGTCGTGTTTGATTTAGGTGTACATAATCACATTCAGACAACCATTCAGCGCTAATCATTGACTGAAGGGCTCCCGAATCTCGAAGCACCACCACCTCCTTTCGTTCATTCAACTCATTAATGACACACCCAGTCACACAGAAAGGAGCATACATTTTATCTACAGTTTCAATAGGCTTCTGAAAACTCTGTTCCTTAACAGGTGCCGACAAAGTTTGTACCAACCCAACAGGTTTCTGACCCCGCCAGTTTTCAATTTCCACCCCCTCTTTACGTTTCAATTTAAAACATTGGGCCTTGACGTGCCCATGGGCTCTACAAAAGCCGCACGTGACCTGTTCCCCAAATCCATCCTCATCATCATTTTTTCGAAAAGGCTTCTTAAACCCATACGTCCCTCTTTGAGGCGAACGTTTTCCCCATTTCGAATCTTGGCGCACACCTCCACGGTGCCCTGAGCCCTGACGCTCCCACACCTCTTTCTTCTCACTATCATCAGATGAGAACCGGTTTGTACGCTCAGAAAAATCCCTGTGGAATCCCCCAGCATAATTACTCGGCCCCTGTTTATACAAAACAGCGTATTCATCTGCCAAACGTGCAGCACTCGCTACAGTTTCAGGACTTTTGTCCAACAGCCATCTGTGTACCTCTAACGGTAACGCTTGTACAAATTGCTCCATCTGCATTACTTCCTTAAATTTAGCCAAATCATCCCACGAATTCGTACCCTCGACCCAACGCTGAAAAGGGATTTGAAGACGGTACGCATAATTGGCATAAGTCTCCCTTGGTTCTTTACGCAACCCCCTAAATTTCTTCCGATAAAACTCAGGTATCCGTTCATATGCGTTTAGCAGCGAACTTTTCACCAAATCATAATTCACAATTTTCCAACGATAAAGACGCAAAAACTTTTGCCGCCTTTCCCGATAGTTGTGGTTGCAGAAGGGAAGACCACTTCTCTGTCGGAACATTATGCAAAGCCATTGCTTGCTCAAATGCCGCAAAATAATGTTCAATATCCGAGGGGTCGAATTTAGGAACAAATTTCATTGCCGCCCCAAAACGAAAATCCTCGTTGTTCTGCACAGGACGGTCTGTTACAGGTCGTTCTGCAACACCTCCTAACTCCATTCTCCTCATTTCAAGGTCCATATTCATCCTTTTCTCCTCTATATCAAATCTCCTTTTCGTCTCTTCGGCCTCAGCCGCCATTTTCATTTTCTCTTTCTCGACCTCCGCTGCCATTCTCATTTTCTCTTTCTCATCTTAAGCTGCCATTCTCATTTTCTCTTTCTCGTCTTCAGCTGCCCTAAGCAGTTTCTTCTCCTCTGCCTCAGCTGCCATTCTCATTTTCTCCTTCTCTACCTCCCATGCAAATTCACGGTCCTCTTTAAATTTCAGACGCTCTATTTCTAATGCTTCTCTCTTCGCTTGCGCCTTGAGTTTCCATTCCTCACTTCCATGTTTAGGCGACAAAGCCATCTTCGCCAACTTCAGTAATTGAGGTTTCTTTAAACCTTTAACGTCCTCACCCAACGTCGCACAATATTGCCTCAACTCCTCCACCGGCAATTCCACTATGTCATCCCACTCAAGAGAACTACCGTCCCCAGAAGACGCCATAACAGTCTAACTGCGCAGACCAATGACACAAAATTCTCCCCGAATTCAAAATTCTCACGACCGTCCACTTCAAGACCATCGCGAAAGCACACGCCCAAACGCGCAAAACTCTCCGCCGCAAAACAAATAAATAGCCCAGGCCCCCACAAAACGAAATGTGACTTCGCATAAATTTTCGACAAATATCGACAAATGCTCTCACAAAATTTCCCGAAAACCAACCGGACTAACAAATATCCGAAATTTACCACCCGCAATATCGAGCAAAAGGACGGGCCCCCATCTGTAAGGGTTCTACGGCCGTCTACGAGGATGACTATCAAAGATAAGGCCCGATATGATATAATAAACTTCGATTTATTCAATAGAGCAAGTTATACAATGAATTAACTACGTTACCGTCCAGAAGATACGAAGAAGACCAGACCAAAGGTCGAAGCACGGCAGACCCACACGACAGCACGGCTAACGAAGCCAAGGAAGACGGATGAACAGCCAGACCACCAACAGGGCGAAGAAGGCGACGTAGAAGATGAACCCGCAGGTTAACTCGCCAGCAGCGAGGGACACGACCGCTCTCAACGGGAGAAGTACCACGTACCACCAAATACCACCAATGCCGTAAGTGCCGTAAAGACCCACGGACACCGTTCCTTAAATAGACAGGGCCACTCCTACTACACCCACGTGCCCAGTCATAGAGAGAGAGAGTACGGAAGATCAGGAGGGCTAATGGCTACAACTTGAACAGAATGGTGTTGAGTGGCTATATGTTATCTTGAACGACTTCATGAAGCAGGAAAGACTACCTCAGGATCTGAAGGAAAGTGAAATACTAGCGTTATACAAACAAAAAGGAGATGTGATGGAATGCGGGAATTATAGAGGAATTAAACTGTTGGAGGTTGGACTAAAGGTGTATGAAAAGATCCTTGAGAGGCGAAAAAGAGAACAGGTCGAGCTACACGACAACCAATTTGGCTTTAGACCAGGGAGAGGTACAATGGATGCGGTGTTTATACTGAGACAGGTACAGGAAAAGGTATTAGAAGGAAACAACAAAAGATACTGGACCTTCGTGGATATGGAGAAAGCTTTCGACAGAGTGCCAAGAGATGTAGTTTACTGGAGCTTAAGGAAGAAAGGAGTCCCGGAGGTGTTGGTGCGCCTGGTAAGGTCGATGTATGAAGGAGCAAGAACAACGGTAAGAAGCAGTGTGGGAAATACAGGAAAATTTGAGATACGAGTAGGTGTGCACCAGGGATCATGCCTGAGTCCTCTACTGTTCATTATTGTGATGGATGCTGTGTCGGAGCATGTAAGGAGAGAGGTGCCGTGGGATATGCTGTGTGCGGATGATCTTGTGCTGGCGGCCGATGCAGAGGAGAGGATGCAGACACGTTTTACGGAGTGGCAAACGGCAGTGGAGAGCAAGGGCCTCAAGGTAAACATAAACAAAACAGAGACCATGGTATGCTCAAAAACAGCGGAGACAGTGGAGATAAAGAGCATCAAGGGAGAACCACTGAAGCAGATGGAAACGTTTAAATATCTGGGATCGACGATGAATGCGCAGGGAGGATGCGAGCAGGACGTCAGGAACAGAATCAGAGTAGCGTGGCAGAAGTGGAGAGAACTATCTGGAGTGTTGTGCGACTTTAAAATGCCGACTCACCTGAAGGGAAAAATCTACAAAACGATGATAAGGCCAGTAATGCTATATGGAGCAGAGGCCTGGGCATTAACGAAAAGGGACGAGAGTTTGCTGGAAAGAACAGAGATGAGAATGCTGCGATGGATGCTTGGAATATCACTGAAAGACATGAAACGAAGTGAGGACATCAGGAAGACGCTCGGTGTGGCATGCATCACTGACAAAGCACGGGAGACCAGGCTGCGATGGTATGGACACGTAATGAGAAAAGAGGAGGGTAGCTGCGTCAAAAGAATCATGCAGGCGGAGGTATATGGTCGACGCAGTCGGGGTCGACAGAAGAAAAGATGGGAGGACGTGATACAACAAGACCTGAAGCTGCTCAAATTGAAGAAAGAAGACACCGGAAGCAGAGACAAGTGGAGGAGAAGGATCCGAGTGGCTGACCCCTCGCCAGAGGGAATAATCCTAGCCTGAAGGGAAAGAAGAAGATACATACATACATACATACATACATACATACATACATACATACATACATACATACATACATACATACATACATACATACATACATACATACATACATACATACATACATACATACATACATACATACATTCATATACAATTATACATGCATATACTCATTATTCATTCAAGGATCTATTTACAGATTTCTTGGTCGAATCAATCAGAGGACTGGTACCCCACTCTTCGCCACCGTTCTGACTGGTGCCCTGGCGTCGCTGATGTCTCTGCTCGTCAGCCTCGAGATACTGATCGAAATGATGTCGATAGGTCAGTCAGTGCATCGTCATCATCATCATCATCATCATCATCGTCGTCATCATCATCATCATCATCATCATCATCATCATCATCATCATCATCATCATCATCATCATCAACATCATCATCATCATCATCATCATCATCATCATCATCATCATCATCATCATCATCATCATCATCATCATCATCATCATCATCATCATCATCATCATAATCATCATCATATCGTCATATCGTCATATCGTCATAATCATAATCATCATCATCATCATCATCATCATCATCATCATCATCATCATCATCATCATCATCATCATCGTCATCATCATCGTCATCATGGTCGACTCTTGCCACAGGCAAATGAAAATGGTTAAGAGACAGATGACCTATAATTGACTTGCAATTGATTACATAATCTATACGGTTCATGCTTGTATGTGCACTTGTTATGGCGTCCATTCCAGCTCGCTATTCAGAGGCGCTCCCGACTGCAGCGCGGACACTGCATAGGAGTTTCACGCCGAAGCGGTTAGCAATTATTGCGAGCGAAGGACTTGTCCAAGGTCCTCTCGCGGCGACTTGAGGTGGATTCGAACCTGCAACTCTAGGGCTGCATGGCAACGAACATACTCACTATACTACCGCCCCCACAATACATATGCATGTATGTATGTATGTGTGTATGTATATATGTATGTATGTATGTATGTATGTATGTATGTATGTATGTATGTATGTATGTATGTATGTATTGCATGAATGTATGTATGTATGTATGTATGTATGTATGTATGTATGTATGTATGTATGTATGTATTGCATGAATGTATGTATGTATGTATGTATGTATGTATGTATGTATGTATGTATGTATGTATGTATGTATGTATGTATGTATGTATGTATGTATTGCATGAATGTATGTATGTATGTATGTATGTATGTATGTATGTATGTATGTATGTATGTATTTATGTATGTATGTATGTATGTATGTATGTATGTATGTATGTGTGTGTATGTATGTATGTATGTATGTATGTATGTATTGCATGCATGTATGTAGGTATGTATACATGGATGTATGCATACATGATGCATCAAGACTACAATTCTAAGAACCCTTCAAAGCATTGCGTGCTATACTCCATCCCCTCTGTATGAATCTGATAGTATCGATGATTTCTTGCAGGGACTCTGTTGGCCTATTCGCTCGTCTCCATTTCCGTTCTGATCCTTCGCTACCAGCCGGACAAGCACGACCTTCCGATCCCGATGGCCCACCGTACGGACCCCGACACGGGCGACGAGGCCACGTCCGGCCCCTCCTCCTCGCCCTCCTACGGCTACGACGACGACTACACGCTCCCCCTTGGGTCCGCGACGTCGGCGGTGGCTGCGGCGGCGGCCTTCGACTCGACGCAGGCGACGAAGCGTCGCTTCAAGGACGACCAGCACCTCATCCCGACGGCATCCGACGATCCACGCTCCTACGGCAGCGTGCTGGGAGCCACCGGGCCGCCGGGGAGCCAGGTCATCGAGACGAAGGCGGCCGCCGTACGGAGACACGCCAGGATCTGGTTGCTACGGATGGGCTTCCCTGGGGATGATGTCCGACCGACAGATCGAACGGCCCGCACCGTCATCCTCTTCACGGGTCTGCTGTGTCTGGCGGAGTTGGGGGCCTGCCTGGTGATCGTCTTCGGTGGGTGGATGATCGAGGGAGGGCAGCCGTGGATCATCGCGCCCCTCGTCGCCTTCATCGCTGCAGCCGTCGCGTGCTTCGTCGTCATCCTAAGACAGCCGCAGAACAAGTAAGACACGGCGGCGAAATGTGTATATAGCGTGTAGTGTAGGCCTACTAATGGATGATTGTGCAATGTGTATGGGATCGTATGCCTGTCGTGGCGCCCTTGTGACGGTATATATTTCTTTATGATGTGTTACGCCGAGACATAAATTATTGTTATTGTTATTACTATTATTTTTTTTTTATTATACCCAAGGCATATAGCCTACGATTATTATGATCCCTCAGGTTTTTAAAAGCTATCCTAAGATTAAAATTCTGGAACTATCGAGCCTCGTCCCTACTGATGTCCACAATTGTGCCTCTGAAGGCCACGGCATTAAAACGTTGGGTGCAAATGGAAAAGCGTTGGAAAAGGTGGTTTGTCTCGAGTGGGCCACCAGGAATTGTTGTTGTTGTTGTTATTATTATTATTTTTTTACCCGAGGTATCAATGATCCCTCAGGATTTAAAAAAAATTATTTTAGGAGTAAAAAAGTGAATATCCGAGAAATAGGGCCTCGTCCCAGGTTTCACGACCATCCTGAAATGTGCCTCTGAATGCAATGGCATTGTGACGTGCAACACAGATGGAAAGACGTTGGAACAGAAATTTTGGTTCACGGTGATCTAAAGAGACTGCTGAAATGCGACGTCCCAGCTATTATTAATATTATTATTATTATTATTATTATTATTATTATTATTATTATTATTATTATTATTATTATTATTATTATTATTATTATTATACATTTTATTCAAGACAAAGTTTTTTTGTCCATTACATTCGAACAACCCTAATGTCTAGGCTACTATCGACATATTAATGTGCCACACAGTCTCATCTGCTGCAGGTCGCTTCCATCTGTCGTTCCACGGCTCGTTTTGCCGGATTGTAAATCTCCTTCTCGTGTCGATCGGGGAGCGGTGGCAATGTTCCGGAGAGGCAGATGGCGTTCCCTCGTTGAAGAGCCACCGAAATCCGCTGGAATAAGTAAGACGTTTCCATAGGGTCATGCGTAGCAGCAGCAATTCTCCTCCCCAGCTCAGAAATGAAATCCAGTCCTTCTTTGCACCAAGCGCCGCCGGTCTCCAAGGCGACCGCAACAAACGCGTGGGTACTGGTGATGGTGGAATACTTGATAGTTTTCGATGCAGCTGCGCGTTCGGCGGCTTTGCCAGCTTCGATGGATGTGTGTGGAAGGTGAGACAGGGCGAAGGTGTCGGGCACTGTCACATCCCATGCCAGGCATCGACCTCGTGACCAAGGGATGATTGTCACACCGTCTGGTCGCTTTCCGTCTTCTCTTAGCAGACCGAGGGGTTCTTTGTGGGACGGGATTTTCGCCCGTCCAAGAGCTCTCCACACGACATCGTTTATCATGTTATGTCTTTGGTGCTTGCCGCTTCCTCCTTTGCAGACCAGTCCATGCAATCCTCTCGCGTCGACAGTCCCTCGGCAGTGGTGGCACACATGAGGCTCGCAAAGCGACGTTCCTAATCTCACGCCAACTGCAAACCGTATCTCCTCGTCTGAGAGGCGCAGGCCTAGCGCAGTCACAGGGGGAGCGAGCATCCAGTCTCCAGAATGAGGGGCTCTCGAAGCTAGCAGACGAGCGCGGTCGCATGGGACGCTGGTGGACTCGAGCAGACCGGTCCATGCCTTTACAGTGAATCTAGAATCCCACTCCTTTTGGCTGTGAGATGCTGCTCCAGTAGGTGGGTCTGCGCCTGTCAGGGTAATCCAAGCGTTGAGAGCTGAGTCTGCAAGAACATATGGAACATCAGCTGACTCTGTATGTAGGATGCAGGCCTGCAGTTCGCTCGTGCTAGCGGCGGAAGCCAGAAAGGCAGAAAGTGCCAGCGTTGATGCACAACGAACTCCAAGGCCACCATCTCTGACAGGCAAAGAAGCCTGGAGCCAGCGGTCGTCGTCAAGGTCCACGTTCAAGATGGTTGACAGACCTACTCTTAATAAGTTGTCGAACCGAGCCAAGCCCGGACAGTCAGTACATACAGCTGTGCGCAAGCTGTAAAGCAGCTTTGGAACGCTTAAGCTGTTTCTGAGCAGAACCAGAGCATCATGTGTATACAGCATGGAGAGCCTTGCGATTGCCCTATCAAGATCGTTGGCCTTCGATCCGACGACCATCTCCCCGGCTGGACCTGGCATCAGAGGTGCACCCAGCAAAGTCATCTCCTCAAAAGTCATGTTCGTAAAACCTTCAAACGCCGGGTCATCAGGTAGTGCATGTGAGTTGTGGCAGGCGATTTCACATTTGCTGCGGTTTAATGTCAAACCAAGGTTCCTCGATTCTTGCGCAATCAGAAGGACATCAGCGGCCACTGTCTCCCTGCTACCACCCAATGTCAGGTCATCCAGGTAACCAACACGCAGAATTGATCTCAGTTTGACCAAAAGTGGTTGTAAGACAAGGCAGAACTCCAGAGGACCCAAAGGATCGCCTTGCTGTGTCCCTTCTTCAGATCGTATGGTGTTCGATCCATAACGCAGGAGCGGACGGTTCGAGTAAGCAGCGTGAGCAAAACGGTAGAGCTCTGGAATGTCTCTAGCCACTGCCTCTAGAAGACAATCTCTGCGCAGAGTGTTAAACGCGTTTGTGAAATCCAGCTTCACGAGGACGTTGTCTTCGGGCATTGCTGTCACCCATCGGCGTGTCGCGTGAACAGCTGCCTCAGCGCCTCCAGAAACACCTACCCCCAGTTGAATGGGGACGAGCAGTTGAGACAGTCTTGTCACGGCGTATGAATTAGCACACTTCGCTGCCAGGCGGCGCCATGTGTAGCCCACCGCGATCGGTCTTATGCCTCCATCCTTTTTGCTTAGGGCTAGAAGGTTTGCTCCGTAGATGACCTCATTCACCTCTTCAGGAAGACCTCCCTTTAAAAGCAGGTTTACAAGGTCGGACAGATGTTGCTCGATGTTGTCGTCCACCCCAAATGACACGAGATCCTTCAGGTGCTGTGGAGTTATACCATCTGGACCGCCGGCTGAACCCGCTGGAAAAGTAGAGATCGCCTTCGCGACTTCTTCTTTGGAAACTTGCAACGCGATGAAACGGTCTGAACTCTCTGGATCGCACGGAGACCTTCTGTCCGCCGGGGCTGACGGATGCTTACGCTTAAGCGCGGCCAGCGTTTCTGGTGTGTCTAGTGCCGGCTTATCCTCGCTGACTATAAGACGGATGGCTGCTTTGAAGTTGCCCTCTTCGAGCTTGATAGATACTTTCGACGCCAAAAATTTGGCAGGATCATATTTCGTCGTTTTGGGTTTGCAAACTGACGTAGGGTCTGACCCATCGTTCGTGGAATGGTCTGGTCCTTTCAGTCGCCAATCGGCAATACGGGATAGAATCGACTTAGTGATGTTGTGTTTTCTTCCACCTCTCCTTGGTTTAGCCAGGACAGTTTTACCGAAGACGAGGAGGTCAGACCAGTTATCAACACGGTTTGGCTCCCGTAAGATTGCTTGAATTAGGTCCCCCAGTAGAGCAGCACAGGATGGTCTTGCGGCTTTCGGGATTCTTTTAATGATATGACCATTTGACACAGGATGTGAAAGGCGCGAAACGATTTGTGGAATTGCTTCGTCCGTTATTTGTGACCGTGAGATAGCGATCTGACTGCTCGCGGTGGAAGATGACATTATTATTATTATTATTATTATTATTATTATTATTATTATTATTATTATTATTATTATTATTATTATAAAAACTAAAGAATCAGGAATGAACAGTCAATCAGATGGCAGTGGCTGCTTTTCGAATGTGCCCCTGCAGGCAACAGCGTTGAACATATTATTATTATTATTATTATTATTATTATTATTATTATTATTATTATTATTATTATTATTATTATTATTATTATTATTGGTATTGTGGAGACTTGGACTAATGCATTGCGTGGACGCACTGTGTGTTGACAGCCTTAGGCCGTTTTATTTTTGTCCGCCTGCTTGTCTGCCTCCGTCCGCCTGTGCGCTGCATCCGCCTATCTGCTGCATGCACTGACTCGCCGCTTTATTTTTGTCCGCCTGCTTGTCTGCCTCCGTCCGCCTGTGCGCTGCATCCGCCTATCTGCTGCATGCACTGACTCGCCGCTTGCGACTGCAGCCGACCGGTCTGGCTGGCATTCATCGCGCTCTGTCTGCTATAAAAAGGCAGGATTTCACTGTTCGCCACCGACTCTCTGGTTGGCCACGAAGCGGACTAGAGGGCCTGGCACTTGACACACGGTAAAACGTGAGCTCGAGTGGTGACCGACTTGCTTTCGGACGGCCTCGAAGCTGACCGATCGCGCTGCCGCTCGACACACGGTAAAACGTGAGTCCGAGTGGTAACTGACTGACAAGCGACTTCAGACGGCCTCGAAGCCGACTGGTCGACTGGCACCCAACTCGCGGTAGAACGTGAGCCCGGGTGTGGACTGACTACCAACTCCTGGTAAGGCCACGAAGCTAACCAGAGAGGCTGGCACTTGATGCACGGTAAAACGTGAGGTCGAGTGGTGACTGATTATGAGAGTGGGTGTCGCGGCTCCTATTGATCTTGAGTACTTAAGCATCGGTCTAGGAGTTCCCTACTCTCATTAGAGGGGTTCGAACCCTCCGACGGCTGACTACAGACTGACGATTGACCCCGACTGCGGGAGGGATTCTTGGGATCGCTGCGGTCTATCTTTGGTCCCATTTCCAGTATTGCTTCTGTTTCGCTTGTACCTTAATCGCCTTGTGTTTGGAAACCAATAAATCTGTTTGAAACCTTAACCTGGTTAGTCTTTAGTCAACCGCTAAAGCCGGACCCGGATATATTTACACTTACGGGCTAGGGGTGGTGTTTTGGTCTCATGGTGTAATTTGCCCAACCTAGTTCCGCTACAGTATTATTTTTTTAATCTTTTTATCGTGATTATTATTATTATTATCATGATCATCATCATCAGTGCGCTCCTTGGCCGTCGTCGCCCTGAGCGTCCTCCAGATACTCCTTTCTTTACAGCGGATGACTTCCTGACCTCGCTTGATGCCAAGATTCGTGACATTCGACAGGCAACTGCTGACTCTCTGCCACCTGAATATCTGACTGTCACCTTTCTACATTGAATTCAGTTACAAGTAAGGAACTTCGACGCATTATTCTCTCTTCCCCGCCAAAGTCCTGTGAACTAGATCCCATACCGACCTTCCTGCTTCACGAATTCATCGACATTTTACTTCCTCTCCTCACAACACTCTGCAATCGATCTCTACAGGAAGGCATTCTACCATCAAGGCAGAAGAGGTCAATCCTGATCCCTGCTCTGAAAAGCGGTGGATTGGATCCGACTAATCCCGGGAACTATAGGCCGATAGCGAATGTTACGTTCCTCTCAAAGCTCATCGAAAAGGTCGTCGCCATACAACTCGTCGCTTACCTAGAAGGGAATAATCTGCTGCCTCAGAATCAGTCCGGTTTCAGAAGATTCCACTCAACTGAAACGCTTCTGCTCCGACTCCTCTCAGACATCTACGGAGCAATCGACAGAGCTCAGCTGACCCTGCTGGCCCTTTTCGACGTCAGCGCCGCTTTTGACACTGTAGACCACGAGATTTTGTTAGAGCGGCTGAGTGTTTCGTTTGGTTTGTCTGGTGCATTTTACAAATGGATAGATTCTTTTCTTCATGAACGTTCTCTCTGTGTGGTCCATGGTTCTTCTAGGTCCTCATGGGTGCCTGTACAATATGGTCTACTCCAGGGTTCAGTCCTTGGTCCCTTACTTTATATTATTTACACCTCAGGTCTTGCCACTCTACTAACAGCTCATTCGGTTTTGAGTCAGCAGTATGCTGACGACGTCCAGGCTTACACCCATTGCCTCCCTTCTAATGCTGTCAAAGCGGTTCGGATAATGAGCGGGACTTTGGATGCTCTAGAGGCATGGATGTCATCCAATAGACTACGCTTGAACCCATCTAAGACAAAATTGATTTGTTTGGGCACACGGCAGCAGCTTGCCAAGCTTGATCTATTTTCTCTTGCATCTGAATTTCCTGGCTTTGTCTTTGCAACCACGGTTCATGACCTCGATGTCCAACTTGACCAAGAACTCACTTTTGCTCCTCAACTTCACCGTCTTGCGAGAGACTGCTATTATCAGCTGCGCCATGGCAGCTTCGCACTGTCATCCGTTCTCTTACGTCTGCTGCTACTATTACTTTAGTGCATTCCTTTGTTACATCTCGCATCGACTATTGCTCTTCGCTCTACATTGGCCTCCCATCCAGCAGATTGACTTGCCTTGACCGGGTGTTGCGGTCTGCTGCGCGACTAATTGGGCAAATCCCTAAATATGATCATGTCTCAAACTACATGCTTGAGGTACTTCACTGGCTCCCAATTCGCCAGCGTATTGAGTTCAGGGTAGCTGCATTGGTATGGCGATGTTGTCAGGGCCTTGCCCCAACTTACCTCCGAGAGCTTTGCAGCTTTACATTGGGTATCCAAGGACGTCGTCAGTTACGCTCTGCTGATAGGGGAGTCCTCTTAGTTCCTTTTGCTCGTACTACTACCATGAAGAATCGAGCCTTTTCTGTGGTTGGACCAGTGGTCTGGAATGGCCTTCCTTTTGAGCTACGCCTACACCCTGGGACTCTAACGGGATCCTTCCTTACTAAACTTAAAACTGTTATTTTGTGCGCGCTGGAGTCGGGAGCGCCTCTGAGCAGTTTTTTCTTGAAGGAGCGCTATATAAATGTCCGAATGAGTGAATCAGTGTCATCATCATCATCATCGTTATTTTTATCATCGTTGCTTCTATTGTTATAATATTTCTATTTATTACGATATGTTATAATTTGTGAGAAAAAGACAGGTATGTGAGAAGTGAACAAAAGAGATAGATTTCTACAGGGATCAGAAAGGGTTGTGTAACATAATTGTTTAAACTACAAAGGTTAGGTCGTTTTTCATTATTCGTGCGCCGGTGTTCGCACAAGCAGGCAGCTTACGGATATACGTAGCAGTCCCAATTATAAAAATTGCACTAGCTTGGGTGCGGAGGAATAATCACATAGTCCACGTCTTCGCCCACATCCGACCCTGTGATGTGACGGTGATCAAGTGGTAGCTGCGCCTTAATTGCTTGCCTCTATAAAGCTTGTGGATTGTGGCCTAAGTGGTTTTGGACACCATTGGTGTGGTTTTATGTTTGTTCGACAGAAAATATGGCAGAAAAGAAGGTGAATTATTGTTCTTGAAACCTGCCCGAATTTCAATTGTGTGAGCCACGTTTCATGCCCATCTATATAACAGCAACTATCTCATTTTAACTTGTGATTGGA
>OX457040.1:15398673-15616173 GCA_949752735.1 Lumbricus terrestris | reverse complement strand
TTAGCGTGGATGATTAATTCATACTTCAACAGATGAAACAATTTTTTGATAAATTTTGTCAAGTACTCTAATTGAATTTTCTCTGGTAGCCTGAAGAGATAGAAACTGGTTATAAAGACTAACGGGAGAAAATAATTAAAATTGCAATGAATTAATTTTATTTAATTTCGGGTTCGAAATAATGCAAATTAGGCTAATATAGTCTACCGCATAACAGGGGTTATTTTAAGGAATTTTCTCAACTGCACATAAATGACGTAGTTTGAGACTGGACATAAGAAAGTCCTTGACCAGGGATTTGTCCCCCAAAGCTGAAGCAGCTTTTGGTGAGCGCTCGTAAAAAAGCTGGTGCTTTGAGCTTGGCCTTCGACTGGAGCTTTAAATGTTTGAATATTAAGATTTTCTGACTTTATAAAAATTCATATTATAGATCAAAATCAATTGTTATGACAATGTTTGTCTCAAAATTCATCATGGCAAAATCTCCAAATGAATTAACGAATGAAATCAGCTAGACGTTCTTAGACGTTTAGACTTTTCAATATCCTTAATCGAGTAGAGATCCCTTAAAGATCCCTTACAGATCCTATGCTGTTGCTGGAATTGGAAATAGCTCAGAAAGATTGTTAAGTGTAATAAAGTTAAATGGTCCTATGTTTCTGGACACTTCCAAAGTTTCGCTAGTAGGCCTTTGCAAGGGTACGTCTAAATGTTGCTTTTCTGCTCTGAAACCCTGGTCATTAAGATCAACTTGATATTGTTTTGCTAAAGCTAAAGCTGGCAGACAAGATGAGATATTTCCCCAAGAAATAATATCTTTGAGCTAATTTCAAATGTTGTATAAAATATAACCCACTAACTGCAAAATACGATGTAAGACCGATAAATATCATTAGCAAATTTCCCAAATGGTCATTATTGATCGGTATAGGCCTATGCTGACACACAAATCAACGCGAATATGTACTGTTTAGGCTAATAGCAGTTTTAATCAGGAGCCGCGTCGCCGATCTACATGTAAATGATATTTTACCACACCATGACTTGGCTTAGGGTACGACTGCTGGAAATTTTATATGCTACAAGCTCTGGTGTCATTCATTCATGAGAACCAGAATGTGTGTGTGTGTGTGTGTGTGTGTGTGTGTGAACATAGCCGCAGACTTGGTCCTGGGTGTTTGTGGAAACGAACGAGCGACCGAAGGACAATAATTTCCAATGCACGAGCACCTAGCTGGGTAGGGGTTTTAGAAGGTGATGTACCAATCCCATTTTCAAATTTTGTTTAATTTCCACACTGCACTGGTGGTATTCTGAGTTGTAATTTAGCGAGGTTGCTCATCATTTCAGTGCTGATAGTCATGGTTTAGGACTTTAATAAGTGTCCCGTCCCATTGTTTAAATTTTTAACAACATTATAATGGCAACTTTTCGACTGTGATTTTAAAAAATTGCTCACAAATTTCACTCCAAAAGGCATGGTTTGAGACTTCAATAAATGCCTCCCCCCATTGTTTACATTTAGGAATTTCCACACTGTAACTGTCATCTGAACAAAATTACTCTTTTTAAATGCTGACAGCTAAGGTTTTTAAAGTTTAGAGAGTCTCCTCCTTATTGTTTAATTTTTTCATTTGCACGCTGTTAATCTGGCATTTTGTGTCATTTGAAAAAAATTACTCATAATTTTCTTTTCTCGTCCATTCTTTGAAAAAAGTCATTTGCCCACTGTTGTAATAGCATTTTAGGTTGTTACCTTGACAAATTCAATCATTATTTGGTACTCAGAGACGTGGTTTAAGACTTGAATAAATCCCCCTACCTGTATCTTAATTTTTTTAAATTTACACAACGTAATGGTGGCAGTTCAGGCTGTCATCTGTATCAAAATTGATAATTATGGACAAGCAGTTGATAGCACCGTAGAAATCTATAATAATGCTTGTGATAATATTTCTGAAATATTTGGGGGATATAAGATATAAGCATCTCCGTCACCACCACAAGTTTCGGGTTCCGTCCCTCGATCCTATCCCATCTAAGTCTACACCCCTGTGCGAGATGCTAGTTCAATAACACAGGCCTGCGTGTATCTTTCAGATTCTGAGGATGGTGATTTTTTGGATGGGATCACATAAACTCAAAAAGGGTGCATGTAATATGGGGATATAGGGAGAATTTGGAAGAAAATTTGAGTATGCATTGACCTACAATCCTACATCATGTATGATGTATGTATGTATTGGATAACCTGTGTGGCTGGAAGGCTAGCTCAGTCTGGATGTCTGCCTGATTAATTCTTTTCGCCTGTATCCAGTTAGAATTAGATACTTGGGTTGTTATATTATAGTAGACTATTTTGCTTTATGCGTCTGACTGTCTACGTCCCTTCCTGCTTCAGCTTGTCAGAGTAAGCGACAAAAGCAGGAGAAAGTGGACTACGATGGCCAAGAAGTTGTCATTATGGTATGAAGGTTTCAAGGATAACCCGGCCTTTACAACTTTATCAGGATATCAACCTACAGCAGGCCTTGAATCTGCATCCACACATACATTTACTGCAAATTCTTCTGTCTGCAGCCTATATGTGCTTCTTAGCAGAACCTTGTCTTCGATTACATCACCCATTTTCCACGTTCTTACTTCATGCACACGGGTGACCTTCGCGTATCGGTCTAATGCTTGGCTTGAAAACTGCATGTAATCACCATATCTATTATAGTTCACCGTTCACGCCAAATTTCAACAGGCCTGCTTTTTTTCTGAACATGAATATCACCCAAATAAACGGCCTCAAAGATGTTCACTTTGGGCTATCGTGTTTGTGTCCAACTTTTTACCACTAACTTCTCGTCGGTTCACGCAACTAGGCAAAAAGTAACTGCACAAGATCTGATTTTCAACTGCACAAATCTCTTTTCCAACTGCACACTTTGTGTCCAGCTGCACGTTAAAATAACCCCTGCCGCATAAGATCCAGGCGTTTTGCACAGTCTTTTTCTTGAAATTGAGGAGCACCGGAGGTTCAAGTAATGAAGGGGCCCACCACCTAAGCCCTGCACAAGGGCCCCCAAAAACCTTGCTACGCCACTGCTTTCAGCCGAAAGCATCCGAAAGCAGCGTCAATAGAAACTTACTGTTCCAAGAAGACGCTTTATATTCAATTTATATATATAGTCTATATATATATATATAATATAACATAATATAATAAATATAATATAATATATAAATTTATATATAGTCCAAATATAATATATGTAATATAATATATGATATATAAATTTATATTATAGTATATATATAGGGCTATAATTTATATATTCAGATGATAACCACGTACGTGTATCGCATAATTTTTCACCTTCCGAAATCCGAAGAATGTGAGATGTTGTCAATGGACGATGCATATATATATATATATATATATATATATATATATATATATATATATATATATATACAATTATGCTACTGCGCCAATATAGGCCTACGAGTAGGTACTGAGTCAGTATAAATGATGAGTCGCTATAGGCATGGGTTGATGAACAGTTCGTGACACTTCGTGAAGCGAAGACTTTGCAATAAATCTTCCGAGTCACAGCAGAAAGTCGTTTGCTTTTGGTGCGGATTTGATGAGCGCATGTCATGAAGTGAAATTTAAAAGCGGAATCTCATAAAATTAATTGACTGGCTATTTTCGTTCCAGAATTCACGGACGTGTAAATGTCTTTTTTTTATGGGAACCAGTAATATACGGTCCAATCAGAGATTTCGCTTGGACGAGTGCTATCCTTTAATTGGGGTCTTGGCGTAAGGAGTGAGGTCAATTAGCCCTGGGCGATAAAATGTGAAGTTCGCATATAAATTCGGGATGTGCGCGCGCGTGTGTGCGCATGTCTGTGTGGCCGGGTGTGTGTATGTATACATGTGTGTGCGTGTGTGGTGTATGTGTATGTGTATCTGTGTTTGTGTAATTGCGTGTGTGTTTGTAAGTGTGTTTGTGTGTGTAGGTGTGTGTGTGTGGTGTATGTGTTGTGTGTGCATGTTTGCGAGCGTGTGTTTGTTTGTAAGTGTGTGTGTGTTTGTAAGTGTGTGTGTGTGTGTGTGTTTGTTTGTAAGTGTGTGTGTGCGTGTGTGTGTGTGTTGTGTGTGTTTGTATTTGAGAACTTGGAATGTACACATATTATGTGATGTGAGCATGACATGCATTGGCCTACATCTACGCATATGCAACTGCACTTCCCTATTTTTAAAAAGCGGCACTAAAATCAATATTTCTCTTTCGCTTTCAAAGAGTTAGAGATCTGACTGCATCTTCTCCTCGCGGTTGACTATCCGCGCTAAGATTAACATATCGGTGCCACAGTACGCGGTACTTCTCTTCGCTTGCTACGCTCACTTGACTGGCATGATATCCTTGTCTATAGGGAGCGAAGAGTGCTATGGATAAAACACCCGCCTTTGGCTCCATTGGCCTTACATTATGGAGCCAGATTCCTCCTTCGACACGGTCCCCCTTATTAATTGGTGAGTCAAGTGTCTCTTCTTGCTAACAAGCTGGCACAGACACAACTTGCGCAAGTTACACGAGTAGAGATTTCTCGGGTGCTTAGTTCTTGTGCCTTCAAACTTCAAAGTGACTGTGCAGATAACTGATGTTTAAGAGGTATAGGTCTATATACCGAATATGTTGAAAGGTTAATTGAAAGTATTGAGATAAGAGTGATTTCGTAAGGATGAGTTAGATTAGGATACGTTATATACATGCATGGATGCATGGAGTCTTTTAAGAAATTCTTAGAACTGCATACCCCCTTCTTCCTTTCCCATCCTCCATGGTAAATTATGCTCAATCGGAGCTAGTACAAATTGTACAATTACCTTTTCCCTATACTATGCTTTAACTGCACAGATAAGGAGTGTTTCCACTGTAATTCCACAGCTGCGAAATTCAGTTAGAACTGCATATTTTGTGTAGAAGTGCACACTAAACACTAAACAAGCATCCATATCTAAAATGGTATGTAAACACTCGTGTTGTGTCTATCGTAGGTCTTCTCCTCTACTTCGGCTACAGCATGGTGCACAGCGTCAAAGGCCTAAAATCCCAGCAGCAGCAGCAGGATCAGCAGCAGTCAGCCCAACCTCCGTTGACAGAAGATAAGCTACAGAAGCAGCATCAGGTGGACATGGAGCGCGCCACAAACGCCATCACCGCCGCCGACATCAGTCAGACCAACGGACAGCTGCCTCCGACGACGATGGCATCGACCGAATTCAACGGTCACCTGCCGCCTCGCCGACCGCCCCCACCGAGGCAGGAGTCCCTGACGAAGCTGAAGGCATCGCGCAGCCAGGAGAGGACGGCAAATAGCGCCGCAGGATCACCGTGGATCGACAACAGCAGCTACGCCGCCGACGACAAGAGGGGTCCAGCAGACGGTAGCGATCGGCGCCTCACCCATCAACCGAGGACGGGGCAGGACTCGGACTACCAACGCCACCAGAACAAGGATTCCCGCTTCAAAGGGGAAGAGGTCACTGCTGCGCCGTATAGGCCTACCACCACCCATGCGGAGGGGACTGTCGGACGAGGCGCGGACGCGAGAGGCGTCACAAGATCGGATCCTGATCCTCAGATGAACGTCTACGCCCGACCGAGACCGCGTCCCGTTCAGTCGAAGACGACCCATGGTGACTCGGCGGAATGGAGCGGCCAAGGTCAAGGTCAAGGTCAACGGATGTGGAACCAGGAGCCAAGAGTTGCGGCTGGATGGAGTGCTCCGCAGGGAGGAGTCCACTATGATGTCTACGCTGATCTCTGGAACGAGAACGAGAACGATGAAGCGGTCAACCCCCACAAGACTACGTCCAATCCATTCATCGAGTACAGCAACAGCGATCCAGAACCAATCAACAGAAAACCGAAGAATCCGTTCAGAGAATGAAGCGCGTTGAATTAATTATTGGTCGCAGTGGAATTAAGACATTCCTGACAAAATGTCTAATAGATGAAACTAACCACGTGTGTAGGCCTATACACACGGGGGGCCATCAAGGAAAGCCGTTGAGCCAAAGACGACGGCATAAACAAAAGCCCGTCATCAGGCCCATGAATATTAGATGGGAGGTGCCCATTTGGGAGTATGATCCCATGTCGGCATATGTTGGGAGAAACGTGAGGCAGAGCTAACCGAGAAGTGTGTATATGATACTACTGTCTGTTAACAATGTGTGTTACCCTTGGAGAGTTCGAGACTCCCTCCAAACCCCCTGTAAAAAGTGAGTTCCATTGTAATAATTGGGTCCTATTATGGTGGCAAATGATGCCAACGAATTTGGACTAAAGTATCACTTATACAAGGCTGCGAAAGTCTTCATTGCAATCTGGATAGATATAATTATAGGGGCTATTGCATAAACTATAGGTCTATGTGCAGGTTATCTATAGTTCTCTAAAGTCCGATAGTTATGCCCACAAATTTACAATTTATATTGCGAATAAGCTTGTGCCATGCACGTGCTTAGACTATAGTCTATAGTGCGACAAGCAAGACATTTTAGAGTAGGCCTACATTACTTATACAATACTTACGCTATACTTATGATAACAAAGGCAGAGTAGGCCTATAGGTTATAATTTACGTCTGTTAAGATCGCATTCTTACCAAACTTCCATACTTAGATTTGATGCCAAGATTTCAGTTACGGTAAAAGAGCTGGTCAACTTGTTTAAGACTCATTGTATACAGTCACTTGCCTACAAGTTGTGGCAGCAGCCTTAAAACAAATCCCGGATGTCTCGCATGCAGGATTAGACTTAGAGGGTCCAATGGACCTCTTGATGCTTAATCTGACCAAGGGCGGATACAGAAATTTTCGAAGGGGGGCCAAAATTTTGGGTCTTGTTGTTGCCGCCGAAAAAACTGATGACCTTTTTTTAGTCATCGACCAATTTTACCATCTCAACCGCCGCTAGATCGACGGGGGGTCACGCCCCGTACAATTTTTTAATAGGGGGCCTGATGTCCTTTTTTCTCTCCCACTACATTTATTTAATGGCTTGTTGAAACCAAATGGGGGCCACGTCCCATGCAATTTTTAAATGGGGGGGGGCATGGCCGGATTGGCCCCCCCTTGGATCCGCCCTGAATCTGACCCGTATGTTGGTCCGTATATATTCTGCCATTCCACACCTAGACCGTCGCTCAAATTCGACACAAGCCCATTAACTTGACTCTCCCAACGATACGGGATTCGCGTAGAATAATTAGGTTTTCACTACTGAATGTTGGTAAGAGTTTATTATTGTGTTGTAAGATTTCAATTGTATGTTTTCTGTGCAGTGGACAATCTGTAGTTCGTAGACGCGAAATTGTCTGTAGTATATTGATTGCCTCGATCGCTAGTTAACTTATTTAACGGTTGGCAACGTACATGTAAACGAGCCTGTATCGATTATGTATCTAATTATAATATTATGTGCGTATGCCAACATGATACACAAAACAGTGTTACTGGCGTGTTAATTTATTTCTTGCATTTACGCAAATCCTGATTGTTTCTGTTATTAGTCTTGCTCAACAAGCATTTTGCAACAACCATCACTAACCCAGTAACCCTAACGCAGAGCCTACATGTATAGGCCCAGCTAGGTCTATGTCCCTATGACATCTGAAAGATTGATGGCTTGATGCAACAGCAGGCAATTGGGTCATTGTATTGGTCAATGTATACACTGGACAGTATAGGCAGGGTGAGCAATGAGCATGGCCGGGAGTTGAGTCCATTTGGCGCAGGGCTTTTTTTTAACGTGCAGTTCTACACAAAATGTGCAGTTGTAAATGGATTTGTGCAGCTGTAGAAGCAGTTCTGTGCAGTGAAAATCATGAGAAAAAGGTAATTGTCCTTCAATTGAGCGTAATTTCCCATGGAGGATGGGAAGAGAAAGAAGAGGTTGTGCAGTTCTAAAAATTCCTTTAAAACAGCCCTGATTTGGCGTGCAACTTGGTCCCGACCTTCGTACATCATCAATCAATCAATGAGAATTTATATAGCGCCCCTTTCAAGAAGCCAACTCATAGGCGCTCCCGGCCGAGATCAAGCGAGAAAAGCAGTCTTCGACAATTTGTTAAATTTAGAGCAGTTTGGGAGGTGTCGCATAGTCAAGGGAAGTTCATTTCGGGTTGTTGGACCAACCACAGAGAACGACCGATAGCAACCATGGCAACGAATTCTTCTACTAGGAGGAACCAGTTACAGAACGGTATACCTACTTGGCCAGAGGTGGACAGTGCAGTGACTAGAATGGAGATTTCCAAAGTTCAGACCTGGAGTGACAGCTATTAGCTATGGAGAGTGGAAGAAGAGAGGATTCCTTAAGGAATTGGTGAATTAGGTAGGAAACTTGAAATCTATTTGTTCAAGTACCTAAAGCTTGAACTACAATGTCTTTGGTGTTTTTTGTGATTTAGCCCTGCAGATGTTGTATTTACAAGGTTTTGTTTTTTGTAACAATCATTTAATTCTTGAGAGTGTTAGTTCTTTATTTTTCAGCAAACAACTAAATTAAAATTTAATATTTAGTGCTTTTGCATTGATGAATTATAATTTAATGGATAATATAAATTTATATCAATCAATCAAGCAATCAATCAATCAACTGTCACTGTACAGTGTACATTGTATCCGGCAGGATAGCACATTATGGTATATCTAAAATAAAATACCAATTTAAGCTCCATACGTCAAGGATAAAGTTTTGACTTAATTTTAGCCCCTGTAACATAAAAAATTTATCAAAAACCACATATGGAAATTTTGAGGCCTTGGTAATCAAGACATTAAATGATGCAGTTTTGGCCAAGGTTCAATTAATTCAATATAATTGTTTTACTTCGGTTGTGGGATGACAAAAACATCAAATTGACATTAAAATAGACCTAAGCTGAGTTTCTCGATGCACCACTGAAGATGCTGAAGGACTCTGGATGCTACCAAAAGGAGCTAAATAAATATGTGATGTAAAAGTCCTATGTTGCATCAGATGACGTCTTGATATATTCAGTCAAAATTTCTATGATTTATTCAGTGATGTATTAACATTTAAGTCACGTCACTGAAAGAATACTAAGGCGAATTCTGTTTAACTAGTATAGATTGACAAGTTTTAATTGGAAAATTGGGAAACGAATAAAAGCATTACGTGTTTCACAGTGTCTCTACAAGTCCAACCTACATGAGAGGAGTCATCTGTGAAGGTTGCCAAATGAGTGAATGCTGCAGACAGTTTTAATTTAGTTAGATAAATGAAATGCGGAAATGTCAATCTATCAAACAACTGCTTTGCAGAACAATCTTTAATAATTTAAAGAGAAAGTCATTTCACACATGTAAACAACGGTAGTTTATATTTACAAGTTCGACTTTGCAGAAGGACACAAAGAATCAGATTTTTCCGATGAGGTGATTTAGTCGCATGCGTTGCTTTCTCTCGTCCAACAAATCTTCAAGCTTCTTCGGCAGATTTGGATTGGTGAAGTAATCTAAAGAATGCAGAAAGGCATGACAATGGCAGAGCTCTAAGACTTTGCTGCATTTCTTCATATCTTATCAACAGTTATGACTGTGCTTCTATTTCTTCATATCCACATGTAAGGTCATAGAGAATCACGGTCAATGGCATCTAAGACATTGATATGTTCTTCGTATCTTCATCAACGGTCACAGATCTCTGGCATACTGAAGGATGTGGAATTGATTACATTGGATGTGTTATCGTGGTAGAGATGGGGGAATAGACAGAGTCTAGCTACAGATGCAATGTGTTAATGTATGACTGCACAAGTGACAGAGTAGAACTACACATATGACAAGAAAGACCCGTTTCTAAAACTTACTTGCTATGGCACTTCCTGCTTACCAATTTGCATTATATTGGGCTTCTCAAGTTCCATTCATAGTAAAGTAAGTCACTTCATAGTGCAAGAAAATTTTAGACATTTTATAGGTCAATTTTGTAGCTCAAGAATTTAAATACATCAGATTTATCATGGTCATTTGGTCAAAAAAGATCATGATTTATAGCAATAGAGTGTAAAAACCCTAGACATGACCAAAGCATCGAGAATAGGACTTCAAAAAACATATTGAAATGTCTCAAATACAATCATAGCAATTTATCCACTTGTAAGCTAGACTGCAATTAACTTAACCTGCTGCAAAGTGTCGGATGTTGTCTGGTTTTTTGGTCACAACTTCCCTGAAAAGAAATGCATACTCACAAATTAAACAATTATTTTTAAAATTTCTCAGATATTTATTCAAAAAGCAAGATCTTAACAAATTTACATCCAAGGCTAAATTCCATAAAACAAGAGATTCACAAAAAGCCAAATGCTTATAAAAAATTCACATTAAGTCTCACAAGTAATTTTTTCTTGCTCTATAAAGTCACTAACAAGATATTTGATTTTCTAACTATTTTCTCTGATAATAGAAAATCATTAGCAAAGATCTTGATTTTTACAATTTTACCTCACAATATAAAATCAGTCATGTGGCATTCAGTAATGTGGCATTCAGTTAGTATTGCCTCTCTCACCCTAGAAAATCACTAACAAGACACTCAATTTCTGGATGCGAACGTAAGTATTTCTCATTCTCCAGCCGTGTCTTCACCTGTGAGCAACAAAAAAGCATGCTAAAGAGATAAAATTAAATGTAATATTTATAGTTCAGAATCAAGGATCAGCTCTTACATGTATATCAGGGTGCCATGCATTCAGCAACTGTACCATCAAGAAACTTAAATGCAATCAACTTATGTTGTATATATGTCTAACACAATTTTGTGCAGTCATTTACACTCTGATGGTGTACTTTTCAGAGGTCCTTAGATATCAATTGTACTTCAAAATGGATCTTTTTTCTCATTCTCCCACCAGTCTGCGGAAAAATAGGATGTTATTTACAGTTAAATAAATAAATAAATAAATAATAATAATAATATTCTTTATTGAAACGATCCAGTTGACAAACCGCAACAGGTTACAGAGTACAGTTATGCAATTGTAACAATTCACAATAACTCAAATGACAGAAAGCATAAATCTTAATTACTAGCAGAACAGACAGCCTGCAATACAAGGTGCTAATAGCAGCCTACAAAGCACGTCCTCCCAACGGGGCTCGATCTCGGTACCTCTCTCTTTCAATGCCAGTGTGTTATCCAATACGCTACCAGTCCCCCCCCCAGTTCATTACTGGAATCAGTGCTCTTCACACTGTATACTTCAACGCCACTATTCACCTAAACCGTTAGGTTCAATTCGTGAGATCTAATTTATCTTTGATTTCGATGCACGGCGTAATTGCAGAACATGGGACCGCCAGTTTAGCGGTTAGGGTCAGGGAGGGTCAGTTAGGGTCAGGTTAAGCGTCATGAGGGTCGGTTAGGGTAAGTGTTAGTGTCGTTAGATACTATATACTATACTATACTAAAATCGCTAAAAACTACCGGCCCCGTGTTCTGCAATTACGCCCGATGCACTACATTTCGAAAACAATCTGTCTCGATCGCTCAATAATAGAGGATTAGCAATAGCTACGCTCACATTATGCATAGCATGCGCTGCGACACAAAATGATCTTAAAATTCTGTTATACGCAACATTTATTCACCTTAAAGTCGTTCAGCTTCTGCTGCTGCTCTGGACTGAGGGCTCCTAAGTCGTCCCCTTTGCCTCCCAGATCATAGGGTTCCATTCCCCGAGGGGGTTCATGTTTTGGCTTAACGGACGATGACGACGCCATCTTTAAATCCTCAGGTTGCTAACCAAAGATTTTAATATTTTTTGTTGACATCGATCATATGGCCATCACGTGACTTTTAGACATTAATTCGTTGAGTTTTATAGCGCAAGCTTTAAATACTGTAGGACATAAAGTCGCAGGTTAAAGGAATTATAGGTATTATTTACTGCCGAATCAAAATTTTGTGCTAAACTGATAAATTTTCAGTCTATTTTACAATGAAAAGTCCCGAGTGTTGAGCCAAGACTTTTTAGACATTAAAATGTGTACCGTGTAATCCTCCGATTTCTATTACTCTAGCGCCATAAATGCAGGGTTAGAATTGCGAAGAGTTGGGGTTTCAAACCCCTCGAGGCTTTCTTGGAGCCCCATAGTAAATCCCTCTTTCCACACCCCGATTCCATCGATATTTATATTACGGGGGGTCCTGTAGCTCAGTGGAGAGAGCGCTGGCCGTTAAACTGAGAGTCATCCGCGCGACCCGGGTTCAAGCCTCGCTCAGGGCATTAATTTATTAAAGTTTCTGTTAGCTGCCATTGGCGCTTTGCTGCTGTGTTGCTTGACTCGGGTTCTGCTAAAAATAAAGATAACCCGGCCTCCCACTTCTGGCTTGGCCGACCAGAAGTGATCCAGTACTTAGGCCATCAGTTAAGTTACCGAACCCACTGCTGTAAAGCCGACCTGCGTGTCGTGCTACAGTGGGCCGTATTTCGTATAACCTGTACCTGTAATCGTTCTGCGGTGTGTCAGATTGAAGCATTAAAGAAATATTATTATTAGAACCGTGTGTATCATAGGTCAGCCCCAGTTATTATTATTCCACAATTCTCACACTGCATAAATGACGCACGTGAATGACGTGCGTGTCTGATTCGAAGCTAAGAATAGGTGTAGTAAATCGAAGGGTAAAGTCTGATTCAATCAATCAATCAATATTCGTTTAATTCAATAAATAAAGTTACTCTCTACAAGCACTTGCACATGCGAGGAATCACAGCTGGAGGCGAGTTTGGAACCGCGCTGCAATTAGACATGGGGATTTTTCTGTTACTTCCCGAATGGGAATTTTCATGAATAATATTTTATTCAATAAATAAAACCTAGAACCGAAATGCTTTCTGTTTAACCCATTAGCGAATATTAGGGTATTAAATTCAAAAAGTGAAGAGTGGTTGTTTTTAAGGAGGCAATTAAAGTTTCGGCCAGAAATAATAACTTTTCACATGGAAATCTCTGTCAGAGACGTGCATTAGCTTGCGCCGGTACCCGGAAGTTCGTGAAGTTCAGCTGAGCGTAATTCGTTGCAATGATGTTTACCTTTTTAACAAAATAGTTATTGGTTTATTGAAGCTCAAATGACCTAATTGACCCAGAATCAAGGTTTGTCGTAAAGTTTACACTGATGTAGGCCAACTGAAGAATTTGAAACACGAGCTTGACCGTCTATGTTCATCGCTAACAACTAGGCTAATACTTCCATGACGTATGACTAATCCAGTGGATTAAGAACAGAGTGCATTTAAGTTTATCTTCCGAAGATGTGAATAGGCTAAGTAGTATACCTTTGAATACAATCCTGCTCTGCTACAAAGTCTTGTCACGGTTGAATGAATATTGGGATCAATATTAAGAAGATCTGCATAAAAGGGAACATTTTAGAAGAACTGCATGTCCTCCACTTTTCACGGTTCTCTAAACTCTAAAGGCTTGGAGAATGCTAATATATACTGAAGTCAGTGCATTGTATTCCAACTTCAACCAGTACCAGACTATAAAAATGCACCTCATGAATTCTTGTTGACATTGCATTACCCGTATGCTATGGAGTTAGATGCTCAAAGCATAAACTGCATTTGCCTTCAAGACGGAAATGTTTCCAAGGCAACAAACTCTTCTTATCTGCATGTCAGCCAGGGTGGCCTGTGATACTGCCGTGATGTGGAAGTAGCATAGAAATTAAAAATGACTAACCCTACGATTGAAATCGTCAAATCGTCAACAAGTCTTCGGAAGCGCATCGTCATCAATCAGCAGCTTTTTGAGCTTGTTATGACGAAAGCGGAAAGCTGTGTTAATCGGATATGTGGTGAAAATGAGTTAGTCTATTTCTGCAACGAAGATCATTCGGATGATGAAATTCGGCTTGTTCTCAACGTCATGGGTTTTGATGAGAACCGCCTTTGTCAGGCCTGTAAAGAATTATACAGCCTCTTTCAGCAGACGGCTGTTGACTTCAGTGACTTTTGCATAGTCCAGGATTTAGATGATGTAAACGATATGCAGGGCTATCACGCAGCGAAGGAAGCACGTGGAAACTCTTTGCCCTTGCCGTCGTCTCCAAATACTCGTTCACCTCTGCCAAGTCCATCATCGGCAAGTTTTAAGGAACAATTATCCCCTCGTGCAAATGAGCTGAGGCACAGTGGTGATGCAGAGAAGGTCTGCACGCCACATGGTATTCAAATCAACGTCTTCCAAGGTGATCTGGTCAAGCAAAAGACCGAGGCGATCATCGTTGTCACAAACAGCAGGTTACAATGCTCCACGTGGAATGGCAAGACAGTTTTGGCTGCTATTGGCAGTCGGCATCCAGATGACTGTAGCAACTTCCTCAGGGCACAGGGTCAGCTGAAACCCGGTCAGGTCATGCATACAGACGCTGGGAAGATGTGGCCAAGTGTCCTCTACATAATCCATGCAGTTCAACCGCGATTGGAGGACTTGAATGAACCTCAAAAACAAGATTCACTGCTTGAAGATCTTTGCTTCAACTGCCTTCTGTACGCCAATACAAAATTAAAGGTGAAATCCGTTTCCACACCTTTCGCTTTAACTGGTGAGTTCATTACATTATCGTACAGAAACATTTACAACTTAAAACGTTAAATGACACATGTATATGCAACATAGATAAATTGTAAACATGCTGTGTATTTATGACATCTGTAACCCGTAACACTTTATAGCAGCAGTTCCCAACCCGTGGCCCGCGGGCCAGAAGTGGCCCGTCTGGCCTACAAAAATGGCCCGCAGCATCAAAATGAATTAAGAAAAATATACGTAAAAATTGACAATTTGGACATGATAGAATTTATAATTCTTTTCTATTACAAATTATTTTATTTGGACGTCAATAAATCGCATCAAACATTCTTTTTTGATTCAATTCTAACAATTTTATATGTCTTTAGTTAATTAAATTTTAGCCTTGTGGCCCCTAATGTCCTTCATCTAAGAAAAAGTGGCCCTTGTGTCCTCCAACTTAGAAAATGTGACCCGACAGTCAAAAAAGGTTGGGAACCACTGCTTTATAGCAATAAGCCTCATTGGTTTCCTAGTCACTTTTAGTACATGCTCATCATTAAAGTGTTGAGTGATTAAGTCATTGGTTTCGTAGTCACTTTTAGTACATGCTCATCATTAAAGTATTGAGCGATTAACCGGTCAAAGTACTTGATGACCTTTTTAAAGTCATTACGTCATGAATGTCCTAAGACTTAAGGATTGGGGGAGGGGGCGACAAATGCATGAAGATCCCCCACTACAAACATTGAGGGGGATCACTCCCCTTGTCCCCCCACTCCCCCTCCTAAGTCTCCGCCCATGATCTTCAGCCAGACATTGATGAGACCAAGCAGCAATTTTTAACAATGTAAAATCTAGACTCGTACATGTAGCATACATTTGCATTGGGTTAAAGTTGCTTCTGATTTTTTTCCATTTAGATCTGGCGACGGTTTTGTCTCCAGTTGTTGCTAGCGCCATCTGTAAAGCGGTTCTCAAATACGATCAGTACATCTCGGATAGTACAGATGGCAGCACCTTGAAACAGATTGACGTCGTCTGCTCAGATCGAGAAACAGTCGTAATTCAAATGAAGACGTTTGACGTTTTTCTGCCGTTGATTCATGCAGACCCCGTAGTAGTAAGGAGGTTGGATTTAGACGAAAAATTGACGCTTAGGGAAGAGAGTTTTCAATTGTCTCGCGAAAGAGGCCATTGCTCAAACTCACGACATAGTGGACACAGCTTCTTAATGCCGTAAGTTTGTAGTTTTTTGGTCTGTTTGTCCTTGGCAGGTATTCTTTGCAGGATTCTGCGTCTGGCTTTGCATTCATGACCCATCGTTTTTTTAAATGCCTTGTTATTTGTCTGTGTATTGCGTGTCTCTCTGTGTCTGTCTGTCCGTCTTTCTATCTCTGTCTCTGTCTCTTTCTACCTCTCTCACTGTTCTAAAGTTGTAATCTCATTTAAAACAACAGCTCAAGATTTAATCTTTTCTCAGCTACTTGTGAGCTTGTGAGGCAAATTGTGTGATATAATATTATGTGGTGTCCTTAAATAACTTTTCAAGATAATTATATCAGTTGTAATGGGTTTTGTTTAAAATCTGTCTTTTTTCCTAAGTGTCATCTCTCTCTGTTCAGAAAAGTATATTTATATCTGATTTCCTGTTTCTGGTCATTTGTAGAACTCAAGATGGACTAGGTTTTCAAACTCCCTCCTGCTGTCTGTTTGTTCTACCCAGTCACTTATAAATGTCGATTCATTCTCTGCTTAAAAAACCTTGATGTGAAAGTCATTCGGGTTTTAGGTATTAAGATATGTCTTTCCCAAATTGCTTATAAATTCTTCGTAGGTTTATCTTATAGGTAGCTTTGCGTGCCAGTGCTATCCATTCCAGGCCGTAGATTCCTTCGCTCTGCCATGCATGTGACCTGATTGTCCCTACGGTTCAAACTTCCGCTTGAAAGGCTTTGCTATGGTCTGTCCATATTTTTGGAATTAGTTACCTAGTGTCTGTGATGAACTGCTTTTTTCTTTCTTTACCCCTTTCCGCAAGCGTTTAAAAACCATTCTCTTTTATTGTTGTTTGGTGCTGTTGGGTCTGGAGTGCCTCTGAGAAGTTTCTCTTGAAATGGCGCTATATAAATTTACGATTACGATAGGTGTAGACACTGATAATAGATCTGTAGAAGTTGCATGTTAATTAATTATAATAATTCGATAGCAGTTCTATAATTCCTGTGCTATTTTAATTTGCATCTATCTGTATGACTGAATTTGTGGTACTTTTCACACACATATAGAACGTCTAGCTTTGGTGTGATATCAATATCTGTTGAAAGTATAAATGTCAATGGTACATGCTTTGTCTGTGATTGGTTGACAAAATATTTTCATGATTTACCAAATTTCTAAACTGAGCAATAGTGATTTAATGAGAGTGCAGAATTTTGGGTGACATATTGTGCTCATCCCAGTCCTTGCTGTCGTACATGACAATTTCTGTTACGATATCTATCAATCTGATATCTATCAATATCTATCTGACATAGAATTTCTGCCACCTATGTAATATGCATTCTCTGTGGAATGAGATCACTTCTCACAAAAATTACTTCATTGGATTGCCTGGTGGATGTACTTGCTCCACATGAAGCTTAGAGCACACCTTCCAAAATTTTTGACATGCCATCCAAATCCATTTCTCTCTTAGATGAATGAACTCTGGTTTGGTGGCAGAGTTTCCGGTCATTTCCTTGAACTGTCTTTCATCATCATCATCACCAACCGTGGGCCACTGGGCCCAACGCCCGTAGGTGTCCGATGCCTCCTTCACCAGGACCTTCCACTTTCTTCTATCCAGCGCCACTCTGCTCAGCTCCTGAAGCGAGGCTTTGCCCCAATCGGATACGTCGTCGAGCCATTCCCTATGCGGCCTTCCTCTCTTATTTGTCTCGTCCATTCGTCCGAACATCAGGGCTTTGATCTTCCTGCTGCTATCCTTTCTGCAGATGTGCCCGAACAATCCTAGTTTTCTTCTGATCAGCTTCTGCATGATGTTTTCCTTCAGCTGCACTCGCTTGTATAGTTCTGTGTTGTTTACCTTCTGCATCCACCCTATTCTTAGTATTTTTCTGTAGCACTTTCTTTCGAAGGCCATAAGTCTTTGTTCGATGTACTTTGTTACCACCCATTATGATAGGTCTTTCAGTCTAAACTTAACCGTTTGGTTTCTCATACACTTTAGTATACCTCTTTGTTAAAGGTTTCAGATTCAATTACAAACAGGTTTCAGCTCACTTATCAATCATAGACTGATTTTCAAGCCAATTAGATTCCAAAAGGTTTCTCCAACAGACTCTTTTCACTATCAAGTTATTGTATTGTATTTGTATGCATGCCTTAATAATGTGTAAATTTGTAATACCATTTGGTGCTATTGAAATAATTGAATGGAGCGGAATTGAAACAATTGATTGAATTACAAACAACAGAAAAGGCTCACATATATATTATAGAATGTTGATACATTTTCAAAAGTTCTCTGTTGGTTGAAATAGTTTGATTGTCTCATACATCCAGTACCACTTTTGGAGTCAAGACCACTTCTTGAATTTAGAGTTTTACATGCATGTAAACTAGTTGATCAGTTATGCAAATTGGTTAGGTTCAAGTGATATACGTTTGCCTGTTTGCCAGAATGGATAAATTACTTTGTAAGCAATGGACTGAAGAAGTTGCAAAATACTTAATCATTTTAATTAGCCGCTTACAGAGTATCAGCAAGGTTTGTAAGAATTGTATGATGTCATAAGATTACATGACCATCCTCTCTTTTCGCTTTATGCTTTATTATCCTCAGTGAACCCGGCATGTCCTCCATAATAATAACAATAATAATGACGACAATTTCTATGGCGGCTTAACACAGCACATGCCGTTACAAAGGCGCCTCTACAAACACAAACGCAATCAGTCAAAGGTACGCCTTTGAAAAACATATATGTCTTCAGTCGAGATTTGAAAACCTCAACTGAGTGGGCTGAACGAACAGAGGTAGGCAGACTGTTCCAGCAGGGGGGGGCCAGCTGCAACTGACCTCCTCCCACCAGAACGAGTTACTAGAGTAACTCCCTTAGGCCATGCTCACGTAGTCTAAAGATATCACGTTGCGACTCATTAATTGAAAAAGGATTTATCACCAGAATACTGTATAGATGACTAAGTCTTGTTTGACGCTAATTTTTTAGTCTTGTGATTCAGCTTGTGATTTAATTTGTACCTTTTATCAATAATTATTACTCTGATGTATCATTTATAATATCATTTATAATATCATTTATATCATAGCATATCATTCATAATGATGTTTTTGTCCCATTGTGCGTTTGCAAGTGGAGTAACATGAAAAATACTTACTTACTTTATTAGGGTCGTGGAAGAAGAGCTGTGGTGGAAAGAAAAAATTCGTTCCAATTACGACCAGCTCCAGCTGAAGATATCACTGGATTGTGGCCTGGAGGGAGAGCTTATGAAGCGCAGCGTATTTCCAGCATCTACGCTGCAGTATTCAATGGTGAGGTAAACTTAGTATGGTCTGTGCTACCCTTATACAATAGTTCTTAATCTGTTCTGCTACTCCACTGCGATGTAGCCTTCCTCCCAATTCTGCCTTCTCTGGACTGATGCAATTATTTGAGCTTAAAATCAAGTGGGGCATGGTGTCAGGTTGGTAATAACAAGTTCGAAATTTTTTGTGTGCGTAACAAAATATTGATAGGGATTTCTGGGCTTAATTTAATGACTTTGCTGATGATACTCTTAAATTTCAAATTTCCACAATTGGCCATTCTCCTGAGCTGAGCAAATATCGGCGGGGCTTTTAAATTGGTTGTCATCATCTAACCAAATTCGGGTTTTATCACAGGAAATTCATCTGAGCCGGTGTTTAATTGCTTTTTCAGTTGCAGAATATTTTTGGCTTGCATAACTTGCAGTGCTACTTTCAAGGCTGTCATTCTTTATTCATTCGTTCATTCATATCAACTATATAGGGTCTTCTTAACAAAACTACTCAGAGGCACTCCCAACTCCATCAGGGCTAAGAGGAACAGCCTACAGGTGAGAAAAGAACAAGGAAAAAAGATCCTGGGAAAGATACAAAGCATCAGAGGGAGACCCACCACTGAGAAAGCGTGATTCTGCCTGGTGGAGGTATGGGCAAATGGACAAGGAGGGTACCCTGGTCGGATGATCAGAGTGATCAGGAGCTGATAGCACTGAATACTGGCATCGGAGCTTGTGAAATTAGGCAGTCCTGAGCAAGGCCTATAGTAGGCAGTTCCAGACTATGACAACAATCCTATAGGGCAATACCGACTAAACTGAATGAGCAGCACTAAAGATGCCATTATCATTACTGTTTCACTGTGTTCCCATGTGCGGAGTGTCACGTGGTTTATTTCATGAAGTGAATATATACATATACATGTATAATTGCATATATACATATATATATCATAATCCGCTTATTAGAAGAGAGATCCAGTGTGTTTATGCATATGTGTATTATTATAAAGCACGCATACGTGAATACTATGACCGTTGTGAGTAAAATCTGAGAGTTGCGATTTGATATCCAGGAAGAGCCGAGTACACCTAAGAAGAACAAGCATCTTCTGGACCACTTGCTCCGCGGAGATGAAGTCACGTTTAGGAAATTCTGTGTGGCGCTGAAGCTCTCCGAACAGGAGCACATTGTCTCCAGATACCTTTCGGAAAGTTCTCCGTGTGCCCCGAAGCGAACTATGCCACGGTCCATCTCGGAACCTGCTCTCAGCGCCGATTTGAAATTGCTGCAGCGGTGGAAATGCCTGAATCTACAGAGGTTCCATAATGAACTGATTGTACAGATCATATGCGACGTTGGGCTAGTCTCTCGGTTACGATCGCTGCAGGTTTTCACTGAACACCAGGTGGCCGAACTAGAGGTAAGACTATAACTAAGGTAACATGTAGTCTCTTGTGATAATAATATTTTCTTTTAATGATTCCAGTGGCGTAGCCAGGAATTTTTGATGGGGGGGTTTATGGCCAGAAACCCTGTTTTTTGCTATTTTTCTGATTTAAATGGAAAAATAACCTTAAAAAACCTTTTCCCCGGAGCCAATGGGGGGGTTATGGGGGGGTTTTAACCCCCGAAACCCCCTTGCCTAGGCCACTGAATGATTCAATCTGACACACCGCAGAACGATTACAAGTACATGTTATACGAAATACGGCCCACTATAGCACGACACGCAGGTCGGCTTTACAGCAGTTGGTTCGGTAACTTAACACTAATGGCCTAAGTACTGGATCACTTTCTGGTGATCTGTGGTCGTATCTAGTCTTGGGATTATCTAGACAGCATAGCCAATTTAGTATACTTACTCGAAGCAAGACTTTATAAGTTGATTACTGTGCAATTACGATTATGGCTCTTCTCTTGGATGTTATTTAGTCCACTTTAAGCTGGTGAAATGCAGTGTCAGTTTTTGAGTCAATTTTTTAATGTAATCAAATGCAGCCTGATTTTAGTTCAGTTAAAACCTTATCAATCAGATTCACATTTGTGTGTTACAACCATTTTGTGCCAATAATATTAGTTTACTACTCTATGAGATTTAGCAAAATCTAAGTGAATCTGTTATACTTATTAAGCTAATCTAATCTAATTTTGTACAGTATGATGTAATCATTTGAGGGTAAACACGCACACTGGATGCCCGTACTCCAAACAATATGGCTGCCAACGAATGCAATAAAATTAGAGCGCAGCGACCTATCCTATCGACGGCATCGCAACATGCAAAGCGCTCAGCAGAATGACTGCACTAACCCTAAAACTAACCCTAACCTACCCTCACGACGCCTAACCTGAGCCCTAACCGACCCTGACGCGATAAATAGTCGCTGCGCTCTAATTTTATTGCATTCGTTGGCAGCCATATTGTTTGGAGTACGGGCATCCAGTGTGCGTATTTACCCATTTGAGGTAATAAAAAATTGTTTAGAAAGAGAGTAAAAGTATCAGAGTCTAACCTAATCAGACATGATCATCAAGCCACTATTATCACCCGCATGTCATTCTATATATTGGATGATGCTTGGTTCAGGAACTCTGAAGTTGGTCATGTGTCATCTGCAAGTTAGACGGGGACCCATTATTATAAGCTAAGTTGTGCGTGCATGCATGTGTGTGTGTGTGTGTGGAGTGTGTGCCTGTGCAAGCGTACTACTGCAATTTGTAACTGGAGAATGGTTTGCTAACTGATAAACAGCTTGCTCTTAATGACACTGAATGTCAGTTTGACTGGTGTGGAGAACCTGTAATTAGTCTCTCTTGAACCGCCCCTGGGTAAGTGTTCAATATTGAATTACACCAGCACTGCTCTTCTTGCGGTCTCTGAACATTACATTTAAAAAACACTTCTCTTGAAGATAATTCTGTCCTGATATTTCCAATTCCTCTTACATTTCCCCTCCCCTCTCAGTGGCGGCGCCAGGATTTCAGTTTTGGGGGGGCTGAATTTGCAGGGAGAAAATTTCCGCTTTCAGTCGCCAAAATTTCTGACAACTTTTTTTAGTCATTGGCCAAAGCCTCAAGAAAATTTTCCATTTCAGCCGTCAAAATTTCTGACGACCTTTCTTACGTTTACATTTTGGGGGGCTAAAGGGGGTTAATTGTGCAGATATATCATTTTTACATGGGAAAAAAATGGATGGCCTTTTTAGGGGGGGCTTAGCCCCCTAACCCCCTAGGGCCGCTACTGTCCCCTCTCCAATTTCAAACACCACTGTAGCCATGTGATTGTCTGTCCTGCCCGAAGCCCTATTCGGCTAGTCACAGTTGCTGATTTTGTTGTGACTAAGTGCTTGTTAATAAGCCGTATCCAAAATTTAGCCTTCTTTTAGCAGAAATTGGATTGCATGCAAGATTATGGAGAGGACAAGTCACTCCCTGCATGCTGAAAATGAGAAAATTATGTTGCTAATACTTCATGTTAGTCTTGATTGTTGTGGACATTTCTGTTTTCAGGCGCTGCAACATGAGGCTAGTCGCAACCGGTTGATGTTGCAATGGCTGGCGAGGAGCTCAGAAGGAGCGCACGACAGATTCTGTGAAGCTCTGTGCTTGAACAACCAGGCGCACCTCGTGACGAATTACCTTACCGCGGTCTCTCATTCGGTCCTTCGAAATGACAAATCTGTCTCGTGGAGTACAGACCGTTTGAATTCTGACCTCTGACAAGACTCACCTTGTTCCAGGGTCTTGTCGCTGTGAATGCAGGGCTGAAAGTGGTTTGAAAAAGAAGCCGGGTCTGAGTTTTACCGATTTATATAAGCAGTCATGTGACAATACGACAAAAATTGCTGTATTTAACTAAATGTTGGTTATTGGTATCGAGTTAAACAAATAATACACGAAAATGTGATGAATTCAACACCTAAATCTTAAACACACGACCCGGCAAAGGAGGTCGCGAAAATCAGTGCCGGGTCACAGACCCGGACAGACCCGGCGGCTAACTTTCAGCCCTGTGTGAATGAAACTGTCTCTTGAGTATATAATGCTTCTCAGGTCGAGATTTTTATTTGAAATTGTGTACGTCTCAGTTGATTGATATAGGAATTTAAGGTATTTCCAATTCTGCTGTAATTGTCGTTTTGTGGTTAAATTCTCATGTGTACCGGTACCACAATTTTTTTTTTTTTGTCGGTAGAGCCAAAATCTAGGTAGCAAGGAAAATTTCAATTGAGGGTTTTCCATATGGGGTGGGGTGGAGTTTCAGATGAACATTGTCACAGAATGTATAGACTTTGTTTTACAAAATTTGGAAGTTACTGATTTTGGGGATTTGAACCCGTAAACCCACCCCCTAAATAAACCGATTGCCAAATGTCTAGGTTTGCAAGTTGGTGGGATTTAAATGGTGAGAAATAGTCTTGTGAGCCGTTCAATTATTTGTGTGTATTGTGTTTGGTTTTGGTAGAGCCAATATTGACTAATTTTGGGGGATGTAGATGTTGAGAAATGGTCCATTTGGCAAATATCAGAAAAGTTTCATTTAAAATCCAATGGGCCTTGGAGCTTCCAACTCAGTGACTTCTTAGGATAACTCATACAGACAACCCCTCTGCTTTAGCACAGTGTTTGTGCCCTGTGCTTGGCTTTTGAGTGGAGCTTTAGAAGTTTATCAGTTACGATTACAATTTACATGTTGTGAAATTTGTTGTTTGTATTTTAGATTAAAAACATGAATACCAGTAGATAAAATGTTTCCCACTGTGACAGAGTCCATTTGAAGTATGTGCAGATAGATAATCTGGTAGGATGTGACACAATTGATGCTTTGTTCTCTTCATATTGTACACTATGCACATTTTATGAAAACATTTTCATAATCTAGTGTGAAAATCAGTTCCTGTGACCTGCTGTGTAGTGGGGAAAAATTTTTTTTTTAAGCTGTGTACATTAGAAGTATAAGATGTATGTATAGGATGTACGTATAGGATGTACCTTGGACTGTTAGGTTAAATTATTCAATAAGCAAGGCAGACAGCAGAATAGAGCCATTGGAAGAACAACACGCCCCTGCAAGCAATGTTCACTCTTAGCTGAGTGGGTATGCGGCCCATCGCACGCTCACGCAAGAACATGTGATGCCAGCACATTGGACGTCACATTTGGAATTTTTTAATGCTTCAAACTCGTAAGGTTGTTCATTTTGTCAAAGTTCATTTTTATATGCCAAATTAAATTGCACAAAGGAATTGACATAATGTACAGCATAACATAGTGCTTTAGAACAATGGCACAGAATTTAGCTTACATTTTTGTGCTTCACACGCTTATCATTAAAATGAGACTTTTGTTGCCCTTGTCTTTTGCAGTCACTCACAGCTCAGTTGACAAGACTTGCACACCAACATCTTTGCCAGTGACGTTGCCTTTTAGGCTTGTGAACCTAATTTTGCCCACTCATTCGTTGGTACACTGGACTAGGTGTTTAAGACCTGTGATGCTGTAAACTGCAAATTTCTCTATTATTTATTATTATGTATTAAGGTAGTTTATACGGCTTTATACTCTGTAACTAACAGTGGATGGCCTAAATAATTATGTTAAATGTCTTTAAGGGCAGAAAATCATGTATCATGAGCAAGTAAGGCAACGCACAGAAAACTAGAAGTAGCCAATGTTAAAATTTATCGTCAGATCAGTTGAGTCCTGATGTTCACGAGTCTTCTTGTTCAATACCAGTTGGTGACCGTACACAACCTGTGAAGGCTGTGAAATTTAATTCATAATTTACAGGTGGAGATCAATAACATATCAATGATTGATTGACTATTGAAACCTGGTCATTTATCGGCTCTTGCGTATGTGCTTTTGTGCAAGGCTCCTCATTGGTTTAGAGGCAACGTGAGTGTTGGCTAATAATAATATAATGACTGATTTTTGTAATGTGCCTTTGTTTTCAGTAGGAGTGCTGTGAATGATGAAGATGACGATGATGGTTGGGGGTGCGGTGATGATGATTATTATGATGACGCTAGCCAGGTGACCAAATGGGGCTCGGGCTGGACGCTCAAAATCATCTGGTGTATAAGCCAACCCCAATGAGAGATGGTGGTCTGGGATTAGAAGGTTACTGTCATGATGCTGACTTCTTCAGCTACATCATTCAGAAATCTCGAGGCTGCATTTTCGGCTGCAGAATGAACAGACAAACTGAGTGAGGGAGGAAATTTTACAGGTCCGCAGCATATCACATCCGAGTGGAGAGTTTTGACGTTGACCAGACAAAAGGTGTGGGTCAGTCCCTTGATAGACGAAGACAGGTCAGACGTTTGGACCTCACTGAACGACCATCAACCATGAACGACTCGTTGCAGTTTGATCCCAAGTTCCAACACGATGGTAAGTTCATTCCCTAAATCCGTAGCAAGCAGTGTTTGATCTAAACGAAAACGACAAAGAACGAAACGACTAAGAACGAAAACGACTAAGAACGAACATAACAAAGAACGAAATCGAATAGAAAGAACATCAAGTAAAACGAAGTGAGCATAACAAAGAGCGAAAACGAAAAGAAAGAACATATCTTGGAACAAAAACGAAAAGAACGAACTTGCTAAAAACGAAAACAAAATAAGGAACAAAAGTAAGAACGAAAAGGAACATAACTAAATACGAAATCGAAAAGAAACAACATAACCAAGAATGCAAACGAAAAGAAACAAACAAAAAGAAACAACATAACCAAGAACGAAAAGAAAAAACAAAAGAAACAACACAACTGAAAACAAAAAGAAACTACATCACTATGAACGAAAACAAAACGAAACATCATAACTAAGAACAAAAAGAAAAAACAACATAACTAAACACGAAACGAAAAGACATAACTAAGAATGAAAACGAAAAGAAACAACATAACTAAGAACGAAAAGGAAAAGAAGCAATATAACTATGAACGAAAACAACACGAAACATCATAACCAAGTACAAAAACAAACAAAAAACATAACTAAACATGAAACAAAAAGACATAACTAAGAATGAAAACGAAAGAAACAACATAACTAAGAACGAAAAGAAAAAGAAACAACATAACTATGAATGAAAACAAAACGAAACATCATAACTAAGAACAAAAAGAAGAAAAAAACATAACTAAACATGAAACAAAAAGACATAACTAAGAATGAAAACGAAAGAAACAACTTAACTAAGAACGAAAACGAAAATAACAACATAACTATGAATGAAAACAAAACGAAACATCATAACTAAGAAGAAAAAGAAGAAAAAAACATAACTAAACATGAAACAAAAAGACATAACTAAGAATGAAAACGAAAGAAACAACTTAACTAAGAACGAAAACGAAAATAGCAACATAACCATGAATGAAAACAAAACGAAACATCATAACTAAGAACAAAAAGAGAAAAACAAACAACTAAACACGAAACGAAAATACATAACTAAGAATGAAAACGAAAAGAAACATAACCAAGAACGAAAACGAAAAGAAACAATATAACTTAACGAAAACAAAACATCATAACCAAGAACAAAAAGAAAAAACCATAACTAAACATGAAACAAAAAGACATAACTAAGAATGAAAATGGAAGAAACAACATAACTAAGAACGAAAAGGAAAAGAAACAATATAACTATGAACGAAAACAAAACAAAACATCATAACTAAGAACGAAAAGAAAAAAATAACTAAACACGAAACGAAAAGACATAACCAAGAGCGAAAACGAAAAGAAACAACATAGCTAAGAACGAAAACCAAACAAAACAATTTAATTAAGAACAAAACCGAAAAGAAACAACATAACGAAAACGAAAATAAACAATAAAGCTAAGAACGAAAACGAAAAGAAACAACATAGCAAAGAACGTAAATGAAAATAAACAACCAAGAACAAAAACTAAAAGAAACAACTAGACTATAAACGAAAACGAAAAGATAAAGCTAAAAAATAAAGACATAGCCAAGAACGAAAAAAGAAACAATATAACTAAACACGAAAACGAAAAGACATAACTAGGAACGAAAACAAACAACATAACCGAGAACGAAAACAAACGACACAATTAGAAACGAAAAGGAACAGCAAACTATAAAATAAGAACGAAAACGAAAAGTAACAATACAAGTTATACAACCAAGAACGAAAAAGAACATAACTAAGAATGAAAACGAAAATAAACAACACAACTAAAAACGATCATAAACAACATAACTAAGAACGAAAACGAAAAGCCTAACCAGGCACAAAATCAAAAAGAAACAACCTAAGTAAAAACTAAAACAAAAAAGATAACTAAGAACGAAAAGAAACAATACAACTAAGAACGAAAAAGAAATAACACAACTTAGAACTAAAACTAAAGAAAACAACATAATTAAGAACGGAAACGAAAAGAAAGAACACAACAACTAAAACGGCAAAAAACGAAAAGACAAAGAAAAAAGAACAAAAACGAAAAGAAAGAACTTAACAACGAACGAAAACAAAGAACATAACTAAGAACGGAAACGAAAAGAAACAACATAACTAAAAACGAAAAAGAAGAGAAACAACATAACTAAAACGAAAAACCTAAAGAAACAGCATAACTATGTAGTCGGGTCAATCTGTGACATGACCCGGAACAAATTGCAAGAAAGCGTTTTATGACGATTTTATGGTATATTGGGTTTGGTGATGAACATACTAAAAGTTTCCAAAAATCGCACCACGGCAAGTGGGCTAATTTTGGCGGGAAAAAAGATGGCCGCCAATTGGACTAGGTATGGAATCTGGAAATTATACAGTTAGGAGCAAATCATGTAATAATTTGCTAACATGCTTTTCTAAACTATTTCGACCCTCCTGAAAACGAAAATCGTGGTTAGCAAGCTTGATTTTTAGCGGTTGCATGGGAAAACAAGATGGCGGCCAAAATGGCGGTCTATAATTGATTCAAAAGGTTGTATAGTCGGGTCGATCTACGTAATGATCCGCAAAATTGTAAGAAGGCGTTTTATGATGATTTTCTGGTATACTGGGTCTGGTGTTTAACATACTAAAAGTTGCAAGAAATCGGACCACAGCAAGTGGTCTAATTTTGGCGGGAAAAAAGATGGCCGCTAATTGGACTAGGCATGGAATCTGGAAATGATACTGTTAGGAGCAAATCATGTAATATATTGCTAACATGCTTTTCTAGACTAATTCGACCCTCCTGAGAACGAAAATCGTGGTTAGCAAGCTTGATTTTTAGCGGTTGCATGGAAAAACAAGATGGCGGCCAAAATGGCGACGTATTGCTTAAAAGGCTGTAAGTCGGATATTGTATGTGATATGAACACGATTTTGCAATTAAAATTAAGATGTATGGGTTCTAGGCATGCAATGGAATCAAAGACACGTATGTAACACTGGAAGAAAACCAAAATGGCGGGAAAATGGTGGCCAGAATGTTGAAATTGCTAAAAGTGAAGTGATGTATGCAATGGAAACATGTCTCGGAAATGGATGGATCTTTCGAAGGCGGAGGCGGACGAGAAGTGGAATGGGGTAGAAGGCGAATGGAATCTATCCTGCGCAATACCATCCTCCACCAACCCATCCACACCATCATCAGCATCATCTCCATCACAGCCTGACATCAAACGGCGCTGGAGGGGGTTCATTCCAGCAACGTCTCAGAAGCCAGGCCTACGGGCACCTGCCGGGAACACTCAAACGGGACAAGAGTTTGCTATCCATGGCGCATCAATCAGTGCACCCCTACGAACCGTACACCCGAGGGAGGCTGCCCCTACCATCCGCTGTTCCATCGTCGTCGTCGCGTGTCCTCCAGCCGTCGTCCAGTTCCAACCCGCACACTACGAACCTCTTCTCTTTGCGCTATTCTCCCCCTCGCGTTGCCAGCCTTCGTCTGGCAAAAGGAACGCTAAGAGAACGATCATCTCCCAGGGGGCCTCGAACGACTCTCTGGCAAGGGCGGTCACCACCACCAGCACCACCATCAACACCACCACCACCAGGAGATGGAAGAGATCAACACGAAGGACCTAGCGCAGAAGACGAGCAGTGAGCTGAAGAGGTACAGCAGCCCTCATAATATCGATTCATACTGAACCCCTGAAACATCGCTGTGCAAACAATGGTTTCTACTATAACGTGATCTGCGTTTGGAGTGCAGAAAATAGTTCAAAAACTTCCATATCAAAGTGGCGGTGGTGCTGGTGGTGGTGACCGCCATTGCCAGAGAGTCGTTCGAGGCCACCCGTGGGAGATAATCGTTCTCTTAGCGTTCCTTTTGCCAGACGAAGGCTGGCAACGCGAGGGGGAGAATAGCGCAAAGATAAGAGGTTCGTAGTGTGCGGGTTGGGACTGGACGACGGCTGGAGGACACGCGACGACGACGATGGAACAGCGGATGGTAAGGGCAGCCTCCCTCGGGTGTAGGGGTTCGTATGGGTGCGCTGATTGATGCGCCATGGATAGCAAACTCTTGTCCCGTTTGAGTGTTCCCGGCAGGTGCCCGTAGGCCTGGCTTCTGAGACTTTCCTGGAATGAACCCCCTCCAGCGCCGTTTGATGTCAGGTTGTGATGGAGATGATGCTGATGATGGTGTGGATGGGTTGGTGGAGGATGGTATTGCGCAGGATAGATTCCATTCGCCTTCTACCCCATTCCACTTCTCGTCCGCCTCCGCCTTCGAAAGATCCATCCATTTCCGAGACATGTTTCCATTGCATACATCACTTCACTTTTAGCAATTTCAACATTCTGGCCACCATTTTCCCGCCATTTTGGTTTTCTTCCAGTGTTACATACGTGTCTTTGATTCCATTGCATGCCTAGAACCCATACATCTTAATTTTAATTGCAAAATCGTGTTCATATCACATACAATATCCGACTTACAGCCTTTTAAGCAATACGTCGCCATTTTGGCCGCCATCTTGTTTTTCCATGCAACCGCTAAAAATCAAGCTTGCTAACCACGATTTTCGTTCTCAGGAGGGTCGAATTAGTCTAGAAAAGCATGTTAGCAATATATTACATGATTTGCTCCTAACAGTATCATTTCCAGATTCCATGCCTAGTCCAATTAGCGGCCATCTTTTTTCCCGCCAAAATTAGACCACTTGCTGTGGTCCGATTTCTTGCAACTTTTAGTATGTTAAACACCAGACCCAGGATACCAGAAAATCATCATAAAACGCCTTCTTACAATTTTGCGGATCATTACGTAGATTGACCCGACTATACAACCTTTTGAATCAATTATAGACCGCCATTTTGGCCGCCATCTTGTTTTCCCATGCAACCGCTAAAAATCAAGCTTGCTAACCACGATTTTCGTTTTCAGGAGGGTCGAAATAGTTTAGAAAAGCATGTTAGCAAATTATTACATGATTTGCTCCTAACTGTATAATTTCCAGATTCCATACCTAGTCCAATTGGCGGCCATCTTTTCCCGCCAAAATTAGCCCACTTGCCGTGGTGCGATTTTTGGAAACTTTTAGTATGTTCATCACCAAACCCAATATACCATAAAATCATCATAAAACGCTTTCTTGCAATTTGTTCCCGGTTCACCGAAGTTTTTTCGTAGATTGACCCGACTAATGAGCGAAGCGAAAAGAAGCTGCATAACTAAGAACAATAATAAAAACAAACAACATAATTAAGAATGAAAACGAAAATGAAAACCGCAACATAGAACGAAAACGAGAGAAAGGAACACAACTAGCAATGCTAACGACAAAGAACGTAAACGACAAAAAAAACAAGGAATGAAAAAACGAAAACAAAGAATATAACAAAGAACGAAAAAGAGGAGAAACAGCATAACAAAGAATGAAAACAAAACGAAAGAACATAACTAAGAACGAAAACAATGAACATAACTATAAGAACAAGACAGAAAAAATAACGAAGAACGAAAACGACAAAGAATGAAAACTACTAATAAAAACTAAAAACAAAAGGAAAACCCTAACTAAGAACGAAAACAAAAAGTAACATAACCAAGAATGAAATCTAAAATAGCATTATAACTAAAAACTTTGTATAGGTAGGCTACCTTCTGGAGACTGGAGTGAGTAAGGCGGTCTCGAATGGATGTTTTTCTGCATTATTTTGTTGTTAGACTCCAGCTCAATTCTGAAATGAATTTCAAATGATGATGATGATGGTTCTCTGCCCGAAGGCAGGTTCATTGGCTTTACGCCCCTGGGGATGAGATGAATGAGGTGGTTTCCCGTTGCCTTCCTCACAGACAATGATGGGTAAGCAACTTGCCCAAGGTCGCTCCACAGGAGCTTGCGCCCCTGCGTCCCACACGTGCTAGCCCGAGATATCTAAATCTCTGAATGTCAACTCCAAGCACGGGGCTTGAACCGCAGTCCGTTGCGACCAACAGACGTATGCCGCTCTCGCTTACCGGTGTAGCTAACTTAGCCTAACTAGGCCAGTGAATTTCAAATACGTCTTCAAATTGTTTTTCATTTCTTAATCGACGCTTAGTACAGGCCGAAAGTGTACGGCAAACATCGTGTAGAACTTTGGTGGATTTTTGGGCTTTTCTAGTGATTTTGCCGAACCCCAAGGACTGATCGAACCTCTGTAATACGTTATCATTGGCGACCGTCACGTGGCCTACGGCGATAATTAATAATTATTAAAGGTTTATAAAAACAAGAAATTTATCAAACCAATTGTTATTCTGTGTCGATGAATACGACCTTCGGAGTCACTAGTTGTTGATTTCGATAATGATATATAAATCGAAGGCTAACAATTACGGAAACAGACAAATTTTAACAAAATTTCTGAAAGTTCAGACGAAAACAATTATTTGCGACGCTGAAAGCTGATGACGTCATTATCTTTATTGTTTCATTTGTAGCTGCAGGCCGCAGGCGTAATGGTTGGTATTTTGTAGCGCCGTTTCATGAAAGCTCAGAGTATGGTGGTCAAACTCAAATCCTTCGAGACAGAAAATAAATCATTATGTGAGCTAATGTTGTATAGTCTATGTGGTCAGTCGATGTTTAGGCGTACGAATAGACCAGCTCAAGGTCAGCGTCTAGACAGTTAGGCCTGCAGGTGACAGACTGGCGGGAAAGTTGGCGCGGCTCGGCCGACCGTCGCCGGAGAGCGCGAGAGAGAGAGGGATAGGCAAACAGACAGACGGACAGATAGAAGGACAGAGCGGCAAGGGGAAGAGTGTACGTCTAGACAGTGAGTTAAGTTGTAGAAGAAGGAGTTGGTAGTAGAGAATAGAGGACGTTTTAGAGAACAGTGGAGTTAGATAATAATAGTTGCGTTGCTGTCGTAGAATTCAAGCGTTTGTCGTCGTTGATCCATTGTTGTGTTATTTTGCGTTGTTATGAAAGAAGAAGAAAATACAAGAAACAGAGCTTTGTTGTAATTGAACAAGTTAAGAACTTTAGAAACTTATACACTAGCTTTAGATACCGAAGTACAGTGACTAGGTTAGGCATAGGCTGCGCTACTGAACACTGAAGAAAAAGGAAGAAAACTTTGAAGGTCAATTGGAGGTTGACATTTTGGTGGCAGCGGTGGGATACTGAATTCAAGCAAAGGACGTTGGGATAGCGAACTCATTTGAAGGAATATTTTCAATTGGAGGAATATTTTCAATTGGAGGAATATTTTCAATTGGAGGAATATTTTCAATCGGAGGAATATTTTCAGTGGATTTTGCTTACGAAGCGTTTTCGACGCCAAGTTACGGACGGTGAATATCGAATCAATCTGAGGAGCCGACCACACGGGAGAAGGAAACTGAGCATTTGATCAACCGGAGAAGCAGTCCGAGCATCCGAACAACTGGTGAGAAGATACAACGGGCATACGAACGACATTACGACAACGCAACGCCAGAGAGAGGTATACAAAACTTGCTTGTTTACCCAAGGAGCCATAAGAATTAAAGTCAGCCAATCACAGATATTCATAGCCACTCCCTCGATTTCTTCACGGTAATCACTGAAGTAAAGAGAAAGATGGAGAAACTTACAGAACAAAAGCAAGCCAGTATAAAGAAGATGTCTTCTGATCGATTAATAAAGTTATTAATTGAAGAGGGTCTAGACGTAGAAGAAGTCGAAGAGATGTCTAGAGAAAATTTGATGGGAGCATTAGCAGAGGTTTGGCTTAAAAAGGAAGCTGAAGAGAAAGGTGCAGTGGGTGGCGTTGAGGAGAAACCAATTGAAAAACCACCGGCACCGATGTCTATGGAGGCGTTGATGCAATTTATGATGATGAGGGAGGAGCAACGCAGACAGGAAGAGAAAGCGAAAGAGGAGCAACGCAGACAGGAAGAGAAAGAGAAAGAGGAGCAACGGAGACGAGAGGAGAAAGAACAAAAACAAGAAGAGAAAGAAGAGCAACGTAGACGAGAAGAGAAAGAGGAGAAACGTAGACAAGAAGATAAAGAGAAAGAGGAGAAACGGAGACAGGAGGAGAAAGAACGAACAGAAAAGCTTCGACTAGAGGAAAAAGAAAGAGTGGAAAAAGCAGAAAGGATGAGACAACAAGAGATTGAGATGCAGAAGCAGCAGTTCCAGCTTCAGCTAGAACAACTGAAAAGAGATCGTGACGAAGCAGAACGAAGAAGAATGGAATTGATGATAGAATACGAGAGGGCAAGGAAAGGTGATGAAGAAATACGAAAACAACAGATTGAAGAGCAAAAGATTCGTGAGGAAGACAAAGAAGCCATGCGTTTGGCAGAATTACAAAGAGCCGAAGAGATTCGACAGGAAGAATTGAAAATGGAGAAAGAAAATTTGGAAAAAGCGGAAAGAGAAAGGGAAGAACAATTAGAATTAGAACAAAAGAAACTCGCTCTTAAGGAAGCTCAGCTCCGAGAAATGGCTATAGAAAAGGAGGAACGCAGAAGACAGTTAGAATTGTTGCAGCAGAAGATAGAACAAGAAGAACTGCGTAGGGAAGAAGATCAAAATAGACTCAAGAAAAGAGATGAAGACGAAAGAAGAAGCCGTGAGGAGTCAGAACGAAACAGGATCAGAGAAAGTGAGACAATGGTGTCCAAGATTAAAAGGATAGGTGATGCAATGAAACACGTATTACCTAAGATGCCATATGATATGATGGAGGTGCCATTATATTTTGAGACAGTTGAGAATGCATTCAACAGTTTTACGGTGGAAAAGCAGTTTTGGGTCAAATTGCTGTTGCCACTAATGACGCCAAGAGCAAGAACGGTGTTGAACCGATTGTCTTTCGCTGATCTAGACGATTACGACATAGTGAAAGAACATTTATTGAAAGAATTCAAATTGACAGCGAGAGAATATCGATCACGATTTGGAGATGCGAGGAAAACGGCAGAAGAAACATACACGATGTTTACAGCAAGATTGAAGAATCTGTTGAACTATTATGTCAGAAGTAGGCGAGTGGGCAAAAGCTACGAGAAGTTATTTGATCTATTGGTGGCGGATAAATTGAAAGAATGTCTACCACCAGGTCCACTACAGTTCGTACTAGCAAAAGAGGGTACTGAATGCTTTGAAGCTAGTAATGTTGCAGAACTCGCAGACGTACACGTGAACAATCGAATTGGTCTAATGTTTCAAGACAAACCGAAATATGAAGCATGGGGAAATAGTTCGAAGCAACCCAGGTGGAATAGTAATAACAAAGAAACAGGAAACCAAGCCAGAAATAACGAAGCAAGGAATGATGGTGCTCCTGGAAGACAGTTTGGTCAAGATAGAAGAGAAGCAACGGGTGACAGACAAATGTACAGTCGAATTCCAGTGATGGGACGCCAAAGAGAAAACAATACAGCGTACAATTACAGGCGGGAGAGCACTGAACAGAGAGGGATTGTTAAGAAACGTTGCCATAATTGTCAGTCAGACCGACATCTGATAAAGGATTGCAAAGCACCACCCAGAATGACAAATCTGAGAAATAGATTTACTCGAAGTGCAGAAAATCTCAGAGTAAATCAGATACAAGTAATGAATGCACCGAATCAGTCTGAAGAACAAGACAACCGCGAAACGGAAGTGAAGTCAGTGATGAAGTGCACGCCTCAATTTGCTATACAGAGAGAAATAGTAAATTCTGCTCCAATTAAAGATACTGGTCGAGAAACAGAAAGCAAAGATGAATGTCAACGTACGAAGAAGTCTTTACTACAGCATGTCAATGTAGAGATACGTGGAAATGATGACAGTTGTCATCCCGTGCAAGTCAGAGCGCTGATTGACTCTGGTACTGAGATTCCAGTAATCAATGAGGAATTGTTGAAAGGAGCGACAGTGGAAGAAATTGGCAGAGTACATTTGCAATGTGTGGCTGGAGAACCCATTCCAGCTAAGTTGGTGAAAATCGAAGTGCGGATGAGTTGTCATAACGAAGGAGGAGATTTGAAAGACAAGGGAGTAAATATCGCGCCATATTTAACCTTGGTGTGTGCCAGCATTCCGGCAGTCTTGTGCAAAGATAACAAAGAAAAGTTCTTGCTGCATCCAGAGATAATCGCAGAACTGAAAGAGGTTCCACCAGTGAATGTACTACAAGGAGAATTGCAAGCGAATATGACTACAAGAGCACAGAGTCGGAGAAGAGAAGTGGAAGAAGGAGAAGAGGAAAAGTCAAATGAAAGTTTGCTAGATGAGGACACAGAAAGCGATGATGAACAAAGCGTTCAAGAAGAAGAAGGAATAACATCCGGAAACAATGAAATTGAAGAAGAGATGGTTGCATGTGAACGTGATAATGATGATGATTCTGAGAGTGATGGTGAAATAGACACGAGTATGAGGGATTTGTTTGCCGAGAATACGAGTGATGAAAGACAATTGGCAGACGCAAAGAAATTTGAAGAGCAGCAGAGAAATGACGAGTCACTGAGGTCGTGGTGGAAGATAGCTGAAGACAAAGGATCAGAGTTTAGTGTGGTGAATGGGTTGATGTATAAGAAGCATCAAATGTTGGACCAGTTGGTGTATCAGTTGGTGTTGCCGAAGGAAAGAAGAATTCAGGTGATGGAATTGGCACATGAGTCAGTATTTGGCGGACACTTGGGAGAAGAGAAGACAAGGGAACGTATCAAGTTGTCCTTTGTGTGGCCAAGAATGCGTAGAGATGTGGTGAAGTTCTGCAAGTCCTGTGAGATGTGTCAATTGAAAGCACGAAGTTTGGTGATGGATCGAGTGCCGATTACACCAATACCAAGAGAGGATGTACCGTTCAGAAGAATGACCATGGACGTCGTAGGACCAATCGAACCGACTTCAGCAGCAGGGCATAAGTATTGTTTGTGCATCGTGGACTCATGTACAAGATGGCCGACAATATTCTTGATGAAGTCATTGACCGCTAAGGCTGTATGCGAAGCTTTGATGAAGCTGTTCATGGATGTGGGAGTTCCGTCAGTGATAACGAGTGATAGAGGAACGAATTTCACAGCCAGTCTAACAAGAGAATTTCTGAAACTGATGGGATGTTGTCCTCGATTCGATTCGCCAGGACATCCAGAAGCGGCAGGATTGGTGGAGAGATGGAATCAAACGTTCAAGAAAATGATTCATCATGTCGTTGTGGAAAATCCGAGACAGTGGCATAAAATTATTCCATTTACAGTCTGGGCATTGAGAGAAGTGCCTAATGCAACTACAGGAGTGGCACCGTATTTGCTGGTCTATGGAAAGTTGCCGAGAGGGCCACTCACCATCCTTAAAGAAAGCTGGACCAAAGAAATAAATCTACCACCGAACATTGGAGTGCAACCGGCAAAGTACCTGAAGAATTTAAGAGCAGACATGGAAAAGGCCTTGACATTCGCCGAGAGCTGTGCTGAAGAAAAGCAAAAACAGTACGCCAGTCAATACAACAAAAGAGCAAAAGATAAAGAATTCGAGCTAGGAGAGAACGTCATCGTGCTGTATCCAACGTCAACCAATAAATTGATCTCCCGATGGCATGGTCCATGCACGATCCTGCAAAGAAGATCCAAATATTCGTATCTGGTGGACATGAACGAAAACGGTCGACGGATTATTCATGCTAACAAGATGAGGAAGTTCATTACGAGAACATTGTCTTGTGGTCTGATCGTGGAAGAGGATGACGAATTTGGATCAGTGGTAGAAATACCGCTGAAGGAAGACTATTCAGAGACAAAACAGAAATCACTTCAATTGGATTACGAACAAATTGGACATCTGACCAGCGAACAGCAGAAACAATTACTTGATGTACTGAATCGATATGCAGACAGATTTTCAGACCAACCTGGACTATGTACATTAGTAGAACACGAAGTGGTGCTGAGACCAGATTTTCGAGAAAAAGAATTCGTGGCATATCGAATACCATTAATATACCGAGCAGAAGTGGAAAAACAAATACAAGAGATGCTGAAAGAAAACATCATTCAACCATCGTCAAGCAGAATGGCAAGTCCACTTGTCATTGTCAAAAAGAAGAATGGATCCTTGAGATTGGCTTGTGACTACAGATACATTAACTCTTTTACTGAAAACTGCCGATATCCTATGCCAATCGTCAACGATGTCTTGAGCAAAGTTGGAAAATCCAAGTTCATTTCTGTTATGGACTGTCGCAGTGCATATTGGACTTGTCCTGTGAAAAAGAGTGACCAATGGAAGACTGCGTTTGTTACACATAATGGACTGTATGAATTTACGCGTGTTCCGTTTGGAATGATTAACTCTGGACGGACTTTTGTAAAAGCGATAAATATGATCTTGCAACCGATTCATGATTTTACTGAACCGTATGTTGATGACATTGCAGTGCATTCTAATGATTGGGACATTCATTTAAGACATTTGGAATTATTTTTGAAACAAATAAGACTGCATAATGTAACATTGAACTTGAAGAAATGTGTGTTTGGTAAGAGTGAGGTGAAGTTCATCGGTCACCTCATAGGATCAGGGAAGAAGATGATGAATCCAGACAGGATTGACAGTTTAATTAATTTGAAGAAACCTGAAACCAGGAAGGAAGTGAAGCAAGTCTTAGGATTTTTTGGGTTTTACAGACAGTTTATTTGTAATTTTGCTGAAATTGCTAAACCATTGACAGACTTGACTAGCAAGAAAGTACCTGATAACATTGTTTGGACTGATGCACATCAGAAATCTTTTGATTCCCTTAAACAGATTGTCTTATCAAATGTGATTCTATATATGTTTGAGGTTGGGAAACCATTTAATTTGTACTGTGATAGCAGTGATTTTGCTGTGGGAGCTGTACTGTCTCAGGTGGACGAGGAAGGGATTGAACGTCCTGTTTCATTTATCAGTCAGAAGCTGACAGATACTCAGAGGAGGTGGGCGACGATTGAGAAGGAAGCCTATGCAATCATATGGGCTTTAAATAAGTTGAAAGAAATTCTTATTGGTTCTAAAATCAATGTGTTTACAGACCATAATCCTTTAGTTTATTTGACTGAATCAATGTCGAAATCTGCTAAATTAGTCAGATGGTCTTTATCATTGCAAAATTTTGACATTCTGTTGAACTATAAGAAAGGTAAATTGAATGTAGTAGCTGATTGTCTGTCTAGATTGTAGTGTAAGATATTTTATGATGTATTATGCTATGGACTATTTGCATTGTCTAGTTAAGGTACGTTCGCTAATTTTTATAGATAATTAGCTCTCTTTAAAAGAAAGGAGGGAGGTAATGTGAGCTAATGTTGTATAGTCTATGTGGTCAGTCGATGTTTAGGCGTACGAATAGACCAGCTCAAGGTCAGCGTCTAGACAGTTAGGCCTGCAGGTGACAGACTGGCGGGAAAGTTGGCGCGGCTCGGCCGACCGTCGCCGGAGAGCGCGAGAGAGAGAGGGATAGGCAAACAGACAGACGGACAGATAGAAGGACAGAGCGGCAAGGGGAAGAGTGTACGTCTAGACAGTGAGTTAAGTTGTAGAAGAAGGAGTTGGTAGTAGAGAATAGAGGACGTTTTAGAGAACAGTGGAGTTAGATAATAATAGTTGCGTTGCTGTCGTAGAATTCAAGCGTTTGTCGTCGTTGATCCATTGTTGTGTTATTTTGCGTTGTTATGAAAGAAGAAGAAAATACTGTAACGCCCCGTATGACGTGACGTTACGGCTTCCGATAGTTATTTTTGGAATCCGCCATTTGCGCTTCGGGTGATCGGTATATTATTATATATATTGGATTGCGGCCAGCGCGAATTAATGGCCTCGCGATGCGCCATCTTGTGTCGATATGCGACGATGCGTCGGCGGTCGGCGACTAATATATATTGGGTTTCTGCCATCGGGTTTTAATTACTTCCGGTCGGCAACTGATACGTATTGGACCATGGCCAGCGCGTCTTAATCGTTCGCGACATAGCGGTAATCGGTATCTGAGCGATCAGCAGTCAGTCGTCATAAGTCGCTAATTTTTCCCACGCTTACTATAGTCGGGAATCGGCCAGAGAGAGAAAGGGAGCGACACCAGACATAGTCACACAGACAGGCTCTGTAGTAACAGACATAGACGCTGGTATAATCCACCGCTGTGACGGATACTATAGTTGTATATATACGCGATGGCACCAGGCGAAGTCGCTATCACAAAGAGAGATACAAAGGAAGATAGAAAGGGAGGACCTAGTGTGTCGTCGGATAGCGCGTTTTAATGGGCATAGAGAGAGAGACCGATACAGTCCGACAGACAGGATGGTAGACACAAAGACACGTGGGCGTGATCTTGGCAGCTATTTTTGCTGCGTATATGCTTTTGCGCAGTTCTTGCCACGTATACCTAAATGCGTAGATTTTTAAATGTGCAGTTGGTGACGTCAGAAGGCTCTATATAAAGCCGCGCATTGTCGACAGAGTGCGCAGAACAGAAGACAATGTAGCTCCGGATAGAGTGGATAAGCGCTCAGTGGAGTTGCTTGAATCCGACGTTGGGAGAGAAGACAATGGAGATCCGGACCGAGGGAGTCCGACGTAAGACAATGGAGATCCGGACCGAGGGAGTCCGACGTTAGGTTAGATGCGCACTGTCGACGATTGGGGAGATGACATTGTGGATCTTTGTCGACGGAGTGGAGAAGTGTTCAGTGGAGTAGCTTAAATTCGACGCTGAAGTTAAAAGGCGCCGTTGCGATTTTTATTGAAAGTCTTTCGGATTCTGTCCTCGATCGGAGGAATGTAATACGTATCAGTGTTGCGTCGAATCGTTACTGCTGAGCGAATTTATCTTCGTCTTGAAGTTCGGTTGTGTCTTAGGCGATAGCCTGAAAGTTTGTTTGCCCATGAGGCGTCAATTAATCGATATATATATATAGTTCGACGGGTTGTTTTCGTTCGGCGGATATCGTCGCCAATCTACGGAAGTCAATCTTTTTCGGACTCCTTTCGGCGCTATACTTCCTCGACGCCTATCCAGGAACTACGTATGTCTCCGGATTCCGCGCATCCTCTCTCAGCCTTATGTCCAGCCAATGATATCGAGGTACGTTTAGTTTAAAAGCGATCGATGATAGGAATTTGGGCTATTGACGAAATTGGCCTGGGGGACTTAGAGAAGAAACGGGAATAACAATAGATGATACTCTGGTCTATGTGTCGTTTGCAATACTAGTATTTCTGATTGCTTAAGTTGTTCTTGGTGATTGTATAAGTTGTAACTATTGTTGTTTGAGGAGTTAACCGACTGACAATAATAAGAAACATTACTGAAATTACCGACTTTGTTCATTGCTAGTATTAGAAAAACAAGTAGGCTTAACTAAAATACACTATGGAGGACTCCCGAGCTGCGACTCCCGCACAGCATTCAAGACCTCCCCCATCACTGGAAATGATTTTAGAGGCTATTGCTTCCATGCATTCATCTATGCAAACTAACGCTAGGTCCTTCCAAGAAGCTATGCAGAAACACGCTAGGGAAACACAAGAAGCGATATTCGCGATACAGTCAACAGTTAGAGAAGCCCTGACAGAGGTTGTGTCACGTCCAGAAAGGCTAAAATCATCGCCAATAATAAGATCTGTTGTGGGTTTGAACTCGGGACTGAGGTCCCCCGCTTTCATCATGGCGGACGCACCTTACCATTTGACCATCGGCCTGGCAGAAAGTACGGGTGCTAGACCCAAGGACTCATCTCTCCCGCCTAACCCCGGTAGGCCTATTGAACGACTATCAAGCAAAACTCCAATTTCCTACAGGGAATTAAGCCGCAGAGATAACTGGCCGTCATTTCATCGCTGGGATTCGAATCCAGAGGTCACCTCCTCCTGTCCTCCCTCCATCTCTAGGAACTACCTGTATCACCCACAACAGCACGCGGTCCCATTAGGCGAGGATCCGGAAGTGGCGACTCCGGATAGGCCGATAGGGGCGGGCGTTACAATTGGTACCAGAAGTGGGGTACTGGTACAAATTGGTTCTAGAGATTTTTGTGATGATAGTTTAGAGGAGGAAGCTGATGATGTTGGAAGAGGTGAAATGGCAATGTCTTTTGAAAGAAAGGTGGAAAGGGGAGAAACTGAGAGGAGACTAACAGAATTTGCTGATAATGTGGAAAGAATGTCTGATGATGGTAGCGTAGACCTTGAGATCAGTAAGATAATGGAATCTAGGCATAAAACTGTTAGAATAATTGATCAAAGAATGCAAACAGCACAGCAACCAGAGGTTCGAAATGTAAGAACAAACAGACAGATCGCTAATAGATTGCCACGGGAGGGGGGTGATAAGGTCAATCCAATGCCTTTGACCTCTTCGTCGCTTCCTCACGTCGAGCATCCTCGACCTAATCCGCAATGGAGGATGCCAGCGTCGCTCGCCTACGTCGACCAACCGCGAGCGGAAATGACGACGAACCTGGGCGACATTTTGCAATCCACGTCTGGAAGGCTGACCCACCGGTCAATGGCCGACAGCGCTTTCGACGGCCGAACAACTTCAACCTTGGTCGGTCGAGGCTACGCTCGACCCGATCTCCGACCCGAACCTGTGGAGATGGCGACAGTCGACCGAATGCAACCGTACGCTCTTCCCGACCATTCATATCTTTCGCGGATGTCTGCTCCGACCCACGCTCCGAGCGCATTCTACGAAAACATCGACAACCGGGTTTGGCTCGACCCGCTCCGCTGCCCCGACCCGCTTCGACCAAGCGACGACATCTTCCCTCGGTGGCCACCCATCGTGGAATCGGCGAGAATGAGCTCCTGCCTCGGTGCGCAGAGTTTCGGATTCGGCCGTGACATCGAAGTACCTCGTTCAGCACTACTGAAGCCGACACTTCCGGTGAGGATTGAAACGACTGGCGATTGGGCACTACCGGCGACCTGCTCCGGTGGAACAATTAAAGAACCGGAATCTATCGTCGTAACAGCTAAAGTACACGAAGTCATCCGTCTGGGACTTGTTGCCATCTGGGTAACTGTCCTTAAGGATCGTGACGGCCGTAAGTTGGAAGGACAGGAACTCGCTTGTAACACTGGTTTGATTTTGATGATACATTTTTTTCCATGTGAAAGAATTCTCATGTTTGTGTGCTGTATAATAACTGTGTACTATTGTATGTTTGCCTTGATGATGCTCGCTGATGATTGGTTATATGGTGTTTAATATTGGTATTGCATTGCAGATTGTCTGATTGATAGTTGCAGTTGTGATTGAAAATTGGATTGTATTGTAGTGATGGACAATATTAGTATTGCCTTGCTATAAACAGATATAATGACTGTCTTTGCATAGTGGTGCTATATAAATGTTGGTCTGACTTGAGGATGAATGATTAAGGTTGCATATTTTCATTAAGGCCATTGAACATGATTATGTGACCTTGTGAACTGAGATGACCTGTCTTGAGGCTGGGTAGGCCTATCTTTTTGAGAGGTGATTAAGGTAATGTGAGGCAAGATCAACATGTTTTCGCCCTATATATGCCTATTGACTATTACAGTCCTTTAATATTATTAAGAGATTTACGCAGTTAATTTTTGATGCTAAAGGTTCTAGATGATTAGCAGTTCGCATTTCTGATATATAATATTCAGCAGTGAATAGATGCATATTAGTTGAGGCCGTATAGCATTTATATATATATATTAAGTATATAGACGCATTATCTGGTTTAAAAAGGCGCTAAATAATTGGTTTATATGCCCATAACATGACTGAGATTCTGTAACTGTGATCAGTGGCAGAATATGTATATATAGTTGTTCTCTTCCATTAATAATATATAAGGATAGGCCTATCTAGCGTTTAACTATAATTTCTAGATTCTGCGTTTTACTAGTGTAACTTGCAGGCTTATGACTATGAGGCTATTTTTTTAAATGGTAAGACAAAGGCGAAAATAATATTTAATTATGCTAAAGTGACTGGCTGCCTTTGTGAATAATAAACATAGTAGCCTGTGTGATTTCTGTCAGCAATGAGACTGTATATATATAGTTGGCTTGGATTAAAAATCGTAGGCTTACTTTTAAAACTTAAGTGATAATATTATTATAATTATAAGTCTGCTATGCTTATAAACTGCTGCTATGAATAATGATTTTCCCATATAATTACTGTATTAATTTGTCAGTGTTGGCTATGATTAAATTAGGGGCATAATAATATTAATTAGGGCTAGAAATAATAATAATAATTAGAATCTCTGTGTGTATGATGAATAAGACTGGCTATTTAATTTTTCATTTTAACTACCGTGGATATAGTCTAAACGTGCCATGTAAGGTTTATCAATAATATTAGCTTAGTAAAGTTTTGCTACGATTTATTTTGCGATTTCGTTTATCTTGCACGTGGGCGTACATGTATGAACAGTTCTTGGCAGGGCTCGTTTCCCGACTTCAGATATGATGGACAGAGTGGAGGGAGGAGCCCATGCAAAGGGTCTCGTCTAATGATCATTGGCAAAAATTGTTTCCCGGATATTATGTTATCGGCTGTGTGGTTTTCCTGTGCAGAGGATTAATGTTGGATTAAAAGAGAATGAATGAATGAATGAATGAATGATGATGCAATGATGCTAAGTTGAAGCGTAGCCTAAAGATAGTCCATTACGGCCTATAGATTTCTGTGTAGACTATAATATTAGCCTATGATTTACGCTATAAGACTGTGTGTAAACATTGACTGTTTAATTCTATACGTGACCTAGTTAATTATTATGTTGTGCATAATCTATGGAGCATAATAATCTGGCTCGTTGGGATCGAGGCAGGTTTTTTTTTTACGTAGGCCTAGTGTTACAAAGTGGAACTATTTAATCGCTGATATTGTTGTTGCGCTGCCTATTTTAATTTTGATGTGCATAAACGGCTGCATTTTAATTTAGGATTGCATAGCCATACTAGTGGGCCTACTGAAAGATGCTATATGGTAAGGGTGGGCTTAGGCCTATTAGGTTTAAGCTACGCTGGGTTTGTTTTGTGGTAGACCGTGATGATAGCCGACAGACAGAGTTATAATAATAATATGAGCTAAAATTGAGACCTAGGTTATATGGTATGGTATGTCTTTTAAGGTAGACCTGATACTACCAGGATAAGCCTAAGGGGTCTCGGGTAAATGTGGCCAGTAGTTGACGGTGTGCTTAGACTTGGTAAGTTGCTGGCATGCCTTAAGATGGCCTGATGCACAACTAATGCCTGGAAGAGTCTCGTGTGTAAGAAGCCATTGTATGTAGCAGCCTAGCGGCAACGTTAATAATTTCTGTGATCTATTATACTTCTGTCTGCGGCTTGAGTCCTTGTTTGCTATAACATTGCTAGTGTATAACTAAACTGAAATAAGCTTATAATATATGAATAATGTTTACATCTTCATCTGAACTTTTTGAGGAAAAGAGCTACATAAATTCAGTAACTCTTAAATAACTTTTAGCTTGAAAGGCCAATAAGATTTTGCGCTGAAATATGTGTATGGCTTGACTGCTATCGCTAGACGTTGTTGTTTAAATGTTTATTGCATAATTTTACTCTTTGCATTTAATTTCGAATTCTTGATGTACCAACCAGAGTATCTATCGCCTTATTTACCCATTGCAGAATATGTTTTTTCCAAATAAATATATTCCGCAATTGTCTTGGTTGGGGGTAGTGTAACGCCCCGTATGACGTGACGTTACGGCTTCCGATAGTTATTTTTGGAATCCGCCATTTGCGCTTCGGGTGATCGGTATATTATTATATATATTGGATTGCGGCCAGCGCGAATTAATGGCCTCGCGATGCGCCATCTTGTGTCGATATGCGACGATGCGTCGGCGGTCGGCGACTAATATATATTGGGTTTCTGCCATCGGGTTTTAATTACTTCCGGTCGGCAACTGATACGTATTGGACCATGGCCAGCGCGTCTTAATCGTTCGCGACATAGCGGTAATCGGTATCTGAGCGATCAGCAGTCAGTCGTCATAAGTCGCTAATTTTTCCCACGCTTACTATAGTCGGGAATCGGCCAGAGAGAGAAAGGGAGCGACACCAGACATAGTCACACAGACAGGCTCTGTAGTAACAGACATAGACGCTGGTATAATCCACCGCTGTGACGGATACTATAGTTGTATATATACGCGATGGCACCAGGCGAAGTCGCTATCACAAAGAGAGATACAAAGGAAGATAGAAAGGGAGGACCTAGTGTGTCGTCGGATAGCGCGTTTTAATGGGCATAGAGAGAGAGACCGATACAGTCCGACAGACAGGATGGTAGACACAAAGACACGTGGGCGTGATCTTGGCAGCTATTTTTGCTGCGTATATGCTTTTGCGCAGTTCTTGCCACGTATACCTAAATGCGTAGATTTTTAAATGTGCAGTTGGTGACGTCAGAAGGCTCTATATAAAGCCGCGCATTGTCGACAGAGTGCGCAGAACAGAAGACAATGTAGCTCCGGATAGAGTGGATAAGCGCTCAGTGGAGTTGCTTGAATCCGACGTTGGGAGAGAAGACAATGGAGATCCGGACCGAGGGAGTCCGACGTAAGACAATGGAGATCCGGACCGAGGGAGTCCGACGTTAGGTTAGATGCGCACTGTCGACGATTGGGGAGATGACATTGTGGATCTTTGTCGACGGAGTGGAGAAGTGTTCAGTGGAGTAGCTTAAATTCGACGCTGAAGTTAAAAGGCGCCGTTGCGATTTTTATTGAAAGTCTTTCGGATTCTGTCCTCGATCGGAGGAATGTAATACGTATCAGTGTTGCGTCGAATCGTTACTGCTGAGCGAATTTATCTTCGTCTTGAAGTTCGGTTGTGTCTTAGGCGATAGCCTGAAAGTTTGTTTGCCCATGAGGCGTCAATTAATCGATATATATATATAGTTCGACGGGTTGTTTTCGTTCGGCGGATATCGTCGCCAATCTACGGAAGTCAATCTTTTTCGGACTCCTTTCGGCGCTATACTTCCTCGACGCCTATCCAGGAACTACGTATGTCTCCGGATTCCGCGCATCCTCTCTCAGCCTTATGTCCAGCCAATGATATCGAGGTACGTTTAGTTTAAAAGCGATCGATGATAGGAATTTGGGCTATTGACGAAATTGGCCTGGGGGACTTAGAGAAGAAACGGGAATAACAATAGATGATACTCTGGTCTATGTGTCGTTTGCAATACTAGTATTTCTGATTGCTTAAGTTGTTCTTGGTGATTGTATAAGTTGTAACTATTGTTGTTTGAGGAGTTAACCGACTGACAATAATAAGAAACATTACTGAAATTACCGACTTTGTTCATTGCTAGTATTAGAAAAACAAGTAGGCTTAACTAAAATACACTATGGAGGACTCCCGAGCTGCGACTCCCGCACAGCATTCAAGACCTCCCCCATCACTGGAAATGATTTTAGAGGCTATTGCTTCCATGCATTCATCTATGCAAACTAACGCTAGGTCCTTCCAAGAAGCTATGCAGAAACACGCTAGGGAAACACAAGAAGCGATATTCGCGATACAGTCAACAGTTAGAGAAGCCCTGACAGAGGTTGTGTCACGTCCAGAAAGGCTAAAATCATCGCCAATAATAAGATCTGTTGTGGGTTTGAACTCGGGACTGAGGTCCCCCGCTTTCATCATGGCGGACGCACCTTACCATTTGACCATCGGCCTGGCAGAAAGTACGGGTGCTAGACCCAAGGACTCATCTCTCCCGCCTAACCCCGGTAGGCCTATTGAACGACTATCAAGCAAAACTCCAATTTCCTACAGGGAATTAAGCCGCAGAGATAACTGGCCGTCATTTCATCGCTGGGATTCGAATCCAGAGGTCACCTCCTCCTGTCCTCCCTCCATCTCTAGGAACTACCTGTATCACCCACAACAGCACGCGGTCCCATTAGGCGAGGATCCGGAAGTGGCGACTCCGGATAGGCCGATAGGGGCGGGCGTTACAATACAAGAAACAGAGCTTTGTTGTAATTGAACAAGTTAAGAACTTTAGAAACTTATACACTAGCTTTAGATACCGAAGTACAGTGACTAGGTTAGGCATAGGCTGCGCTACTGAACACTGAAGAAAAAGGAAGAAAACTTTGAAGGTCAATTGGAGGTTGACACATTATATTAATTTATTATTATTAAGCCTGCTCAGAGGCGGATACAGAAATTTTCGAAGGGTGTCAAAAGTTTTGGTCTTGGGTATTCTGAAAAATTTCGTTGGTCTTTCTTTGGCCGATAAATCATTTTACCCCGGCAAATTAAATAACTTATGACCTTTGTAGTTATATGCTACCTCTCTCTCTCTCTCTCTCTCTCTCTCTCTCTCTCTCTCTCTCTCTCTCTCTCTCTCTCTCTCTCTCTCTCTCTCTCTCTCTCTCTCTCTCTCTCTCTCTCCCCCATTGTTTTAAATTGATTCAGACATTGGATAATATGCTAATTATTTTTCTTTCACCTTTCCTCCTACATTGATTGAAAGCCTGTAGAAACCCGATGGGAGGGTCACGTCCTGTGCAAATTAATTTCTCAATGGGGACGCATGGTCGGATTTGCCCCTGGATCCGCCCCTGGGCCAGCTATCAGAATTATGCAGGCCTATGCAGGCCTACTATCACGGGTCTGCCACGCTTAGAACGTTTCTGAATAGCTAAGCTGGGAGAAGCGCTTTACAAATGCCATGTTAGACTAGTATTATTATAAAATTTTGCAATTGAGCAGAATTATTGTGTGGCCCCGCACAATCTGGGAACAACAACAAGGCGGCAGAGAGGAGAGTGTATCGAACGACTGGGAAGAGAAGAGACGGAGACATAGACATAATATAAAGGTCTGAAGAGAATTAAGACAGTGGCGGCGCCAGAATTTCAGTTTCGGGGGGCGAAACTGACCTTTTTTTTAGTCGTCGACCGAAAATCGTGGATATTTCAATGTAAAAAATTCGGATGGCCCTTTTTTAGGGGGGCTGAGCCTCTTGTAGGGTGGCTTAGCCCCCCCCCAGCGCCGCCACTGAATTAAGATAAGACTTATTTGCGCATAATTATACGGCCCGCCGCCCATAATTATATGAACTGGATACCTCCAGGCATAAGAGGAACGTCAAATATTTAACAGGTTCTGAATAGTTCCACATTTATTTTCACATTTATTATAACTCAAAAAGTCCATTAATGTTCAGATCACAAAACTGCATTCAAAGTACTTTTACTTATGTCAATAGTGAAATTTAAGGTAAATTTAAGAGGCGTTTATGCAAAACATTCTGTGTGGCAATAAAATAAAATGTTGGCAACATTTTACTTGCACACAGAGATCTTGCAAATGTGCATCACCATTCACCAGATATGCATGAGAAAGTTCTCCCAAAGTCAGAAATCTAAAAACATTGGATCCACAACTGGCTTAGACTGGAGTTGCTCAATAATATCATGAGCTCTTTTCAGTTCACAACAAAATCTTCCTGTTCTCTCAACTTGGCAACTCTTACCCTAAGCCTTTATCAAGTTAAAGCTCACTGTTTTAACTAAAACTAGTTATTTTGATTAACTTCCTTATTTCATCTCTTCTGACTTTATAATATGAATAAACTTAAGAGTACACACCATCTCTTTTCTCTTTTCTTTTCAAAGTACATCAGTTCCGTAATACTTTAAAAATGACATTTCAACATCAAATCAAACACATTGATAAAAACAGGAAATTTATCAAACCAATTGTTATTCTGTGTCGATGAATGTTAACCTCATATCTTTTAAAATCGACAACTGAACTGATTTCGCCCGCAGTCTGCGTCATACGTTTTCTTTCTTTGGCTGCAGCCAAGTATCCTCTCTCTCTGTCTTTGTCTCTGTCACCCTCTCTGTCTCTCTACAGGGGCTTCTATCCCCCCTAAGCAACCGGGCGCAATCCATTTTCTTCCCCCCCCTTTCTGGACCGGCCTTCCTCCATGTATGCAATATAATGCAATCTAGCGCATTCCCATGTGTGGGAATGAAGGTTTGTTTTGGAGGGGGACAAACGAGCATCCAGCAGACGATCACCGAAGCATGTGTTGCGCCGAGAAGGGACCTGCATGGTATGGCCCCGTATGGGGAGGGAAAGTGCCCCTCCCCACACGAAATTTTTGCGAGTTCCGCATTGCAATTTCAGCATTTTAAGCTGTCCTCTTAGCAAAATTACTCTACTGTTTCAGTGGAGGAATTGCTGCCAAAATTAGGCAGCCATATGTTTTGCGCCTCTGATCAGTGTGCACTCGAGAGGCGTTACATAATTTTTTAGAGCACAATGCAATACAATAAAATACAATGTAGGTCCTACATTGTAAGCCCACGTAATAATGATTTGTTTGTATGTGCACTTGTTATAGCGCCCCTTCAAGCACCATAACTACTCAGAGGCGCTCCCGATTGCAGAGCGAACACTGCAACGGAGTTTCACGCCGAAGCGCTGAGCAATTGCGGGTGAAGGACTTGCCCAAGGTCCCTACGCGGCGACGTGAGGTGAATTCGAACCTCGAACCTTCCGGCTTCAAGGCAACGACGCCACCACTACACCACCGCGCCCCACAAATGATGTTGCTTTACTAAGTGTTCAAGGACCAAATTTGACTGTCTGAAATTTGAAAGATAACATTGGAGAGAAGCCATTTAGTTGCGCAAACTAGTATTTGTATTAACATTATTTTTCAATTATAGGCCTATAATATGATTGTATTATTTATTAAAATAGTAAAAACATAATTATAATCATGTAATAGGAAATTTTTATAGTGTAGCCTATTATAGCTGTTATAGCAGTTTATGTAATTCAAAAATGCAGATAGTAGGCCTAGCCTAACTAAAAACTCAAAGTGTATAAAGTGTATACATTTTGCTAAAAACTATTAGGCCTACCATTTTGTCCAAATTTATATGAAGGGGAAGTATTTTCTGGGGGATCTTCCTTTACTATCTTCCTTAAGTGATGCCTAGATTGAACGCTGCCCTCCATGTCCGACCTTCCCCCCAACCGACGTGAATTTTGGCTGTCTTCTGATTCCCCCCTATTTTTCACTGGGCGCAAGCTGCGCCCGCCATGTATAGGGATAGAAGCCCCTGTCTCTCTATGTAGGCATCAGCACTACAGGTATGTTTTTACTAAACACTTCAGCACGTGTGTTAAATTATTAATTTATTACACATTGCCTAATTGTCCTTGCATAATAATTAAACTGTATGAGCGCTGTACAAAATGTAACTCTCAAATATGACTAAATCGATTTTTCCATAGCAAAAACAACAATGTAATAAATATTCTCAACATTTTCTGCACAACAATGCATAAACACCTTTCTTACATTGGTAAAATAGCAAGGTAAGCAACCGGTTTCAGTCAATCATTGACACACACGTCCCAGAATTTTCTATGCTGTGAGAGGGCTGTATAAATTTTTAAATTAGATATAATACACGTGGGAAAAACAGCTGAGAGCCTTATAAGACATTAAGACAACCTTGCTACTCATTCAAGGAGAAATAGAATAACAAAGGAAATTGAGAAAAAGAACCGCGTCCTATTTCTCATTCACATACTTTTGACATGAATTTACAATGTGGACTCGATAATGAACTCCAGATGACAAGCTGTAAGCTGTAAGCTGTCCCACTTAACACAAAGTGGTGCATGGTGAGAAGAATTGCCAGGGAGTTTGAGTGGTTCACCGGTCTTTCTTAGCACCCACGCAAAGTCTTCATTATATGTCCCAACTCCACTCCAAAAAATCAACATCTGTAATTTTTCTATAATTCTCATGCTGAAAGTGGTGGCGTGGCCATGCTCACGTTGCGTATCGAGTTCACAACATACTGGAAGAAAATCTCATAAAAATCTATCATCTTTCAGACAACTTTGTCATTTGCCATTCTTAATTACCCTATCTCCCTCTCCAAAATATCGACATTTAAGAGCGGGTTTTCCATAAAACACGACAACAATCAATGCGAGCAACAGTCAGCAGCTGACGCTGACACAGAAAAGTCTTACTACGCAAATATCAGCTCTGCAGTGCATTTCAACAGAAAATCAACACAGATCTTCACATGCGCTTTACAAAGTTAGTCGCAAAATAGATGTCTTCATTTCACCGGATGTTCAGTTTGCTCGGCTGAATGCACGACATGGCTGCCTTTCCGGAACCTGGTCTGAAATTAGTAAAATAAATTTTTAAAGTCAAACAGCATGTAGCAACAACGCCTTTCCAGTTTTACTTCTGGCCTTGCTACAATGGTGTCAACTGTAAAAGCACCTCTGAGGATGTCATATAATGTCAGTTCATATAATGATTCTGTCTGATTTCAGAGATTAAATTAATCATGGGATAGCATGATTCCTACACCTACATGGGTCCCCGAAAGGGTGCCCAACCCATTCATGGGAAGCAATGGATCTCCCCCAATGAAGACGCACTGTCGATATGTAAAACCGAGCATCTTTACATTAATTTCTATGCCTTTGCTTCTGAATGTTGTGTGCCTGCGTGTATTTGTGTGCATAAAAAGGCATCAACACAGTCTTTAAAAAATCATTCAACGCTGAAGAGCATAACCATACATTCACACAGACAAAAACACATAATAATGCAAAACCTCGCTAACTTTGCTGCTGCGAGTGGCGCCTTCTTTTTCATCGTCTGACTTGCGACTATTTGTGCAGATGGCTTCCTGAAACGCAATGACAATTGATCACTTTATATCACTTCAAATCCAATTCACACTCACCAAAAATCAGAACAAGGCACAGATATACAATAACATAAATTAGCACAATTTAGTATGCATGTTTCTATAGAAAAACCACAAGCTCCATCATCCATGACAACTTTTCATCATGGTTTTTACAAAGAACATTCTTACATTCAGCATGTATGCAGGAATGCGTTAAAATTAGTTAGGTAAACCACTAAACTACTGCACGCACAATTAAATTAACAGGGTGCAGCAATTTAAATAAAATAAAATCAATGCGTAATTAATTCAGTTGGGGTCTATATCCTTAATGAAGCTTTAAAAAAACGAGAAATATATTTTCTTTGTCAGAAAGGTCCTATGTCCAAGAAACTTTCCTTACAATATATAGTGCACCCATGGCTAGATAAACACATTCACAAGAAAATACAACAAAGAAGTATTTAAAATATTTCATATAATTAATTTTAACTTAATATTTAAAAATAAAATATATTAAACACACATTTTGCTCGCACCATTTAAACCGCCCTTTTCAGCCGGGGTTGGGTCAGAAGTGGATCCGAGCAGTAACCTTGAAGGGGTGCCATAAAAACCAACATAATGAATGAATGAATGAATGAATGAATTAAAACCTGTTGTGAGCTAACTTCTTCTCCGTCTTTCCCTTGAACACTTTGTTGATGTCCAGCTGAGAGTGTGATCGTGTGTGTCCTTGGCCAAGGTCAAGTGCGGACCTTCCAGCGTTCGTCTCCCTTGCATCCATGTCCAGTCGATATGGACAGAACAGGTTGAACCATTGCTACCATGGAAACACAGAAACATCACTCAAATTAATTACCACGGAAACCGTTTCTATCACTGCAATATTTCAGAAACATAACCAATTGAATCTAACATTGAAACAGAAAAATAACTACACACTGATATGTTTAAAACAGGATAATTTAATTTAACCACTGCTACCAATGGAACAAATTTATATTAAATACTGTCACTTAATTCACAATTTCTGTAAATACCAAAATAATATTAATCTAAGATAAATTTCTCACAAAACCACTCACTTTTGTAACCTCTTGTAAACTTGAGAAGTATGAAGCATGTAGCAAAATAAGCTCAGATTCACATTTTGGGATAACAAATTTTTTAATAAATATAATAATAATCAGTTTTAAGCTAAACACTCATGTGCTTATTACAAGCATCTATAAAGGCATTATCGAATATACACTCAGACTTAGCACCTAGGCTCTACAGGTTTTAATTAAGAATTAAGTTAATACGATTTTTTACAGAAAAAGATTATATCCCACGGGAAAGATGAAAAATTAAGTTAAAGATATTTGTACAGTAGAGAACTTCATTAAGTGCCATGCTTAGCTACACTGCATTGAAACATTGGAAAACAATGGCTTTTATCATTTTTCCACAGATGTTCTCGCCTCATAATGGTCAAAATGAACAAATAACTACTCTAAAGGAAACAAATCTTAGGTTTAAGATGCTAAATTTGATATCAATTAAGATATGTATCTTTTAACCATTGATTATGCAGATAATTATGACAGATGGCAGACGCTAGGCTGAGAAGTCAAGAAACCTTTGCTGAACAGCTGAGGCCGATCTCGGTGAATGCATACTGCCACTGAGGCAGACCGAGGTGGACCAACATCATTCGGTAGTAGAAGAGAAAGGATTCGGCCATGAAATGCCACCGCAGACTACGATCCAAGAACCACACATCGGCACCCTGGGCAGGAATGCCTGCAAGGAAAATAACCTCTGCTAAAATATTTGTACTTTCATGCCGGTGGTACAGGTTTTAAACTCACCATGTATTAAATTGAATTGCAGTTCTCTTGCATTTCGTTTACCCGAATATTTCTTCAAAACTGACAGACGATGAAATTCGAGTTTGAGAATTAGTTCTTCCAACAGTAATTTCGATTTCTAATTAACTATCTTTTCAAAGTGATTGGTCGCAGACATTTTCATCTGCTTTTAATTAACATAGTTTTAACTGGTATTGCTTATTGCTGAGGGTTTCAATTATATTTCAAATGGCCTTCGATTTCATCCTTACACACAGTTACAAATCGTAATAATTATGGACTAATATATGTCGAGGTGTTTAGTTCACCTTGTTTTGTGTTGCGATAGACCAGACAGACTTTCCCATGGCCATCGCATGGATCCAATTCAAAGATTCGACTTCTCTGGTCAAACTTTGGCAACACCATTTCTAAGATCCAGGCACAGAAAGACACAGTTTAGCAGACACTGCACAAGTGAGACAATTGAAAAAACACCAATTTAATGCAAGCTGTCATGTACTAAAAAAATTAATTCAATTTTAACTCTTTGAATAAACTTGAAATCCTATGTTTGCTGAATACCGACATCTTCGATTATTGTAGACAATACAAAACAAATTCACATTCATCATCATTGTCACGCACCATGACCGTGTGCTCACAGATGGTCAGTGTTTCACATCTAACTGCGTCTTTTATCTGAACTGCGCACTACTGGAATAGACAACGGCACAACAGACATCATCAATTCAGAATGCGTGAAAAATTCAGTCAAACGCTTTAAATATATACCTTGCACAAAACATTAACTGCAATAAGTAGATAAATAAAAATAATAAAATAAAGACCACAATCTTTTCCCTCCTCCTCGTCATCATCCAAATGCAGATCTGCAATCGATAGATTTCCACCGTCTTGTCCACCAGTGACACCTAGTGTCAATTTGCAGAGCTCTTCCAACGAATTAATCGTCATTCGACCGACAGGAATGGCAATATCTGGAAAAACATTAGCACCCAAGAAAGATTAAACAGAACTGCTTTCGTAAATATTTATTATCAATTATTATAATTATATGTAACAATAATTACCATAAACCATGCAATCTAAATACAGAGCTCTTCCTAACACAATCGTCTTAAGATTTATATATGAAAACAGCATCTATCAAGCCAACACATACAAATATTACTGTCACATGTATACTTTCTGAAGCATTACATACCTAAATTATTTTATATGTAACAATAATTACCATAATCCATGCAATCTAAATACAGAGCCCTTCGTAACACAATCGACTTAAGATTTATATATAAAAACAGCATCTATCAAGCCAACACACACAAATATTACTGTCACATGTAGACTTCTAAAGCATTACATGCCTAAGTTACTAAGTGCTATCTTATATTTGAGGCCACAATTAGAATGGAAATTACCATTTATTTTGACATTCCAACTCAGCGAATATCCATCCATTACGAGGTAGAAACTGCGGAGATCATCAGGAATCAGACAGTTGTTCTTCTGCAGCAGTAATCAAAATCACATCACCACAAATAGATATCTAGATCTACAATTTCGCAGGATATCCAAAAAGAAAGCAACAAACTTTAGGTCAGATTGGCAATGTTTCACATGAGTTCGGAGTTTATCAGCAGCTTCTGCTTTACAATGAAAGCAGACATACAGGTTAAGATTTTAATGTTCATGCGCAATTGCCTAGCAGGCCAAGCTCCGATCTATCTTATGGAACTCTGTGTACCTGTGCTGTCCATCCCAGGCCGTAGGTTCCTTCGCTCTGCTACGCATGGCGACCTGGTTGTCCCTAGGGCTCGATCTTCCACAGTGCATCATAGTAGCTTTGCTATGGTTGGTCCGTCTTTTTGGAATAAGTTACCTATTAGTCTCCGCAATGAACTTCTTTGTATTTCTTTGCCCCTTTTCCGCAAGCGTTTGAAAACCATTCTCTTTGATTGTGGTTAGGTGTCAGGTCGGGAGCACCTCTGAGGAGTTCTCTTGAAGTGGCGCTATATAAATGTATGATTACAATTACAATTACCACTGTGCAGCCATGCCAACTTGCCAAGGCCACCTAGTGGTAATCAGACTTGAGATCACATGCAATAGCCAAACTCCAGTCAGCATTCCTACAGTTGCACAAAAACTGTTTACTTACCATAAACAAGATCAATAAGTCCTGTGCATAAAATAAAGTAAATAAAACATTTCCAATAAAAATTGGAGCAGCAGAACAAACCTCTTCCCATGTCGATATTTCAGATTTGCCTGCTGGGAGGTTGTGCGATACCTTTACATCGCAGATTTCCTGTCTCTTTTCTACAAGACAATAACAACTCCATAACAATGCAGAAAAAGTTTGAAAAGAATCTTCAACAACTTTACCTGAGTTGAGCACCTGAAAATTAACCTTGTTTTTCCACTGGAGTTTCTAAATGCTCAGAAAAATTTGAATTTTAAAATTACCAATAAATCTTGCACCTGAAAATATATCACCTTTCTAAATTTAAGTCTTTATGCTGTCACATTTATACAAAATATTGTCCTATTAAAATAACATAAATTATCAGTTTTTGCACCAAGCAAAAAAAATACTTGCGCTTAGGAGGGTCTGTGAAACGACAAACTTGCATCGGAATTCTAAAAACAGATTTTGCATATGGAAGAGCACCAAAAGATGACTCGCAACTGATGACCTGATGTGTAATTCGTAATTTATTTGGTCAACAAATGCAAGCATCATAAAGAAAATACCAGGCCCGCTTTTAGGTGGGTGACAGGGTGCTGCTGCACCTAGGCCCACAGTTTTGAGGGATCTACAGCTATAAATACATCTGGCCAAGGGTTGGAAAGGTTCGAATCAAAGTTTTTAATCTCTAGCTGAGACGAAGTAAAATGCCAAACAGAAAATTCTCTATTTAACTCACCCAACGTTTTAACCAAACCCAGTGTCTGCCTCTCAAAGCTACCACTATCACATTCCGTTGCCGATGACATTTCACTCAGTAGCCAAAGGAACGCATAATTCCAAAGTATAATAAACGAAACTGTGCTATTTATCTACTTAGTTCTTGCAACTTACAGTCTCCAGACCTATACAACGCGCTGCTATTATTATCGGGCGCTTCCAACCTTCTTAGCTTCCAACGCGTTGCTTGCAAGCCGCCATTTGTAAACAACAAACTAACCACATGTGCATAGATTTATGCGAGTGATCACCGAGTTTATATAAGTAAGTATATTCTATATTACTCCAATAGTAAACGCACAATGGAAAACTTTCCTTCTTCGTCTAACATCTGCACCATAATGCTTCCGGATATCTGAGAAATTAGTCCTCGTCCACACTAGCATATCTGTTGACAATGGATAATTTTAAGCCTCGAAATATTATGGCGTCATATGCTAATCTACATTGAAATGCACTGCAAAAGGGACCATTGGTCTTTTATATTAGAATTATATATTATATTAGACACCCGTAGGTGTCCGATACCGTTTTCACCGCGTTTCTCCACCACTGCCTCTCTATCATTATAGTGTGTGTCTGTCATTGTGGCAATGTTGCACACCATTCAGGTCAATCGTTCAGTCCACAGTCTTTGTTAGGCTGTCCTTTTTTGTTTGCACCATCCATCACTCCATACAACAGCGTTTTAATTTGCCTGTCGTAGCGCATTCTACATTTATGTTCAAACAATCCCAACTGCCTTTGAATTATCTTCTGCATTGAGTTCTCCTTAAGCTGTGCACATCCTCTGTGCCACCTTTTTGCACCTATCAAATAGGCATAATCTTCCCATAGCATTTCTTTTCGAAAGCCTGTATCACCTTCTCTATGTCTTTTGTTATCAGGCCTATGCAGAATGTATGCCTCACATCCATATAGCATGCAGCTGAAGACCCTCCCAACCCTTGCGGGCCAAGGGTGTGTCGGGTGGAGGCTAGGTGGCCCCTGAAAAAATCTGTCTAGCTGTAACGCTTCAGTTAAATAAGTGTTAAACAAGTGTGAAAATATGCATAGCAACGGCTGAAAAAGTAGCGAAAATGAGGGGTTTTACCCCACCCTGGCCCCCATGGTGGCCGAGATTCGCGAACCCTCCACTGGGTGTTCCATGCCAAGATGGACACAGTAGTGAAGGTTTGGAGCAAAAAGCTCAAAAACTGTTGAAATGCATCTCGGACAAACAGAATCTTCTCTTTATTTATATAAATGTACGTGTTCATAGCACCTTAAAATGCGCACTGGCTTTCTGCCAAGACTCACTAGAATTTAAAGAAACTAAAAATAAAAAAACACATTTTTTTTTTTTGGCCAATTATTCCTGGTAATATGCTAAAAAAATGTACCTGCTATGTTCGTTTTGCATTTTGTAAATTGACCTGTGACCCGCTTCCAAAGTAATCGTCAAACGCCACAGAACCCTGTCAAATTCTAAAAAGCACTAAATACCGAACATAATATCTGATGAGAAAGTGTAACAGAATCATATTAAAGTGACTTTTTGCGAAAATCCTATCTTAAGTACGATTACTTCAGCCACTAACAACAGAATCAGCCGCTAACAAATACCTTAGCACATAATCTCCTAACCTACCCTCTAAGAACATGAACTTACAAAAGGCAACGCGGGAGACTCAGAAAAGACACTATACAAATAATGTCCGTCGTCTATGCTACAAACGGGACCAATTTCTCTGTTCATACAAAATACGAAGCCAGTTGGGACATTTTGTCCTTGGGTTTTCCCCGGCCCCTCCCTCTGCCTCGCCCTCCTCCTCCCCTTCCCCCTCGGCCTCCCCTGCCGCGATCGCCTCCCGCTCGGTGCATTGGCCGGGCGTGTCGGGCGAGCTTCATTTCGATGAGCGGCACAAAGACAGGGTCGCAGAATAGGCAGCCAGTGTGTTCCATCTCGTCGTCTGGCAGAGGCGATTTTGTCTGCAATCGATAAAACATATTCGTGAGTAACGCTGGGGCATATTAAAATATTGTCCACAGCAATGCTGGGTTGAATGGTACTTCAGAGGAGCAACAGGAAATCATTTCCTCTGACGGCATTTGAAACAATTTGCCTTTAACATAGAAACACATCACACATACTCAACATACATTATTCTTACTCAATGTACATTATTCATACTCAACATACATTATTCATACTTAACATACATTATTCATACTCAACATACATTATTCATACTCAACATACATTATTCATACTCAAAATAACATGGATCATGTTCATGTTACATGTATATTCAGAGCATTCCACTCTGTTCCTTAAGAACCTCAAACTGTCTATTTAGCCGTGGTTGGGCCGGGAGTACTTCTGAGTAGCTTAGCTTGAAGAGGCGCTATATAAAATACCCCAAAATAGATAAATAAATGTTAAACATGTCAGCAGTCAGCTTTAGACAGGATTTCGTTGACTGTGCTCTACATTATACTTGAGGGCTATGATCCATTGAAATTCTTCAAGTTACCTAGAAATAATTTCCTTACAAATTATCTTCTTGTTACTGAAACCAACGCCATTCCCACCAAGAAGCCCCATGCTGTTAGGAGATACTTCAAATATGTGCTGTCGTAATTCTCTACATACATAACCTACACACAAGCACACATTTAGTCATCTATGCATACATACAGAGAATCCGTAATAATGCATTTGTCAGAATTTAACATGAATGCTCAAAATGAAAGCCAAGTATGAGACATTATAAACATTCACAAACATTCTCTGTAACTGTAAACAACCTGCAAGAATTCCCCAGAACATTTCCGTACTAGCCTAGTTTTTCTAACTTCTTCGCTAATCATAAATTTCAGAACAATCAGAACCAAACGTACCTTGAATTGAACTTCCATGATGGCTGACTGACAATCTTCACAGAGGTTCTCCGTAACTGTCAACTTGTGAGCATTCTCCAGAATATTTACAACGACATTACACCTGGAAAGAAAAGATTCTTAATGGTACAACATTTCCTTACACAAAGTTCACGCCAAAACAAAGACACCACGAGATTATCGTTGAAAATAAACTTTGCTAAATAAATACAAAACTAAAGAATCCACCAAGAAACCTAGAACAACAAAGCACAATAGCACATTGTAAAACATGTCCATCTCAGTCATTTAAATTAAGCCCTACCAAGCAGCCCCTACTTAGGCATTGAGAAAAATCCAATATAGTTAATACAATCAACACTTAGGGAGCAATGTCGTGACCCTTCCGAGCTGTTCATGCACATTTATCTCTTGTCTCAGATCTACTTACTTGGAGCGCATAATAAGTGCAGCACATATAAACACACAATTAATCGTTCTTTAATTAAAAATCAAGCTTACTAAGGTATACACATATAAAAGCTGACTCACTTATTACAGACTATTTTCCACTTGGGCGCAGAGTTGAGGTCAAGGATGAGAACTCCGTTGTCGCACTGGGAGCAGCTGGAGACGCCCGTCTGAGTGAGCGAGTAAGGACACGACGGGTGAGTGCATTCGTTACAGCCGTTCATCTTCTTCATATCTTTGAATGGTGGATTGTTGTAACAGTAGGGACACAGTATAAAGCCCTGCAACAACAGATCATGTTTAGCTTAAGGAGACATGTTGGTTCATACTAACCCTTTACTGACTGTTCGGTATAGGATTCCTGCTACCATTTACCATACTTTGGTTGGTAAATGGTTAAGCAATCTCACTGTAAAACTAACCAAGAGATAATTTTTTATTTTTTTATTTTCACGTTTTATTTGAAGGATTAAAGCAGGGGTCTCAAACACGCGGCCCGCGGGCCGCATGCGGCCCGCGAACCCGATTAATGCGGCCCGCGAACAGCCTCCTGGTTTTTGATTTTTGAAAATTAGAAATCGATTTAAAAGAATTTTGCAGTTCTTTTACGATTTGAACCAATGTTTAAACTGCTTTCTACTTCTTTTGCTGTGGACATTGAGTCCCCAACAGCAGATATACCGGTAGGCATATATGCAGATGGGATTAGTGGACCTTCATGCAGTGTGATGCAACGCCGAAGCAGAAATATGCTACAGTGAAGTTTTATGCCGGTATCGCAAAAAATAGAGTAGGATATCTCCGTAATTATTGTATCTCCCCCGATGATGAGAAGTTGAAAAATGTCACTTCCGCGTGTGTTTATTGTTGCAAATTAACTTCCATTTGCTTGGTTTTGAACAATGACACTATATCAGGTAGGCCCTATGTTTATTCCTATAATTTTGGTGACTGGTTTAGAGGGCCTAGAACATTTAGAACACTTAAGAACACTCAGAGTCTCTTGGCCTAACTAAATTCGAGTTAAATTACTCTGAACATTGCTTAGTATAGCCTACTTAAAAAATTGGAGTCATTCTAAATTTTGATTAGTCTACATCATAATTTCTTCAATTAAGCTTATAGCGCCCATGCTTTTTTCGATAATTGGGATAGAATGTTTTTTCAATTTTGTTTGTAGTACCATTATAGTTACACTTAAAATATAATATTATGTGAATTTTACAGGGTCATATTATCATTAGGCCTACAGTATTGTATGCTGCAATGACACAATCATAACTAATTATATAGTTTCACGTGCGCGAGAATATTTTTATGTTGCGGCCCGCGAGTCATTAAAATTTTTCGAATGCGGCCCACATGCTGACTCGAGTTTGAGACCCCTGGATTAAAGTATTTATTTGAAGAAACAGATTTCAAGGATGATAGCCAATACTCCTATCAACGAGCCACATGCGACAAACATATACGATGCGGCCGCTATGAACAAAACTAATTCTACTCTGAAGATTACTTACAGTTAAAACAGGGCAAAAGTTTAAAAACCGGTTCACATTTCTTGCGTACGTCAAGACGCAATGGGGGGAAGCGTACCTTTCCCTGAATACCGGTCGTGCAGTAGAGAAGCTCGTAGTCGTCAAGCGGACATCGAAGTTCTTTGTAGATCTTGATCGTTCCGTTCTGCGGGATGTTGAACGTCTCGTCACAGCTTCCGCAGTGCAGCCTCATTGGTTTCGCCTGGATGAGCTTCATGTATCGACGACATTTTCCGCACCTACGCACACAGTCATATACAGTTCATTGCACATTCAGCACAAGAAAAAATTAGCCAGGACTTGTTCATCTTGGCTCTATTCCAACGCTGGCAAATTTAAGATCTCTGAATCTCACGCGAGCACGGCTCATACACATGGTCTTAAATGGTGTGGTGACAATTCAAATGAACAAATGAGCAATGGTGGTGAAGGATCTTGCATTCTTGCATTATCAACTCATTAAAAATAAACAGAGTCAAGGAGGCCATATGGTTGCTACAGTGGCGTAGCCAGGAATTTTTCGTGGGGTGTGGGGGGGGGTTTGGGAGTTTTATGGCCTGGCCAGATGCCCTTTCTGACACCAACCCATCAGTATTACAGTTAAATAATAAGGGAATAAAGTAACAAAGAGAATAAAGTAAGAAAAACAATTGTTACTACGTGTACAAGCAATTGTTTTGTTTCTCTTATTTAAGTGGTTAAATAACCTTTAAAAATACTTTTTCCGAGGCCAATGAGGGGGGTTTTAACCCCCGAAACCCCCTTGTCTATGCCACTGGGTTGCTATATAAAAGCATGTACCACTGCAATTGACTCAAAGCTTCAGAGCCCAGTCTTTAGAGTTTATACAATGCCTAACCAAGTGTGCATCTGGTTAATTGAGCAACATCTTATAAGTACTCTTTCTCTCATGGCACTCTTGGATTTGCACGATAAACGTGCAGTAAAAAAATTGCCAATTGCCCAAATAAATATAAATCTTTGCAACTATACAACAACAAAGATTATCAGTCAGCCAGTTTGAGTTCTTCTTGAGCTCAATATATTCAAAAACCGTTTCATGTCTTCTTGGGTTGTGCCATTGGTTCTTAACTTGACTCGCCCTGAAATCTGCCATGCATACTGATCATGCTCAGCAAAAACAATCAAAATAATAATAATAATATCTTTTCTTTAATTAAACGCCTGCAAGACGCACTGCGCTTTACATTTACAGGTTATGCAGTAATCTTAATTAAACTTAACTACCAACTGAACAGACAGCTTTGTAATTACACGGCGCCAATGGCAGCCTACAAAGCAAATCCGCCCAACGGGGGCTCGAACTCACTACCTCTCGCACTCTTGGCCAGCGTGTTAACCACTACTCTACCGGGTCTAAAAGACTACTACAAGTAAAATAACAGTTCTCAGATCATTGCTATTACTGCCATTATTATTACGTATACTTGATTACACCACATAATACCATATCATCTGTTAGGCTTATCATTGATCCAACACTAAGAATTGGAATAAATTGTTGGACCGATACCTGGAAAGGGGCTTTCCGCTAGACGCAAGTGGAGAGAAGGAGACCTCAAAGAGTTCGTCCATCGACAGGATGTTCTCCACAAAGTACTTGAACTTGCTCTTGAAGATGTCGATGGCGTGCTGAAGGACAGCCTCGAAGTTGGCCTGGCCAACTGCAATCAAGGTCAACTGTTGCTCCACAGCGGCACGCATCGTTGGCTTCACAAGATCCAAGTCAATCTGCAATAATAATAATAGTAATAATAACAATAATAATAATAATAATAACAATAATAATCATAATAATAAAAAAATAATAATAATAACAATAATAATCGCTAAATTTATCGGGTGACCTGAACATGGATATGGTGGGGCTCTCATAACCGTTGCCATGGTTACCGTATTCATGGAAGCGCAATGTAAAGCAACATTTATGCCGCATGATCAATGCTGAAATGGAATCAGGACAGTGTGAAACCTCACACCTTCCCCAGAGTGAGATACATTGGCATTCTGGTGAGAAATATTTAACAGCACTGGCAACTCACATTTCTGTCAAATAAGTGCACTTATAAATGCTGAACAGATACGCACGCATGCTACAGAACAATTCCAAGTACAGTAGTGCATTTTTAGTTATTCACAAAGCGCACCATTCCTCTAACTGTCTATCCATTCCAATCTGACAACTTCTATACAGCACCATTTATCATGTAACGAACAAAGCATTGGCTGATGGTCCCTGCTAAACTAAACTATATCACAAATTCTTCGGCAGGACCCATTGAGTGGTCCCAGAAACCGAAAGACAGGTCACGAAGGATGGACAATCAGGAACGTGCTTCCGCAAGTTCTCGATAACAAAAGCAATGACCTCTGACCTTCTGGTAACCGTGAACAAGGACGATTCCAAGCGTTGTTGGTTTCAGCCTTCGTCCAGCCGTGACCGTGACGTAGTTCCTCTCGCAGATGTTGTTGATGTGAACTGGAATGCTGGCATCTGTTCCAATGCCGTGCTTTTCCATCAGCGTTATCAGTTCAGCCTCTGATAGGTAGTCAGGCGGACACGTCTGCTTTTCAACAAGCTTCAGCTGAAATTGAAATGTTCAGGTAAACGTACAGCAATATAATTATTGTAACATAAATATAATAACTTAACTTAAATATAATAAATATAATAATAACTTAAATACAATAATAATCTATTATTATTATTATTATCGAAGTGACTAGGGGACCGCCAGGCGGCTGTCGTATTTCAATTACTAGGGGACCGCCAGTCACATGTAACCTGTCACATGACCCGAGTCACGAGTCTTCATTCTTGAATAATGGCGGCAGTTATCGATTGCTTGTTTTATGTCGGACAAAAGTTTTCTTGTTTTTTCTTGTTTTAAGGACAGAGTAAGTAACCAATCTTCAGATACATGATAGGGTTAGGGTTAGGGATAGGGTAGGGTTAGTTACAAGAACTTTTTCTTGAAAAATCGAACTTCAAAATTGGGTTATATTCTATAATGACTCGGTAGCAAGTAACTTTTTTTTATAAATTCGATGAAAAATATTTCCTTACGAAATTGAAGCGGGATTTATCGTGTGAGGGTCGGTTAGGGCTCAGGTTAGGCGTCGTGAGGGTCGGTTAGGGTTAGTTTTAGGGTTAGTGCAGTCATTCTGAAGCTGGATTGATGAACAATAATTTTCAATGAAAAATGGATGAAAATATTTGCTGACGAAATAGAAGCGGGATTTATCGAACAAATTCTTGCCTAAAGAGAAGCTGGATCGATTAAAAGGATTTTCGGCAAACTAGAAGTTGGATTTATTAAAGATAACAACGCTTTCGGGTCATGTGACAGGTTACACGTGACTGGCGGTCCCCTAGTAATTGAAATACGACAGCCGCCTGGCGGTCCCCTAGTCACAGCCTATTATTATTATTATCATTACCATTATTATGTCAATGCTTCTTAGCAACCTTCTTTGAAATCGAGCATATGGCAAACAAAAGAACCCCCGAAGGCAAAGTCTTTGGTAGAAGAAGTTTGTCTCTCTCATTTCTTCTGTCACCTGTGTCAAGTGATGACCCAAACCTGACAAGAGTGCAAGACCCTTGACCTAACAAGACCTAGAGTACTATTATCATTGTAATCATTATTACTCCTTGCAAACTGTAATCCTATACTGCACCTTTGAAGCAAAACTAATCCATGTAAAAAAGCATCATGAAATACAGTCTGGAGTAAAAAGATATCATATTGCCATTACTCTTAGTTTTAGTCCTAATACTGTTTATGTCTGCTGAATAATCTTTTTCCTACTGCTGGTATTCAGAACTCATATTCAATAAAATAACGGCGGTCCTGACAGAGAGCACAAAAGATATCTCAAAAGATAAATTTGCGTTATGGCCTGCACAGCACAGTTGCAAGGACCTAAGCAATGAATGAAGAATGTTATATCATCATTTATTTTCAGACCCATTGACATTCTGTTGAGAAATTGCTTCATTACTAGTTTTACCAATTGATGATCAATGTTTTCTGGCACCTTCTATCAGCCATTAGGTGACGATCATTTATTTATCTAACATATCTGAACATTTGTTACACAAATAAAAATAAATAAAACTCAAGCTGACTTCAACTGCTCAGTAAAAACTTTCCTACTACGACATATTTAATTTAAAATCAAGCCCTGCTGAAGGGTTAGACCATAATTTACATGAATTTACCTCATTAACAAAAAATTTACCTCATTAACTGCCCATGTCTCTCCAACTGAACAGGTTGGCATGCTCTCTTCTGGAGGAATGGCCTGCCATGGCATGATGGCTGTAAATCCAGGATCAATCACCGTTTTACCGGAACAGGTGAACACCTCGTCTCCAACGGTAAAGGTAAGAGTCGTTAAGAGGTAGATGCAATCGCCACTCAGCTGCAGACACATAACAATGGCACAGGTAAACAGATTGCTACCACAGAACAAAGGCACAGGTAAACAGATTAGCGCTACCACAGAACATTAGTCAGGTAGCTACGTTTTAAGCATCCTCGTGATGTTATGGTAAGGCTCCATATAAATGAATGTATGTATGCATGTATGTATATGACCATTTATATAGCGCCTTAACAGAATCTCACAAAGGCGCTTAAAATGTCCAAAAACATATATTACATGCATACATTAAAAGTCGCATTGCAATTAATTATTAAATTATATCGATACATTCTGGTCGATCTACGGCCACAGAAGATTAGAATCCGATGTTTCTGAACTATTCTGGTTTTCTAATGAAGAAGTTAAGGACTTTGACTCATTATATTTCAGCCATGCTACAGCTACCATTGGCACATGCCTACATGACAACAGTGAAATATCAGACTAGCTTAGACCTGTATTGTATGGTATCTATAAATTCATAAAAGTGCCTCTCACAGTGCATGTCAATCAGAGGTGTTCCAGAGCGAAAGACACAAGAAAAGAGCTCAGCATTAAGACAGAGAAAACATCGTGCTCGGGTACCAGTTAATAAAAAAAAGAACGTGTCAATTACATACAATTACATGTTACATTGCCTAGATATTTTATTTCTGATAACTCTGGTTTAATAAGAAATTAATAAATTAAAAATATGGATATATTTTGAAATTTTAAATTGTAAACATAAGTCATTACAGTCCATGCCTATGTAAACATTAACAATTAAAGACTAAACTTTGTGAGAATAGTCTATAAAGTGGACTTAACAATAAAAACTCATACACAGTTTACAAATTTCTCACGCATACAAATCTGATATCAAATAATTTCTATAAATTATAATTTCTTGTACTGTGTTATTTAGGATGTCATTAAAATGTGAAAAATAGCGACTCAAGTTAGCTGAATCCTTGAAAGTACGGATACAATGTAAATAATTTCAGATAACAATAAATTAAAGAAAATAATTATGGAAAGGGAAATAAATAAAAAAAAGGTCACAAAATTTAAAAATAAACAGATATAAAAACTGAGAAAAAACCGGGTAAAAAGATTTTCAGGATAAAATCAGACAAAAGTTTTTTACAACTATGCTGCCAACACTTCATATATATGACATTATGGCTGCACCAGTGCACCATAGCTGCTTCTTATACATAACCATGTGAAACTCTCCTTTGTTTTGTGCTTTACTATGAAAACAATTACCGTGCCAATGAAATGTCGAGTGATGTAGTCATAGAGCTTCCAGGCATCGTGTCCGAGTTCAGCTTCGGAGGCAGACTTCATCGGAGTGATGGGTGGATGGTCCCCCGCATCGTGACCTTTCTTCGGTCGTTGGATGCCATTCGCCAGAATTTCTCGGACTTCTTTGCCCCACTCGGAGTTATGCTGCTGTTGTCGAAGGGTGCCCCTAAAAAATCCAAATACTTAGGATCATCTCTGAAGTACATTGTTCGTTAATAACAATCCATACACCTACACCTGTTTGCTCATCAGTCTAATTCTAGCACATATGAAGCCGTTGTTGAACTGGGAGCGCTTCTGAGTAGATCTTACCTGAAGGTGCGCAATATTAAAAGTCAATAATAATAATATGCTTGGTGTGTTTAGCTGGTTAATAAGGAACATACTTAATCACTTATTATTTATTAATATTGAGTTTTTATATAGCACCCCATCAAAACAATCTACTCACAAGTGCTCCCAGTCCAACTAGTGCTCCCAGTCCAACTACGTCTATAAGGCAGTTTTAAGTTCGAAAGGAACACAGTGGCGTGACCTCTAGGCACCAAGGCAGAGCATAACAGGGAGTTCATTCCAGGTTCTAGGACCAGATACATAGAAAGAGTGACACTACATTATAGTATAGTTCACGAATGAGGGACTAAGAGTTGAGCTTGATCAGCTGATTGGAGATCACATCTGGGCACCAGAGGTGAGACAGCAGAGCTTATGTAGTACAACTGGCCAGAAGGAAAATCAGATCCAGAAGTGGTCAATAAGGACGTTCAGATGTACTCAAAGTGCACTGAGAATACAATGCAGAGATATAAATCACATTTGAATATGATTCGAGACAGTATAATAGAACAGCTGTTATTAAAAAGTACATACAAAAGATCAAAGTTCTCCGGGTAGGAATTGGTCTCAGTTCGGGGGTAACTGATGTAGCCCTGGGTGTAGAGTCGTTCGGCAATCTGCATGGCATGCTGTGGACCAATTCCTTTAAACATACAAACAAAACATAAACAAACAGAAACTCCACCGGTGGTTAAAATCCTATCAAAGTCATATGAGAAATTATCTAAATTCCTCACAATATGAACACATAAATCAGAAATCCATTGCAAGTATGAGGCCGTGCTATAAAGAGAAGCCTCATTTTAAGCTGAACAAAATATATGAAATCCAACTTTGGACAGTGATTATATCAAAATTAAAACAGTAATTGGAACATACAGTGGCCATATTGTCTAAATTCCAACAACTATACACCTCAAAGCATAATTTCAACCGCAAACATAACATGCTGTTCAACACAATAAATGTAGCTACAAACTTGTATATATGAGACAATGATCGCAACTGTTTTGCCAAGCACTCCATAAGGTCGACACGCCGTCATGAGACTCTTGTAAAGTGCTATACAAATGACCATATAATTATACATACTGATCAATCAATACTCGATGTAGAAAAATCTCCATTGTATACACATGACTGACCGAGTCCAGAGCTGGCGACTCGAAGCATTTCGACTGTGTTGAGAGCAAGCGGCTTAGGCTTTCCTTTCTCCTTCTTCTGAACATCAATCAGCCTGAACAGACGAAATCAACATTCAATATTATTCACTGATGACAAATCTATTTAAACAATTAGACAAGCCTCATGTTGGCAGACTAGGATTAGACTGACAGAAAGTCGCATATTTACAATCTGCCATTATTAACGGGTGACTTTTCAGTATCTATTATTCGAGCTGCGACGATTTTGACTAACTGATCATATTCAAGCAGTGCCTCTCAGGAGAAATCGTGCAAATGTTCCGAATAAATAAATAAAATAAACGAATAAAATAATTGCACATAAATACGAAAAAGAGCAGTTGCTGAGGCAGCTTTATTTTTGAAGTGTTAGCGACTTCGTTTTCTTTGCCTCTGCATATGATGAGGGCAGGTGACCAAGTCCTCTCCCTCACCATCTCATCATCTCATCTTCTCACCAACCAGTGTACAGCCAATGCACTCATCGTAGCCGAGTAGTACTCGCAAATGCAAATCAGAAATCTCGAAACCAACTTCCTGCCGTTGTGTAACGTAAATGACAGAAAAAGTATCGTAAGTCTTACTTTGCCGTGCTGTGGCTCTTCACCATATTGAGAAACATGTTGGCCACCTCCTTGTCGAAAACCCTTCCCCGATCCCAATCAAGTGTCATGGTTTTACCAGATGGATTGGTCGCCTGTAAATCAATCAGATTGCCACACATTCACAGCTCCACAGTTCAAGAAATGCTCAAAAATATGCCACTTTGAGACACAATAGTGGCGTACTTAACACAGAAGGGACATTTTACAGATGCTCTGCGTTGGAATGGCTAGCTTATCATTATTTGTATCTATCCATCTATATATCTATCTATCTGAGGAATTTATATAGCAGCCCTTCAAGATAACTATTCAGAGGCGCTCCTAATCCAGGCATGGCCAAAGAGGAAAATCTTGAGTAATTTTAGCAATTTGTAAAAGGAGTGACAAGTTCTACGGAAGGCAACGCAGACAAAAAGGGGAGGCTACTACAAACAGAGGAATAAACAATCGAGAAAGTCTTCTTCTGATGGCTGTGTGACCACCACCACACCACCACCACCACCGCCACCACCACCACCACCACCACCACCACCACCACCACACATTATTTGATCTATAATATTTCCAAAGCTCAGGCTTCATAGGTTTAAAATCCATACATTTTATTATGCATATTAAAACTAATAAATCAAATAGTTATGAATGAGATTTTTAGATATATAACTCATTTCTGATCAATTCAAGAGTTGCATCAGCAGCTTTGTCTCCGAAACTTCCTGCCAAGTTGAAATATTTCCTGCATCTATTCAAGAAATCACAGTTTAACCCAGTGTGCTCAAAACGTCAATCCGCAATTTATGGTACAGACCTCACAGTGCATGACCCAGTAAGGTTCTGGTTTAAACGACTGGATCTTGTCGTGTCTCTCAACACAGAAACCTAGTGTCGGCGTCTGACATGGTCCAAACGATATCAACGTGCTGTCCAGGTCACCGTACTTTTCCTACAACAGCCACGAAAACAAAATACATCATGGATCATCACATAGTTGATGAAATGCAGTGAAAACGCGACGTTACATGATCAATTGTCTACACTGCTTCTGTTCGAGGATTTCAGAAACTTTCTAAACTGGTCTATCACATTTGGTCATAACTTAGGAGGAAACCTTGCATGTAGGATCTGCAATCACTAGATAACCGACCCAGCTGTATTGTTATTCTTATCGAACCTTATTGATAATAATTACCATTTAAGATGTACGTACATCAGACATTGGTCTGGCAGTTGGTGCTAAAAAGAACATATTTACATTGTGAAGATTAATAGACCGCTAATTCACACTTCCATGTAAAGGAGTCAGGCAGATAACTGACCCAGTCATATTCCTTCTCAATTTTGCCTGCTTTCTACCAGTTGCTCTTTAGTTGTGGCTGGGCTGAAAGTTTTCTAATATTTTGCACTGTGGGTTTCTTGCACAAGATCAAGAGAAAAAAACAACATGCCTTTGAAATATTTCAACATTACTTTTTTGGCCCACCCTGCTGGGAGCACCACTGAGCAGACTTCTTGAAAAGGTGCTATATACAAAATGCTTAAAATGAATAAACGAATGAAGGACGTGCGGCAAAGTCCGACCTGGAAGAACTTGGTCTGGTATCTGGTGAAGGCACATCCAATGCGAAGGTCGAGTTCCTGCCGTGCGTCAACAGACATCGCTTCATTCTTGTTTGGAAAGATCAGATTGTTGAACGCCTTCACAATATCTGTCTCCGTTATGGCGCTGAACTTAGCTCGGTATACGCTCTGGAAATAACAAGTACACATTCACTTTCGTAATGTACTGTTAATATATAACAAGCACTGACTTACAATTTTCTGAATGTTCTGAAAATAACAAGAATATTAATTTTCAGTCGTCACTGGAAAAGAAAATATGCAATTCTTCAGTTTAATGCTCGTTTTGGAAACACCAACTCTGACTTCAGTTCACTAATGCCCAAAAACGAACACCATAACTCTCAGGATTATTATTCATGTGGCTAAGTGATTTCATAAAGCATATTGTTCATTCAGTTTCACCATTAATCGAACATATTAGTTCGACTAATCATAACATATAGGAGGAGTCCATTTCGAAGACTTTATAATAGCTGCAGATATCCCATTATTATAAATCAATTAATTAAATTTGCGACCCATACATGGTCATACCGAAATGTGAATCCGAGGCACTGATAGTCAGCTGCCAGGAGAAGATGCAATTAGATATCCAAGTGCTTAACCTTTACCAACAGAGGGTATAGGCTTCCCAAGTTCCCATATCATTAACTACACCATGGTCGGTAAAGAATTAAAGGTCACGGAGAAATAATGATCTTCGAGTTGTCTTTTGAAAGAAGAAGTAAACCAAAGTCACAAAGAGAGAGTGGCAATCAATGCCATTTCTTGGTGTGTAGACTTCGAATGAAGGCTAACCCATAACTGCTCTGCATCATGGCTCAGCTAAAAGATCGAGAACAAAGAACTTTGATGGTCTTACTGTTTCAGCAGTACGAGTCATTACACCCTGAACGGCATCAATAACTTCGAAGCAGATGTTTTCGCCCTCTTTGTCGCAGTCAAGCCACAACACCAGGAAATCCGCTCCCCTTGCCTTCAAAAACATACATCAGGTTTCTTATTTATGAACAAAAAATGCTGATTAGAAAGAAAAAAACAAGAAATTTCTTCCTTTGGTCTGAATAAACATCTGGAAGCATGATAATTCCTGTCACAACTATCTATCAATGACACACTTGATGACGAAACGTGCGGTTGCCCATTTGACTCTATGCACCAACCGTAGGAGAGAGCTAAGCAATAATCTTCATTTACAAACTGGCATACTATAGTTTGATTACAATGAGGTTCACATTTGACTCTATGAAACAACCCTGGAAAAGCCACACAATAATCTTCATAATTTTCAAACTGACATGCCGCAGTACGATACAATTCACAGGATAAACAGTTATCACAGAAGTCGATTTAACTGTCTGGCATCAATGTTAGGTGCCAATCACAACTACTACTGCTTTAAATACCTGATGGCTAATAATTGCAATAAAAAATGATTGATTGATTGATTTTGCCAATGTCATATGCTGAATGGAAGGCATATAAAAAATGATTGATTGATTGATTTTGCCAATGTCATATGCTGAATGGAAGGCATATAAACCTTAGGGCTGTAGCATGAAGCAATCTCACGTCCGTGAGCTCTTCGTGCCAGAGTTTCATTGTCACCATAAACTTCCTCGATAAAAAGAAGCTGTCACACATTTGCTTTCGTCACCAGAGTAATTTTGGACTGTGATTGCAATCACAATTTATACAGCACCGCATAAAGCGAAACTCCTCAGAGGCACTCGTGTTCTGACAGCAAACCTGGCAATGCACAGTAAATATTGTCCCTAGACTGGATGAGATACCAATGGTAGGAATAAGCTGTTCTGTGTAGTAAACACAACAATCTTTTGTAGCAGTACAAGTGTGTGCTCACCTCTTTCTCAAGAAAGCTTGGCATGTGGAGATTTGGAGATGCCTCTTTTTTCAGTGTTGGTGCAAGAAACAGTTCAGCCTACAACCAGAAAAGCAACAGCACTTGCTAGAATGTTTCAGAAGATAGAAACTGATGTATATGGGCAAAAAACAACATGAAAAGTAGTCAGCATTAATTGTTGCAAAAAACCGTTATTCCAGCAGCTTTTTTAAAGGCCTCACTTAAAGATACAAATAATTTGAACAGAACTGAATACTGAATAGTCCCTAGACTGAAGCTTGTTAAATTTACATGCTTGGAACTATAATCCTGTGACAAGGTCCCCACAAAAACAGTGACTGTTTAAGCCCACAATTACAAGATATGTGTTATGTATAACTTGCCATTGTATCAATCTGTCATGTCTCCTACTACAAAATGACCAAACGACTCAAATCAGAAGATGGTAGTCTATCATTTCAGCATTGCCAATTATTAACAGATTATTGTGGGGCACGGTGGTGTGTTCAAGGCCCTGGAGCTGGAGGGTTCTAGGTTTGAATCCATCTCATACCACCATTTAGGGACCTTGGGCAAGGGCTCATAATGTGCTTCAGTGTGAAACTCTGATGCAGTGTCCACACTCTAGTTGGGAGTGCCTCTGAGTAAAGTGCTTGAAAAGACACTACAGCAAATGCAAGGAATAATTTTTTAAATATAGTATATCATTTCAGCATCACATCATAATTTGAAGGTTAACATATATATATAGTTCACACACACACACACAAGAATCATAAAAATAAGCTAAAGAACTCATTATCAAGGTCTTAGGTTAGGTTCCTGCTTTGGTTGAATTGCATTTTAAATGATCATTTCATGTGATATAAAAACCTATTCTAAGTTATAAATGCTTCAGACGATGTGACCATTTTTTAGCAAATTATACGCTACCAGAACACCTAGTCCATAAAGTTACGTCTGAATCTTTCATTTATGATGATAAAGCGATGGACCATAATGATGGAACAACCAGGAAAGCTAAAATGATATTAAAAGCAATAGACTAAGTACTCGGAAGAGGTCGCCTCATTAAGAGGAGCTGAAAAATGCAAGGCTTCAGCTAATCAGTTGATATACGGGGTTTACATAGCCATCTATGGCTTAGCATATCCTCGTTAGACACTGCTCAAACTCACTGGGTCTACTTTGTCCCAGCTGTTGTATTTCCCCATGAAATCAAGACTCATGACGTGACCACAGACGGAGGTAAACTTGAAACGTGTCTGCTCCCCGGTCGGTGGAAACCGGCCGTTCCACTCGTGCACGGAGCAGGCACCGTTGAAGCCCTTGCGGGAGTTGACTTGGCCTTTGCCCAAAATCTTCGCCAAAGCCGCAGCCAAAGATGGCTTCTCGGCTACCATTAATACGGTCCGCATTTTCTCTGACAAAACTTTATAACAACTACTATTCGGTGTTTTTATATTTTAATGAGAAAAGTCTGCCATTAACAAATATTGTTGCCAAGAAAACTTAAACTGACACGCACAAAATTAATAGCCCAAGATCAAAACAAGCCACGAAGTGCGTTCGTCTATAATCTAGAAAAACAAAACATTTTCGTATAACGAGTGCATCTTTCTGACACATACTCAATGGTCACAAGAGTTCAGAATTAAATTGATGTGTTTTCTGGCAAAAAAATAAATGTTGAAAGGGATTGTAAACTAAATGTTTATTTACAGGTTCATTTTCATGCCATGGCTTGTTACTGTGATACGATTGTTTGGAGAATAAAAGATTAAGCTTACCTTCAATCTTTTACCTTACCTTTTCCAGTCTACCTATAGTTCTTTGAGGTCTGCCGAACTTCAATGCGAACTTCGGAGCTTTGTAAGCAGGGCATTATCAAATTTCAGTTGTATTGTCTGTCCTCGGGCCCCTCTTGTTCATCCTCTACACCACTCCACTCAGTTCACTCATAAACGCATCCACAGTCGACCATCATCTATATGCTGACGACACCCAACTATTCATCTCTTTCTCTCCAAGCAGCTTCTCTGACTCCATAGATAATCTTCTCTCCGTGGTCACCCAAATCACCTCTTGGATGACCTCAAATCTCCTCTGCCTCAACCCCTCCAAGACAGAATTTATACTAATTGGCCTCAGAGAACAACTCAAGAAAATTCCTGATCCCTCTATTTCCTTCAACAATGACTCTTCTTCCAACCACACTTTCTCCGCAAATTCTCCTGTCCGAAACCTAGGTGTAATCTTTGACCAGCATCTTAGCTTCTCCGACCACATAACCCAACTTTCCCGCACTTGTTTCATGCACATACGAGATCTCCGCAGAATCCGACCTATGCTCGACTTTAAAACTGCATCCACAATAGCCACATCCATAGTTCATGCGAAACTTGATTACTGCAACTCTCTCTTCCTAAACATTGATATAACCCAAATTAACCGCCTCCAAGCTATCCAGAATGCCCTCGCCCGTGCAGTGACGAAAACCCCCAAACGTCACCACATCACTCCTGTCCTGAAATCACTTCACTGGCTCAAAATACCTGAACGCATCGAATACAAAGTCCTCTCACTCACTTACAATACACTTCAATCATCCCAGCCGTTCTACCTTCGTCAGTTGTTCACCATCCAGCCACCTCGTTCAACACGCTCCTCATCCTCCATTACACTGCTTCGCCCTCCCATCACTTCATCACTGAAATTTGCAAACCGCTCCATAGCCATTGCCGTTCCACCTCTCTGGAACAAGCTTCCGCCAGCACTTCGGCAAACTTCCGACCCATCATACGAACTCACCAAAACTCCACCTCTCGCTATCTCCCCACAGGTCTTTCACTCAAAACTGAAAACATTGCTCTTTCACAAATCCTATCCTGATTCCTCCTCTTCTCATCACATCCCTCGTCATTTCAATTCTAAACATCACCCACCTTAGCCGTCCATCTATCTGCCTGCCTGACTCTCCGGACTTGACCCGCTGCCTATCGATTTTGTTTTGATTGAGCGCCTGTGAATAAGCTGGTTCCCGCGACTTGGCTTTTGTGGGCGCTGTAGAAGTTTCGAGATTACGATTAAAAGATTAATCTACGTGCCTTACTTGAATGGCATAAAATTTGAAACAAGCACAACTCCGAATAAATAAATTTGGCTTACTCAGTCATTGCTTTTCTAACTATCTTAGTTTATATTGCTGGTAGTATTTCCTCATCTTCTCTTTTGTCAAAACCTGCCTTTTCTCTTAACAGATCGACTGCACTGGGAGTGCTTCTAACAGTCTTCTGCTGAGAGAAATGCTTTACAAATGGTCCTATACAATACAAAACTTACTCAATTGCATTACTATTCTCTTGAATCTCGATTGGTCACTTGACAACTCCAAGTCTCTTCTAATTAGTCTTCAAAGTTCAAACAGCCTGATGGTGCATTCTTGAATACGCCCATGCATTGCATTAATTAAGATTACGATTAATTTGAACCAGTTTTTCACTGACTATAACCATTAACAATATTGCAAAAAATACAAGGCTTATTTCAATACTTTCTGGATCTATTCCCACAAATCTCTCTCTCTCTCTGTCTATATGTATGTAGGCATGTATGTACATGTATGTCTGTCCTCGAAACATGATTCATTCTACATTCTCTTTGCACTGGCCATGCCAATGAATGGCTACTGTTGTGAACGGTGCTGCATAAGTTTACTAATTACATTACATTTTACTACACAGAAATACTAGAAGATTGGAAGTTAACAAAAAACATCATTTAATAAGATGATTAAAACCAGCATTATGAAATGCTCTTATACAGTGCTTAAAGTGCCCCTACTATGTCCAAAGCCGCATTACTAAAAAAAAGGAAGACATGCAATTGGAATGGTTTCCAGTTAAAGAAGAGCAGTCACTTTAGCCATTTAATGACCGGCATGTACTAAGTGCATGCGAAAACCAATGCAGTTCACTGTACAAGGGTTAAGCCAACCCCCCTCCAAGAGATATAGTCCAGCATATAAACTGTGCCACCTTCATTTTCTTGGCCTCAGCAGTCAGCATACAAAAACTTCACTTGTTCCTTTGCTCATTCTGGATCCCATGAATTGAAGTTCTGCTCTGTTTCCATTTCAGAATGATGATATTATTGTCTATTTACATGATATTATCTCACATTTCGGTGTGACCTTCCACACATTACAAATTAATTTGATAATAATAATAATCTCAATTAATTCAATTATTCATTAATAATGAGCATTCATAGCGTCCATTAAGGCGTCTGCTGAAATCTGCTTGAAGCAGCTCAGCCGTACCAATAGAAATACAGCTTTCAAATGTTAGCAAGTAAGAAGTACTTGAAACATAACGAGTCACTGGAACAACTACAATTCAAACAGAAACAAATAACTTGAGAACTCGAAGTAGAAACGGCAGCCAACGATGACTGAATACAGAGTACGAGCGGTTGCCCTTGCCAGAACGAACATGGAGATCGAGAGAAAATGACGTTGGTCCAGCCACAAAACAGCATATCGATGTGACAGATAGTGTTAACTGTGCTTCTTAACATCAGCTGTGCTGCTTGGAACTGTGTTGTTTGGAGCTGTGCTGCCTGGAACTGTGCTGCTTGGAACTGTGCTGCTTGGAACGGTGTTTCTTATGCCGAGGAAAAATTTGACACAAAATGCACAAGTGGAAATGGTGATGATGGAAAATGTCAATAGTGTGATCACTGGGAGGTGCAGTAGGTTACCAACAGGCACATTGAAGCGCAGCGATTTCTACAAATAAAAGATAATTGATTTTAATAATTCTCTTATTTTCCAATGCATTGGCATAACATCATTCACAGAGTCAATTGTGCACTTTCAACCGGATCCATTCATTGCGTAATCTATATTATTATTATTGACATTGACCTTTTTATATAGCGCACCTTCAAGGTATCTCCTCAGAAATGTTCCCAGTTCAATAACAGCTAAATAAGGCAGTTTTTACGCAAGAAAGAAACATAGTGGTGTGACCCCTAGGCACAAGGTGGAGCGCAACAGGGAGCCCATTCCAGGTTCTATGGCCAGCCACTGAGAAAGAGTGCCGCTGCAATATAGTACCGGTAGTCCAAGAGTGAGAGGCCAAGAGTTCAGGTGTGTAATTAGCGGGGTCTTGGTAAAATCTACATATGTAGAAAAAATGTCTAATTGTGACGTCCATATTAGCCTTTAGTTCATAACTCTGTATTATCTTTTAGTTACCCGATAGCATTTGACTACATTAAAATTATATTCTGTTCAAGTCTAAACAGTACTATACAGACTGTAACAGTTAACACATTTTGTTTAATAAAATATGATGTTCAACAAAATAAATAGTAGCTTATGGTAAAATACATATTTCATAGGTGGCTTTGGCCAAACAGCCTTTGTAAGGGGAATGGGAGTTAGAGAAGCTTATTTCCACGTATGCATGGGGTTGGGTACAACAGAATGTACGGGTGTGTACAGGGGGTCAAAATACGATTTTTTTTTACATAATATAAAGATGGCCCCGCTGCCCCGTCCGTAAATGCCCTGAACGATATTGTCTATGTTGCATCTGTCTTAACTCAAAATAAATGAATAAATTAATGGATTGCATAACTTTTGGACTGACCTTCTGGATGGTGACCTAATTATGGTTTGGTTTTGGAGCGCCATCAACCGAAGCCTTGTTCACTAGACACTGGCACAATAGAAGCTGCTAAAAACAATGACTATAGTATTGTATCAGACGGTTGGTTACAAGTGGTAATTAATATCGGGGTACGATTTCCAACCTCGGAAAATGTACACGAGATTTTCATCCAGATGCACCTGATCGACGTGTCCTTGGAGCAAGGAGCCCAGGTTGTTTCAAAAGACTTCAGCCAATCGGCATCTAGGATTTACAAAATCCAGAACAGCAGACGCAAAATGTAAACAATGTAAACGCGTTGTTCGTGGTTTATCAAAGTGTTATCGTTTGATTCCTAACAGTTGTTTAGACTCATCACAGTTACAAGAAATCACAAGCACAACGTTGCTTTTTACATCAAAATGTTCTGGAAACTTATTACATGCTGTCCATGGTGACTTAATACTGGTCTCTTTCACCCGCTCTGCGACAATGCAGAGCCGTTCATTTTTTTAAATGGGGTTCCCTTGAGTATGTGACACCTCCCAAACTGCTCTCAATTTCACAAACTGTTGAAGACTGTTTTTTTTTCTTGCTTGATCTCGGCCGGGAGCGCCTCTGAGTAGGTACCTTTAAGGGGCGCAATATAAATTCTGATTGATTGATTGAACATATCAAGATGAATTTAAGCCATGGTTAAAGCCATGTCACAAAACTGATTAGAAGTCTCGCTTGAACCAAAATCACAAGCACAACGTTGCTTTTTACATCAAAATGTTCTGGAAACTTATTACATGCTGTCCAAGGTGGCTTAACAATGGTCCCTTTCACTCGCTTTGCGACAATGCAGAGCCGTTCGTTCTGTGGTTGGTCCAACAATCTGGAATGGGTTTCCCTTGAATATGTGACAGTTGTGACACTTCCCAAACTGTTCTTAATTTCACAAACTGTTGAAGACTTTTACTCGCTTGATCTCAGCCGGGAGCGCCTCTGAGTAGGTACCTTTAAGGGGCGCAATATAAATTCTGATTGATTGATTGAACATATCAAGATGAATTTAAGCCGTGGTTACAGCCATGTCACAAAACTGATTAGAAGTCTCGCTTGAACTACCCAACTGGAAAATACTACAGTTCTACGTGCAAGCTTTTATTCACAATCCTTACATGCAAACTGTTCATGTCAAGCATTTCCTAACAACATCAGAGCATTAAGTTGGTCTACTGCAACTAGAATTCAACTAATTAAACATGTATCATTATGATGATTTACTCTCAACTTGTTAAACAATGTACAACAAAGTGAGGTTAGCAGTTGGTTTCAGTAAAGAATACATACTTATTTGCTTACTTAAAAGAATGCACTAATTTTAGCATCAAATGTTCTACATAATTAACCCAGTTGCCTAGGGTACTCCTTTAATACCTGGACGACATGCGACGAAGACCCCAGGTAATGTCACCTCCACAGGTACGTGACTAAAGTCGTCAAAAGGGCTGTGGTATCTGACATGCAATGGCAAAGTGACATTTGACGAAAGCACGTTTCCATGATGCACCAGTTGGTGAAAGACGTAAAGTGTCAGAGGAGGCGATAGAAACTCTGGCTTTTCCAAATCAATGACATCATAAGAAAAGACCTACACACACACACAAACAATTGTCGTTACCTAGAAAAATGCAGAGTCAATTCGAGTGAACAAGCATACAAAATCGTTACAAATGCAAGACAAATTCTAGGGCAACTCCAGTCGAAAGACAAGAAAGGAAGTTTGAGCAAATATGGAAAGAGCCCATGGAGAAAACAGGTCCAGGAAAAGATGAGCTTTTAGTGGAGAAAGCAAAAATAGACATTGCAGAGCAAACTTTTTCTGAAAAGAGTTCTAAAGTCGGCAAAGAAAACATTTACATATTTCACGTATAAAAAGTCAGATCAAAAGCCAGGAATGCAGTCTGAGGTGCAGAAACAGCATACAAAGTAAAGGATATTGCACATAATATTATATTGCCTGGAAAGATGTACATTTTGCACATATATTCTTATATTCTTACACTCTTCATTGGCTTCCTGTACCTCAGCGCATTGAGTTCATGATTCTGACACTTATGCGCAACTCTCTTCTTGGGGTAGCCCCCTCATATCTTCGGGCATTGTGTAACCTGGTCTCCACTCTACCTGGCCGCTCAGCCCTCCGCTCGGCTGCTAATGGCCTTCTTGTTGTTCCTCGCATGCATGGAGCTATGGCCCAATCTAGAAGTTTTGCCTATGTTGGCCCTTCTGGTTGGAATCGCCTTCCCCACAAGATGCGTCTTGATCTCCTTGGCCTTTCTCTTCCCTTGTTTCGTAAACGCTTGAAGACTATACTATTTGTTGGCTGGAGCACTAACTTGGGTCGGGAGTGCTACTGAATCTGTGAGCGGTGCTTTATAAATGTTCAATTACAATTACAATATTGCCGGTGACACGAAACGGAGTATCCCCCTGAAAGCTAACCAGGGGGATGAATTAATCTATCCCCCCGGATGGAATTAACCGGTCTATACTATCCGGGGGGATAAACCATTCTATCCCCTTTTTTGAAAAATGCGCATAATAAAAAAATGTATGCTGTAATCAAAATATAAAGTGACTCTAATTGTTCTAAGTGTCCTAAGCAATGCTCAAATAAAGGCAACTCGAATTTTATTAGTGACTCTGAGTGCTCTTAAGTGTTTTAAATGTTTTAAGTGCTCTGAAAACAGGGCAAAACAAATTATCTAGTAGGAATAAACATACTTGCTAATGTCATTGTTCAAAACAAAGCAGATGAAAATTAATTTGCAAAACAAAATACAAGCGAAAGCGGTTTTTTCGACTTTTTTTAATTTGGGGGATAGAATTAATATGGGGGATATTCTATTTCGTGACACCGGCAAAAGATGTAGATGTACATATTGCACATAAATTGCCTGAAAAGACGTAGGAGATGCACATATTGCACAAATATTGCTCAAATAAGTTTAATCAACATTGAATCATTTAATTGCTTCAGTTATCTTGGATTTCAATCTTCATGTGCTAGTTGTAAAAACCAAAGCATTTCAGTATGACCAGCGTATAACAATCTACACTAAAACCAGAAAATAAATATTTGTTACACAAATGCCTTTCAAAATTTAAATCAGAGATCACCTTTGGACCACCAAATTCTTGAGCAGTTTCGATCTGATAGGGATCAACGTAGAAACTTGGTGACAAGTTTTCGATTAGAAGGATCTCACATTGCGTTTGCAGACGCACATCCTTTCTTGCAGTGATTACCAGCTGCGTATTCAAGTCTCTGAAATTACGGCAAAAAGCCACAATGAATTTAGACATCTGTTAATTAACCGGATCTGTCTTTTTAACCATTACAGTCATCCCAATCTTAATCATAGTTGTCATCTTTATTGTGACTAAGGCTGTAGTGTCACAAGAAAAGCAATTAAGTATTAATTTTATGCACGTTGGCTTTGAATGCCTTTAGTTAAATATCATGTTATGATGATAGAAATGATAATAATACTGTACACGATGATGACGACGAAAACGATGCTTTTTGTAGGTAGTAGGTACACAAATATCCATTATATGCATTAGATAACCCATAATTATAAGTTCTATATGTGGCTAAAATGCAATATGTGACCTGCTCCAGCAAAAGGAGGCTGAAGTCACAAATGATAAAACAGAGGAAATTTGATAAAACACCAATCAGGCGTAAATTTTCCGATTATCGTTTTTCGCATATATCAGTATACAAGATCATATATTACTTGAAAAACATATTGTATTATTTGACCTCTTTTGCAACAAATGTAAGCATTTTGTATGACAAATAAAAAATTCTGTGGATTTTAAACAGATTTTAAAGCGTAATGTTATGGTCTTATTTGGTTAAGTCATCCCATTATAATTCATATCTCTGGAACCAATTAAGATAGAATAATAATTTTTTCGGCATTTTAAACAGAAATGATTGTTTGTCGTATTTAGCCAAAAATATACAAAACTCATTTGTCACTTCCGCCTCCTTTTGCTGGAGCAGGTCACATATATGGGTCTTGTAGGGCTCCGTGTGCTACGCTGGTAGGTGTAGCATGTTCCCGAACTTCAAAACGCTCAGTAAAGCCGCAAATAAATGAAATTAGCTCAAATATAAACATTAAATCACAGCAATGCTTCGGTCTAGGACCTCAACTTTATAGTGCCGATAATATTGCTAAAACCAAAGCATTTGGAGCCCGACCAAATTTAAAAGCGATAATATTTAGGTTGGCGTCACAGTTTCATCTCTGACATAATTATATAAACGCAAAGCCATTAGTGCCTACCGGTGAAATCCATTACCCACCAACGACCTTTCTCCGCGACAAGTAATCTCTGGAATGGCCCACGATCCGCTGATAGAGTCGCCAGCCCCGTTCGTAGCAGTAAACAAATGACCGGCATATAACAAGATCGCAATCAAAGCTTCCCGTGCCATCAAATGCCGTTTGGTAACAGATTTAATACCCCTAATTTTATTTTCATTTCTAATCAATAGTTCGCTTATTAATACAGTTTAAAACACCAACTAAACCGGCTTTTAATAAGTTTTAACCAAAGATTTTACCGGGCCACCGGCGGTTCGATTCTACGGATCATAATAACTATGGTTCGGGGCAAGGTTAGGGTTCGGGGCAAACGCAGAGTAATTAAGTAAGTAAGTATTTTCTTTATTACTCAACTTGCAAACGCACAATGGGACATAGAAGTATGTACTTTATTGAACCGCCTGCAAACGCACTGCGGGAGCAATGGACAAGAACGGAATAATTATACTATATTATTATGGCGTGTACAATCACGGTAAATTGAAATATGCAATTCAATAAACATAGTATAGTATACAACTACATAATATTCTGCTGTCGGCAGGTCTGAACTCTCCCTCCTTGCTCTTTGCGATGTTTCTGCAGCTTTTGATATGGTCGCCCACAATATTCTTCTCCAGCGTCTTGAGACTTCTTATGCCCCTCTGCTGGTTCCGATCATATTTGTCTGACCGTACCCACTGTAACCCACATGGTTTTCTCGGGTGTTTCCATAACCAAATGGATCCATGTTAAGCTGAGAGTTCCTCAAGGCTCTGTCTTGGGTCCTCTGCTCTTTATTCTATATACGGCCGACATTCCGTCTTTTCCCAATCTCTGGAACAGCTGGTCATCTCTTTGCAGATGATGTGTAAGCATGGGTCTCCTTCATCCCAGCTACTCTTAAGGTTAAAGTTAAAGTCGTCCCTGGGTCAAAGGCCCATTGGCGAGGCGCTCACTCCTTTTCTTGGCCCTTGAGCCGGCAATGGACGAATTCCAAGGTCCTGGGCATGGGGCCAGTGATTTCAAAGTTTACGCCGGTACCAAATTATACTGCTTGGTGACAGAGGCACATGTGCATAAGCAACTTGCCCAAGGTCGTTACCCGGATTCGAACCGCAACCGCCCGCTCTGTGAGCGAGCACTCAGCTACTCTTAGTTGAACGCATTCAGTCTCTCTCACATTCCCTACACTCCTGGATGTCTTCAAATCGTCTCTCTCTTAATGCCTCCAAAACACAGTTTATTTGGTTCAGCACACCTCAGCAGCTTTTGAAAATTGATTTTGTTCTGCTTTCTGAATTATTTCTTCACTACACCTTTTCCTTGACTGTTCGTGATCTGGGTGTTACCTAGATAGTTCCCTTTAGACCATAATATCTAATCTTACATGCTCTTCATATTTTCATTTAATGCATCTAAGAGCAGTTTGGCATTCTGTTTCGTCTTCTGTTTTTACCACTTTTGAAATCTGAATAAGGACTAGGCAGGCCTAAAAAGTGATTTATAAGCACGTAGTTATATTGCATTGTTTAAGATTAAATGGTTCGATTTGTTGAGTTCCTGCTGCTTTTAAAAGTACCTTGTAAAGGCATTTTCAAAATATTTTGGAAAGGGAATTTATCTTTAAAATTAACTTTGAAAATGCCTTTTATAAATATTTCCCCCATAGCTACTCCTGCCCAACACCTTGCCATAAATGACGCTATTTGAATAACTTGCACTTCACACTCATGGTAGGTCCTCGTTACAGATGCTTGGTTGATGTTAATTCTGCAGTAAGACATTAATTTTCCATTAGCTTATGAGTCACTTTGTGTGCTTTGCCGTTTATTAAGTCTAAGATCAGTGTTTAATATAGGCATCTCCATAAGGGAAGAGAGGGTTAAAATTTGACAAACTGGTGAGTCCTTAGTTGCTGCTATACGGCATTGCATGACAAGAACTGTTATAATATACCATGATATTATTTACTATTATATGCATAATAGTGATATTATTTACTATTATAATATATATGATCATATTATAAGAAGTATAATTTACTGTTAATATTAGTACAAACAGAGCTTAAAGTGTGCCTGGACGGTCACGGACGGCGTCCATGCACTTTTTAAAATCTGAATGCCGTCCAGCCATTTATTGGCAAGCACAGACTGAAAAGATGAGGGCGTTTAGGCACTTCTTTTGGAGTACAAATACTACTTTTGTGCAACTAAATGGATTCTCTCGAGCGTTATCTTTCAACGTTCAGACTGTCAAATTTTACAATGTTTTGTTCCTTGAACACTATTCATTAATGCAATAATGCTTTTTGTCCCCTTTGAAACATTGATTTCCCAAGGCAAGGGGGGGACTAGATTACATACTGGTCTAAGATTACACTGGCTACACTAATATCTGCAATTGCTAGACATTTTACGATGTTAGCAACGGCGAACATAATAATGCTGATCCTACAAAAGACCGTACAAAGAAAACTATTAATTAATTACAAAACACAAAAAGAATTAAAGAATATAGTCTTAACAAACCAGCGTGAAAACTACAACAAACAACATTGAACAAAGGCATTTTAGACTTTCTTAATTACAAATTCTGAATTCCATTTATATATATATATAATTATATATATATAATTATATATACATATATATAATTATATTATATATAATTATATATGTAATCCGTGTAAACATATTTACCGTACTTAATCACATATTTCTTAAATATAGAATAACTGCATCACAAGAATCAAGTTAACGTGATATACAATTACACATGTGACAACAATTTTAACATACAAAAATATTTCTAAAATTGACAATTCTGTGGATAGCTTGAACTGCATCAATAATGGTTTCAATTTATTATGAAATGAGATAACCTAAACACCAAACTACATCATTCAAATGTTCAGGAATCATTACACTGGAAGAATTTTCCAACAACGAACAAATCTGACTTGGAATTAAATGGAAACTTTTATCTATCAGCTGAAACTGCTAATCTTATCAGCTGAAACTGCTAATATTATGTTATACAATGAATAAATATAAGATCTGAAACTATAAATTTCCATTTAAAACAGCCATTCAGCTTAGAGAAGTCAAGGATTATTATTCACTTCTGGTTCAAATGTTCAAAGTTGTACGTTTTCGGCTCGTGCTATGTTCGTAAGAATTTGGTCTCAGAGTGCATTTTTTAAGTTATTCAATTAACCCGTGTTACTAAAACTCAAAACTGTGAAAAGAATGTTTTTCAGACAACAATCCGTGCATCTACGAGAGTCATTAGGGCACTTCACAACAACAGTGATCACATTTGTGACTTGACACAATCAAACAACACAATTACAGATGTTCTTTAGATCAGCGCTTCCCAAAGTAGTGGTCAGCGGACTGGTACCATCAGTTGCCAGTCCGCGAAAAAATTTGGATATCCCCAAAATGGAAAACTTCAGTTTTATTCTGGCTATGCTAACAATAGAGAGTCATATAATTGGTTAAGCATGCATATAAATACATATTTGAGGAATTTAGATGACTGAAATTTTTTCAAATATAAATAAATGAATAAATTGGACAGTGGAAACCTTGCTGCAGGACAATGACACTGCAAAGTTTGTTTGTTTGTTTGTATGTGCACTTGTTATAGCGCCCCTTCAAGCTCTCTCTACTCAGAGGCGCTCCCGAATGCAGAGCGGACACTGCATCGGAGTTTCACGCCGAAGCGCTGAGCAATTGTGAGTGAAGGACTTGCCCAAGGTCCTTACGCGGCGAGGTGGATTCGAACCTCGAACCTTCCGGCTTCAAGGCAACGACGCCACCACTACACCACCGCGCCCCAAAGTGTGAGAAGCGCTGCTTTAGATTGTCCATAAACATGACTGTATAAATATAGTATATATATATACACGTGTATGTAAACATTGTATATAATTATGCATATATTATGTATATATATAATTATACATATATATTTATATATACCATATATATATATAATTATATATAATTACATAATACTCATGGAAGTGAACAACCAAATTACAAAACTGTATCAGCTGAAGTTTTTGACTCAACAAGTAGGCCTAGCCAATCAGAACAAAGAATCACAGTTCTCATTTCCATCCAATCAGATTCAAGATTACTTTTTTGCTTTTTCCTTAACAAATTTATTCAGCCTTCAGTGATCTTTTGCGTGAAACATATGTCGAATAATAATAATAACGTGAATCGAATCCGCATATGCTAAGTGCCTGAGTGACAAATACTTCTGACTACAACAACGTGAAATTAAATACAAGCCGGATACAGTTGGAAAGAGGTACACAGTGCTTAACATTACGAGTGAGCGTCACAGACCAATTAGCAGACACCTTCAACCAGACACAAATGGAATGGCATCATATGGTGTCTGATTGGTCCATTGCATTTTACAAGCTAATTTGGTGGAGAAAAACTGTTTGTTTAAGACAATAATAAAACTAATAATAATAAAACAATATAAGTTGTTATTACTGAACACATACATTACATATATATCACATATATATATAATATTATATGTATAATATTACATATGCATGCAAACATTATATGTATGCATTCACATTAATATAGCATTGTCTAAAGATTACCAAAATATTTAACACACTATGAAAAAGGGACTCGAGTTACTAAAGATATATGATCTCATGAATATAAGCAGCCATAACAAATATATATATAATATATAAAATACCCAGTATAACAAACTATTCAACGGAAAATGCCCAACTTGCAGAAATCAACAGTGGGCTTTTTTCTGCACACAAGGCACATAACCTAGAATTATTACTCCAACTACATCTGCAACTCAGAAGATGGTAAACGGCAACAACAACAATAAAAGCAACGATGCCATGGACCAGAGATCAAAGAATTAATGTTGACTTTTACTGAACAGAAAGCGAGGTATTAGAAGTTGGTTGAATACGACCAAAGCTTCTTAACTCCCGTTCACAGCCCGTAAATATATAATAATAATATGTAGAGATTTAAGTGCCATAGGTTCGTAAGCAATCGACTAAATTAAGCGCCTTGTTCAAATTGAATGACAATAAATATTTAGCGACAAGGTGCAAGAATAATATAAAAGTTAATGAAATTTTGTTCGTTTTGTGTATTGTAATTGTAATCAGAAACCTGTACAGTATCACTTCGCAAGACCAGTGAGATGTGCTCTCTACCTAAACAATGTTGAAGTTTATCAAAATAAGCAAACAATGCCTACACAACCAGAAAAGCCACTAGCAACAGGTTCCTGCATGCAAGAAGAGTCAAAATAACAGATACCTTTTCAGAATTGGTACCACATTAAGAGCTCTTGGACTGAAAATTGTGTAAAAAATAACAAAGAGAATACAGTGCCAAATGCTAACTAATGCTCTCAAAATCTCAACATCAATTGCTCGTAACGGTGACTTGAAGCTACCATTTGGTGCTGCTCAGCTACGCTGGCTGTGCAGCTGGTGAATACATCCAACGTGAAAGTTAACAAGTTATGATCCATCTTCAATTCTTCATGCATTCAGCTCCTCTCTGATAGTGGTACTCAGATAGCCAACTGGTAACGAGCAGAATTTAACTACGATCATATATTGTCGTTAGCAACACATTTTTACAGTTAAGCAGAATATGCAGTCTGTATACGTGAATAAATTACAGAAATTAATCTAGTCTAATCTGGATACAATGGTACTGTAAGCGGCATGCCTAGTCTCGTACATTCTGAGATGCTGTACATATGGTTCTTGACACTTTAACAACAAACTGCATTTCTTTCCCAATTGCCTAATTTCAAAGGCCACTTAAACGTACCGTAAGTGATAACCTTCCAGATACATTTCTATTGCATTACTCCAGATAAACTCAATCAACCTTGAGAATTCTTGATTTAATAAAATTTTATGCTGTTACTTGAAGAGTAACAGCATAAAACTTTGAGAGTAACACTTTTGTGTCAACAGACTATTGCAGACAAAGTTTAACACTCTGCCAAATGAATAAGGTCAAGAAAGATTTCAAGTTTCAGATTTAGAAGACAGCAAAATCTTCAGCTGTAATTGTTCATATGTTTGTGCTTCCCATATCAATAAAGACATTTTAACTCCAGCACGCTATCACTGATCCTCCAAAAATTGTCTTCAAGTGGCAGAAAACATTGGTCAAATTATCAAGGAGTTTACAACATCCAAGTTAAGGATTTATTTTAAAGACAAGGTGCGCCTGTCAAAGATATTTTCAAAGTACCACGTGTTACAAAAATAAGGACGTTAAATACATTCAAGTATTCAAGCATGTGTGCTTGACAGACGTAAACAAAGGTTAAGCTACCTACTTACTTACTTACATGTGTGGATGATACTAATATACAGACAAATCCTTGGTAATTTGACCAATCAAAATTCTTTACCTATCTAAATGAATGATATTGCAGGCTGGCCCGGATACATATAAGTAATCGGAGGATAATAATGTTTCAAAGTCGATTCCAAATCGACAGTCCTAAGGAAAAACAGAGACAGTTCTCAAAAGAGAAAGTACAACGTTTTCAAAATCATTGTTACTTCAGTGGAACAATTGACTCTTACTAAATCGCTGCACAATCCAATCAGTCGAGATGTTTTAGTTTTGTCTCCAATTCTAGTTTCAGTTATTAGCTTCACATGCTAGATTCTTCACCTATCATTATTATTGCTTATTTCACCAACTATAGTGTTTTATTTTATTATTATCATTATTATCATTATTATTATTATTATACAGTGTTTTAGTTTAGATTTGAGATAACAGAAACTTCTTTTTTACAGTTTTAGTTTAGAAATTAAGTTTTAATGCCCGTTTCAATTTTTCATTAACTGATAATGAACATCAACATCGTACATTAAATTACTGCTTTGTATGTGCACTTGTTATAGCGCCCCTTCAAGCTCACTACTTGGAGGCGCTCCCGACTACAGTACTGCATCAGAGTTTCACGCTGGAAGCGCTGAGCAATTGCGAGTGAAGGACTTGCCCAAGGTCCCCACGTGGCGACTTGAGGTGGATTCGAACCTGCAACCCTTTGGCTGTAAGGCGACGAACATACCCACTACGCCACCGCGCCCCAGAATTTAACAGATAAGCAATGGCAACCATTATGCTTGTAGTATGGTAATATGTCATGCATCATATAAATGCCATTTCAATGATTATTGTGAATTTTAAAAAAAATTTCGTTGCATGTTTTCGTTTCAAGTTTTCGTTATTATTAGTGTCGATGGATTTCGGTTAAGTTACCAATTATTTTTCCAGTCTTTTTATATTGTTATTGCTTTTTCATTAGGTTTCATTTTGGTTTTAGCTAACTATAACCTTAACTTTTCTCCAATAAATGCTTTTGTTTAAGCTATCGTTAATAAAATAACACCACCAATGAGCAGTTAGTCGATTATAACTACCGAAAAACAAATGTTGTGCAAATACTACTTCTTACGCCTACACCTCTTACACCATGCTTTCAAGAGTTCAGAGTTTTTGCAACTGAAAACGGATTTACCGCCATCATCTGTAAAAGTTGCATAAACTTAATTACCTTGCAGCTAATTATAACTAAACGAAACCAACTCTGTGCTAACACTAACCCACAGGCATCTTCCGAACGAAGACAACACAAAACTTGGGACGCATTCTGCCCTCGACAAAAATTCTCGTGTACTTCATTCCCCCGGTGTGGACTCCAGCTGTAGCTTAAACAGTCGTCAAAACTGACAAAAAATCGGTGCAAACAACTTCGAATCCTCTCTCAACACAACTAGTCGTCCATTTCATCCGCGGCCGAATCGCTTGCGTAGAGGACGCTGTTCTTGAAGTACGAATCGATGAAGCTTCCCGCTCCGAATCGTCCGTCCGACGGTTGCCCGGTGGAGTAGGGAAAGGACGAGGAGACGCAGAGGGAGCGGGGACTTCGGACGAAGGACTGGTTGCTGTTGTCTGGGCTGAAGATGAGCCTGCTCCGGCGATTCTGCGATCGTCGCGTCGTCTCCTCTGTTTCCAGACTCGTGATCAACTGGCGAAGGTAGAACGCCTCCTCGACGAGGATACACTGCGAAAGGTACTCGGACGCTGGTCCCCCGCTTATGATCTCCGCGGGTGGGAGCCAGCGCAGGTAGCAGAGCGACCAGAGCAGGAGATGAGGTACTTCGACCCTCGGCGACAAAATCACTTCTTTGTCTGGTTCGGATTTTTTGGTGTGGAGCAGCGGGGGAGAACTGCCGTCGGGACTCGTTGATATGCGAGGAAGCTGAAGCCGGAGAGATTTCTCGTGCGCGAAGACGTACTGCGGACTGTAGAAGAGGGAGATCTGGTCTTCGGAAAGCTGCTTCTCCCACTCCCAGGCGGACACGAGTGGAACGGTTCCCGACCGCTGGATGTAGACCTCTTGGGTGGAAAACTTAGGTGGTAGGTAGCGACTGTTGCGTGCGCTGTCGAAGAGAAAATTGCGGAAGAGACCGAGGCAGACGCTGTCCCAGATCGAGACGAGGTAGTACTCGGTGAACTGGAACTGCGACGGGAACTGGAGAACGAGCTGCCAGACGCAGTCGAGAAACAGCGGAAAGATGGCCGACTGTGTGAAAAGAACAGAAAAGGTGTTTGTTGGAAATAAAGCATTGTCATCATAATAATAGCCACCAACATCATTCTCATCATCATAATATTTTATTGAAGAAGTAATCATACCAACCCTCATCATCACACAGAAAGGTATCAACACTAGTCATCATCATCATCGTCATCAGCGGTCATCAATGCCTGCTATCTATCTTGTTCCCGGTTGAATTATATTTTATTGACCAACATTTCAAAATTCTCAGTCAAGGCAATTAATCTGTGTTGCCAACCCATGTGACTTAATAATAAACGAATATAGATATCATCGTAATAATTAATTGGTGTAGTGATCCTCAACAAACCTAATCTAGTGACTTCTGTGTTGTAGTCAGAGAGCGAGCCGAAGACATAAATACAAAGTTTAAACTTTTATGCAGAACTGTTTGGTTGGAATTGTCAGGTACTGATGAGTTATGCCTACAGTTGTGCACTACAATTTTCATTTATGTTATGTTATAGTTGCTTACTCCTAGAACATCCAAGACATACATAGCGGCACATACATCATCGTCGTCATCACAAATCATTATCATCATCAAGCTTGATCAAGCACTGCATACCGGTAACAACTCAAGAAATTACATGCAGGAACGTCATACTAACCCTGACACCTTCTTTGGCATCTTGACTATTTCCGTAGCGCTCCGAGAACTTATGCCCAAGAGCCACCCACTCCCTTTCCAAAAGCATCTGGAAGTTCTCAATAGTTCGCGTCTCAGGGTCCAAGATGAGCTGAGCGAGACAAGAAATGAGGGGTGCCAAATCAACAGCATCTGACTCTGCAAAATACCACAACAAATTCCGCATCAAATAAGAGTCTAGTATGCTAAGTTAATATTGTCATGGGCGATACAGTGGGTGGTGACAGCATACTTGATGTCTACAATACAGATCTTGCTGATTTTGCTGTGTTGTATTGTACTTACGACAATATCCATAGCATTGTCAGTTGCAAGTTACCGTACTTCTAGGATGCATTATATACAAACTGTCAACTGTCAGCGAAAGAGTTCAATAGAAAGTGCAGTCTTAATATTTTACTCGTTTGCCCCGAGAATATCCGCTGAAAACGGGCCAAAAATTTTAAAATGAAGGGTAAAGGGTTAAGAGCTTTTTAAAGACAAAAAGCTTTCTGTTTCATGAATGGGTGATGGAAGATTGTTCCATCCATCTGGGCTAGCGACCAAAATGGCCCAATCACCCATTTTAATTTTTAGCTCAACTCTTTTGCTGCACATGAACAGTTAAGGAGATTTTCAATACATACACAACAATGACAATATTACCCAAAGAGTAGTTGATGCATTTTTAAATACAAATTGCGTGGTGAAGAAGTTTGGTAGAATTCAAATTTCAGACCCTTTTACCTTTGAGAATAACTGATTTTGATTTCCGCAGATTGTCTGCCACTTCCGTTGCCGTTGACAGACAAGAGCTGACGATAGTCAACCATCGACACGAGTCGAGAGAGGAATTCCATGTCGCGTCTGACACCCAGAACTCTTTCATTGACACTGTAAAAGACAACGCAAGGCAGGATGAGGTAAGGCAACCCAAGGCAAGGCTGAGACAATATAGTCCAATGCATGGCAAGGCTAAGTAAAGCTGAGGCAAGGCAAGCTTGAGGCAAGCTGTAAAATAAAGGCTGCATGTATAGTAAGCTGAGGTAAGACAAGTTGAGACGCGACTTGCTGTACAAGGGAAGCCTTATGACAAAATATGTCATGAAAATGAAATGCGGTAAAGTCCCAGGGCATACAGGTTTAGTGTCCAGGACCATGGGATTGCCCATTGTCGGATCAAGGGTCTAAGAGCAGGATAGAAGTGCCCAACCCCATGTTCCATACATGACCTCCTCAACATAAATTTCCTCTGTTTAAGGGAAAGTGAAAATAATTTATGATAATTTTTCCAAATGAGCTTCATATGTCATACCTGTCAGACATATGATGTGCACATGGGATCATTCTCATATTTTCTTGCCTGTTCATCAACTAAGGACATTGTTTTGGAGATGTACGAGAGCTGAAGAAAAATAACTGACGATCAGACTATGATCCACGCGGAGTTGGATTGAGTGTGCAAAGAAGACTTGACTATGAGGCACTAAGAAAGACTGGGGGTTAAAAACACAAACAACCTAACAATTCTCACTATGCCTCACCCTTACTAATAATTACCCCATGGCACACTCTGCCTTTAGTACTTTAACTACACCAGTGTACGAAAAGTGATTGTGAAACCCAGTGGCGCAGCCAGGAATTTTGATGGAGGTTTTGGGGATTTTATGGCCTGGCCGGATGCCCTTTCTGGCACCAATCCAACAGTATTACAGTAAATAAAAAGGAAATAAAGTAACAAAGAGAACAAAGTAAGAAAAACAATTGTTACCACATGCAATTGTTTTGTTTTTCTTATTTAAGCAGATAAATAACCTTCAAAAAACTTTTTCCTAGGCCAATGGGAGGGCTTAACCCCCGAAACCCCCATGTCTACACCAAGGCCGTAGCTAGGATTTTATTTCGGGGAGTGTTTTTCCCTTTCTTTTGGGCGAAATTTCCTGACGGCTTTTTTAGACATCGCCAACTTTTCTTACCTTTTCTTGTCTGGTAATAGACCTACGTTCACGACAATCCAAAAACACTATTTTCCGCGATTTTACATTACCCACTGTAGTTCTTACATCACGTTCTAGTAAATGCATAATTCCACTTTGGCATTTTTTTCATTTCGGTGAGTGTTCAAACACCCAAAACACCCCCCTAGCTACGGCCTTGGTCTACGCCACTGGTGAAACCAACGCAGTTTGTTGCTAAAAAATCTCTAGACTATAATAGCATATCCTCATATAAACAATTGAGAAGAACCGGGACTGTTTTGTCTTCATTCTCTAATCGTCGTACACACCTGGCATACACAGTCGTCGTAGTAACTCAAAGCTCGTCTGAATTTCACCAAGCGACGGTAGTTTCCTCGTGAGGTCGAGAACTTGCACAGCATCGGGACTCCGTGAAGGGTTACTGCGCCTTACGTGGTCGATCATCCTGTGGCGACACAGGCAAAGAACTCTCTTTATTTATTTTTAGGAAATAAGAGGGATCGCAATAGGAAAAGAGGCTTTCATGAAGAGAAGAGAACAACTTAGAGGAAAAATGGACAGAAACCTGAAGACACGGATGATAAAGTCACTGGTATGGAGTGTGTTGCTGTATGGTTCAGAAACCTGGACCATGAGGAAAGTGGATATAAAAAGACTGGAGGCATTTGAAATGCGAAAATGGAGGAGAAAAGGATAGGATCAGCTGGACAGAGCATAAAACAAACGAAGAAGTGCTGGGAAGAATTGGAGAAGAAAGAACACTGATAAGAATGATAAATGAAAGGCAAAGAAAATGGATTGGACACACACTAAGAGGAGATTCTTTGCTAAGAATAGTGATCAAGGGAAACATGGAGGGGAAAAGAACAAGAGGAAGACCGAGACAGATGATGCTGGACTGAATGATGGAGGACGGTTACCAAAAACTCAAGGAGAAGGCACAACGGAAGATGGAGTGGCAACATTTTGCATTCGAATCTGCCTAGGGGCAGAGAACCTGTAGAGAAGATTTATTTTTAATAACTATGTCAGTCCATACCAAAATCGGTATTATGACTCAAAAACTAATAACCAAGACATTGAATACCGCTTCATAATGAACTCACTGATTCTCAAGTTCTTCTCCTAAGCCAGGGATACAGTACGCCATTCGAATGAGCGAGGCACCAGTACGGTGAGTGTAGCTCCAAACCTAAGAAAGACATCAATCGAACAATAAAACTTAATATGGCATAAATTCAAAGCGACTACAGAATCACTACACGAATAAAAATAAATAATGAATAATAAAAAATAATAAAATAAATACCAAATAAAATAAATAACGAATAATAATAATAAATCTCCATCAAGGTTAGAACTACACAAAAGCAGAGCTGCCTAGAGCTGTTTGCCTGTTAAATGTGAGACACTGTAAGTCTAATAGGCTGGTACAGGTCACTTGCATGTGCAATGTGGACAGTATGATAGCTCGATATTCTTCATAGACATACTATTGCAGAGACCTAAAGCAAGTCCTTCACTCACAATTGCACAGCACCACTGACTACTCATCATTCGGTTAATCATCAGATACTTGGGCTTAATAAATGCAAAATAATAACAGCAGCAGTGGAGGTGATGGCTGTAGTAATAGCAGCAGTACACTGTTACATAGATGCAACCAAAATAAGGTAATATATTTTTGCAATTAGTCATGTTTTGAAAGTGCTTTGTACCTAATCGGTGTTGACCAAGTTCTCGTTTCAAATATCTAAACCTGTCTGCAGTAAAGGATCAGAAGTCTTTCATGTCTGTCAAAAAGATAACTCTACAGGCATCACAATAGGGCCACCACTAGCCACCAGCAGGTCCAGAGATTGTGGCAGAAACAGGATAGGCCAACAGGTTGAGCTCGATCCAAGCAAACCGGATACTTATATATTCAGCCAATTAACACTCAGATGGAATGCTCAATGAATTCTTACATGTATGGGGTGTCAGAAAGAAAGATAAACAAAGAGATTCCCCAGACAAAGAGGTAGACAGCCAAACTGATAGACAGATAGACAGACAGACAAACAGACAGACAGACAGACAGACAGTTGCCTTGTCAAGCCAAAAGCTGCTGATTTAATATACCAGCATATAAATTTATGCACTTTCGGGCAATTGCGTGTTGTGTTGTAACTTGATGAGCTGTTAGTTTTGAATTCTCATCCTGTAACGAAGTGGAAGATTGAATGCTTTTACCCACAGACCACACAGCACACAAAACAAAATTAGTAGTAGTAGTAATAATAATAATAATAATAATAATAATAATAAACGGATAGACAACTATTCTTTTTAGCACTATCTATGACCATTCAGTGCTTCAACACAGTCGCTTTTTGCAGCACTTTCCCATCTGCAAAGCCATTCCAAAACAATGCCCCTTCATTTTTTGCAATCCTGATGGATCATAATACACCTTGAGAAAAAAAATCCTTCATGATAGAGACAACGGGCGACCCACACGAGACCATGCACCTTGCCCAGCACTTGTCAATTTGCACGCAACGTTTTCATGCCGTGCAATTTCAGGACACTTTCAAGCACTACATTGGGGACAAGAGTCTGTAACCCATTTTTAGCCTCTGAGAGATTGAGGGATCTTTTTTACCCCGGGCGATAAAGAATAATAATAATAACGAGGCCTAACCCACCAGACTTACATTCTTGAAATAATTATAATAACCCAAAGAACCTCCTCCTCTACAAAGCATGTACAAGCAAAGATTAGCCACTTCAGAACTGTTCAGAAGCGCTCCCATTATTCGAAGCTGTGCAAGAAGAAACATGTGTTGAGAAGAGAGAAGGAAGAAGAGCGACTGCCAGAACAGAAGGAGAAAGTGCATTCCAAAGAGCATACTATAATAACCAAAATAATGTAAACTTACTGGACAGCGATTGTTGGAGAATTTCTGCATGATTTCAATAATTCTTGACTCGTTCAGAGAATTTGGAACGACAAAGCATTCTGGTAGACTGTTTTGAAAAACGCAAAAAATAAGAAGAAATAACAACAACAAGCAGCTAACATAGTTCATGTCAATGAGGCACTGACAGAAACAATTACGCCTGTGAAGATTTTACAGGTTAAGTGTAATGGGCTACTTTGGGGCACTTTCCATGTATTATTTTTCTCAGACTATTTCACAGAACTACAATTTTTTCGATGACTATATGACTTGACTAGTTTTTCTTGAACTTTGTTCCCGAACTTGGACTCCTTTCTTCGTAGACTATTTAACTGAACTAGTCTGTTTTTATACAGTTCAACTGGATTACCCTACATGCTAAGCTACCGATTTATTTACCTGGCATTCTACTCCGCTGCAATAAAATCGCTGAAATATCTTACTCGCCTATTTTCCTTATTTCAGATTACTGAATAATATCACTATCCTGCACGAAGTCTATTTAACTAATTCACAATCTAGACCATTTTTCAACTGTAGCCTATCATTGCTTCATTCATTCATTCATTCTATGAACTTATACAGCACCCCTTTAAGAAACCTATTCAGAAGCACTACCACCTCAGTCACAGCTAAATAAAAAAGATCAGTGATGTATAAAACAGTGTTTGATTGGTCAGAGGAAATATACGACGGGAGATCATTCCAGATGGAGTGCCTGCAAGCGAGAAAGCTTGATGTTGTCTGTTACTTTCCCCCCCAATATGCTTAAATATCCATTTGGGACATTGACTAGATATTTGGTGCTGGCAACAAAAGAGGATATCCAAATAACTGACCTGTCTGAATACTGGAAATTTGCATTGCACAGTGTCACTTTGAAGTGACCCATTGCCCCATTCTGCTGAAGTACCTCCTTCCAGTCCTGCTCTGAGTTAAACCTTGGCAATTCTACAACAATCATTATTATTATTAAAATTTATTATCAATATCATTATTATCATGATCATTATCATCATTATTATTACTATCATTATTATTATTTTTATTACTATCATTATTATCATGATCATTATTATTATTATTATCATTAATATCTATTGTACATGGCTTAGGAATCAACAAATTCTGGTTGGACAAAAAAACCGCGGAAGGCAATGGCACTAAAGTGCTGGATGGTGATTGATAAGCGCTGGAAGAGATAACAAGTTTCTTTCGAGTTTCTGGTAATTAGGGTAAGGTGTCTTCCCGATTCTCTGAAGAATTCCATTTGTTGAAATAGATAATTAATATTATTATCATTAATATTATAATTATTATTATTACAAAATATGCCTGCTGCTTATATTCAGATGCAATAAATGCCATCCACACTGTAAATATAACATGAAATATTGTGACTAAGGACACGTAAGAAAATGAAAACCATATAAGTATGTTAGACATAATTCATGGAGTTGCAAAGATAACTGCCATTATTATGTCATTTTAAGATCATTATCCCACTAATAACCAATGGAGTCGTTACTACTATACAGTGTAATGCAAACATAGACCTATAATTACTTATAAGGAGAGTATATATATATATATCACATATATACTTATACATATAGTTATATGTATACATACATTTATATATAATTTGTTTACTGATTATTACTTGAGTTAAGTGTAATCTATCCGGAAAAAGTTATCCGTAGACTGTTAATGACAAAAAGAACTACTATATTATTATTATTGCTATTGTAAATATTATATTTTATGCCACGAAGTAAACAGGATTCCTCATGGACTTGAATATTAACTACCGCTATAAAAAATGCCCTGAAGATTCATCTATTTCCTGGGTGGTGAAAGTGCCTCTGAACACTACTTTGCTAAACCCTTGCACCGTTAGCAAGAGGCGTTGGAATAAAACTTCAGGTAATTTCCCGTGGGTTCCCTGGTGCAGAGGTTTTTGTCCCAAGCCGGACATTAAGTCTGTTCATTAAATGCCATTACGTAAGGACCATGTAGCAGCCAATAGCACTGAGAAACTGTGTGTGAAAAACTAGCTCAACATCCCTATACATGCTGCCCTGCAGCCGGAGGGTTGAAGGTTCGAATCCACCTCAAGCTGCATCGTAGGGACCTTGGGCAAGTCCTTCACTTGCAATTGCTCAGCGCCTTGGCGTGAAACTCCGATGCAGTGTCCACGCCGCAGCCGGGAGTGCCTCTGAGTAGCAAGCTGGAAGGGGCACTATAACAAGTGTGGATACAAACAAACAAAGGGAGGCCAGTGGTCCAGTAAGTCTGGCAGCCTCTCAGGGGGTAAATGTAATGAAACCCCAAATGATAACTTGAAAGGTATGCTTACCGTCTCCGCCTGTGTCTCCAGCGTAGTGGAAGGCAAACATCGAGTTCATCCGTAACGGAAAAGCTCCACTGACAATTTCGTTTAGAACCTGCAACGGTATTAAACAGCCATAGTTTGTGTCCATTTCTGACAGTACTAAAGAAAAAGAAAAATACTCATAATTATAACTTGTACCTTATCAATTCTTTGGATTCTCTAGATATATTATAGCCTGAAAGTAATAATAATAATAATAATAATAATAATAATAATAATAATAATAATAAAATAATAATAATAACTCTTGTTGGAAACACTTGAACAACTTCTATAACCTGGAGGTCAACAAGATGGCTGACCACATAAAGTCATATTTTTGGCCAATCAACTGAAGTATGCATAATCATTTCACACAATATCTGAAAGTCAATGACTTGGACCTTCTTAAAATGAAATTCATTATAATTTGCATGATAAATATGGCTGAACATTTCAGTAATCATACTGCGATGTGCTAGTTTGAAAACACTCCATTTGGCTGAATACAACTACAGACAGCATAACTACCGTAATCTATGTATAATGCTATGATAAATATAAAAAAATGTATATTGCATAGTTGTATACATACACCAGATCACCTACACATTGCAATGAAACAAGAGTCCAAGGGTGTTAAAACACAGTCATCTAATACCATCTGTATAGCTTCAAGATAACAAGAAGCTGTGCACATAAATGTATAAAAATTGTTTTCGCAGGCACAGCTAGGATTTTCAGTGGAAAATCATGATGAAGCTGAAGCAGGAATAGGAAGTTTGCCAGATGCTACTAAATTTATTCATTTCGAAAATTTATATAGCGCCCCCTATGATACTCACTACAACAGCATCTTGTTTTTCTGCAGGAAACTGGAAAATGAAAATTCGAAAATCCTACAATATTTAATAACAGAAAACAATCAGAAACTTTTACTGAGTATAGACGAGAATTTTTGGAAAGAAAACTTAAGTTTCAATTTCAGAAAGTGGGACATGAGGGTATAAATTCAAATGTGGGAGATAGTTCAATGACAAACCAACTTCAACTTGGAAGAGTTGCATGCACATGCTGTACAGCAAATATTTTCAAAATAGTTCACCATGCACCTGTGCTGATAAATTAGCCATCCGTGTTACACCATTTGGAGGTACTTAACATATTAATCATCAAATATCAAATGTCTTAATACACATACACACAACTGTAAAACAAGGAACATTCTTCTCAGATGCTCTCAGTATAGTGCCACTCAAATTGTGGTCCTTGGTCTGTAATCAGTCCGCAAGTAATAGGCCACAGAATGATAACAACACTCAGAATTTTGATCTCAGTAAAATAAAATGTTAAATTCAAAATGTTTTTTATGTTGTCTTAAAACAATATTAAAAATACTTAACATCTAGTGTACTTACGGTACAAGACAATCAAATTTCAAACACGCAACAGTAACCAAATTAGAGCCGTAATTAACAATTACAATATTATGAAACATTAATCTTAAATACCACGTATCATCCATGTAAACCGTAATTGAAGAGCACAGGCTCGTGGCAAGGCTGGCAAAATAATCGCTGGTCTGCAGCATCAGAGAGTTTGATAAGCACTATCTTAGAGGATGCTTTATGAATTCCAAGTCTATATATATATGTATATTCTAAGTTAGCAAGAGAACAATGGACTTAACACAAAAGATACTTGGAGGGTGGTACGTGCACTGACACTGGTCATCACCATTAGCTGGGAGGGTTTACGGTAATGGTAAACACTTTGGCACAAACAGCACATGGATGCATGATCGCTTCCTGCTACCCTCCAAAAGAATCACTCAACCTTCCATTCGGCAGATGGCATTGGTAAACTGAGCAGTAGGACGCGGTGGACGCCTTGTATGGCTGCCAAACAGTTAAATTCGACTCCTTTAATAACTTTTGACCATCCGTTCAAGCTATGAATTGTAATCATACTGCGCTTTGCCAGTTTGAAATTAAAATGAAGATAACATATATTAGTATTCAGCTTGAGGTCTGAACCTCTGAGCACTGAGAGCATGAATGGACCATGAGCAAGTACTTTACTCAGACTGCTCAGCATCACATACCAATGGGTCAGCGCAACAATGTTGGTAGGATATATCTCTTGTGTTAAAATTTACATCACGAGCGATGATTTACAGACCTTACAGTGAATTTCCACCTGCTTCACTTGTCGTGGAATGGTGCCACCCAGCAAAAGTTTCTTCTTTTTCTTCTTAACTGAGCGACGAGCAAAACAACTTCGTCAAACCAATATCTTAGGTAAATGGCATTATGTATACAATGTATTGTATGTGCGTATCCGTATGTAAGTACACAATCAGGAATTTAATACAGAGAATTTCTACACACTACACATGACCTAATAGCGTATGAAAGGATGTAATTTAAGTATCTATGCATGTAGGTAGCTATGTATGCACAATGTATGCATGCATGGATGTGTGCATGTATGTGTATGTAGTATTGTAGTACATCGCACAAATGTACATATTAGGTCAATTACCTGGTAATATAGTGCATTTTGAAGTACCTCATAAAATCATTGCAAAAAGCCAAAACAATATATCTAAAGTTTCTACACATCGGTTTCAATCTTGCCTAACCTAAAGTAACCTGACCCAAATTGAACCATGAGCAATCATTGAGCATGGCAAAAGTACGAAGTAATATTAAATACCAGATGATATTACAGCTCAGCAGATAAAAATACTCAGGTTCAATGTCACTTAGATTGTTTGTTCATTTCGTTGACATTATGGTCGGTTTCTGTTCTTGTACACTAATTCACACATCAGAAAGGAATCAAACACATCGAAAGGGAACGTCTATTATATTACACAAGTTGGGAGGGATGGATAATCGGAATCACGCAATTTGCGTATATGGGTGGGTACAGCCGTTGGCAGGGAGGGGTCTGGACAAAATGTACATACGCAAAATAAATGTCTAGTTGTGACGTACACATTAGCTTATAGATGTATAAATCGGTATTAATAATCCAATAGTCCGATGGCATGCGATTATTCAATTACATTAAAAATAAATTCTGCAGTTAACAATTTTTAGCTAGCAAATATTATGTTTAACAAAAAATAAATAATAGCCTAGGGTAAAACAAAAGTTTTATAGAAGATTTGACTTTTATAACGGGGGATAGAGAAGCCTATATGTATGTACTATGTACGCATAAAGGGTTCCACAAAATGTACGAGATGCAACAGTGGTAAGGGTCGAAAATACGATTTTTTGGGTGTAAGTAATAATATGGATGGGCCCAAAGAACATACTTCACCTTTTTTTAAAATCACAACCACAAAAGCTTACATTGCTTGGAAAAGATTTATATTTTAATAGCAAGGTTTTAGATCTTGCAATACCGAATAAGCTGGTTCATTCACATGAACTTTTGACACTGAGGCAACAGTTACAGTCAATCAAGTGATTCTAAACATCATTTAGAAACTTCTGGTTTTTTAAACATATGGTAAACGTTTACCCTAAGTTGATGCATGGAATACAATCTTGAATAAGTCAAGTACTGGTAAACAAGGGTCTTTACAAAATTTGCCAGAGTCTGAACTCAGTCCATAGTTCACATTCCACATCATTTTTAGCTCGACATGAATCACTTTCTAACGATGAACCCATTTTTACCCTCAAGAAAATGTTCTCCATGCAATCAACTAGCTTAGGCACCAGTACAATAAGTTGCTTGTGTTACTAATCTCTCTGCATTGAGAAACTGACCTCTACGCTGATAGCATACCACGCTAAAAGCATGGTATAGATATGGTATGGTATAGCTTAGAGGTCGAGAGAAATGCATATGTCGTAATACTACTACTAATGTCTGAGTCAACATGCAATTCTACAGAGATCCATCTTGCTAATACAAAATGACATAACATTGGCATAGTAGTATCATAAGACTATTAGGCATTCAATAATAACACCATAAACAATATCCAACAATGGTTTATCAATCATAACAAAACACATGTGCAGTTGTGCACACAGCCAAACAATTGCAAGTTCCTGTATCATCAACAAGCATCTAAAATGATTGATTCAGGTCCAGACACAACTGTACACTGTACTCAACTGCAATTGATATTGCATTATATTAATATATTATATTAATAGATTTGTACAGCACCTCTCACATAATGACCACATTTGTTTAGAGGTGCTCTCAGCATGAGAACTCCAAGGGAAAATAAAATGTTAACCCTTTAATGCCGAGATGGTAGTAAATGGTTTGGGAAATCCTATACCCTCCGGCATTAAAGGGCTAAAGAATGAGAGATTGACAAGGAAAAACGAGTCATTTAGTTCAGTTCTTATTAGGGGGTGAGGGTGAAAGGGAGAAGATAGGAAGGATGGAGGACCAATCACAGTGAACGCCCGATGTTGGGCAAGAGCAGTTTTAGTCCTGGGATAAAAAAATCAAGATGATCAGCAGAACGCGGCATTGAGAGAGATGAAGATGCAGATAATAGCTCTTGCATATACTTTGATCGGCATTTTTTAGGGACATTTCTTACCAGTGTAGGGTTGCCAGGCAGCCTTGAATAAATTACCGGACTATGGCGAGCGCGCTACACACACACACACACACACACACACACACACACATATATATATATATATATATATCATAATAGCACTCTGTGTCCTTAGAATGCAACAGCTAGGAATTTGATATAATGCAACCCTGTCGTCATGCATGAAAAGCCGATTGTGCGTGGGGAGTTAATAGGCTGATGAGAGATGTCGCCCTAATTCTGAGGCTTGTGATGTTCGGAGAAGTCTTGGGATGGTGTGAGGGTATGCCGGTGTGGGGAGGAGGAGAAGATGGCGATGGACAGAGATGAGTGGAGGGAATCGATGCGTTACCCGATATGCAAACCTGCGCGGGTAGGACGGAAGTAGGGTATGCCGGGTAAACTAAGTAAGATAGGCGTACGAGGCGGGGGTCCAGAGGGGCAAATGCCCCCAAATTTCGGGGAAAACTGTTTTTTGGGCAAGCAGACCGAGAAATGGGTCGGACTGGGAAATGACAAAAAAAGGGGAAAAGGTCGTCAACTTTTTTCTGGGAAAAAGTTGTATTTTCCACGAGATTTCAGGATTTATTTTTCAGGCAGAAGTTAAATTTTTGCCCCCCCCCAACTGCTGAAATCTCCCGTCCGCCTATGGATATGCAGAGTAGGCTACGACCAATTTGAGGCATGAGCTCATAAAATTATGAAGAAATCTGGAGCAGTGACATTCATCATGTCGGTGGGCCAATATCGGATAACCAGTATGGTTGAATGGTTGGTTTAACCTGGCAGTGTATCTGCCGTCTCCAGTTATTTACGTAGCCAGCCATATAAAGCCCATAGCATAATTTATATTCGCTTATCTGTCTGTTATCGTTCTGACAGTCTCCCTGCCCCATGCTTCATTCTGACTGCATTCGAAGGGGTAGAGAAATGGCGATATAAGCCTAATTGGAAAATCGCAAACAGAATGTCTTAAATTATGGACCTCAAGAAAATATACACTACAACACAATGTTGATAGCAATAAATATTTACCGGACACCACCATGTCCGGTAATGTCTCAAATTTCTAACCGGACAGATTGTGTAAATACCGGACTGTCCGGTTCATTACCGGACGCCTGGCAACCCTATACCAGTGCTGCGGAGACCAGAAAGCAGATCTGATAGTGAATGCACACAATGATAGGTATATCCAGTGCAAGATTTCAAGCACATATATAGATATATGTGCAAGACCAAGGGAGTAGAGCTATTAGCCTAGCTGAAGCATTTAAGACTGATTGAAAGGGAAAGAGGCTGTTTCGAGAGGCCAATAAGAAGTGAGTGGCAGCAGTCTAGGTGAGAACAAATGCATGAACTATGGTGGTGAAGACTGAAGGAGAGACTGATGACTCACAGCCGCCTCAGCTGAAAATGCAAACAAACATCAATGAAACCAATGACATTGATGACAATACCGTACACTGACAACAATGACAACTGTATGCTAAGCTTACTTGTGTAGATGGATTCAATGTTGTACAGAGCAATGTCATTGTTCCCAATCAGTTTATTTCGTTGTGGCGCCTGAATGAAAACAATGCAGAGTAAGAATGCGTTAAGCCCACGCTGTCCAACAAGTGGCCTGAAGGACTGATGTGAAGTGGCTAATTGGTCTAAGTTGAGAGTTTGTGTTAAAGCGGTTAAGAGAGGCTAAGAAGCTCATGTCACAGGTTTTTAGGCAGTTCGTTGTTTATGTGCGGTTCAAGCACTCTACTCAAGTAAATAAAGTTTCCATTCCTAATTCTAATGCTCTTGAGCCACAGCATAAGCATTGTATGAACTCAAGGTCCTTAACAAACGAACAGTGCATCAATCCATCCATCCATGAAATTTATGTAACGCCCATTCAAGATAACAATTCAGCTGTGCCCTGAACCAGACACGGTCAAAGATGAAGTCTTGAGTAGTTTATAAAGTGAATCAGACAGGTACCAAGGAAGAGGGGGAGGCTACTCCAAACAGAGGCACCCAAAAATCAAAAAATTGTGGGTAATGAACTTGTTTATAAATGCAATCCATTCAGCAAGCTCAAACCTGCAATTTGCGGGTGCTGAAATCAGTCAAGTAAAGTGGACAGTAGGTTCAAAATGGGGAAAACTGTTGTAAAAGCGGTCAAGAGAACAATGCAGAAGTTAAGCTCAGATTCCTGAGCATAGCCAGGAAGCCATTCCAGGGACTTAGGCTTTTGGGGAGTTTCCATGAGACATGGTCTTTTCTATACATGTTCAGTTTAAATAATGCATATATACTTTCAGGCCTAAACCCCCAAAAAGCCTCCTAAACACACATGCTTAGATAGATCACTACTACCATCATCATCATCATCATTATCACCACCATTTCTCACGTCGCTGATGATGATGATGTTGATGACAATGATTATGGCAACAATGCAGATGATTACAACCGACAATGACCAAAGATGATGATAATGACGATGATAAGAATGATTACAAAGTCTAGAACATTGTCGTCACCTTTCTGCCATTGGTCTGCACACCGTGCTTCGCACAAGGGTGGAAAATCACTCGAAAGTTGGTAACAAACAACTCCCCAACCTCTTCCTCCTCCCTGCAACTGTACGGATCAACACAAAACACTCTGTTCCCTTGACTAAGAAGCTTCTCCCCTGCAAGATAAAACCACATTGAAGTTAACACTAATATTAAAGAAAAGATGCAATGGTTCCCCAATCACAGTGCAAATACATTTGAAAATGGAGGTATTCTTTTCCAGAGGCATTGGCCTGACACTTCTTTCATGTTAGTCCACCCTCCTAGAAGCTGCCTAAGGGCTTGTGACTAGCTGAGGGATTCTTGGCCTCTCTTTGCACTTGAAAGCCACTTTTTTCTTCGTGGCTGTATCCTGGTGGGTTAGAGGTACCTCTTATGAGTGTGCTATATCAATTAGAAATTATCAGTACCATATGTGAGGTGTTCTATCGAAACCAGATGCATGTTGCACAAGACATTTTGAGAAATCATTACACGAATCTGATTCAAAATCAAAACACAATTTTTATGCGGTCGATCATTTCTGGCCGTTATCTCGAAAATGTATCGCACGACATACACCTGGTTTCGATAGAGCACCTCACATAAGTATTAATTATGTAACCATGCCATGACATACCAAGAATTTTGGTATGATTTTAAGCAATGGCAACACTCAATGTGGAATAGCGATTTCGCCAGAAAGAAAAAACCTGACCGTTTAAAAAAAATTGCCCTGTGTTTATCTACCTTCTCAGATTAAAAAGCTGCCAAGACTCCCAGTATATACAGAGTTTTTAATTATGCTCTGCATAACTAGGCTTTGAAAACTGTCGCCATGACATCGCCAGTAGATTTGCGTAATGACATTCAAAGTTGGAAGAGATGACCCTGGCTCTGTTTCTCACAGTCAATGTCAATATTTGGGGTAATGTTCAGAAATCTTGGGTGAAATGCCAACCACAAATTCCGTGCAGCAAAATGCGGTCAAATTGCTATGTAATGTAATGGTAGAAATACAAATCCTGTACTTAGCAAAGCTTAGTTTTAAACCACCATTTTGGAAATATGCACCAGAATGTTGCATAGAGATGACTTGTTTGACACTAATATTTTAATAATTTTATTCAACTTGCAATTTAATTTGTACCTTTTATAACCAATTATTACTTCGGTGTATTATAATGATGTTCTATGTCGCATTTTGTGTTTGCAAGTGTAGTAATAAAGAAAATACTCACTTACAAACTTACTTGTACTCGATAGTTTTTTTTAAATATCTCAGAAGGCTAACCTTGTCATAAGAGAGAGTTCAGTAGTAGACAAAGCAAAAAAAGAGAAAAATACCAAATAAATTGGCAGAATAACTAAATGAACAGCACCCTTATGACAAATGAACGAATGAGGCGAGTCTGAGTGAGCAAGCAAGTGAGTTAGTGAGGCAATGAGTGAGCGAACACAATGGTACTTTAACATAGTTAGTTAGTTACCATTCATTTATAACAATAATATGTATGCATGTGCACCTGTTACAGCGCCCCTTCAAGATTTCTACTCAGAAGCGCTCCCAAATACAGTACGGACACTGAATCCGAGTTTCACTCTGAAGCACTGAGCAATTGCGAGTGAAGGACTTGTCCACGGTCCGTATGCGGCGACTTGAGGTGGATTCGAATCTGCAACCCTCCGGCTGCATGGCGACGAACACACCCACTACACCACTGCGCCCCACAAATACATGCAATAAAGAAACTTTTATTCTGATTTCTCAGATTCTTGCTTTAAATAACGTAAGTGGTGAAATGGTTGCTATGACGATATGACATGGTCGCAGTTGCTGGGCAAGAATCAATTCACCTGGAAGTAGCTGTGGCTGCCATTTTTCAGATTCGTCCGAGTTTCCAACAGCCTGAAATGCACACTGAAAGTAGAGTAGTGTCAAACAACTAGCAATCTAATTGTTTGCCTTTGCCTCATATCTTAGTCAGACCACTTATCTGCTACAATCCCAATGCCTGAAATAGGATACAGGATAAAAGCATTTTACAGACAGGATTTGCCAGTTTTTTTACAATGGCTGAGAGCAAGCCTCATAATGGTTACAGTAGAATTCAAAGTATTGTTTGTGGTTATTCTAGTCATGCCTGAAAAGAGCAGACACTACAGGCAGCCAGAATTCAAAAGCTAAGTGTGACTGTTCAAATAATTACCGTACACAGTAACTGTGGCAATGTAGCCAGAAAATAATTTGACCTTTTAAATCATCATCATTTATATCATCATCACAATTATTGCTGTAGTTTATTATTATAATTGTCACTAATTACTTCACGCTTAATTAGGTGCCACACACAGTAAGTGTCTCATGGATGGCTCGAACTCGTTTTTCTCCACATTAAAGATAAGCACTCTAAATTTATACAAAATCAATTAACGTGTCTTTTGAAGTAATTGCACAACACTGCCTGGTTTTTAATGAGTGTGCTTAAACATAAAAAAGCTTATGCTTAAACTTATGCTTATGCGTAAACGCAATCATGAATTTGTACAGCACCACTTCAAGTGAAACTCCTCAGAGGCACTCCCAACCTGACAGCACCAAATCACAACCAAAGAGAATGGTTTTCAAACGGTTGCAGAAAAGGGGCAAATTAAGAACAAAGAAAGACACATTAACCCCATGCTTTTTATTACCAGTTACGGAACTATAGTTAGCGTGTGACAAAGCACACTAATGCGTTGAACACTAACACAACTGACACTCAGTAATTGTTTTATTGCTTGCAGGCCAGAAGTTAATTGGTGACATAAATCATGGCAACTCAGTTCAAGAGACCACCGCAAAATCGTAACAACCAGCATGTGACAATGATTCGTAAGTGCACCCAGGAAAAACTGCTGTGTTCAACCTTCTATTATAATAGGTTGCCTAAAAAGCAATAACATCTAGCCCCACTCTCAATCAGTAGCGTCTCTGTAAATGCTTGAAAACCAGTTTCTTTGGTTGTGGTCTTCTCAAACTGGATTTTTCTTGAAGGAGTGATATACAAATTCGTTGTCACACTGGCGATAAATAATAATAATAATATTTGATCACCGTCATGCAATTATCACATTTGAAAGAAAATGCTATAGAAAAATTCTGAGAATAAGATGGACTCAGAAGGTAACCAATGAAGAGGTATATAAAAGAGTGGAAATGACCAAGAATCTCATACAGAAAGTTATAAAGCGAAAACTTGGATTGTTCGAGCACATTTGTCAAACGAAAGATGACAGAAAGATCAAGACCCTGATGTTTGGGATAATGGCGGGAAAGGCAGACCACATAAAGAATGGACAGATGACACTGAAGAGTGGTGTACAACAGATTTGCAGAATTTATATCATGCAGCTCAGAACAGAATGGAATGGAGAGACATTGTGAGGATGGCATTGGACTCTTACGGGCACTTTGCCCAGGGCTGTTGATGATGATTGATGATGCAATTATCAAATGACAATGTCTAATTTGTTAGAAGCATTTATATAGCACTCCTTCAATACTCTCTACTCAAAAGTGCTCACATCCTACCTGCTCAGAAGTGCTCACAGACCATCTGATCAGAAGTGCAAATGACCAGCATCACTTGATCGTGCTAAGCAATTATGAATAAAGGTCCCTAAACAATTACCACCTCACAAAGTTTTGAGCCATACTCCATGTATGTTACAAGCAGGGCTGTACTGGTAAATTTCAAGGTGATTTCACACTGTGGCTGAAAAAATCGACTTTTTGGGCAAATTTTCTGACAACTTTTGTTAGTCATCAAAATTTCGGACCTTTCTTAAACATCGCCTATTTTTCTTACCTTTTAGAGCTCGTAATACATTCACTGCAGTCCAAAAACTGCTAATTTCCACAATTTTCTGCTGTTTTCTGCTTGTAATTTAATTTCTCACACTTTTTTAAAATTCATTCTTCGTGAGGCGAGTATACACTGTATACCCGCATATATCCTCGTGTGCAGCCCTGGTTTCAAGTTGAATCAATCAGCCACTAGCCTCCTGTCAGCCATCATGTATCAGTGTATAACAGCCAATTAAGTGAGCACTGTATAAATTGTTATTACAATTAAAATTTCAAGGAAGTAATTATACTGCCTGTTATTGCCATCTCTGGCTCAAGTAAACAAATTCGTCCAGATGTAGGCAACAGTTGTGCTTAGACAGATTGGTAGATTATGTGGGTGTAATGTAATGGAAATCTCCGAGAATTTCTTAGCGCCGACAAAAGCGCTATATCAAATAAAGCCCATTTTTGCTCCAAAATGTCAGGTAAAAATCCGGGTTGGTAAAGTCAAGGAGACAGCGTGGTGCTTACGACGGCAGTCCGTGATGATGGTGGTCATGTGGTGGAATTTGATTAGAATCGGGATAGGGTAGGTGCCACTCTACCATGGTCATTCTTATCAAGCATATGGAAGGTGTGGATGGTGAGGTAGGCCTCCTTGACCCCCATCTTTGAACACCTGCTCTCTTTCTTCTTTACACTGGCTATCTAACCACAGATGGTGAAGTGCATGGTATGTGTTTAAACTGTCCTTCCCTGTAGCTCTCCCCTTGCATGGACACCAGACAGTTTGTCTGGAATCTTCTTGCCCTACTCATCTCAAGCCAGCAGACTTTTAAAAGTATGTGACACAGAAGCCACAAGAATATATATTTGATTACTAAATTCTACATCAAAATTGTTTATGAATATGTGTGTATGTATGAGCACTTATTTATATTGCCCCTTTAGGACACTACTCAGAGGCGCTCCTGGCTACAGCATGGACACTGAATCGGAGTTTTCTGCAGAAGCGCAAGAGCAATTGCGAGTGAAGGTCTTGCTCAGGGTCCCAATGCGGCAGCTTGAGGTGAATTGGAACCCGCAACCTTCTGGCTCCTAGGTATCGAACATACCCCTACACCAGCACGCCCCACAAATGTGACTGCAAATGGTATAATTAGTAACGATGACAAAAGTCTTCCAAAAAATCAACCTCTGCTGGGTCTTTTTGCAATTCATTTAAAATAGTACGACAGAATCAAACAAGTGCTTCATGGAAGTAAAGGACAGAACCACCTTGGATCAAGTGATTCGATAAACAGCTGTTTACTGCAACCCAGCTCCTGAACAGTATAAACAAGGCAGCTCACAAGAGAAAGCACTCCTTTATAATACAATGTAAAGGATCATCGAATACATACTAGTTAAACTAGAAGAGGTTCCAACAATAACATGTACATGAACTATACATGATCCCCGGGGCTTAAAGTGTGGCTGGACGGTCATGGACGGCGTCCATGCACTTGTTTGAAAATCTGGATGCCGTCCTGCCACCTATTTTTCATCACAGCCTGGAAAGGTAAGGGGCGTCCAGGCACTTCTTTTGGAAAGGTAAGAGGCGTCCAGGCACTTATTTTTCCACAATTTAAGCACTGATGATCCCGCCACTTCAGTGATCTGTACCATACTATGAATGGACATTTGTGAAGCTGCGGATATATTAAACTGTGCAGCTGCGTGACGATTAGTCACTATAAAAACTTTATCTGCATTTGATGACATGGTGGCCAGTTAAGAGAAAACCTACAACAAATTTTACACTTTTGCTTACTAATTATGTACTTACTTACGTATTCGATAGCTCTTCCGGTGGCTTGCAGCACTCTATTTTTGTCGTGCAATCTGAGGTCGTCATATTATTTAGAAGTAAAGGTAAACCGCAATCAGCCGTTTAACTGAAAATGACCTACATCCAACTTTTCACATATCTCACAAAGTTTCAGAATATACAGACTACTAATTGGAGTCCTCCGAAACGAAAACTGTTCTACTACATAATTTACTTTGCAATACGCGCAAAGAGCTAACCAGTCAATTAATAAAAAAAAATGTTTAGATATTAAAGCTCGGTTCAGATCAAAAAACAGGAAACTATATGTATACAATCGGGGTTTTCACCTGATTGGAGTATCCAGGCGGCCGATCGTTATTCTTACGAGTAGACGATAAAAACGACTTTCTACCAGTCAGTCGTTTCCAGATAGACATAATCTTTGAAAAAAGAGGAGATTTTAGAAAGAAATTGGCAACCGTAAATTCGCCACATAACGCATCTGTACTCCGGAAGCTGGGTTTGTAAACAACGGGTGCGAATCCCCACGCGACTCGCAGCGTAGTTTGCGACATCTAACGAATAACTGACGCGTTACGCGGCAAAAATGTCAATGACGATCGATCTATTAAAGTGTGGCGTCATATAAATGGGTGTCAAAAATATTATCAGGTCAGTGGCAAGGATTCTGTATAGAGTCATTGGGTCAGTGGCGTAGACAAGGGGGGTTTCGGGGGTTAAAACCCTCCCCATTGGCCTAGGGGAAAAGTTTTTTAAAAGTTATTTATCCACTTAAATAAGAAAAGACAAAACAATTGCTTGTAGTAACAATTGTTTTTTCTTCCTTTATTCCCTTTAAATTGTTACTTTTTTCCCTTTTTATTTACTGTAATGCTGTTGGGTTCAATGGTGTCAGAAAGGGCATCCGGCCAGGTCATAAAACCCCCCAACCGCCCTCATCATAAATTCCTGGCTACGCCACTGCACCAGGTATCAGTGAACACCTGCTCACCCATATTACTAACACGAATGAAATGATGTCCTGCTTCTGTGAGTAGGCTAATGAAAACTTAAATTTTGCAAGACTGTCCAAGTCTCTTAGACTGCCTTAATTGCTTTGAGAGGAAGAGTGAAGACTGAAGAGCAATGAAATTATAGGCTACCTGTAATAGCCTAGTTTTAATTCGGCTTCAAAGTAGGCATATTCAAATGCTATGCAAATTAAGTGACAATCGAGACATTTGATTTTGCACAAATTGCAAGGTTCCATTGCAATGGATGAAATAAGAGCGACCTATACTTGCATGCTTATAATACTTTTGTAGGCCTAGGCAATATCAATGGCAGGGCGACACAGAAGAAAGATAATTATTAGACTTATTATTGAACAAATGACCATTTCTTTATTAAAAATTAACTGCACAACAGATGTTCTTTCTTCCACACTGTTAATGGATTAAATACATTTGCACGAAATCTGTTTCAGTCTCTTAATGCTATGACAGATAAAAATTATCATTATAGTTTTTGTGTCAGGTCTGCTTCGTTGTTGATCGAGCCGGTCAGGTTGTCCTTCTCTCGAGACTACGTCTGTACGTGTATATTTGGCTCCATGTTCCTCACTTTCCTCTATTTCGTGCCATTCCTTCCAAGTCCTTCATCCCTTTCCTACCCCTTGGCTCCACAAAGCACAGCACATAAATAAAATAATAAATTTAAAATTAATAATAGTGGGCTTGCGAGATTTTAGCCTCATCCGCGCCAGGGGCCCTCCTGCCTTTGCGAGGAGCTTACGGGGTTTTACACCACGCCAGAGGCCCGGCAGGTACTAATACAAATAAACTACAAACACACAACAACAACTACAAACAAACAACTACAAACAAACAACAACAACGAGCCACACAACCGTCACTCAGCACAATCCCTTCCCTCAGCACAATCCCTTCCCTCTGGCCAATCCCATCAGGCAGCAATGTAGCGGTTCCTGAAGCAACACAGAAAATCAACAAAGATAAGATTAGTATACATGTCATGACAGATAATTATGTAGTACTGTAGTAGGCCTATGGTTAAATGAAGAAATAAAGCACAAGATTATTCTGCATACTGGGGTGTGCCTAGTTTGTTGGATGATTGACACCAACCGATATCACGCTGCAGCATGTGTAAGCCAACGACCGTATACTATAGTTGTGACATACCAAGGATGATCATAATGCCACCCTCCTCTTTTTTCCAGGCCTGGGACTGGCACGAGCAGTGTCGGCACCTGTACATATTTTGCGTGCTTGTATTTAGGAATAGCTAGGTTAAAGAGGCAAACAAATTCCAGTAGAATAGATCTTAAAGGTCGATTCATTGCAATAGAAAATAAAGTCTCTAGTGGAAATTTGCTAAATCGGTGTAACAGTAAAATCAGTTAACAGCCTGAACAATGACACATCTAGGGACCAATATGCATAACATAGCCTAAAGAGTAAAAGGCCTCTATAATTTATCATTATAATATGCAATTTAAGGACAATCCAGATTCCACAGTGGGTATAATCCATTGTCAGGGCTTAAAGTGTGGCTGGACGGTCATGGACGGCGTCCATGCACTTATTTTAAAATCTGCACGCCGTCCAGCCACTTATTGACCAGCAATGACTAGAAAGATAAGGGGCGTCCAGGCACTTCTTTTGGAAAGATAAGGGTCGTCCAGGCACTTATTTTCCCACACTTTAAGCACTGTCCATTGTCCTTTATAAAAGGTTAACACTGGATACAAGGACCATAAAATAATTTGCTGAGTAGCCTACAGAAGCTGATTATCTAAGAAAAAACAACCTAATCTACAGAACAACATACAAAGTTTAGCTAGCGTAGCTTACCAGATGTGCAGTGGTCCATGGATTAAATTTCCCCGTCCCTTCGACATCCGAACGAGTATACAGTTGCTGATCACACTCTTCCTCATGTTTGTCACTTTTAGGCATCTTCAATGCTGTTATCTGCATGTTGGATCCGATGCTATTTCCATCGATTACTTCTGTTAGTCAGACTTCAGTTTTCAGTTTGGATTTAATTGTCAATTTGGCAAGTAGGTTAGTGATTGACATCATACGAAATCATGTCGTTTGATCTTTCGTTCAATCCTGCAACAAAGTTTCAAATCTTTCTCAGATAGATGGAATGATTTATGGATGTATAAATGGACGGATAGATGAATGTTTGGAAAGTCTAAAAAAAAGTATATAGATGAATTAATGGATCAATGGATAAGATGAATAAACAATTGCAATCGATGGATAAAAAATACCATGGGCATTATGGCAAATCTTGTCTTTGGCAATTGCGGTTTCGCGCATTAAAATTATATGCTAGCAATTCCTCCGACTCCGAATTTCTGTCACACCCCAACTACTATAAACAGTTGTTGCGCCTCTGGCCCGTCTAATTATTTATTCCGCCGTCATTAATAAGAATTAGTAATTTAGTAGATAAGGATCGAGTCCCTACTGCATATGGACCCGATTAAGTGGGGCATTGAAACAGACTAAAAACCATTTATAATAGGCTTTCGTCAATTCTAAAAAGACATCAGTGTCGATGAACCCAACTTCAAACGTGGATTTTCCGTTTCATCGTTCGAGAAAAGTTATAGCTATAGCCTATATAAGCTTATTCTACTGGTCGATTGTGTCTTTTAACTCCAAAAATTCTCACGTCAATGTCCAATTTCAAGCAACTCCTTATGGAAAATTGTGCTCAAATGCAACAAATAAATTTAGAATTTCAAGTAGGCCCTAATTAACTTACTAACGAAAATAGTCTTCAAGTGCAAAAGTGCTAACCTGTAGGCGCATTCTTCGAATTAGTTCTTTCTCCGCGAAAACTGTCTTTAAATTTTGGAAATTACTTTTCGTGCTGTCGCTTAAAAAGTCGATTTTCTAAATGAGTCAAATTAGCTCAGCTGTCACCAGGGCCCGAAACATCAGTAGAAAGATGACGTCATTATAACAATAGTCAAATCTCGCGAGTCTTAAATAAGCAGTAAATTAGTAAGTAAATCGCCGACGACAAGCAAACAATGACTAAATTGCATCTAGTAAGCAAGTGCTTCACTTAAATAAGTATGCCTAGGCCTAAACACTCTGTGCTGTACTTTACATGCAAATTTTAAAATAATTTCGGTAAATTATAAGAGATAATCGCTTAAAACACTCTATAACACCATCCTACCTTATCTTAACTATGGAATAATATGGACAGGAGGCTACAATGCTCTATAACACCATCCTACCTTATCTCAAATATGGTATCATAATATGGGCAGGAGGCTACAAAACTCCCCTTCAACCTCTGCACTTGTTACATAAACGAGCTGTAAGAATCATCACAGGCTCCCACTACCTGGCTGAATCTACTGCCTATGATTTGTATAAACTCCAACAGGCTGCATGTATTCATGCACCGCCATCAGAATCATTTACTACCCAGTCTTTATAATAGCTACTTCATAATCAATGCTTCTATCCACAACTACAGCACTAAATCATGTTTTAACTTACATCATAATACATGTAAAACAACACTAAATAATTCACCGTCAGATTTTTCGGACCCAAACTATGGAATTCCATTGACCTAAACATCTGCTCTATTACTTCCCTGAATTCTTTTAAATTAGCCTATAAAAACATTTACATAGATCAGCTGACCATATATGTAAGCTATAACTAAACTCCAGCCACGATGTCGATTCTTGCTTTTGCCTTTGTTTCCTTACTTTGTCTTACCTTGTTGCTGAGAACAATTAAGAAACTGTATCGACAAAGGGCCATCCTTGCCAATAGAGAAAACCAGGCCCAATCATACCCACGACAACTGACACTTGGATTCATCCTCTGCAAGTAGTTATTGTTTGTATCATAGGAGATTATTTAATTAGCTTGATAACATTTAATGACGCTGTCATTTCAACGATGATTGGCGTTGAGGAGTAGCATCTCAGCGAAGCATATATGTTATGGACCTACAAAATTTATTCTAGAGCCAACCAATGTCGCCATCCTACCAGATGATAAATATCCAATTGGTAGAGCTCCAGAATGGTCTGAAATTACTAAAGTATAGCTGGCAAAAAAGACTGTTGATAGATTTCATGTGACCTGGTACACGCCATCATTTCATTGTCTACCGAAAACCACTACAATGCCCGGAAAGTCATACACCATGAGCAGACACACATGAGCAGACACACATGAGCAGACACACATGAGCAGACACACATGAACAGACACACATGAGCAGACACACATGAATGACGCAACACAAATCCAATGGTTCACAGAAATTTTAACGAACATGGTTTCGGCCAATGAAAATTTGCATAGTCTAATACATCTACAATTCTACATGTACCAAGGTAAGAGATGTCAATGTACTGCACCAATGCAAATAGATGTAAAGGTAATGGACTGCTTCTACCAATGCAAATTTGCATTGTGCAATAAAGCAACATTAAAACTAAGTAGCAACTTCCTAACCCAACATTAACGATCTGTCATCAAACAGGTGGCTTTTAAATTTTCACTGAAAAGTCAGAGAAAGCTGGGGAGGCCTTGTTTTAAGTTTTTGAAAACAAACTAATATTCATAAATAACATGACTGGCCTCAAGTGGTTGAAAACATATTTAATCATGCAGCAACCACAGAAAAGGACGAGGTTGCTCAATAGACATTCTTGTGTAGTTTTCTCTGAATAGCTACAAGCTTCTACTTATTCTACCAAAACAATGGCTCAATATTCTGAAAACAACACCTCTCTTCAACTTGTTGTATTGATAAACATTTCATTTAGTTTAGTGACAGGTTAAACTCAGTCAAGGAAAACAAAATTTGCTATAATTCAACCACTACCAATTTCACAGAATGTTTCTTTACAAATAAAGCGAAACGGATAGCTTCATCAAAATTGGCAACTAAAATTTCTCAGCAGCTACTAAAGACCTATAATATGTAAATAAACTACAGTCATATGTTCAGAAACACAAAAAGTATCAAGTCTTGCTTACAGTCGATCCCTCAACCCTTCACCGACCGAGGGTACAGGACTTTCCATACCATTTACCATACTTTGTACCATTTACCATACTTTCCATACCATTTACCATACTTTGTACCATTTACCATACTTCGGTCGGTAGAGGGTTGATCTGGCTTTGGTGACGACAGATTGGATAACCATGGCTCACGAATGTCTCGGACTCAACCTCAATCTAAAAGACTTATTCAGCAATGACTACAGCATCTCCAAAAGCTGATCAACATACTAAACCCCAGTTCAGCGCACAGTCATTTGAGAATTACATAAAACGCTGTGCAAACATGCAAAGCAAACCTACATGACAAACAAGCAAATTAATTACAGTAAGCAGCGCTACATAGAATACATCGTAAACATGTTCCTCGACGTGCCATCTGTGAACTTGTGGAATGAACGGCACAAATGACCTCCATGAAATTACAGCCTATAGAGATAAAGCATTTAGTTGGGTTAACAGAATAGTTCGCAAATCAGTCTGTTGCGGCAATTAAACATGGTGCTGGAAATCTTCTTGTTACTCTGAATATAAATGGCAGTTTATAGTTTCACAATGCCTCTTGCAGTAGTTGGTATAGTTGCTAGGTGTGCAGCTATTAAGAGATAAGTTCTTGTAGCTCAATCTGGCAACGTCCAACCTGCAGTTAGCATGAAAAACGATCCATGGTATTTCAAAATCGAAAAACCAAAAAGATTTCGTTTTAAGCAGGAAAAGATGTCCTTAGACTTAACTAGTTTAACTGGTTGCTAGACACCTTAAAGTACTTGAGAGCCTTTAAAACATGCAACAAAGCAAAGCTCTAAAGCAGTTCTAAGTTAAGCCACAGCTCTTCAAGATGTGGCTTAAACACAGCAGTTCAACGAAATGTGAAAAAGCACATTTACAAATCGCCATGAATAAACAAGCATCGAGAGCACAAAATACATAAGCTCATGATTTAAATGCACAGAATTATCACAAAGGAGTATACTACATGATTCATTTAAAAATCCTCTGTTGCCACTCTATTATTCCTCAAATGAGACATAACCAACACATGTATTGGATAAAACACCAGACTGAAATCTAGTCATAGAAAAAAAACCAAAGCAGTTCACAGCCACTACTACAATTTCATTTCAACACTCGGTTGCCAATTGGGTACTTTACGAAATGCACAAAGGAATCCAAACCTCAAGAGATAAACTTCCTGGACTGCCAGACTAAACCTAAGGAAGGCATGATCGCAAAAACTGATAGAATGATTTCCCGACATGATTTCATTTAACAATTGGTTGCCCTTAAGAACAATGATTCGCAAGCTGTACTATAAATAAAATATGTGGCAATATGATTGACATCTAATGAATTGATATCCTAAAGATAGCAGACCACAAGTTCGAAAACATCCCCTTTCTGCCTGAGCATCCAACATCGAGTACCAGAATGCCTCTCACCTGTACATTACCAGTGACTTGGGCTGTCACTGATAGCAAACTCGTATTCGGCAAAGAAAAAACTGCATCAAGCCATAACCGATATGCACGAAATTCACAGAAAACCTCAGTCAGGCAAACAAGTCTTTAGCCACTGTGTACGAATAAGTGTCTGCCAACAACATAGGCAAACGATACTGAAACACACCACCAGACAAAATATCCGGCCACACATCAGCCCAGTGTCAAACAGCCAAGTAGTTTTTTTTAAATTTCAGTTAGGCTTGCTTCAAGTTTGAGCTCAGGCACACACAATATCTGTAACAATTATATTAAATGATAATTCTACTGGAAGTTGCACACACCAGCTGTCAACAACATCTCTTGTACTGAACATACCCTGTCTACAACTGCAATAGTGTCTGGTGTAGCATGGACATCACATTTTAATTGTGCTCTGTACGAAATGAACTAAACTAATTACTCAGAGTAGCAAAAAGATTATAGTACCTATGCATCAACTAGAAGACAAGTGACGGACCCCTACCGTAATACTACGGTCTAGAACAAATTAATTAGCAAAGCACACGTCATCAAGGTTTCATCAAGGTCCGCAACAGAAGCCAGAACAGTAGAAGACTTTAAAGACAAAGAATGCGGCGATTAGCACTAAAAGCTGAATAACATCGAAATCTTGGGACGTCTTTACAGAGGACTGGAACGAAGGAAGAAGAGAAATGCCGTTCACCTACTCATCCGTTCTCATCTCGTGTCAGGCAACGTCTGAAAATATCAATACGGAAATGCCAACGTTATTGAAAAAGATGCAGAAACAAATTTCTGATTAAATGGGACACGGCTGAGCAGTGGGATGTTCTGTGTGTTGTAGCCAAAAGGGTAGTAGGTTTGAATTTACTGCAAGTCACAACTGGCAACCCTGAAGAAGCATTCACTGACTGTGACGAAGGCAACAGACAGGTACCGCAGCATTCATCTTGTCTTCCCCAACTGCCCTCATCATCATCATCATTATCATCATCATCATCATCATCATCATCATCATCATCATCATCATCATCATCATCATCATCATCATCATCATCATCATCATCATCATCATCATCATCATCATCATCATCATCATCATCATCATCATCATCATCATCATCATCATCATCATCATCATCATCATCATCATCATCATCATCATCATCATCATCAATCATCATCATCATCATCATCATCATCATCATCATCATCATCATCATCATCATCATCATCATCATCATCATCATCATCATTATCATCATCATCATCATCATCATCATCATCATCATCATCATCATCATCATCATCATCATCAATCATCATCATTTTATTACTAAAATCAAGCAATTCGAACAGCAAAATTCTTTTTAGCACGAGATCTGGGTAAAACTTTTTTAACAAAGTCAACAGAACACTAAGGAAAGAAAGCACAATGGAGGCTCAGCTTCTGTAATCAGAGATCAGGTGCTCCAGTTTCACCGAGCAAAAACATTGGGCAAGTTCTTCACTCCCAAGGTCATCGATGTTCTGGTTAATGTAAGATCAACGTATGCAAATTTGTTACGTTGGAAAGAGGGCAATATCAAAAGCAAACCTCGTAAATTGCATTGTAAGTAAAAACAATGATGCAATGCTACAATGGGTAGGAAAAGTAATGCTTGGAAACAATGAATACTGTGAACTTACATATAAATTATCTAAAAAGGCAGTACGTCTGGATGCAGAACGAAGTCACAAACTAGAGTGCTCATAGTCATAATTATCTGGTAGGGAAACAACCATGGATGGAGATTACAGTCAGACATCAAGTGTGGCCACATGTAAAGAACAGACCCGAGACAATTGAGACATGCAACATAGTCATAATTATCTGGTAATCTGATCATACATATGACTGTGCTTCGACATCAGACAGGATATGCCAATCATTGGCTCTAGCCACACTAGTCATACAAGTACGAAGAACTTATCATCTGCAATAAAACCTCAACACCGATACATTTATCGCACTGTGCAGCGGCATATGAAATAATGAATTTTGGATTTACAATCAGACAAATGAACGAATGGCTTTGTTGTATCCATATAATTCAACTTCTTACTCACAAATGCACTGACTCATTTGGCACGTATGTCGTGACCGAATGGTTCCATGTCTTCCCGAAGGGACTGATATTGCAGTTTTGTTTGCAGCAGTTCATCTGAAACCGGAAAGAAATATGATTTTCCATTAACTACAAAAAACCAATTAATCCCTATTGAAGTTCTAAGCTATAAAATTTATCTTGCTCATTCATTCAATCAATTTAATTAGCATCTTCCCAAGCCAGCCACCAACTACTCAGGGGTGCTGCAAGTACAATCCTGGGAGAAAAGAATGGTTTTCAATTTTATAGAAAGTGTATGCAGAATCAATGGCTAAGCAACGCACAGATCCAAAGGAAGTCTGTCCCAGGTGAAAGGTAAACCACATAAAAGCACAGAGCTGCACTGATAAGGTTCAGATTAATTAAGTGATGCCTGTCAACTTCTCAAAGCAATCTGTCAGATCTGAAGGGTTCACCTTATGAGAAGCCTAAAAGTTTCCTGAACATTTACAAGCGATGGAACTTGGATTTTTGAGAGGATGACCATCACAGTCAATCCAGATGTTATTACATACTCAACAAATAACATACACTCGGTTGGTAAAGGGTTACAGTCAGCTTCATCTGATAAACATGGCGCTTACCTCTAAGATGGTCCACATCTCGCTGAAGCTTCGCAATCAATCGGTCCGACTCATTTGCACGGCTTTCGGCCTAAAAGCATCATGTACCAGAAAGCAATAAGGAAAGGAAGGAAATCAACTATTTACATGAAAACAAATCAGCTAGGAAACGAGCTCAGTAAATAAATTGTTTGTGAAAATCCTGCTACAAGCCATAAAGGTTTTCAATTCAGAACATGATCCAAACATTCATTTATTAATGACTGACTGATGTACAGAAGATTTTCTATAACCCAGTCCCATTGTTTATCGTCCAACTAAGAAAAGTAGCCCTAAAGTCAAAAAAGGTTTGGAACCACTGACCTAGAGTATCCTTGTGGTCGTAGCAGTGAGATACAATGGAAGGAATTATTCACTACTCAATGTCGTAGAGCAGCTTTGACATGGAAGCATTGCAAGACTATTATGTAGCAGATACAGGACTAGTTATGCAGAAGATACAAGACTAGTTATGCAGAAGATGACTGGTGCTTACATTCTTCAGTGTGGCCCGCAGCTCGCCAATTGTCTTGTCGTACTTCTCTTCACGCTCGCCAGCCTACACGCAAGAAAGAACATCTTCATTTTGTCACTCCAGAGTCACAACAAGAAAGAACATCTTCATTTAGTTACTCCAGAGTCACAACAGGAAAGAACATCTTCATTTAGTTACTCCAGAGTCACAACAAGAAAGAACATCTTCATTTAGTTACTCCAGAGTCACAACAAGAAAGAACATCTTCATTTAGCTACTCCAGAGTCACAACAAGAAAGAGCATCTTCATTTAGTTACTCTAGAGTCACAACAAGAAAGAACACCTTCATTTAGCTACTCCAGAGTCACAACAAGAAAGAACACCTTCATTTAGCTACTCCAGAGTCACAACAAGAAAGAACATCTTCATTTAGTTACTCTAGAGTCACATGTAAAGCAACGTAAACTTTCATTTAGTTACATGTTTTTTTAATTATATCAGTCCATACGGGATCAAGGATCCTCATGAAAAGAGATCTTGGCCTTCAAGCATCGAAAAGATGCAGGTGAATTTCCCATCAGAATCCTGCTCTGAATAGCAGTGGAAAGCTCATGCCACATTGAGGGACCCACAATAGCAACAGCCTGACACTGGATTAAATGAGGTTCATGACCAAGGTACAAAATAGATCAAGGTGGTCAGCAGAACGAAGAACTGCATGATCATCGTGAAATCAACTACAGAACGAAGTAGATTCACAAGAACAACAGCAAGAACATCAGGAAACGGAATTTCTTGTGAAACTCTTCCAGCGTTCAACTGTCACGTACCTTTTCCACTTTGACCTGCATGCCCTTGAGTTTGTTGGTTAATGAGTGCATGTCCTCCTGTAGGTGTTTGGCTTTTCTAAATTAAGAACAATCAATCAATCTTTATTGACCACCACAATAGTAATACAAGCACACAGTTTACAAAATTCGTATGCAGGTTGTCAATAGGAAAACCCAAAGAAATGTATGGTTCCACTAAACAGCGTTGTCCCATTTACATCAGTGAAAAACAGAGAGCACAAAAAGAAGTCCTGACTAATTCAACAACAACAACAACGGTTAAATGACCAACCTACCATCAAAAATCAATGATTAACTTCAGCATCTTTATATCATCAAAATCTAATTATCTATTATCAAACAGAGAACAACTCAAGCTCCACACATATGATAAAACACAGACAATGTCAAAATTGATGACCAGCCAAAGTTAAGATAATTGATCAAACAAAAAGCCTAAGCACCAATCAGAGAAAACAACCAAACTAGCAGAACACACACACACACCACACACACAGACACACACATGATTGAGAACTTCTGCTACTATACACTTGCAAGTTATTTTTCTAAAACTAAAAACAGGTCTCAACACGTCCCGTATAAACTAGGAGCTTTTTGCCTGGCTTCCACTGTGCGGTTCCTCTGAGCTTATAACTGCTGCTTAGAAATCATTGTGTGCAATAAAATATTACGCTATTCATAAGACAAGAGATGGACTATAAACCTGACACCAGATTTAGATTAAATTATAATAGGATCAGACTATTACAAACAACTTACAGCTCAGCAGTTTCTGTCTTTGACTCGGCTTTCTCAAGGTCAGATTCAGTCAAAAGCAACTTACGAGACACCTGAAAACAGAATCACATATTAATTGTAACGCGTATAAACAGAATTACATTTACAGTAACTTGCTGGAAAACATTATTTCACTATGATGACATTGATGAGTCTTGAAAACTCCGCACAGTTCTAATGGGGCTTCATCAAACCTGAACTGCGTATCATTACAAATATGTCTATTAACACGTTGACCGCCAAGGCCGAGTTAACTCGTTCTTCAGCCAGTCATTTAACATGGCATGTAGGCGGTCAATGTGTTAAAAAAGCATGCTAACCACATGGTCTGATAACTTCTATAGCACCAAGGTCCAACACACAATGTATAATCAATAAAGCACCAAAGCCAAGTACAGAGCTCTGGATCAGTGCAGCAAAGTCTTTAGTGATGCCAATCACTCGTTCAATAATATAAGAGCATCTATAGCACAGATAGACAACAATTCAGTCAAAGCCAGGTCCAAGACAACAGTTTAGAAGAGTTTGTGAGAGGTACCAATTGTGCCCGATTTAAAAGAACAAATAAACCCATGTTCACTTTGACAGGGAGTAAGATTCAATTGGATGAGACAATCAAAAGAGACAAGTCTCAAATTAAGGCAAACACAACATAAAAGAATGACTGAACAACATAAAAGTGATTTTAGGAGACAATAAAAGTTTCTTGTGGAATGGTGTCTAAAAGTTAATTACCTCTTCATATTTTCTTTCCGACTCCATAGCGGCTTCTCCCGTCTCCCGAACCATCTGCTCGAGAACTGCCAGACGATCCTCATCAATGTTCCTCCTGTGCTCAAGAACTCTTCTTTGTCTAAAATTACCAAACACTTTTCAGACTAGTCTGTTATTACTGCATAATAAATAATAAAGTTCTTCAGGTAAGTGTAAGTTTATGAATCGATATTTAAACTTATTTATTTATATTACCCTATAATAATAAATCATAAGTTTTAATTTAAATGTATTTTACATTTTATATATATATATATACGCTAAATTACATCTAAGTCGCAAGTGACATAAATCAAGCAAGATCAATTGGTGTCACTGTGGAGATAAACGCTTAGCAAAGAGTTGAACCAATGCTTCATTCAACAAACCTTCAAAAGCATTCACGGAGATCATAAATTTTGTAATAATAAACTCCAAAGTGGCATACTTGAAAGTCAGGCATACGAAACCAGTCTATTCATGAACCGATATGCATATGAAGCGCAAGTGGCTCCAGTCTATTGTGTAAGCCATAGAGATAATCACAACCTTGAAAATAAAACAATAGAGGATGCATAATCGGCCAAACGCACTTTTCACATTCGTCTGCCACTTTGACCGTTTCTTCGTATTTCTCCAACGTCGACTGATGCCGCTGGGCAAGTTGATCGAATTCGTCTTCCATCAGACTAATCTTGCGATTCAGATTAGTCACTTCAATGTCAGCCTAAATGACACACACAATACTTCAATGTCAGCCTAAATGACAGACACAACGAAGACATCAAAACACAGAGAAAGTTTGTGATTTAACTTGAAGTAAACATAGGGTAGATGTTACTGACGGTTCAGTAGCATGTAAACAGTATGGCCGTCACATATAGAGGCAGAGTAGAGCGGTCTGACCTACAACGATCGATAGCCCAATTATTCCGCTTAATAGTCAATGGTCTTTTGTGGACTAACTTTCACGATAATTCATTGAGCCCAATCCAACTTCAGTGGCGTCTACCTTTCCTCCACTACCTCTAGCCTACTCTATTACAGCATATTTAGTCCTACCAAGTGTAATCGGACAATTTTACTGTGGTCTTTAGACTACACTTATTTTTAACTTTGTACGCAAAGCGTCCAGCGTTTGCGTGAATTTAATCAAGTGCACGCTTACTTACTTCATTTGCATAATGCAAACTAAGTAGTCTCTTCTTACATTACAAGTCTTAAAACCGGCATCAGTCATTTTCTCCTAAGCATCACCACGTAATAACGAAATTAATTCACGCGTGGTTAAAAGCATAAATAAATTAATCCAATACGGTTGTTTTATTTACGGAATGGAATTCTAAACGCAAGTCACAGACAGGAGGTCTACTGCTCTACTGGAGATCAGATTAATGCAGGGTAGGGCGCAAAGGTTACCGCAGAGCTCTTACTTCCGATCGTTTCGCCTTCTCCACTTCCAGCTCCTTCAAATTCTGGCTGTAATTGTCCTTGTATTCCTCGAGTTCCTTCATGACAGCCTGCATTCGGCCCTTGACCGACCCCACAGATACTCCTCCTTCTTGATTGCTGGCCATTTTTTTTACAAACACCGATTGACGAAAATGGCGAATTCTCGTCCAAAGATGGCGTCTGTTTCGGATTATATATCCAGGTCACATCCAGCAGTCACTAGGGATCACTAGTAAAACGCCGCTCTACGACTGAGTCACGTTTGACTCATCTAGCTTTGTCACATTCCACAAAAATTATTGAATTCAGAGGTTCGATCGTGCTTCACTCACTAATTTATAGGAGGTATTGTTTAAAAGAAGGAATAGGTTATTTGCTATTAAATCTGGTAGGCTTGTTGTCGGTATAATGAAATTGTATCTGTCAAAGGTGAAATTGTATCTGTCCCAGGTGCCGCTGAAAAATGCCAATCATACCTTTATGAGTTATGAAGCTCAGAAGAAAGTTTCATCCTAATTCTATTCGATACCGGTATTCACTACCCCGCCGCTGTTCCATCAAGCATGCCTATGCACCAGCCAGTGTGAGAATTGTTGAAAAATAACTGGGGGTTCGGACTATAGCTATAGGATCCACGTAAAGTTTATATCTAAAACAGGACTTTACTATTATGGCCTTAAGAAAGATTGAGGGGTTGAACCCCTCCACCCCGATATTTATCACCTGGTACCAATTACCTCTAAGGCCGGGTAAGTTTAAAATAGTTGGCTTCTTTTTCTTGTTCTTGTATTCCTCGAGTTCATCCATGACCGCAATCATCACAGTTGAAAAACGAGTGACATTAATTTACTGTAGCCGTTTAAATTCTCTGTGGACTCGAAAGATAGAAAGACAAAGTCAGCAATAGAAAAAATTAATCTGCACGAGCATTGCCTGAATTTGTATGATTGTCCCAGATTAGGCTATGCCCAAACGAATGCGATTAGACTTGGAGGAACCCTTGGACAAAGGACCCATTTTTGCAGGCATAGTTAGTGGTCCCATGTATTTAAAAAGTTAAATTTATTGCTTAAAATTCAGCAAACTATCTTTTTAAAGATAAGACAGTTAGACAGAATTCTTTATAGATCTGTGAAAAACTATTTTCACGAATATTTTCTTGGCGCGTTCGTTATTTTTTTACACCGGATGTTTGTACAAGTTTAATGCGCTTGCGTACGATAATTCTGTTTTGCGAGTAAAATTCTAAGTAATTAATTTATTATTTGTCGTAATTTTCTTAAATAGCGTATGTTTCAAGCGCATTATATTTTTAACTTACTTTTGCACCTGCTAAATAGACGCAGCAGCTTGCCAATTCTTTGCGCTACTGTAAATAACGATGGTGTTTGTGGAATGTTAGTGTGATACGTGTAAGCACGATTACTTATATAGCGCATGTTTGTAGAATGCTAGTGTAATACATGTAAGCACGATTACTTACGTACTTATTGTACTCGTAGAAGCAAGTTGTTGCCGTGTTCTTCTGTTTTTGATGCTAGTACTTTAATGCGCCTTTGCCAAACTTTGTAGCTGTGATTTGTACTTGGTCGAGTACCTTGGGCCTGCTCATTTTCTGTCTTTATCTTCAGTCATTATCGGTTGATATCCTAGGAACCAGAATCCTATTATCAGATTACATTACACTCTTGGTGTCTTCACTGATAACTTGTTCACAACAACTTAACTGCCAGTGTCAAATTTTCAGTTCTAGTTCACTTTTGGTCGTTTAATTAGGACAAAGGCAAGTTGCATTCATTACTCAGGTTTTGAACAAACCACTTGAAGTCATTGTGCTACTTAATGACCTCATGTATTGTTACAGAATTATTGTTATGTATTCAGTGCCTTGCAAAGTGAAATCTTTCAAAGTAGAGCAGACCAGGCTATAAATTGGCTGCTCACTGCGACCTGGTGGCTGATTGGTAACACACAAGCTCACGGAGCAGGCGGTTGCGGGTTCGACTCTGGGTAACGACCTTGGGCAAGTTGTTTAATCACACGTGCCTCTGTTACCAAGCAGTATGATTTGGCAACAGCGTAAGCTGGGAAGTAAACAGCAAGTCCTGTAAAAACACTGGCCCCGTATCCAGGACCTTGGGATTCGTCAATTGCCGGCTTAAGGGCCTAGAAAAGGAGATGAGTGCCTTACCCACGGGCCTTCGGCCCTCGGATCACTTTACTTGCTTTACTGTCAGTGGCAAGATGACTTGATGAGGGAGAGGACTGGCCACCTGCCATAAAAAATACTGAGGCTAAGTAACTGAAATCGCCCACTCTTCTATATTGCCAAGGCCCCCAGGGATTGTGTAAGAGACTGCTCTTTTTCTTCTTGGCCTGAAGTGATTACTGCGGTCGACTGTAACGTAATGAAGTGATGGTTGAAGAATAACAATAAAAGTTTATTTTCACACTGATGCACCACATTATGATTTCAATTCGTTTCATATGAGCAAATGATCTCAAGTTAGAATTTAACTGTTTTGGCAGCTATGCAAGGTGTCAATAACATGCTGCTGCTCATTTTGCATACGCCATCTGCCAAGTGGAAGGTTGAGTCGACCTTTGAGATGGTAGAAGGAAGTGATGTCATATCCACACATGCTGTCTGTGCTAGAGTGTTACCATTACCCGAAATGGTAAACAGATACTGAAAGATGCCTTGTGTGTTTTGTTTAATTAAAGTCCGTCATTCTTTTTTTGACCAGCTGCTTTGGACATGAAACCCGAACAGGAACGCGTGCGACTTCTGCTGTCGGACACAATCACGCTCCTCTGCCGCAATGGTCTCCACTTCTCGAAGCACCTGCGGCTCGAGGGCGTGCTCGGCGTTACCGTCGACGACACGGACGTCTTCATTGTCCACATCAACGAGCTCCTCTCCGAGCAGCTCGCTCCTCCGCCGCTCCGTGTCGGCCTAGAAGACCTCAACCCGTATCTAACGTCGTCCGTCATCCCGCTTCAGCAGCAGCTTGGCGCCGGGATCATCTGCGCCGACGCAACGCCGGTAGGGAAACAGAAGCGCGATGACGGGGACGGTAAAAGCACGTCGAAGCGGCTCAAGGGGGAGGGCGTGGTGCCTGCACATCACCACCATCACCACAACCCGAACACGACGGTCACATCGAATCCGCAGCTGCCTTTGCCGTACGTCCGCTGTCCCACGGCGCTCCTCCCGTCGGGGAAGGACTACTCCGACTGCCGGGAGAATATCTACGCGCCGGTCGTGACCAATAACCCGCACGACCCGAAGGTGCAGGGCTCGCGGAAGGACGAACGCATCAACGCACGGCACCAGGACACGCCGCACCACGGAATGACGCCCACGTCCGGCGCCATACTCCTCGACCAGTGGCACTTCAACGTGCCCAAGCGCCCCGTTGATCGCCCCACCGGAATGGGAACTGCTGAGCCGCAGGCGTGCTACATCCAGTACGGAAACGAGATCGTCGAAGGGACATCGGGCACCGCGGACAAAAAGACGAACCTCTTTCCGCCGCTCAGCGTGCTTCCGATGCAGTTCGCCGCCGGCGTCGCGATGGCCGCCGTGGACTATAACAGCGCGAGCACGACCCCGGCGCCTGTCGTCATCGGCAACCGTGGCGTCGACTGCACGACGGATGCCAGCGCTGCTGCTGCCGCTCAGTCGAAGATCTGGGGAGATGCGTCGTCGCAGTTGCAGCCGCAGCAGAATGCGACGAACGAGCGCCTTGTGTTCGACTCGCTCACTGGTTGCTCGTCGTGGACTGTGTCGCAGCTAATGACGAACCAGGGCATTATGGGAACAGACGAACAGCACCAGTCACATGACACTTCAGTCAGTTTTCTTTTTATTATAATCAACAATAGATAGAATACTCGTGCAGCATTTTGTTGATAATTATGTGTGCACAGGGCCGTTGAGAGGGGAGTATCATGGGGGCTGGCAAATGCCCAGGGGGCCTGGTGACTTTTGTGAACCTTGATAGGTAGTTATATATGGAAAGGTTTATTATTTATGCCTTTTTAGATTTGTATGTGCACTTGTTATAGCGCCCCTTCAAGCTACCTACTCAGAGGCGCTCCCGACTGCAGAGCGGACACTGCATCGGAGTTTCACGCCAAAGCGCTGAGCAATTGCGAGTGAAGGACTTGCCCAAGGTCCCTACGTGGCGACTTGAGATGGATTCGAGCCTCAAACCTTCCGGCTTCAAGGCAACAACACCACCACTATACCACCGCGCCCCACAATATATAATACTAGCTGAATTACCCGGCGTTGCCCGGGAAATTTCGATATTTGGTCCACAGCCACGCTGACCCCGTTCCCACTTAGCCTTTCTCACCCCACCTTCTTCCATCGGCCCCAATCCGGTCCCAGCCTGGGGTGCCTGGTGTTGTCGGTGAAATGTAGATTTTTCGCCCCAACCCAGCTCCCATTGCAACCGCCCCTGCGGGGCGGGTTCGTCACCCTCCGTTGTGGCCAGCATTTGTCGGCGAATTTTGGTTCTTTTGCCTAAACCCGTCCGCCCTAAATACCGGTGATGTCCAGATGGCCTGTATACGTACGACGACATGGTACTATATTAATTACCGGTATCCATTGTCATTGTCTTGCGATCAACCGTTCATAATATTATTATCAGTGTTTTTAGTATAATTTAGCGAAAGCGCGCGCTATAAAATCGGCCGCCTAAAGCGAAGTAAAGAAGTGATGACGTCATAAATCTATGGGGTCTTTGAAAGCGATCCGGCGACCAATCTTAAATACTGCATTATATTAGCTTTCGTCGGATTATTAAAAATTAAATGTTTCAAATTCGGCAAAGGTAAGATTTTTGGATCGCGAACTCCCCTATATTTGTTAATGGGCCCTAAAAATTATTTTTTTAAATATTGGGAAAAATCGGTCGGGCGGATAAGAAGAAAATTGTTCGCAAACATTGGAAAAGTCTCGCCTTTATAGTTTTAGATTGCAAAGAAAATTAACTACAATCAGTTTAATCTGGAAGAGCAGAACCTTCACAACTGATTAAAGAAATTATATTTTATATATAGATATAAAATCTTCGGTCATACTTGCACTGGCATCACTTCAATTTATTGTACGAATTATTAATATTATTATTATTATTAAAATATTGTTTTCCATTGAGCCTTAGGATAGTTAAGGGCCCGTGACTGCCCTGCCGATGGCCTGGAATTTCTCTCATTAGCCCTGCTTGTACATAGTGTGGACTTGTTTATGCGTTTGTACATAGTGTGGACTTGTTTATGCTCTTCTTATTTACAAACTTGTCATTCTGCTTAATGTCAAGGCACTTCTCTGAAAGTTGTTAACAATCCTTTTATATTAAGTGTGCATGGAATGCATCGGCACCGTTTTGTGCAAAGCGATTATGTGCCATTCCTCTTGACACGCCTCCCATTCTCAACTCATTCTAAGGTGGTAGCTTGAGTTTCTTCCATTTCTGTCTGCTATATTTTATTTCCCTAGGGTTCCAGTCTATGGGTGCCTCTGAATAAGGCCAAGAAAAAATAATGTTGTGTTTCCGGTAACCCGACCGACCCTCTTTTATTGCCGCGACTCAAATAATTTTGTAAAAAAAAATTATTTAAAAATTTTTTTATTAGAAAAAAACAAATTCTCCAAATTTTTTTTTACATAATACGATGACATTGCCTTCCGTATAGAGTTGGATCTTAGGCAAAAAAAGTTGTGTTTCCGGTAACCCAACCGACTCACTTTTATTGCAGCGACTCGAAAAAATTTGTGCAATTTCTTTTATTTACAGTGACATTGCCTTAGAGTTTCACGCCTGCCTAACTACTTCCTGGTTGCCAGTCTTGAGAAACCTCTAGCCTAATCATTCTCACTTGAGTCACCTCTAACGGTGACTAGGGAAAATAAATCTAGCAACCTCTAGGTGTAACTAGTCACTGGCTTGATCAGTCTGGAACGACCCCTAGCAGTGATGTTTTGTTCGCACTCATCTTCCCATTCCCTTCCCACTTTATCTTACCAGAAAGGTTGTCAACAAAATGAAATTAATAGAATTGTTTTCTAGAGCAATTTTAGGTACAGGGAAATAGGCAGTTTATACTTGCTTAGAACACGTACTTTGTTGCAGCGTGTACTTTACCTATATGCAAAAAAGAGTATTTCGGTATAATTTTTCGTTTAGTCACTGTATAAAAATATTTTACCAAAATAAAAATATTTTTCGACCTACCTACCCAATTTTTTTTAGCTCTGTTACCGGAAACACAGCATTATTTTTTTTTAGCCTAATGTATATATGCTGTGAAAGGCGCTCTACAGTATCCAATGCAATACAATGACTGCAATGTAGCTCTGAATAGTAGTGCTTCTAGGCACATGGACGGAGTTTATCAGGGGCCTGGGGGGCTAAGCCTCCCCCAGAAGACCCAGATTCGTTTTTTTACCGTGTAAATGGTATCTTTTCCCGGGGTTAGCCCCCCCTAAGAAGGATTTAGCCCCTCCAAGAACGGAAACCGAACTCCGCCCATGTCTATCCATGTGGCCTTGTTTACACATATCATCAGGAATGTTCCCCAATGACTTCATGCTAACATGTCCACAATGTACAGATTGCTTGGCTGTTGATAAAGGTTAACCCAAGGTGGTGTAATGTAATTAAAATCTCCTGCACTCTTTCGATGGTGTTTACTTCTTGCTAAGGAGGATGTACAGCAGGGAAACCCTATTGTGTCGAGAATGTTGCCCAAAGGACTTTCCTGGGTTTTAACTATTAGCTAGCCATTGAAAGCTTGATATTTCCTGTGCTATAATTCCGACAATGAAAAATGATTTTTTGGGATATAGTAAAATAAGGTGATATTTATTTAATTTTCTCTGCTGATATTTCTTCTGTTGAGTAAGGTACTGATACTTCTCCCATAATTATCTAGTGTACATATTAAATGTTGGTATACCGAAGTGTGATTAGCATAAAGAATAATGCTTATTTACTTATCAGCTGTAATCATCAGAGGTGTTGTGATGACTTGGTTGAGAAAAAACAGTAATTCAACAACATGTGCATCTTGGCAGAAAAGGCACTATATAAATCAAAATTTGAATGAATACAGATCTGTTGACCATACACACATTACAATTTAATTTAAAATTAATTAATAATAATTATCTTACAATCGAGCTGTGATGATGATCGTTAACTCCAGAACAACACAGCCTTTAGTATTTATTGTTTTTAAAGCCTTAGAAATCATATATACCTCGGGCGCAAAAAAATAAAATAAATAAAAGTATCTGGCTTTGCATACGGCACGTGTGTAAAATCTTGCATAGATGTTGAAACATAACTATCCAAATTATGACTTATAAGCTTACAATTTGAAACAGTTTGATTTTTGAAATATGTGATGCAATTTGGGTGACCTAGATAGCAGAACCATTGTGTTTCTCAGGTTGTTTACCCTATGATGTCAACCTGTGTGACTGTACAGGAAATGTTTAACACTTTCTATTATGATGACCAACAAAATAAATTCACTCTATCTCTCAACATCTTTCGTTAGTATAGATTATTTTAGTAATTAATTAATTAATCGTTTTAATCGCTTTTCAATTATTTAATCAATTAATCGTTTTAATCGCTTTTCATTCAGGTCCAAGCGATTAACCAGCTGACGTACAACCAGGAGAACAACAACTGTTCCGAACTTTCTGGTATCGGTGGCTCGGCCCAGCGCGGCTCCAAGGAGTCCCGCCGATCGTGGACGTCAAAGCACAAGCCGCACGCCTGCCAGCACCCGGGCTGTCGCAAGAGCTACTTCTTTGTCCACGACCTCCGGCGCCATCTGCGCCAAAAGCACGACGGAATGGACTACAACGAGACGAGCGGCCGCTTTGAGGCGGCGCTTGACGACAGCACGTCGCAGATCGATTGTCAGCGGACCGTGTCGCCGATGACTGTGCACGACACGGATGACCAGAGTCCAGATAGCGACGATGACACGGATGTGATGATGGCGGCTGCGGCTGCTGCTCATGCGTCAGGTCTTGATACATAGGTTTCAGGAACCGAGGACCATCAGGTGGGGGTGGTCAAAAGATTGCGTGCGCGAGGTAGATCTGATGTGTGTGCTGTTAAGAGATTCAGATTTGTTCTAGGGATCAACCACGGCTTGAGTGGATCTGGTGGATTGCAGCTCCAATGATTGTGGCTCCAATGGTCGTGGCTCCAATGATTATATTATGGCTGGATTGAGTTTGAGAGTGGCCAGTTGATGATTCGAATGATTAGTCCGTGGATCAGTTCGACAGTGTTTGACGTTTGGATCTGAGGTCTTTAGAACTGTCTGCCGGCAGACCAGTCGGATTGCCGTGATGACCTCTATGAAAGGTCGTAGTTGAGGCGATCAGAATTTATCAATCTGAAGTGTGTTCTGATCTGTCGACAATCGGGTGCTTTTATCTGGTCATGAACTTTACATTGACTGCTTTTGTTTTATTACGGCTGCGTTTCAGAGCTCAACTGTAAACTTAAAGTGGTTAAGAATGCTGTGGTGTACAACACTATCCGAGTATAGCACCAACTGGAGAGAGTACATTGTGCAGCCTTTTGTTAGTCTGTTGGAGTTAAAATAGTTAAGAATGCTGTGGTGTACAACACTATGCGAGTACAGCACCAACTGGCGAGAGTACAATATTGTGCAGCCTTTTGTTACAGTCTGTTGGAAATTTAAGCTTTGGGTTGTCTAGGCAGGGATGCTGTGCCTTGGGCTTGTTTCTACAAAAGTACTAGGTATTGCTCGGCTTGTTTTTATGCTGCTGTGCACTAGGTTTAGTCTAGGCAAAAGTAATTTTTACTGTGTTTCAAAGTTAAAGTTATCATGCTGTTGTCAGTTCAGAGATAAATGCAATAGTTGAACCTGTTTACAGCACTACCACTACTAGTCTTTGCTTCAGGCATGCTTTAGGACCAGGTTTATACGCAGATCTACACGTTTTTAATGGTAGGGATTCGTACACAGTATTCCTCTGATATACATACCTTTGCTACCACTTGTACACCAAACTAAGCCCCCCATGTCTTTTTGTCTGACCTTCCCTTGGGTTGTTTTGGTCATAGACAATGTTTCAGTCAGCATCTTGTCAATATTAGATCTTTTTTATGCATTTCCTCGTTGCTATTTATAAGTTTTATTGTCATAATCATGATTGTTATCATCGTCATTATCATCGCTGTTGATAACATTTGCAAGTTACTATCACATAACATTGGTATTTGGTGTAAATTCTGTTAAATGTGTCATTTAGGTAATGGGAGTAATACGCATACGTGAAAGCAATTTCAGCCAAATTGCTGAGAAAGACTTTAGAAGTTTTTAAACAGATTTGTGAGTTTTTAAAGTTCTTACAGTATTTCTAGTGTAGATGTTCATAAATTAGATTCAATTAAGAGTAAAATTATGGTTGATTGGTGTAAATTTTATAAATTTTTCAAAATTTTATGTTTTGAATGTTCTAATTAGGGAAGCCAGATCGGGCTTATTTATGTTGATAGTTAGCTTTTTGTCTGCCTGACCATTGACATTAGCATTTGTCTCATCAGAAACAGGATTCTAATATTGTGTGAAACAAACTGATTACTTCATAAGTAACGTTACTATCATTTTACTACTTACGCATTTTCAGCACTTTCTTTGTCTTTATTATTATTATTATCCCAGATGTTTGTGCTCTTTATTTATCTGTAATTCACTCTGAACGTTTAAACTTGGTGCTATTTGTAGATATATCAGTTTTAAATGACAGTTAACAGTGTTTTATAATAATACTATATTATGCGACTATTATTACTATCATTATCATACTAATTTGCTAATTTACCACTTGTGTAATACTGGTGAAACATTTTAGTAGTAATAATAATCAGTAATATTAATTAATAAGCAGAAGGTATAAGGTGTCTTTATTTTAATATGTAATAATTTGTCATTGCAGACATTTCTTCAGTTTTTAAGGATATCAGTGGACAGTAATAATTGTTGTTTTGTTGAGAAGCATTTACACTAGCGAGTCAGTTTTTTTGTCATCTTTGTTTACATATTTTGTCGTTTTTTTAAATTTAGGATCAGGCTTTTCTGGCGAGGGTTGTTGGATCATTTTTGCTTAAATTCAGTTACATGCCGCATGTGAGTTATTGGCTCGTGTCGTCCATCCGGAATCTCAGTGATGAACTGACGTTATTAGTGAGTGCGAATTGACGTAGTATATTGTGTTCCGGTAGTTATTAAATCGTACTCTTCTCAGTCAGACTTCTGAGCTTTTTTTCAGAAGTTTTTGTCTCTATACTTAACGGATAATAATAGATAACAATGGGAAGTCCTAAGCCACATCAAATACTACATGAGATTTTTATAATGACGTCACATTGTACAGTCACATTTGGGGGCGCGGTGGTGTAGTGGGTATGTTCGTCGCCTTGCAGCTGAAGGGTTGCAGGTTCGAATCCACCTCAAGTCGCTGTGTAGGGACCTTGGGCAAGTCCTTCACTCGCAATTGCTCAGCACTTCGGCGTGAAAATCCGATGCAGTGTCCGCGCTTGAAGGGGCGCTATAACAAGTGCACAAACAAACAAACAAAATTAATTATTACGTTAGTCATGCCCTATTGCAGACATTCCAATAACCATTTCATTAGCATGCACTTTTTAAAATTGAAGAAAGACTGATGAAGACATTAAACAGTGGATTCTAGTTTGGCATGCTAAAGCAGATGAAAAGAGAAGTCAGCTGATGAATATGTTTCCTTTTTGCCACCTCGCAGCCTGATAGACGTCCACAAACAGGGAAAGAAGAAGGGTAAGGCCAACTGAGGCAAGAAGAGGGTTGGTCCATAGAAGTTCCTTATTATTGTGGATGTTCTATATGGACATCCCTTATGGCTTGATATTGCAGTTCAGTACTTTTTTAGTCTATTGTGCATTTATGGGTTTAGTTTCCACAGCACTGAGGATGGAGAATCCGAGTCAAGCAGCTGTTGGCTTGGTTTCTAGTTTCTTCTGCTTGCCACAGTTTTCACTATGTACAGCAACTATCTGAGTTTGGATAAGACCAACTCAGATGAACATTATGCTTGTAACCATGTGTAGGAAAAAACTTTGTTTTCTCTACACTATGACTAACACTTCTACTGCTTCTCAACTTAAAGTCGTTTGTGACATTCTTAACTTTCAATATTATGTGCTACTCAACCTCAAAATTTAATGACCACCAAAAAGGTTTGAACTTCAGTTGAAAAAGTATATTCTCCAACATAGAAACAACAGTACTGGCAAGAATGATCAAAGTTCTCTAGAGTTACTGTTTGTGAAGTCAAACCTACAAAACCAATTGCCCAACAAAGTCACAGTTGGCTCAGTCTTGAACTTGTGATCTTTATTCATTCATTATATGTATTTATATAGCGCCTCTTCAAGGGGACAATTCAGAGGCGCTCCCAACCTTAGGGCGGCCAAATAAAACTATCTTAAGATGAGAGAGGAAAGCCTGAGATGGATGTTTACAAAGAGAGCAGAGGGTCAGAGGAAGACCATTCCAGGTTGAGGGTCCTACCACAGAGAAAGCACAGTTCTGCATAGTGGAAGTTCGAGCAAAAGGGACTGAGAGCAGACTTTGTTCAGTCAAACGAAGGGAGCGGAAATGGTGAGAACTAAGGATAGGGCTACAGAGCTCAAAATCACCGAGTGGCACTTTACGTGTAATTACAAATGTAAACGTACAGAAGCTTATTTATATGTACACATAGGGGGGTTCGACAAAATGTACGGGTTGCAACAGGGGGTCGAAAATACAATTTTTGCGTACGTAATATATAAATGAAAAACTAATAAACTGTTCTCATCATAACCAAAGACTTATTAAAAGCGTAGCAACTAATTTCAAATTAAACAAACTGTCACGTCGTGCATCTGCGGCAACAATTCACGGCCTAACATTCACTAAAAATCATGGCTTTGATGATTTGAGTGTTGTGTCTCCTTCTCCAGAAGCCTAACAAACAATACAAACTCATTACTAACAGTCAGTCACAAAAATTTAATATCATTAAATTATAATACAATCATATTACTATTTTTTTATCATTTACATATCAAAGTTTAATTTTAACAAGAATTTCCATACTATTCAGCATTACTGAGAACCACAAGTAATCTTCGTAGGTACATAAAAATGTCGTAGGTATTGAAGTCTAAGGTACTATCATCAACAGTTTGAAATATCCAAGGTCTAAATGAGCTAGATAAATCAAATTCTTTCCGACTCTATAAATGCATCTCTGAATCACAGAGTGGCATTTTATGTGTAAACAGTGTAATTACAAATTGTAAACGTACAGGTTCTCTAAATAGCGACTGTTTGACTTCAGCTCAGGTGAGAGGCCGTCCATGTTTCATGTGCGCAAGGAGGGTCACTGGATTTATGCGATTTGCGCATGGGTGCTACGGCGGAAGAGGGTATTGATAAAATGTATGCATGCAAAGTAAATTTCTAATTCTGATGTCCACTTTAGTCTATTTATAAACAGTCTGACAAAACAGAACTAAGTTTGTACCTGTGTATTCACTGATTATGGCCCTTTGATTGTAATTTGATAAAACTAGAAATTAGAAGATATGAAGGTTCAAAATACTGAAGTTTTACTGTATCTCAAGGCAGCTTGAGAGTTGAGACCAGGTAAAGTGCTACAGAGACAGGTTGGTCACATTGTTGTCTCTGAAACAGTGATATAAGTCAATACTAATGAAACAATCCACACACTGAACTTCCCCAATATTTTGCATAGACAATTAAACAGATTCTATTTAAATCCGCAGAGCACTAAATAAACACCACAGTTGACTTTAAACATACTTTTAAGCTAGCCGTTTCTCGTCGCAGTTCTTGAATGACGAGCGCCAGTGCCTCTGGGTTGACTCCATTTTCACACAGACGCACGCACACGGTAAGCGTCTCCATGTCCAGTCCTGTGTTGAGAAGCTTTGAGATTTCCATCAAAACTAACAATTAAACACAACACATTTTATTGTAAATGCAAACCCATGGATGACACACTGCACCCAAACACAAAACAATATATGATAGCAAGAAAGAAAGTTAAGAAAATTAAAAAAGGAAGGTTTATGATAAAAGAGAAATTCATTTATGTATAGAACCATTTAAATGAAATTCCTATTATCTATTAGCGGAAGTTCGAATTAACGAACACGAGAATGAAGGAATCTATTGTTGCTGGATTGTAGGTTGGAAAAAATGACATAATACGTGTGTACCATTAAACACAATTGTCTGGGGGGGAGGTGGTCCTCTGCAACCCCAACTCGTTCCTCAAATTTTATTCACTGCCATTTTATAGTTCAGATTCAGTTTTAGATTTAAAGGGTTTTTCGAAAAAGAATTGAAATTGTGAGAATCTAATTGCCTTGCACTTGTATTGAGACTATATTAGTGCTACCATGACCTCCAAATGTCTAACTCACTAAAGCTATTAAACTACAGGGCGGTAACAGGACAATTACCCTCCTTCCCGGACAATAACCCATGCCAAAAACCACCAGGATAAGAACCCCCCATGCTGAAAGAATGACCAAACAACAACAACAACTAAGTATTAGACATGAAAGCTTGCCACATGTACATCAACTGCTAATTATTAAAACTTAATTATTAACAATTATTGTTAAAAGCCACGTACTGATGATGCACATTCATGGACATTGAAAGAGTGAAGGAATGGTCAAACAACAACTAAATTTTAGACATGAAAGACTTGTCACACATCAAAGACTCCAACAATAATTGTTAAACAACTGGAATCGGAGTATACATTGACATCGAATCTTGAGTGAAAGAATGACCAAACAACTAAGTTAAAATTAGAACCAAGGAACGCAAGGATTCTGACCATTGTTCACAACTACAATGAGCGCAGTGCTATTGACTATGATCTTTGTGGAGTAGCTCACAACCTTTCTTTTCAAGCAGAATAAACTCATTAACGCATTCATTCCACATGTAGTGACGTTGCATGGCTATCTAATAATATCATATGTCTAACAAATTAATATATAAACTAATATATTAATATTATTATTTTATGTAATTATCAGTATGGGGCTTCATGTTTAACACTTAGCGCTGTTGCTGTTTGGTCATTCTTTCAGCATGGGAGTTTATTGTCCAGAAGATAATTGTCCACAGGTCATTGCTATTTGTCCGGGGAGAGGAGGGTCATTGTCCTAGAACCCTGCAGGGCACCAGCACATTCATGAATGCTGATCAAGTCTCACAGCTTTGTGTTGTTCAATTCAATTCAAATGAGTTTATTCTGAGAAACGAAAAACAGGAAACAAATAACCAATGATACACCGAAAAGTAATGTGCATAGGACACCTTGAGTAAATGCACACTGAATCCTCAGAAAGGGTCATCCAGAAAGGGACCGGTCCCGCTAATCTGGGTAACTCCGGAATGAATATTTGAAATTATCAAGATGGAGAGGCTAAAAAATATAAACAGTAGAAAGCAGAAAATACAAGCAAAGAAGTGAATGCAGCATAAAATGACACATAGCTCAGAAAACCTTCAGCAACAGGCAACATTGTGCTCAATGATGTGATGCTTGGGTTAGACTTTAGAATCAACCTAGATGGATAATTATTTCTAGAGATGCTAGACTGCTTGGGTTTCTGTCACAGCTTTTGTAAGGGTTGTTGTGGTCATATTTTTTTTAATGTTACACTTACAATTTACTAAGCAGACGGTTTGAAGACAGTCCTTACGGGCCAAAACACTAAGGCATTCATTGGTCAAGAGTTGGCAACTTCATTCTGCGCTTGATATAGAGAGGGTGGATGAATAATACAGCACACCAACTGATGTGTGACATGTGTCAGTCACTAACTAGCCAACACGTGTTTAGACAACAAAACATTACAGCTGCGGCTTCAGTCTACATATAAATAGCGATATTAATCAGTTAGAGTAGCAAACCATTTGATTATTTACTTTCGAGAGTTTCTCTCGCAGAATTAACTTTTTCAGCGTTGCTCTCCGCCATCTTAGTGTTTACCATGGACAACAAATCTCAAATTGCCGCCTCGTGCAAAGACTCTTGGGAAATTTGGGGTGCAGCGCTGGTTTTTACAATCATAATTTAATGCTACGTAAATACAGCCAACTGTTAGCTATAATATTATCTATATTCGTTTAATGAAATTCAATCTGACAAACCGCAGAATGATACATACTTACTCGCAATGGTCGTAAACGCTTCGTCGAACATAAAACCGATAAACAGGGAGGGTCTCAGTGACTCGATCAGTCGGCTCAAAGTCAAGATCTACAGGATTGTGCAGGTAGGCCTACAGACTAAAAATATAATGATGTAAATGGGACTAGGGCGATACTGTTGAGTGGAAAACCATAACCATTTATCAGTGCCAAAAGTGTGGAAAAATAAGTGCCTGGACGCCCCTTATACCTCTCCAAAAGAAGTGCCTGGACGCCCGGCCCTTGCCTTTCTAATCTGTGTTCGACAATAAGTGGCTGGACGGCGTTCAGATTTTAAAACAAGTGCATGGACGCCGTCCATGACCGTCCAGGCACACTTTAAGCCCTGTTTATAATGTTCCTTTCGGTTCCAGAATAATTATTGGCACATTGCCTGCGATATTTGTTATTGAACTACTATATACTTAGGCCTACTTGTTTTGCCATCGTCGTGGTGAATACTGAATAGATTAATTGATTGAATTTTAATTATTCGGCACTAAAGCGAATTACTAGCTAGTGGACACTGGAACGTCGAAAAAGACACAATATAGTCAGAAAGCAATCTTAATGATTGAAAGATAATGGTCTCAATTTATTTACGGTATCATTTATTGCAGCGATTTTTTTAAAATCTATGGCATTGATCAATCTGAGCTAAAAAAAAGTGTTGTAGGCTATATGTAATCAATTCTATAACTACTTTTGATATTTTGAAATCGGAATCTGTCATGTTAGCATTTCTGCGTTTCTTGCTTTCGTTAGAGAAAGGTATTATGGGAAAAGAGGGCTTCGACCCGGCGCTGTGATTGGCTGGTATTTCTGAACAATTGTCCGAGAAACGCATTGTGGGAATTTCGTTGGTATCTGCACAGGTATGTGGGATTTTCGGAGGACATTGATAAGATTATTTTATAAACCATCGACGTATTTATAGCATTCATTTGCTCGCAGAACCCTACGCATTTCATCCGTCCAGTGCATCAAGAAATACATGCAGTTGTAACTTGTAAAATTAGATAATTTTTTGTTTTAAAAAGTCTTAAATTAAACTTTTATTGTAGGTTATTTGCATTTCTGGTGCAGTGTCTAATAATACGTTACAAATACATGCTTTAGAATTCTATAAGTGTTGGTCCAAGCTGGTCCTGGGCACGACGTTAAACTGCATCCATCCTCTGCCACAGGGAACCAGCAACTTCCCTGTGCCGGTCCTAAGCCCGGATAAAATGAGGAAGGTTTGTCAGATGGGTGGAGATACACTGGCAGTGTGCCAAGACCATTGAAATCCGCAAAAACCACGGCACAAGTGACATATAGCGACCCAGATGCTTCAAGGTGTCATGATGTGGAGCAGACTTGCACAGGCCGGTCAGTACAGACCAGTGGAGAGAGTCGGGGGGAGAGAGCGTGGGACACATACGGGCATTGACCCAGGTTGTCCTTCGTGCCTCTCTCCCAATATTCTCTTCATCAGACAAGGTGGTCTAGCTGGTTCAAGATGTTAATGGTATGGACCTGCAGACCGGACAGGTTGAAGATGGGCAACATGACGCGAGGCAGACTCAAACAGAGAGTGGCGCCGGACACCTACGGGCGTTTAGCCCAAGGATTTCAATGATGATGATGATGATGATGGTCCAATGTACACAGCACTGTCGGAGAACAACTGCATTTCTGCTATATTTCGCCAACAATGTTACTATCAAATGGATAAAATTTTGAAAATGTATAGGCCTATAGGTCGTATTTCTAGATCAGTGTAAAGACCAAGTTGTGTTGTGCAAAGTCTATTTTGAGGCGGAAGTAAAATGAATACAAATAAATGATAAATATGACTAATTCTGATCATACTAATTATAGACGAACTTGGCAGTTTCCCCATAGCCCACACATCACAATATTATATTACAATGGCCTCTAAATGTTGGGTATAAATTTAGCCTAATAAAACTTTACTAGAAGAAAATAGTGTTGTCATAAAAGATCAATATCAACACAAAAATCATTTTCATTTATACAACATGAACAGGTCATGGGTATTCAATTTATTTCAAAGTTGCTTGATAAAACCAGAGTATAAAGAGATAGGCGCGTACAGACTGTTGAAGCTCATTGCTTAGAACACCGATTACGTTTAGGCGTACAGCCTACAGGAAGTGTAGTAAGTAAGTTGGTAAGTGCAGTGGCTTAGCCAGGAATTTTTGATGGGGGTTTTATGGCCGGAAATCCTGGGTTTTTTGCTATTTTTTCTTACTTAAATGGAAAAATAACCTTAAAAAACCTTTTCCGGAGCCAATGGCGGGGGGGGTTTAACCCCCGAAACCCCTCCTTGCCTATGCCACTGGGTAAGTGTCGCCTAAGTAGTAAATTCGTCAACCACGGGTCATCTCTCGGCCCCTATCTTAGGATCTGGGGTGCCATGGAATGTAATTTTGGTCATTTCTCAATTCTAATGATATTTTCATTTGAATTGAAGACCTTTGTCTTTGGACGACATTCAACGTAGCCTAATATAAATTGATTTTATTGCACCATTGTTTTGAAGGTCCTTAATTTGTGCAATGTGCACGCGCCTTCGTTACCGGCAGTCACTCATTGCTGCTCAGTTCTTGTTGGTCGCTCATCTAGCTTAGGCTCGCAACAATAGGATGCATAAAACGTGTATTGATTGTATTGATTCTATCGAATGACGAAATTTTACACAGTGCCAACAGATTGTACAACACTTTGACTTTCTTACAGATCACCCATGAGAGAAAGTCCATGATGCCATGAAAGAAACGCTTTGCATTAACTTCAACTTGTTTAACTTTCAACTTCAACTTGTTTATTGAACCCAAAAATATAAAACAAACAATTATGCATTCATAATAGTACACAAAGCGATTGATTGCTGTTAACAAGTATGCATTCATAATAGTACACAAAGTGATTAATTGCAGTTAACAATTATGCATTCATAATAGTACACAAAGTGATTAATTGCAGTTAATGATTGCAAATGGTATAGCTTAGTGTACAGTTATTACTGTGAAATGTAGGGAGCAATAGGCTACCCGAAGGGAGTGATCCCGCTATTGGGGCCTATTTACCAAAGGAAAAAATTCTTCACTATTATATGATTAATGATAATAGATTAGAAAACAGATAGAAATGGCAGTATTTTTGGAATCAATTAAATAACAGCAGTGGGATACCTTCCCTCTGCTCAACTTAAAAAGAATGGGGGGAAAACACGGAATAAATGGGTTGTTCATTTTACATTTTTTAGTGTGTGTGCACGGATTTGGGATTTAAATCGATCGAGACTCCTGGATGCACGAATATTTTCCGGTATATTATTCCATGAAAGAGGACCCTGATACTTAATAGAAAATTTTCTAGTGTTTGTTTTAGCAAAGACACTTATGTAGATTCTATTATTTCTAATGGCTTTAGTATATAAGTTAGGTCTAAAATAGGATGAGAATGCAAGTGGAAGAAGGTTGTTGTCATATTTATACATAAATGTACTAGTTTGGATGAATTTAATTTGGGATATTTTTAACACGTTCAACTGATTATATAAGGGGCTAGTGTGAGCATTAAAGGGAGATTTAGTAATAATTCTTATGGCTTTTTTCTGCAGTCTATTTAGCTTAGTTAGGTGAGTGTCATATGTAGATGTCCAAATGAGATTGCAGTAACTTAAGTATGGGTGTACAAGTGTGAAATATAATGATTTTAGTATATGAAGTGGAAGAAGATAGGCTATTCTGTGAATTATGCCTATATTTTTGGAGATTTTTTTAGACAGTTCAGCTGTATGTATATTCCATTTTAAGTGCTGGTCGATATGTACACCCAGGAATTTAGTCGAGTACACTTGCGGTAAGAAAATATTTTCAATTAGTAGGTTATTATCAGGAGGTGGAGCAAATTTCTTTTTACTAGATCTAAAAATTATATAATTAGATTTGGCTATGTTCAGTGAAAGCTTATTGGCTTTGAACCATTCACTAGCCATTTCTAGGTCGTTATTTGCTATTTTAATCAATTCTTCATAAGAGGAGTGAGAGTAAAAAGCGTTTGAATCATCAGCAAATAGGATGTAATGTAAAAGAGTTCCAGAATTAGGAAGGTCATTTATGTATATTAGAAATAAAAGAGGCCCCAGGATTGAGCCCTGAGGGACCCCAAAATCAATCTTTTGGAAGCTGGATAATTTCCCATTACATGAGACTTGTTGGTAACGGTTATTTAAGTAATTTGTGAACCAAGTAAGTGCAATACCTCTGATCCCGTAATTCTCAAGTTTATTTAGCAGGATATTATGGTTGACGGTATCGAAGGCCTTAGCTAAGTCAAGAAAAATGCCAATGGAATATTCATTATTATCCATGGCTTGAGATATTTTGTCTTGTATATCCAGCAATGACATGAAGGTTGAGTGTTCTCTTTGAAAGCCATGTTGAAAAGGGTACAAAATTTTGTTCTTGTTAATAAAGGAGTACAGGCGGTCGTACATTACCCTCTCAAACAATTTAGAAAAAAATGGTAGTATAGAAATCGGTCTAAAATTTGAAACCTCATTTTTATTTCCTTGTTTATAAATGGGTGTTATTTTTGCTAATTTTATGTCAGACGGAACTATTCCAGTTCTAAGTGAACAATTTATCACCTCACTAAGTGGAGAAGCTAATAAGTCCATAAGAGGAGACAATATGTGCGGATTCAAATCATCAGCACCGGTACTGTAGGTGTCTTTAAGGGTTTTGTTAATAGTTATTAGCTCATGGAAGGAAGTAGGTAGGATAGCAAAGGAATTAAGTGAGGAAGCTGGCATGTAATCTTGGTAAGGTCTGATAGAGGGTGGTATTTTTTGTGCTAAAAGTTTGGGTAAATTAGTAAAATGAGTGTTAAATGTATGTGCTATAAGTTCTGAATCATTACAATTAATAGTTACGCTTGTTACCGTTTAACCACACTGCCATGTCGATTTTATTAGTGTCACCCTCCTCCTTTATCCAGGCTTTGGACTGGCACTGGCAGAGTGCAGCCAGTGGCGGAGTTACATTAGTAGGGCCTATATATAAGGCCTATATAGTCTATCTGCAACAAGCTTTATAGCTTGTCAAAATAGTATTAGGCCTATACAACACGCAGATAGTTGACACTATCGGCTAAAATTAATGTATAGCTCATAGGTCTAATGTTTTATAGGTTTCAATGTCAGTGAATATAACGTACGTAGTTAACGCTATATAGGCAAATGGCAAATAAAGTGCATCTCCGTTTAAGCTACACAAAATACTAATGACGACGGTCTGACAGATGAATTTGGCATAACATAAAATTAAGCAAAACGTTCAACTTCACAAACTAATATTATATCAAGCTAATATCTCTAACGTATATTTTCGCGTTAGCACCAGCAGCAATTCACATATCATAATCATTAGGCCTATCATCATCATCATCATCATCGTGACGGCTATGATCATCATCGTCAGCATCATCATCGCAAAGGTTATGATCATCATAATCCTCATCTGCGCATCAAAACACAAATGATTGGCCAGGTCTTTATAAAACTAAACAATTCACCGTGACCATGCTGTTTGCCTCCCTCTCCCCTTGCAAAAATATTTGCGGGCGGCCATGGATTCATTCTTGGAAGGACTTTGTGTAGTTTTTGCTACGATCAGCTATAGTTGAAATGGTTTATACGATCATAGAATTTCCGCATAGGCCTATTCAGGGCTTTTTTAACGTGCACGGTGCAGTTGTACACAAAATGTGCAGTTCTAAATGGATTTGTGCAGTTGTAGAAGCACTAGCTCGGATCTGTGCAGTTAAAACTAGTTGAAAAAGGCTACTTTCCTCCGACTAGCGGTAGGCTAATTTACCATAGAAGATGGGAAAGAAAAGAAGGGGTTGTGCAGTTCTAAAAATTCCTTAAAAACAGCCCTGGGCCTATTGTTATTAAATATTAATATCTGTCTATCGTCTTTCCGTTCCAGTCCAGTTTGACGATTCCAGCCCCACCTGTCGGCCTTGCAACGTATCTGTCATCCCATCGATTCAACAAAGTGCAATAGTCTTCGCGTCCCTTCGAACCCGAATGAAGTCCCACCTCACGACGGTTGATGCACAGACAGGAGGAGGCGCTGTTCCCGTTGAATGTCCTCAGATTGTTGTAGACGGTGAAGAGTTTCTTCTGGTAGGCGTAGTAGATGAACCACTGCTCCCACATACTGTCCGCCCTACCCTCTTTACTCAGTTCTGCGTACCACTGCGTTGGCGCTATTCCGGGAACCGCTGGCACAAAATTCGGATCACTGGCGTTGGTATGGTACCAGTCTTGGAAGTCTCTCCAGACCGCGGCGCCTGGCGAGAACCCCCACGTCCCTATGCATTTGTACATGAAGAGCGTTTCTGTTTTCGGGGCCGCCAACGCGTTGAAGAGGCCATCGTGCGTTTTTAGTTCATCGCTCGTGAGAGTGGCGCCTGCGAAATCATCTCGTGACCCGTAACTCTCGTGCACAGCCTTAATCCATCGGTACATGTACTTGGACACGCTTATGTCATCCTCAAGAATCAACGCAAGCTCCCCGGTGTTGCCCGTGGGTCTCCACGTGTCTATCCACTGACCGTAGATCCCCGCGTGTGCCGACTGAACATGGATTCGCGTTGGAAATCGTTTCGAGCTGTACGTCCTCAGGAAGTCCAACGTTCGTTTGTGGACCCGACCCTTGCGATCCCTGTCCACCCAGATCTCCAGCGACGCCCGATCGCCGTCCAACTCCACATCTTCTATGGACCGCAGTAGCTTAGCCAGGGACTCCGGTCTGTCGAATGTGATGACGATGATACGAAAGTCGACGACGTCCTCGTAGAGGCAGGGGATACCAGCGAAGCAACGCGTGTACTCCTCAGCCTCATCGTACACGTATTCGTCCCGTGAACAACTGTAGAAGATTACGAAGATGATGCTTGCTGCGGTCACGCAAATGATCACCAGGTTTCTGGCTCGCAATGAGCGATTACTTGCCATCAGGCTAAGAAAACGTCTGAGGGGAGTCGACAAGGTGGGGGTATCTTAGCCCTAAAACAGAACAAGCTTGCATGCATAACTTGAATGTGGAGAGTGAAGTGAGATCCGTAGAATAAAAAAAATTACATTTTAAGCACTAAAGCAAACTGTTTCATCACCGAGCATGTAAGTGTGCGTGTGCTGTGCGTGCGGTGTGTGAGTGACAGAGTGAGTGAGTCAGTTAGCTTCAATCGAATGTCTTATCATTTAATCAAAATTTATATAGCGCACCTTCAGGATATCGACTCGGAGGTGCTCAGCATTTTATGCAAGCGTCCTCAATTGCTTACGGCAAAACAGTGTTCCATTGACTGTTATGGAGCCAATGCATATTAAAGCAGCTCCATGCTAATTCTTCCTATGGTCAAGGCCGCAACGCGATTTAGCAGCAATCACCAAATAAGTACCGGTAGTATAAGTATTATGATGCAGCGCTTAATTCTAACGTGCAACATTAGGGAGCCAATTAATGAATATTATTAGACAGAAACGGTAGGCCTACATGAGCTGCGAACGCCCGCAAAAGAAACGTTAGCCGTATATTAGGCCTACATTGTAACCTATTTATAGGCTACTCATGATTTAACCCTAATTTTGCACACATGAAGAATGTGAGATAGGTGTGTGGAGCACACAGATATTTCCTTTTTCTGTTCTTACCTCTTTCCTCTTAAGGTAAATTTATGTCCTGTGATTCTTCTAACAGGTGAGAGTTTTCTTCTTCGTCTTCTTCATTGTTCATGGGCTGACAGCCCGTAGGTGTTCACTGCGTACTTGACTATGCTCTCTTCCATGAGAGTTTTAGTAAATGCAAAATGCAGCGAATTCGAAGTCTAAGGACCCCGATTGCCTTGTGTAAGCGTAGGCCTATAGGCTACCTCGTAAGCATTGACTATAGGCCAAGGGTCTACAGGTCTTGAAGGAAAACGTCGGCCACACAATAGCCCAATAATGGTATACATTGCACCTGCTGCTGGCTACTTCAAAATCTGCATTCACGATGTCTACTCAAGCATATATCCTTATAACTCGGGTTAATATGCTTAAGCACGTGGTGTTAATTTCTAAAAAGTAAGACCCTGAGCCACCTTTTATAAATTGACATCTCGTAAGCATTATAAAAGAGAACTCTATCTACAAATTCTATTGTGATGCAGTGGCGGTGCTAGGGGAGCCAAGCCCCCACCCCTATCAGAGGCTAAGTCCCCGTAAAAAGGCCATCCGGGTTTTTTTACATGCTAGATTGAAACAGTTCCACGATTTTCGACCGGATGACTGAAAATTTTCGTGAGATTTTGGCCGGATGACTAAAAAGAGAAGGTCGTCAGAAATTTTGGCCGATGAAAATGGGAAATTTCTTCCGGAGGCTTCAGCCCCCCCCCAAAAAAAAACTGAAATCCTGGCGCTGCCACTGTTGTGATGTGCCTATAGAACGAAGTATATAGTAGGTCTATGATTAGTCCTTCCTTCGTAGGTCTGCACATCGGGCAGCGGATCTCTTGAGCTCCTCTCTTTTATAGCGATTGTGTTCATAAAGTAGGTCTAGGCCTAAATTTTCAACTCTGAGTAAATCATACCAACGATTTAGTTGCCAAATGCATTTAAAGCACACAAGACTTTTAGTTTTGGCTGTATTCTGCAATCTCAAATTTTCAAATTGTATTAGATTAAAATTTTAATAATAAACGCAGCAGCGGAGGATGGGGGTTGAGGTGGGGTGGGGCCGGGGCTTGTGTGGGTGAAGGCGGGGTAGTTTGGGAGTGTTGGGGTATGAGGTGCGGTAAGGTCGGGTTGAAAAAGTTATACTTTATTTATTCCATGAATTTCATTTGTTAACAATTATCCGTATTTGGTGAGGTGGGGCGGTGAGGGGATGGGGTCTTAATTGTGGGGTGGGCGCGGTGGAGGATGGGGGCTTGGGTTGTGTGGGCGAGGGTTTGTGTGGGTGAAGGCGGGGTGAAGTGGGTACGTTTGGGATAATTAGTGCAGTCAGGCCGGGTTGAGAACAAAAGTGAAAAATTATTGATTCCATGAATATCCTATGTTGAAAATTGTTGCGTGTATACCGTAGCTTAGCGTAGCAGGGAAATAGCATAGCAGTGGCGGTCGATGTGTTAAGCGGGCGTTTCCGTCGACCCAAATCGTGCGCCAAAAACGGACGTTTTTCCCGCGCACGTGGCTATATTAACTTATTAAGCCATGCGCGTCGGGGGGGTCATGGTAGATACGTATTCAGCAGGTCAAATAAATTGAATTTAAATACGATATTAGAAATCCCAAAGAATTGTTTCAAAGATTTGGCAGGTCGTAAAGGGTCAAGAGCAGTGGCGGCGCCAGGATTTCAGTTTTGGGGAGGGGGGGGGGGGGTGAGTCCTCGCGGAGGAAATTTTCCATTTTCATTCGCCAAAATTTATGACGACATTTGTTAGTCATTTGGTCGATATCTCGTGCGTATATTTCAGTTTTTTAGGGGGGACAATCATGGAAATATTTCATTTTCACATGTAAAAACCCGGATGGGCTTTTTTATGGGGGCTTAACCCCCTAGCCCTCTGGCGCCGCTACTGCCCCTAGCTACGGCCTTGTTGAACTCTCTCAATTAAACTGTCTCGGACTGTAGGCCTATCTCAGTTTGGAACCAACTGCCTCTGTCTCGAAGCCCATTGCCTTCCATGCAAGCGTGGACCCTCCAAACCCCGTACGGGTTTCTCTATCTAGCGCCGATGTGAATGCTGCTACATGGTACATAAATTCACATACGAAGAATAGATGGCAAGATTGCATAGGCCAACCTGTTGAGATCCATTCCAACTAGGTTGACGTCGGCTTCGAACATATGTTTGTCAGCTCAACCAATAATGCGAGCAATATACCACCAATGACAGAAGCGCCAATTATAATAGACCGCCCGTCTCCGGCCAAACATCAGCCGCGAGCAGTTCGCACGGTCTGTGCGCTCAGCGAGCAGCAGCGTCACAGCTGCGTGACAGATTGGCTTGGTCCCATTCACGAGCTTGTTTATCTCAGCAACATTGGCCGCAGGTGCTGACAAGCGTGAACAGTGAATTTAGTCGACCGATTTCATATATCGATTGGTAGCAGCTCGAGCCTGTGCAAAAGCTGGCCAGGCCCGGCCTGAGGGCAAGGCGAATAAGGCTGCAGCCGCCTTGGGACCCGCGCCTTCAGAGGCCCCGCGGTGCTGGCGCCATTTTTTGCTCTGGTGAGATTGACGGCGCTAATATAGGCCTAAATGTCACTTAGCAACCATAATATAGGCTACGCTCGTCTACACTCGGTGACTCGTGATCTTGGCATAACTACAGAAGCGTGAACTAGGCCTAAAAGCAAAACGATACCGAATACGACTATACATATAGGCAGTGGCGGCGCCAGGATTTCAGTTTTGGGGGCCGAATCCTCGCGGAGGAAATTTTCACTTTCATCCGCCAAAATTTCTGACGACATTTTAAAGCGTCCGATCGAAATCTCATGAAAGTTTTTCTGCCAAAATTTTTGTCATTCAGCCGAAATCTCATGTGGAGATGGTCCATTTTCATCCGCCAAAACTTCAGTTTTAGATCTACGTGTCAAAAAACCGGATGGCCTTTTTTAGGGGGGGCTTAGCCCCGGATGTCCTTGTTTAGGGGGGTGCTTAGCCCCCTATACCCCTGTCGCCGCCACTGACCGTAGGCTAAAACTGATTAAAACTAATCGTCGATGCTTCAAGAACAGCTCAGCTGCACAAATTTGAAACAGTAACGATAGCCTATATACACATAATTATTTACCGATATGTCCGATGATCCTATCTGATTCTTGCATGAGAAATACAATATAGGCTTTTAGGTAAGTAGTCTATGCATACATTGGCCCATAGGTGGATGTCCATGCAGCTTACACTTGCAACCCACTATAATATTAGCTCAAATCTTTTAATATGCATGAATGAACGATATGACTGAAGTTGCTTACCCGTTGCTTTACATTGCACATGCTTCCGTTTTAGTACGGCACAGGCGACTTCGCCAGTGACCGCCACTGCTTACACTCTGGAAGTGCCAGTCCCAATCCTGGATGAGGGAGGAGGGGACGCTAATGTACTGAATTAGCCATGCGGACGCTAATGCAAAGCTGTAGCCAGTGGCGGCAACAGGGGAGGCTAGGGGGCTAAACCCTTAAATAAGGACATCGGGGGCTAAGCCCCCCACCCTATAAAAGTCCATCCGGTTCTTTTTTGACATGTAAAACTGAAGTTTTGGCGGATGAGATTGGAAGATTTCGGCCGAATGACTAAAAAAAGGTCGTCAGAAGTTTTGGCGGATGGAAGTTAGGGCTGTAATCAAGGGTATACGCGGGTATACGGCGTATACTTTCCTCCGGGGAAAAATGGCATCGTATACTCACCGCCGAAAACCAGGGTACATAACTACACACGGGTATACATAGGCCTACAGCGTATACTCACCTCTCAAAGAGCGTGTGTGTATAAGCAGTGTTTAATCTAGACGTCTCTGGGGGGAAGTTCCCTCCCAGGATTGACATTATCCCCAGAAAATTTGACGAAATGATATTGGTTTTTAGTTAGGCTACCGTACTGTTTTCATCATTGTTTTAAATGAAGTGTTATAATATACCGTGATATTATTTATTATTATATGATAATAAATAATGACATTATTTACTACTATAATAATTATATGATACTATCATGTTAAGATGACACTTTAAAATGTTGCCATTGCAATGTGGAAATTCAAAAAGTTTCTAATGAGTCACTGAAAATGTAGCCTACAGCTATTTTGTTAAGACAACACCTTAAAATGCTGCCATTGCAATGTGGAAATTCAAAAAGTTTCTAATGGGTCACTGAAGAAGTACAGCTATTTTGTTAAGACGACACCTTAAAATGCTGCCATTGCAATGAGGAAATTCAAAAAGTTTCTGATGGGGAGGAGAGCATCCCCTCCCCGCACCCCTCCCAGTCTCAGTGCTACGCGCATCACGAGCGTCCTTTGGACGCTCAATTGTCTCCCCCCAGAAACCTCAATTTCCCCCCCCCCAGAGAATGGGGACTAGATCAAACACTGGTGTATAAGCATACGCACGAAAAGGCAACGGATATTTAGGTGTGTAATTCACGAAGTTCGGAGCGAAAGACTGAAAAAGGTAATTATCAGAAATTTCGCACCCGAAAAAGTCGACTTTCTCCCGGTCAGCGTGTACTCACCTAAAAATTTACCAGTAGGCTACAGCCCTGGATGGGAAGAACACAGAGCCGTTTTAACGCCTATATAGGCACGCGAGGCACGTGCCAAGGGCCCCGCGCAACAGAGGGGCCCCGCGGCGGCCCAAAGCCGCATACCAAATTAACATATTATACGAACTTTTACGCAAGCCTATGTTAAACTTAAATTTATTTTAGCTGTGTCCGCAGTATACTACTATATTAACAAATGTGACAAAATGACCCACGTGCACATAGAAGGCATGAATACAATATTATATAGGCCTATCTGGTACTAAGGGATTGAGACGAAAAATCTGTTTGTGTTCAGTGTTTAATCTAGGCATCTCTCGAGTGTGGGAACTCTACCCATACATGACTACCCAAACATTTAACCAAATAATAATATTTTGAGTTGTTGTCATAATATCGTATGTTGCTGTTTACAATATTGTAGCACACTGTTTTCACACAAGCTTTAAATTCACTATTAGCCTATCGGATTATAATGATAAAATCTACTAGTATGATGTATGATAGGCTACTATCTTATTTAGGCCTACACTGAGTATAATTTATTGTTAATATTTATACAAAGACTTTTTAAACAACTAATTGGCGTGTTTCCAGTGTTAGCTTTCAAATTTCAAACTGCCAATTAAAGTTTAAAATGTTTTGTTCCTTGAACACTTAGTAAAATAGCATCGTTAGTCTAATAGAAGGCTTCCCGATTTTGGTAGTTCTTCCTTGTTTGGTGTAACATTTGTAACATTTCTGATAACTGTGTCCGATAGTCAGGACCTTTTCGAGCAAAAGGAATTATAGGCACGGTAATTTCAGTGCAAGAATGTAGGGCTTACACTATACAACTGTTTGCAGCTATTCATTATACTGTAATGGTAATTAATGGTCCAGAAGCAGCAGAACTGATTTGCATAACTTGTTATACGTAATACGTAAAGAAATTATTATTCCAATAGGCTAATATTAATAGGTGTATACTTAGGCCTATTGAAATTTTCAACCACTCCTTATATTGTCATCACGTAAATAATACAGCAATTTTTGTTAAGATCGGACCTTGCAATGCTACCATTACAATGTGGAAACAAAGAATTTATTATAATTGTTTGAATGATTATTTATTGAAAGCTTAGACAATTCGAGTCAACATTGCAATAGTTGAGCAGTTTTGTTAAGGTGGCAGCTTAAAAATGCAATAGTTGAGGAACTTTGATAAAATGGCAGCTTAAAAATCTGCCATTGCAATGTAAAAATTCGACATTTACTGGTGGGGAGGGGCACGTTCCCTCCCCATGTCCCTCCCCACTCGGGGTTACGCGTCTCAGCGATCGACCGGCAAATAGGCTACTCGTTCTCCGTCCCCCAGAAACCTTGATTTCCCCCAGAAGAGGAGACAAGATTACACTAAAAGTTACGTTTAGGATTAGTGCTTGTGCCTATGGTCCTAAAACTCCTTAAAACGGCCCTGGAAGAACGTCCACAGTGCTGCATGAGAGCTTCACTGAATCGGTCCATCTTTCTGGAATTTCTGGAATAAAGCGTTGTATAGTTATGGAAATACGCTGGAACAGTGGCGTCTAACCCCCCCCCCCCCACTTGGCGTTGGTGAACGAACCCCCCCCCCATTTTGGCCGACTTGTATTTCTAAAAGACTCGGCACTTCAGGAGGCACGCATAACTGTACAATAATTGGCCTATATATTATGTGTATAGTCCATAATAAAAGTGATTATAAGCGAAAAAATAAATAACTTATTTATAAATAAAGATCCATTAATTCACAAACATTATTTTAACAATTTATTGGTTTGATGGCTTAATTTGAATTTTGTATTCCCACAGACAGACAGCAGTGATAAGTTTTGTGACTATTACAAACAGTTTCATTCTTATGTTAGTCCATGCAGTGTAATAATGCAGATTTGTCACTGCCATGTTGTAACTTATAGGCCTATAATAAAGTTCGGCATTGCTGCCAACAGAGAGACAAATCCTTCTGCTCAAAAGTCATAGGTGTGTACGGAACCTCTAAGATTCCGACTTTTATGTAGCGCCTTTTATAGTAATTATAGTCAACAGTGTATATATAATGGTAGATGTGTATGGATGTGCGTAAGGCTCTCTCACCGCTCTGTATTTCAAGGAATTTGGATTATTAAAGATCGATCAAATTAGGCACTTGCAAATAGGAGAGTTTATGTACCGTTATAACCATGGCCTATTACCACTTGTATTTAATGATTTCTTTAACCTTACCTCTGATCGCCACTCTTATTCAACTAGAAAATTAACTGTTTATGACCTTCCCTACGCACATAATAATACTCGTCGATTCTCTATACAATATACTGGCTCCCAATGTTGGAACTCTCTCCCTACACATCTTCATTCCCTACCTAACACAAGATTATTTAAGCATAAACTTCGCCTTTATCTACTTAAAACACTTCCTGACATGTAGGCCTAATGGTTAAGGTTTCTGCTCAGTGGTTTCGCCAAGCCCTTAGTTAAGTCTTTAGTTAAGTCATTAGTTAAGAGTTGTTTTTCTCGTTATATACAGAAATGTCGATTGCTTAATTTGCTTTTCTCTCTTCCTCATCATTTTTTTATTCCTGCAATTGAATGTTCTGTCATGTTTTTTCTTTTATATTTTACATGAATTATGGGTGGCCCTATTAGCGGGATTTTACATCCCTTCTGGGTCTCCCCCTCTTCACCAAATTCATGTTAATGTATTATTCACTGCCATAATTGTATCATGTTTGTGTGTTGTTTTGGTTGAGGAAAAAAAAAAAAATTAAATAAATAAATAAATAAAGGCTATGTGGTAGAAATGACCAGCTGATTTAGTAGGCCATGCTGACCAGGCTGTACTCAGACCTGCTGGCTCAGCATCTTTGGGAGCGATTGGCGTGTAGGACAGAACAGGACTCAGGCACAGATTTCAGAGGGACACAGGCAGAGAACTGGAGCGACTAATGCTTAGATGGACGATTATGCTGACGCAAGCATCGATAATGAATAAAAGGACTCGGAGCGAGCCACGCATCGCTTTTGACTGGAATACCGACCGCTGGAAGACGTCGAGGAACTTGTACTTAGAGTCAGCCCGTCCTCCTGGATCTACGATCGGATCGACGTTAAAGAGTATAGTGAGCGAATCGAAGTGAAGACTAAACGACGGATAATTCTGCAGACGATATAGACAATTGAGTCGGAGATACGAAGGATCGAAACAGACGCTGAGACGACAGAAGGAGAGATCACTAGGATTCTGCACGACTTGTACTGGAAATAAGGATCTGAAGGAAACGGACATTGAAGTGTGACTCGCTGAAGTCAATGAACTGTGCACGCAGCTGGGTAAGCGAAGACTGTTGACATTCAGGCACTGGTCGAATCATAGTTGGGGAAAACCCATGTACGAAATTCCCCATTGTAAGCTACTGCCCGTAGTTAAGGTTAAAGGAGTGCTATTATTAGATACTATTATTTTTGTTGCGCTATTGTATAACTTGTAAACATTGCATAACTGTAATAAAAGCATAGCTATCGCTATTGAAAGAAATGTCTAGATTCTCTGTAACTGACGATGACGAGACGGACCCGGGAGCAGGACGAACAGAGGACGAAAGGACATCGATGGTTGGGACGGACACTGCTTTGATGGCGATGTTATCGCGAATGAACCAGACATTGTCATCGATGGACAGTCGGCAGCAATCGATGGACAGTCGTCAGCAATCGATGGACAGTCGACAAAGAAGGACGGAAGAGAGGGTAGAACAAATAGTACATGACATGGAAGTGGTCTTCGCCGAGGCGGATGACGTAAGAGACCAGTGGGCTAGATTGACGCGTAAACTAGACGAACGACGGGACGAAAGGAGAATGACAGAGGAAGAGAATATGGAAAGCCGGCAGAATCTAGGGGGACAGAATAGAGGGATGAAGGCCCCGAGGGTTCAGGAGATGGAGTAAAGTAACCGCTCTAGAAGCTGAGAATGAGCTTCTCAGGGCAAGAGTTGATGAAAATGACAATTTGTCACGGCTTGATAATCTCGTAATATACGGTCTGCCTGAAACCGCGACTACGACGCCTCAAGCTGGTTCATATTGGTCTACTCAGCCATCGTCGTCGCCCAATGAGCCTGATATTCACAACGTCTTGGATTTGTGCAATAACAAGTTGGGCGTGAAACTAAATGAATCTGACATCTCGTACGCGTATCGAATTCCTGGGTCTTCCAAAAATAATCAACGTCCAGTTGTCGTACGCTTCGATCATCAGCCGCAGAATCAGAAATACAATTCTCGCTGCACGCAGAACTCTGAAGGGACAATCTGGTGCAAATCGAATTTTCATCAATGAACATCTGACTAAACAGAATTCACTAATCTTCGCAGGAGCGAGAAAACTGGTAAGAGAGAAGGTCCTCCACTCTGCCTGGACACGGGATGGAATGACTTTCATCCGCTTCACTGATGCTGTCAGCGAGAAACCGAGGAAGATTATCTCTACCAAGAGTCTAGAGTCCATCATCCAGAAGAAGGAGCTCACTGCAATGCTTCCTCACGAGAAAGCAGGATGAGTCGCTGGGTGAGTCGCTTCAGATGCTACTTCATCGTCCCGCCTTCCAACCTGTACCTCCAACTGACTGTGTCTTAATTTTATCTAGTTCATACTGCCATTTAGTCACTTATGTTCATGTGACATGTTTAACCTTGGTTTGGTTTCTATCTAAACATTATGTAAGCTTATTTCCTATAATTATCATCTAATTGAACTATCCAATTTATTTTTTATGAATGAACTGTGGATTTTTATTTACTACAATCTGATTTTTAAAATGCATTTTTTGATTTGAGACTAGCTTCGACTGTTGTGTTGCTGTAGCGCTTACCGACATATGTTTACTTCTAATCACTGTATATGCTATGACCTAGTTAAGACTAGTATGCATAGAATGTTGCTATCATTGGTACATGCTAACTATTTGTGCCATCTGCTCTAATTATCTTATGTCTAAGGACAAGTTAAGTCCTTGCTGTTTGTGTTTAATTAATTTTGATACAGTGCCTAGGGTTGTTACCTGTGTAGTATGTAGAAGTCAGTGTCATTATGAATGTTATGCTGATTCATGTTTATCGTGTGCGCCTGTGGAATCTTGGATATGCTCACCATGCTTGACTAATATTTTTCCTTTTAATGGTATTGAAAATAATGAAATTTTTTTGAGCTCTATATGTGATAGCAAAGTTATACTACAAACAGATATTAGCGAGCTTGATAGAGCCCCGAAACTTGAAGTATTTCCTAGTGACCCTGAAAACCACTCCCCTTTAAATAACAATGATATTGACCCGGATATTAACCTCTTTTCAAATCTGTCATGGGATAGCCACTACTCTATACCTGATTCTCTCACCACCCTACTCAATACTCCTCGCCTGTTCACTACTATGCACCTGAATTGTCGAAGTATGCAGTACAAAATAATGGATATAACTGATTTATTAAACACTCTCCCTGTTCCTATTCTTACTTTAACAGAAACATGGCTAGATACAGACTCGGTTGATACAATTAGTATAGCAGGTTACCAAATTATTCACAAATCTCGAGTTTCAGGAAAAGGAGGTGGAGTAGGATTTCTCATAAGGGAGGATATTACTTACGAGCTGCTTGATCTATCAATTTTTAATATTACCCCCAAATCATTCGAGGGAATATTTATTCGTGTGCGAATGAGTAAGGGTAATTGTCTAATTGGATCTATATATAGACCCCCAGGAAATAGTTTGGAGGAGTTCACTCTTGAACTTGAACAGTTATTGTCCAAAATTGCAAATAAGGAGAAACACATGATAATTTTGGGTGACTTTAACGTTGACCTGCTTAAAGTTGGGGATCACTTTGGCACTAGTTCCTTTTTCGATAGTATGTCCTCCTATAATCTTCTCCCGACCATTACCAGACCCACAAGAATTACCACTCATTCCTCAACGCTAATTGATAACATTTTCACAAACGCCTGGTCTAATATTATTGAATCTAAGATTGTTATATCTGATATCTCTGACCATTTGCCTGTCTTAACCTCCTTTAATTTTGAAATACCTAGCTCTAGGAACTCCTCATTTGAGGAATCCCGAATTATTAACGAAGAAGGAAGGGCTAACTTTAGCTATTATCTTTCTGAAGCAGACTGGACTCCTATTTTTGAAAGCTGTCGCTTGAAAGATGCTAACAAAGCATATGACTTGTTTATGAAAGAATATAAAAGAAACTACGATAAGGCGTTTCCAATAAAAACTAATATAAATAAAGGAAAACCCATACTTAGACAACCCTGGATGACTCCTGGACTTCTCAAATCTAGTAAGAAAAAAGCTAAACTTCATTTAAAATATGTAAAGGTCCCTACCCTCACCAATAAAAATAAGTTTGTTTCTTACAGAAATAAATTTAAAACAATTAGAACGAAGGCTGAAAAGCATTACTATGCTGTTGAATTTACCAAGCATGTTAATAATTTAAAGAAAACTTGGACCCTCATTCGAAGTATAATTAAAATGGATGAACAACATATTAAAATTGAAGCACTTAAAATCAATGGAATAAGAAATGATGACCCTAAAATGATGGCTAATACTTTTAATAATCTTTTCTCCGACATCGCTCATAATCTTGCCAAACAAATTCCCGCTCCTAAATCTCCTTTTAACAAGTACCTTGACCCGCCACTTCCTTATTCTTTTGGCTTGGTTCCTACTTCACCCGAGGAACTAAATAACTTGAGCCACTTGATCCACGACAGTCACAGCCGTGGCGTTGATGATATCGACCCCCATATTGCTAATTCTTGCATTTCTCCTATCGCAATCCAACTAGCTGAAATAATTAATTGCTCCCTTATCACTGGAGTTGTACCTGATGCTATAAAAATTGCAAAAATAGTCCCTATTTTTAAAAAGGGTGACAGGGAGAACCCTTCTAACTATAGGCCCATATCCATTCTTCCTTTTTTTGCCAAGTACTTTGAAAAAATAATGCATGATAGGCTCAATAAATATGTAGAAAAATCTCATATTATTTTTCCATACCAATATGGCTTTCAATCTGGTCGATCTACTTTTATGCCTTTAATTGATATGTATGATAAAATTTCTAAGGCCTTTGAAAACAATGAATATTCTATTGGTATCTTCTTCGATTTAGCAAAGGCCTTTGATACTGTGAATCATGAGATCCTATTAAAAAAATTAGCTAATTATGGCATTAGAGGCGTCCAATTAGCTTGGTTTGCCAGTTATCTTGAAAGACGTCTCCAGTGCGTTTCCTGCAATGGAGCTCTCTCAGACTTAAGAATTGTTAGATATGGAGTACCCCAAGGTTCTAATCTCGGACCCTTGCTTTTTCTTCTATACATTAATGACTTGCCTAATATATCTCCTACTCTTTCATTCATCCTCTTTGCTGACGATACAAATGTTTTTCACTCTCATAAATCCTACCAGAGTCTAATACAAACAGTAAACAATGAGCTTGTCTTCATTGCCGAATGGTTCTCTGCTAATAGACTCTCCTTAAACATAGATAAAACTAACTTTATGCTATTTCGAACTAATAAAAAGATGTGCCCCCAGAATGAATTGCAACTGTCTATTAACGATACCTCCATAACGCAGGTTAGCTCCACTAAATTTCTTGGTGTGCACATAGATCAACACCTCACATGGAATGATCATATTAAATATATCTCTGCCAAGGTTGCAAAAAGTGTTGGTATCCTTCGTCGAACCTCCCATATACTCCCCCCCGCTATTCGTGTTAAATTGTACTACTCATTAATATATCCTTATCTCTCATACTGTAATTTAGTTTGGGCATCTACATATAAATCCAGGCTCAATAAATTAGTACTTCTCCAAAAACGTGCAATACGTGTCATAGCTGGAGTTAAGCCTTTTATTCACTCAAGTCCTTTATTTCAAACATTAAATTTATTAAAATTTCACCAAATAATGACTTTTCAGATAGGAATCTTTATGTATCGGTTCACCCATGATCTTCTTCCCCTTAACTTTGCAGGGTACTTCCAAAAAGGTTCTGAAATACACAACTATTCTACTAGGAACTCCTCTCATTATCGAGCCATATCCGCTCGTTTAAATTCAAGAAGATTCCATATTAAATATACTGGACCAGGTATATGGAACTCGTTTCCTAATCATGTTCAACAAGCTTCCAGTTTACAAAGGGCAAAGACACTATTGCGCAACTATTTGGTTAATGACTGCAAAGACATTTAACCTTGTAGGCACTGATTTTATTTTATTTGATTTTATTATTGTTTTTGTGTTTGTTTTTGCGTTCTTAGTTAAGTTTACTACATTAATTTTCATCTTATCCTGTTCTTTCTTGCCTATTGTTCAATTCATTATGTCAACCGTCTAGCCATCTGTTAAAATTGATAAGTAATTAGGTGTCCCTGTTAGCGGGATATTCATCCCTTAGGGCCTTCCTTGTTGCCATCCGATTATGTGAAGCATGTTATACTATGTCTATTGTGTATGTTGATGGTTGGTTACAATAAATGAATTGAATTGAATTGAATTGAGGCAGCGACGGACCCAGGTGATGAAATAAATATCATTGTAGGCCAACGCCTTACCGCGCCCCACTCAGGCAGACTTCGTCACGAGGAGGAAGAGGGAGCCAGCGCAGGAGCTATGCCAGAGAGTAGGAGGAGTGAGAGGCTGATGGGAAAGCCCAGACCTGACTACTTCTATCTGGATAGACTGGGGTTCCCCTCCCACGCCGGTTACTTCGCTTCGGGTAGGGAAGGGAGTAGGGAGATGGCAGAAGCAGAGGCCCAGACCGTGGGTCCAGAGGTGGTACTCCAAACAGCGGGACTTAGCACCCCTGCTGGCCATCTTTGGGCGCACACCGACGTTCAACTTGGGCCAACCCCTCTTATCGGGAGTGGAAGGCCGGGCGACCGGGAAACGCTTGATCCGGGGGCAAGGGGGCTCCCTCCCGGCAGTGCCAGGCCCGAAGCTAACGATAATCAACATCGGGCGTTTGAAGAGACGCGAGGGGTAGAACGTCACAGGTGCCTACATCATAAATCATAGATTAACATTGCCTATTTGGGAATAAATGGACAGTAAAAATTACAACCTTGCAACAATTTCACAAACTGTTGAGGACTTTTTTTCGCTTGATCTCGGCCGGGAGCGCCTCTGAGTAGGTACCTTGAAGGGGCGCCATATAAATTCTGATTGATTGATTGACTGAAAAGGGCAATCATCCTAAATTTTTACATCTTCAGCTAGCTTATATTCACACAATTGTCTTAAGTGGCGGTGCTACGTACCATACGTCGCGGTAGGTCATGATGATCTTGCCCATTATTTTTGCTCTTGGCCTTCCAAAAATACTTTGGAATTTTTAATGCCCCCTGGATCCGCCCCTGTCCACGTCGGCAGCGTCGGCTACTTGGACAAATTCGCCAGCAACATTAGGCTATTCATGAATTGCGTGGATTCACCGCCTTTCGTTGACGACCGCTATTTGGCGCATATACAGAACAACTTAGAACAAGCAGGTTATCTCGACCGATAATAATTATTATCTTATCAACTACAGCCGATTATCTGCTACTATAGGCTTACGGTTAACTTTCAGAGCTATAGTGCAACCATTGCTGACAATTTCAATTCTGTTACAAACATTAAACGCAGATATTTCATAACAGAATCGAACAGCTAGAGATTAAAGAAATATCAATTTGAACTCGGTTAGGCCTAAGACTAAGTCAATGCACGGTGCTCGGGTCTAGGCCTACCTGAAACTAAATAAACAGGCGAATTTATATAGGCAGAGAATTGTGTAGTTCTAAATTGTAATAACTTACCGCTGTAAAATTTCATGTTGCTGGCCATGGTACTTGCAAATATTGTGCCTATACTAGCACGAAACTATAATAGTCTGAACTCGCCCCACGGATTTTCTGCAGGCCTATCTCTGGCTGGCTGTCAAGAATGTCGGTTAATGTTTATGCTTAATTATTGCATTTCACTGCAAAAAACAGAGAAAGTCCCTAGTTTATAACAAAATGAATATCGCCTTCAGAAACCAATTGCCTTTTCGACTGCATCATTCTCTAACATTGAAAGGCGCGTATTAACAGCCTACATGTAGCTGATCTTACTCATTGGGCCTACAGAGATTTGCTGGCCGGGTATCTAATTCGAAACAGCTGTAATCAATGGCATTAGCTTCACAGAAGGAACCCGGCCCTGTCCGAAGACTGGGGTACACAAGCACAGCAAGACGTGTCTGTGCTGTCTAATGACCCTTGGCCATCTTGATTATGTCGCCGTCATCACCTGCGATGGCTGGGCCTCGGATTGACTTGCTCAGTAAGTGTGACCTGAAGCGTTAAGAGATCCACCCCTATAGTTTATGTGTTCCACCACTGATCATGTCCCTTTGAGTTGGCAGTTACTTCAAGCAAACCCTGGATTCTTTGGTCCGAGATAGCACATTAGAAATTAAACCACCCCCCCAGTTTACGTCCAAAAACGTCAAACTGTCAGAAACCGTGGGAGAACGTTCTCCCAACCCCCCATTGGTAGACGCCACTGCGCTGGAATAGGAAACTTGATTCTCGGGGCTCCCCGGTTGCTTGTGTTAGACACCGGTCCAAATCTGAGATGAAGTCTAGGCCTTTGTTGTTGTTGTTGTTGTTGTTATTATTATTATTATTATTATTATTATTATTATTATTATTATTATTACTATTATTATTATTATTATTATTATTATTACTACTACTACTAGCCTACTACTACTACTACTACTACTACTACTACTACTACTACTACTACTACTACTACTACTACTACTACTACTACTACTACTACTACTACTACTACTACTACTACTACTACTACTACTATTATTACTATTATTATTATTATTATTATTATTATTATTATTATTATTATTGTTACTACTAGCTGGGTATCCGGCGTTGCCCGGGAAATTTAGGATTCGACCCGCTCCGGACATGACCCCACCACACAACACCCCCACCACACTCCGACCTCTACCGGTACGCCACCCGATAAATTTAGGTTTCAGGAAATTTTTTACTTAGGCTAAACATGATAATTGTTAATGTTATTCACAAGGTAGGCCTGGGCCTTAAATTGACAGGAATTCAAGAAGTATGTAGTTGCAAGGTATAGTTTTACACCACAGAAAGGTTTGATTTACTTTGCCTTCAGAATTTTACCCATATCCTTTACAACTATAATGTTCTTACCACTAGCAAGAATCGTATACCTGCTCGGGATTGAATTATTGAGCCTTCATTCAGTGCATCCACATCAGTGTGGAATAGGCAGCTACCAGTTTCGTTCCTCGCAAGCAACAGTGTTAATGTTGCAGACGGAAAGAACAAAGAAGCAGGATTTCGTGGCGCTTACAAGATCTTGCGTCGGAAAATAATCATTATTGCATCGACTCATCTACCTATTCGACGGGACTCTACGGTGTGGAGTATAAGGGCAACAGTTTGCCATTATGCCATTCGGAGGAGACCTCGTCTCGCGTCGCAATATTTTACATGAACTACTCGGAATGGGTTCGACGGTGTAGAATGCAAAGTGGCCGCTATATCGTTTTGCTTTGATGCTATACTTCCTGCAGGCTACGCTTGATGCCATCCATGCAGAAAGAACGAATGCCGATCCATCGTGTTCGGTAGGGACTGCCAACAAGAGTCTTGTGTCGGTTTTCTGCTTGCCTCCTCACTTTTATGATAGGCTTTCTTGTATGTAGTTTTCTTTTTTAAGTGAATAAGACTATGATAATATTGCCTATAGAATGGCAAGAATCGTTAAATTGATTTTTGTCCTGAAAGCTAATTGAAAGCCAACGATATCTGCTAGGCTCGGTATGCCTATATATAGGAGCTTTTCTAACCTGCTACGTTTCTGATTGGAGATTCAGATTGTTGATGATAGAGCGCCACGTCACTACGGTCACCTTCATGAGTGTAGCGTCCACATTGCAAGTTCCGAAGCAGTCTGAGACCAAACATGCATGACTGTAGCTGGAGGAAGCGCAAAAAGAATATGAGATACAGAAGAATTTTTCCCTGTGGTGTCATGGCAACCAAAACAATGCATTTTAACTAGCCAACATTTTACGTCAGATATGATTTTGAAAGATATATAACCGTTGAAACGTTATTTCTATTTCCTTGGCATACAATTGTTCCCAATTGCTTGACTATCAAGTTAATTAATGTCTGATTAAGGCAAGCATTCATGCGCACCAAGCGCTGCATCAATGTACGCTCTGGTCACACTGAATGTGTTACATTCAATTGCAAGCTTTACTTTTACCATTCTGGTTATTTTAGCCAATTGAATTCCCGACCTCCTCCGGTCCTTCAGGATAGAGATCTACTATTAGGCCTACATAATTTCATTAATTTTGAGAATACAAAACTAGGCCTATGCTTATTGTAACGTCACTCTGATTATGATACAATTTTACTATAAAATCATTGGTTCATTTCGAGAATTTAAAAAAACTAGGCCTATTATGACGTCACTTCGATTATGATACAAAATTTACTATTAGGCCTATAGAAGTGCATTTTGATAATATAAATAACGCCTATTGTGACGTCACTTCGATTATGATACAAATGTACTAGGCCTATTATAGAAGGCATTTTGAGAATATAAACAAGGTCTATGGTTATGATACAAATGTACCATTATAGAAGTGCATTTTCAGAACACAAACAAGGCCTATTAATGTGACGTCTCCGATTATTAAAATGAGTTCTATTGTGACGTCACTACGGGTGCAGTGCAAATCTAATACAAATTCACTGAGAATACGAAATTAGGCTTAGTGTTACGTCACACAGATTATGACACAGATCTACTATTGTATAATTTCATTTTGACATCATATAACTGCAGAGGTGAGCAAGAGACAAAACTAGGCCAAGTCGACGAAGTCGATCGAGTCGATCGTCAGCCGAGCCAAGTCGATCGAGAGGTCGGCGAGTCGATCGTCGCGCGAGCCAAGTCGATCGTAGCCCACGACTCGATCGACTGCGGGGTATACGGGCGGCGGCGGCGAGTCTGAGTTGAGTCCCGATCCCTCACTATATAGATGCGTTGCAAACACTTAGCTAGCCTGCAATGATTAAAAATGATGTCCAAGCCTACATCCACACCCTTCCAGCTGATGCGGTGGCCGCTATCAGACAGATGTGCCTGCAAATGGATGCCTTCTCCAGGGCTGTGATCAAGGCCCTATACGCGGGTATACGGCGTATATTTACCCCCCCGGCGAAAAACGGCATCGTATACTCACCACCCGAAAGGGGAGATGGAGGGAATGTCCGGGAAGGTGGTGAATCCTAAAATTCACGGGCAACGCCGGGTACCCCAGCAAGTATCAAATATAAAAATAACCGTAACAGACAAACAGTAGGCATACAAGAGATTTATTTATTAACACAGCTGGGCAAATGCACATGGTTAAAACTTTCATTACCGCAGTTCTAGTGACCATGGCCAGGAAAATTGCTGTTCCAGCTTATTATCAATGTAGGCTACGACTATTATGTATTACAATAATAATCATACTTATTATCAACCAGTTTTTATAAATTGTAACTGAACATTTATATAGTGCCACTACAGATCATACTAATCATAGGCATTCTCCGTGCAGCCTATACTACGTAACATATATACACAATAAATATTTCATACACTTTATAAACCGCTGCAAAGTCACAAAATACAGCAAGGTCTAAAAGCAATAAACATTCCTGTGCCATCCTGACAGTCAGTCATTCAAATCATGCTTATTCAGTGCAATTCAATAATAAATCAAAGAGACTCGTCTAATGTACAGGCCGGATATCAGTGTAAACTTAACACAATGCAAGGATTGGGATAAGCCAATAAAACACGTCATACGTTAATATCTTTAAAACTTCTGCAGCACTGCTACAAAATTCCAGAGCTTTCACAAAATATCGGACACAATTTTACAACAATTGAAATTTTAAGTAATTTGATTGTTATTGTTGCATAAAATTTAATATGCCTCTGTTGACAGCTGTTGTTATGATAACGGCTTAGAAGAGAAAAAAACATCAGTTCCTCAAGCTAGCCTGAGAGACAGTCAAGGCTATGAAATGTCAGCAACTTGATCTTCTTAGCCTCGCCAGACCAGTGGCGTAGCTAGGAATTTATTAAGGGGAAGGGGGGGTTATGACCTGGCCGGATGCCCTTCCTGACACCAACCCAACAGTATTACAGTAAATAAAAAGGGAATAAAGTAGCAAAGGGAATAAAGTAAGAAAAACAATTGCTACATTAAACAATTGTTTTGTTTTTTTCTTATATGAGTGGATAAATAACCTTTTAAAAAACTTTTCCTAAGCCAATGGTTTTTTTAAACTCCCTAAATCCCCCCATTGTCTACGCCACTGGGGCAGACAAGGCCCAGTCCTCTCTTTCACCGTCTCATCCTCCCAACAACAAGCGTACTCATCAGAGCGAAGTTCAATACGGTCGCACGTGAATCACATAAATTATCTAGAACCAAATATCTGCACTGGTTTCAAACCACAACCTCCAATGACGATCCAACATGATTAAAAAAACACCAGCCACACATTAATTTTGGTTAAACACCTCTATAGAAAATTCCTGGCTGTGTACATGGCACAAAAAGCCTCGCAATGGTGCAGAGGATCCTACAGCCTGTGCAAATTACTACAACAGTAATCCAACAATTCAATTTATACTTATGACAAAAGGATGGTGGCGTACTGACCTGCCCATACGACCAAGTATTCAATTAATGGTCAGCTGGTCACCCATCTACAGACTTCTGTCGTAAAATTCGACTCAATGAACTCACAGCGCTAGCTAGCTCCACAACACCAAGTGATCACCGAAAGTGCTATAGAAAGGCACAATGATAACAGTTGGGCACAATGATAGCAAGAATAAAATATCAAAATACCTGTCTCTAAGGCACTCTGAATGTATGGCTTCGAGTTTGCAGAAACTGACATGTACTTAGGAAGCAGTAACAAGAATGATAATGCGCACAAATGTCTAACAACAGGTGGCAACAGTTGTTACACTTAAATCCCTACATGAACTGACTGCCAGTCATAACAACACACGTGACTATCAATGTATGATATGCCAATCAATAGCAAATGAATAGAGGCAGGAACAAAGGACTGCACTGTTCAATCAATAGTAAATGAGTAGACGCAGGAACATAGGATGTTCTATCAAAACTAAATGAATAGAGGCAGGAACAAAGGACTGCACTGTTCAATCAATAATAAAGGTAGGAAGAAAGGACTGCATAAATTATCATTCAATGGAACAGGAAAGTCCCACAACAGCCCAGGTTTTTTTCTACACCAGAAGTGCGATTCTAAATGGATTTGTGCAGATGTAAAAGCGATTTATTGCTGTTAAAAAATAGATTAAAATGCCAACTGTCACCAGATTTGGAATAATTTACCATGGAAGATGGAAGAGAATAGAATGGGGTCACACGTAAAAGAAGCCCTGCCACAGCTTGACGATAGGTTTACACAATCTGTTCGATTTTCACCTGGCGTCTCCACCAAATACTTTTGACCATAATCTCCCAAAGCATCCATCAACTTATTCCATGTGCATTGAAAACAGCAAAGTGCAAATTTTAATTCATTATTTGTTTGTATGCGTACTTGTTATAGCGCCCCTTCAAGCTCTCTACTGAGAGGCGCTCCCGACTGCAGAGCGGACACTGCATCAGAGTTTCACGCCGAAGCGCTGAGCAATTGCGAGTGAAGGACTTGCCCAACGTCCTTACGCGGCGACTTGAGGTGGATTCAAACCTCGAACCTTCCGGCTTCAAGGCAACGACACCATCACTACACCACCGCGCCCCACAAATCATATTAGACCGGTCAGGTCCAAGCCATGACCAGCCAATGAAAACCCAACAGGCATGGACGACCACACATGGGGCAAGAATGGCACTCCCTCCCTAGAAAACTGACACCCACTTTTTAACTATTTTCTGGATTTTTAACACTTTTCTGCACTGTAGCACTAATTATAATTATATGGAGTGAAAATGAGAAATGTACATTTAGAAACCACTATGATAAATGCCCATATATACAATGTATATTATACATATATATATATGGGTATTTTACATATATAATTTTATATATTATTTATACCCAATTTCCTGCTTTTCATTTTGAAGCTCTTGCTAAAAATCGAACGGTGACTAGTGAATTTTGCCCACTTCTGCAAAAGTAAATGTGGATGCCCCACGCTGACAGGTCAACAGAAGGACCAGACAGAACCACTCCCAGATCAGCAAATAACAAGCACTTTCAATAGCCATCAGACATTAATTGTGGTTCCAGATGTTTCTTACAAACAATCAGACAATTATGCAGTTGCCCCAATACATGTTCAAGCGACTAACATATTGAAAATAATGCACCAGCAATGTCCAGCATAGATAAACCACTCCATGGAGGTTTAATTTCTGCACCAGTATAATAGCAAGCGAACGACTGATGCGATGATTGGCTAATTGAATGAATGACTAAACCGGCCATCAGTAGAAAAAATCTACTATGACCTCTACTGCACTAGACTGAAGTGCCTCATTACGTGGGTCGTGATTTCTAGGAATTGGAGAACCGCTTCCTCCAACTCATTCGCTCGGACTACTCCACTGAAAATATATCTCCATCAATATTTTGTTCTTCATTCCCACCTGCTTATAATGCATTAGTTCCATCCGACAAGTGCATAATTGTGCAGGTTTGCAGCGTCTGCTAACGTATTTGCATGACTTTAAGACTTACGGTTTATACGAATTTTCACTCGAGATCACTCGCAAATGACCCATCTGACTACCAATCAAACAGAAAGGGTCCATGCAAAAAGTTTCCAAGTTTTTATGATGGCCATGGATCACTAAATGATTAATAATAAATTATCACTGCCTTGGAATGTTGCATCTTAAGTTTTCAGCATATAATTATACTCTCAATGTTTTTTGGCAGAGGTCAGAACAGTGAATTACCGAGTTTTTGCATGGATCCCCTTCAGTAACACGGTCATTCAAGAGACAGGTTGAGAGCATCGCAAAAACACACTCACAATTGTCACAAAACTCACAAAAATCTCAATGACTATCTGAAAGCATCAAAAATGAAGCATAAACCTAAAGGAAAACAACAAATTTCCTCAAATCAGTAATAACTCGACTAACCAATTAAGACAATTAACTAGCTTGCACACCAATTAATTACTAGTCACTCTGGCTCAAGTACCGGTATTGTACTTAAAAAATTTACAATCAATTTTTAACCTTGAGAAATCATTTCACGGAGATTTAACAGATCTGTGTCACAATGTGTAAGCCTAACCATCAGATCAGTGAATATATAATCAGTCAATTTTACATTTTGGGTACAAAGTTACCAAAATTTATTCAGATGAAATCACAGTACGAAGTGACAAGTGCAGAATCAGTACAGGTCAAAGAATCGTTTTTCAGCCTTGAATAAAATGCTACAGGAGAGAGAAAGTGTAAGCAGGCATGCTGAGTTTGACACGTGAGGGGATGACCAAACTGGCAGCGAACTATCCTTTCGAAGAGCTGATGCAGTGTAGATGAAGGAGCAGTTGAAGAATTTCAAAGAAACATTAGGCCCAAGATTCCAGCTTGAAAATAAGAACTGGCTGGTTGGAAAGCAGAGCAGTGAGGTACGGTGTTGCACATGGTTCTGAACAATTTAATTATCACTTTTTATTCTCCCATTTCAAAATAAACTATCACCAGTTTTTCATATCCATCCTTCTGCTGAAAGTTATCAATTACTCATTTGTAGGTAACCAGTATTATCCAACACACCAAAATAAATTAAAAGAATGTAAAAACCCGAAATCGAATTGTTAAATGCCGAACATTCATTAATTAGTGTAAACCAGATACTTTTCATCACACAATTCTCTAATCACTGTCTAACAAATAAACAAATCAAAACAATAATAAATATTGAAAAACATTTGTGTGCAAACTATTGTCAATCATTAATTTACAAATATTTATTGTGTGCCAAGTACCATCTGCCTGGCTGATGCAGCCTTCATTTAAAAAAGAACTCAAAATGCTTCCGTACAACTGTAGATATGTGTAAGCTCATAACGTTTGACATAGAATAGGAACGTGCCAGCACATATCCCGGGGCATGCAGCACATGTTACACGCAGGCACCAGGACGGAGAAATATGATTGTAGGCACAACATTGTCACAGGATGAAGCCGCTACTTCTGTGTAGTCACAACAACAGACACTGCAAAGAACAAACAGCACAGAATAAGATCAGATACAAAGTTGAAACTGCACTAGTTAGTGTACATCTGAATTATAACAGTACTCTTCAGACTTTAATGGTAAGAGTGTACTAAAATTGACCAAAAAACCAATGCAGTTTATCAATAGAGGACTAAAATACACAAATTCTATGACATCTGAAGCATATACCGTAAAAATTAAATTGGGTAACACCATCAGCACAACCTGTGGCCTTTTTAGATTTGCCCTTCAAGACTTTGCACCAACATACAGCATACAATAATAATAATAATAACATTCATATTTATTAACAAGTTAACTAACAAACTGCAGCATGCAACATTGATCAATACAAATGTCAAGATCTTATTGAACACACGTCTTAACAGCCTGATAGACACATACTCATCCTACAGTCGCTTCAGGGCGTTGAAGACTGAGTCAACATAGAAGGGCAACGCGCCTCGAACCGTATCGTTCAAGATCTGTTTGTTCTATAGCATAGCAATAGTGCTACCATTTAACTATCTCCCCTTCCAGAGTGGTCTGAATTTAGTTGAAAAAAGTTGGTACACAGTAAAGTGTTTTCCAACTCAATATACCTGACACTGCATCTGTAGATGTAAATTTCCAGCCTAGTCAAATGTAACAAAATAGGAAATCGCTGATTTGAAATTTATAATGCATAATTAATACACTGTCCCATCACAATTTACTCAGAGCTGCCCACTCAGCAATACAAAGAAATCTCTAATAGTCCACACATGCAGAAATAAGGACTGCTTTCATTTTATGGTGCAAAGTTCTTTGGTTCAATTCATGGTGGCACATACTTTACATAGCTGAAATACATCAAGCTGACCACTTCTTATATAGTAACAGAAATATAATATGGAGAACCATGCTAAATATAATTATTCTTTACAAGCGCAGCAGTAAATAGTTAAATGTATCTTACTGGACAGAGGTGATGCAATTGGTAATTATTAACCAATAACAACACAGAAAAGAATTACAGAAACAACTTACCGATAATGATTATAATGATGACAATAATTATGACGATTAGAATAATCCACATCTAAAAAAGGAAACAATAGGAATAAAATAATTATGACAATTAGAATAATCCACATCTAAAAAAGGAAACAATAGGAATAAAAATTTGAACTTAACCACACAAAACACTAAATAAATTACCAAATTATTTTAAGTACTTAATTAAATCTGATGCAACTGCCATACACAAATAATTTACTTAAATTCAAAGAAACTCTATTTATTATATAGACAAGTAGGCATTGTTTAAATTAGCAAATTAACAACAATACTATTACAAATACAATAAACAGCAATTTACCTAAAAAGAGTATATGCAAAATATAAATAATTAAAGTCACCTCTATATATTAAGCAAAGTATGTAAGTAAGTGTGTACTTTATAGAGCCGCCTGCAAATGCACTTCGGAAAAAATAATACTAATAAATAAATCAAATCAAAGATATCGTTATAAAAGGTTAAACTGATTCAGTAAGCCTCAGCACATTTGAAAAGCTAAGATAAAAACTGAACTGGTGACATGTTACTTATCTTTTCAGCAGTGGCTTATGAAGAATTAAGCATGAGGAGCGTGGAATCAGTCTCACCTTAAGGTTCTGCCACCAGTACTTCCGTTTGATCCGAGTGGCTGTGGCTGCAAACTGCTGTGAATCGCTTTGTAGGGCATCTAGTCAGACAACAAAAATCAGGATGCATATATGCATACAGGGTGGGCGAAAAAAGTAATCCCCTATGGTTTTTGCCAATTGTTTGGCCAGAAGTGGAGATTTTAAAATAATTCGGTACTGGTATTTAGCAAGGAAGCACAGATAGCTAGCTAATCCTGTAACAAACTGGTCAAAATAATATCCATACCCTGCGAGTCATCAAATGCTGGCAGTGCCAAGGAGAGGGAAATTAATGTCTCTCCATGTTCCACATTGGACATGTATCGGTAATTGTACTTTCCCTTTGAAAAATCAGCCTCTATTGTTTGCACCAAACAGTAAACGAAGGACCACAATGAACCAGTCAAGGGTGCTTACTTATGCCTTGTAACTCACACCATAAAAAACACCGCATTCACATCAACTTACAGTCAACCAATTTGCAAGATGTGTATACCTGTCATGTATACGTTGGTTGCAAACTAAACTAGATATGATTCACTGATTGAGTAACTCATGCCATACTGATACTTCAATGAAGCAGCTCATTAATTAAGTATGGCAAATTTACAGTAGTCAATGTAAGCAACAGATCGTAAAAATTACCGGCACGATTGTCAAGGTCTGTCAGTTTCTCATCTCTCTCCAACACCTTCTCCATATTGGCTCGCATAATGACAACCACCTGTAAACAGAAACAGAAAAGTAGAAAACAAAAGATCATAATATGTATTATGCATCATCAATGTCTGAAACTGGTCATTTTTGCAATGATGAGTGCAACAAAATTATTTTGAAAAAACTATCAATAAAGAAGTAAAGTCTGCAACATATGAAGTAAAAATTAAAAATGACTTAGGAATGAAGTGAACATAGAAGTCGTGAAAAAATAACGTTAACTAATAATTTTTAAAACAACAAAACTTACAAATAAAGAAACAATTCACGTGCACTACACAACAAACCAAAGAAATAGGAAAGTATAACACCCCTTGCAGCTGGAAGATAAGTGGGAACAACACCAATGTGACAAAGAGGCTTATCAGACTGAGTCAAATTCAAATATAAAGCAAGAATTTATTTGTTTTCATATATGAAACCGAGGCAAAATAAAAAGCAATGAAACAAGTTGAAAAAATATAATAAAAATAAACATTACAAGGCATAAATACAAAGTTCTAGAAACCTATACCTGGTATATACAAAGGATGTTATAGTCAACATGAGTTTTCAATAAATGAAGACATGACGCAATGAGCAAAAACATTGACCAAAATAATGTGAAAATAACAACATAACACAAACGTTACACATATCAAACCACGGTTGCTTGAAAAACAGGTTGACCAATCACCTGAGCATGTATTTAGTCAGGTCTATATCGACTGGAACATAGTAATTCAGGACTAACCTCGTCAACCTTGGCCTGGGCTTGTGCAACGCCTGAATTGCCATCTGCACGACTTGTTGAACTAGAAGCATATAATAAACAATGAGCATTATAAGCTAAAAAATCTGGAAAAGATTATCTAATGGTATTACAAGTCTGACAATTTGCCATAGTTGAACAAAATCAAAGTCTTAAGCAAATATGTTGTCTGAACTAGTCCGTTCAGTCTTACATGGTCCTACTCCACTTGATGATCCTCCAAGATCATAAATCCTAGATCATAGTGTATTGCATTGTATCAATAAATTTATAGATTGCCTATCACAGTGCAGAGGCGCTCCCAATGACACTGAGCCCGGGAAAAGAAAGTAGTTTTGAGATAGATGGTCCTACTTAAACAAATTTTCTCCCTCAAGGCTACAATTAAATTATCAAATCAACTCGTTTAGATCAGGATACAATTCACATTCAGAAGTGAGATCTCCTAATTTTAGCAAAAAATAAAACTATTACTAATGCACACTGTTCATTATTTGGAAACAAAAAAACAAAACATGAAACATGATATATTTTATTGTCACAATCAAGGACACATTTCGTAAGCAATGTCTCTCCTCATTTAGTGACCGACATCATAGATTAAGTTAAGTTAGCACATCTAACACATTTTATTTAAAGCTGTGTAGTGACTGCCTCCGTAATGCCCCGAACAAATATTGTCTGTTTAAGTTGCGCCTGTGTCAATTTAATTACAAAAAATAAAGTAATAAACGAATTGATTGATTGAACAATCGATTAAATAAACGTATCTGGATAGATTTTTGTGGATGCTAAACAAATTAACTGACGAAAATAAAATTTAATGAACGTATACAAACTTATGTGTGGACTTAATGACATGCCATTTTAAACCTCTTAAAAATATCACAAGCTCTAGCATTATATACACAACTAAAATGCTAACCATTAATGAGTACAATTAACTAATTAATATTTGTCTAGATCAACAAATCAACTGGTAGGCATGCTGTGCACGATAATCTTTGCTTACCTCTGTGGCCCAGCCTGAGCGGGTCTGAACTCAACTACAGCAGACCTATAAACAGCAAGTACATAAGTGAGTAATTCACAGCATTCTGCAATAAATTGTTTTATTATAAATTTATTTTACTGTGTAGCTCTTAACCGAACTCCACGCATGAGATTGACGCAACACATATCAAAGTCATTTTAAATATGACACGAAAAATATATATAAGAGAGCAGAGAACCATGCAAGTCTTCATGGGTCACGTATGAACACCCTATTGAATTGAACACCCTGTTACTTTACGCTGCATTATATGCAGCATCATGAGTGGATATTGCAACATGGAGGAAAAGAACATTTTGAGCAGCCCTTAGGAAAGGAAATTTTTAAAAACTGGCAATGGTCTCTGGAGCACCACATGTTCCAGCGACAAACCGCACGTCATCAGTGACAAAAATCACGAAATTCAAGACATCAATATTTAGGTAATCTATCGCTCCAACATTCTAAATTATTCACCATCGCCTGGGCAATAGCGATGGTGGCACACAAATTGGATTGATAAAAAGAATTCTCGCCCAATAGAAGTCAGATTAATGCAAATAATCTTTATTCAAATAAAAGTGGGGAAAACCGGCTTTTTGTGTAGGAAATTATTAGATTGTTGCCGGATTATTATTTGCAATCAGTCTAAATTCTAGTTTGGCCAGAATCGTTGTAACAAATCAAGCTTCTATTTAGGCAAGAATTCATTTATTATGAATCTCGCTTCTATTTCAGCAATTATTTTTCATCAACATAATTCTATTTAATTAAACAATATTGTTCATCAATCCAACTTCGATTTATGTGAAATTGATTTCATAAATCCCATTTATACCTTATTAAAAATTATTTTCATCAATTCTACTTCTATTTAGCAATAATTCTTTTCATCAACCCAACTTCTATTCGGCCAACGCTGAAACCCATGCAAAAATAATTTTCGACGCTAAAAGCCTGTTTCACCAGAAGTGGAATTGGTGAAAAGGTTGTTGCTGAAAGTGGAAACACTGGTGAAAAATAATTTTTTTAAAGTAGAAGTTGGACAGATACAAAAATGGCTGCTATTCATATAGAAGCTGAATTTATTAAAACGAATTCCTGAATAAACGGAAACTAGATTGGAAAGTAGAAGTCGAATGGATGAAATATTATCATGCTACGCCAGTCGAATATTTTAGAACGCTAAAGCGATATAGATTACCAATAATATAACAGTACTGTGGTTGACGCCTACACTTTTTCATTTTTGATCACAAAGTCAAAGTTCTAACACAAAATCGCTTTACATAAACACCTTTAAAATGTTAGAGCCAATAATATCAAAGAATACAGAGGTTCTTTGTTGTATTGAATAAAAAAAACTATCGTTAAGTATGACGAAGTTGTTCACTTTAAATGACTAGTCGCGTCATGCCACCTAGGCGCGGTAGAATATACCGGAATATCTCTCTTACAATCAGATTTAAAACATTCTGCGAATCCTATCCGCTGTTTAACAGGTTTAATTAGTTAAACGAAAACAAGATAGAAATAACGTTATTACATTTTGCGTTTCTACTTCAAAGTTAAACACTTAATAATTAATCATCGACTTGTTTTGATCTTGATAAGTAAATTTACGTGATAAAGGTGTACCATGAAACTTGCATTAAGTTTTGTAGCGCATTTCAGAGGTGAGACTTTTTAAGTAAGTAAGTAAGTTAGTAAGTAACTAAGTAAGTAAGTAAGTAAGTAAGTATTTTCTTTATTGAACCGCCTGCACACGCGCTGCGGGAACAATGGACAAGAACAGAATGGACAAGAACAAACATGCACAATCACAACAAATAGAAATATGCAAGTCAATAAACATATTATACAACTACACAATAAGCATGTTATGAACTATAGGCCTACATGAGAGAACTAAAGCTGGACAGGAAAAAGTATTGTCACTTGAATAGCATCCGTGTTATAAAGCCACATCTGGTTAATGCGTCTGCTTGAGGAATCTCACGGTTATGAAAACGAGGACGAAGTGAGTAGGTAGCATTTTTAATGGGAGATAATAGAGGACCAAGGACGTGGCTTTGACTGTGGCGTACAGAAGAGAAGAGGGAGGAATCAGCATGAGCACATACAATGTAGGTCTTCGAACGACTTCTGTCACTTGAATAGCATCCGTGTTATACAGTCACGTCTGCATGAGGAATCTCGCGGTTATGAGAACGAGGACGAAGTGATTAGGTAGCATTTTTAATGGGAGATAATAGAGGACCAAGGACGTGGCTTTGACTGTGGCGTACAGAAGAGAAGAGGGAGGAATCAGCATGACCACAGAGGTCATCGAACGACTTCTGGTCGGCAGGTAGAAAGTTGAGCCGCACCATTTTCCGTATTATTGCATTAATACGCGCGCGCTGACCTGAATCAGCAAAGCCAAACCAAGCAGAGGAGGCATACATAAGGCGAGCCAATGTGGTGGCCTGAACTACATCATGTTTATTTTAAAATTATTTTTAATTAAGACCATTAATTGGCAGTGAAGTCTTACAATATCGAACGTCATAGGTAATAGGCCTAGTTGAAATTGTGGATCTGTGCATATAGGTAGTCCAGTACGACACCTATGGCTGAAATTGTTTGTTAAAATTTATTTTGTGGACTACCTGCTTATATTGGATTTCTATTATATATGCATGCATTGACATTTTTGTTCACCTACTCTGCGTCCTACTCTGAAGTCATAGCCTCTAAGCTATACCCTCTACTATTACTTGTTTCAGTCACCTTTTTTTTTCTCTTTCCTAGCTCTACACTTGTTTCCTCCCCTCTCTATTCCGCTTATTTAGTGCTTTCCACCATCTTGATTCAAAATCTCTGTCTATGGTGACCCAGGTCTAGCGGGATCACTCCCTTTCTGGGTTACCCATTCTCAGGGATCTCGTACTTAATAGTTATTTTATTCTGACTTCTATTTTTTATTGCACACTATTATACTGTCATTTTCTATGTTGTTCTGTTTTTTTCTTGATCTCTGTGAATAAACAAGTTTTTGATTTTGATTTGATTTAATAATATTGTGACTAAACTAAAGACAAAAACGGCGATTAGTAGGTTGGAATCTTCTAATAAAAAAAAAACTTAGGCCTAGTTTAAAGTTTTGGCAGATTGCAATCTCTAAAAAAATCTGCTGCATATAACTGCACTGTGTGTTAAAAGCTGTTCATTTAGGCTAGATAGGTCTACTGTACAGACTCTACACACATCGGCTACGGTAGGCCTACTAGCCTATCATCCAAAAGAGGAACTACCGACCATTGGCTATTTAAACTAGGCCTACTGAAATTACGTGAAAGGATCGACGGATAGCATAGGTCTACGCAGGTCTAAGTGCGTATTTCCCTTTCAAGTAGGCCTACTGTTGTAATTGAACCACCGTGAACGTTCGATGTTCGCCCTTTCGATTGTCGCCCTTTTGTTAGCTTGCCCTTTTGATCGGCGCTCTTTCGAACAGTCACCTTTATGATCGGCGCCCCTTTGAACTCGCCCTTTTAATGGTCGCCCTTTCGAAGTCGCCCTTTTGATAGGATAATCTATCTAAAATCACTGCTCTAGTTCGCAATTTCAGCCATAGGTGTCGTACTGGACTACCTATATGCACTAGAGCTATCCGGGGAGGATGGAATATACCGAGTACAAAGTATCCGGGGGAGGAGAGGGAGACTAAATCATTCGATCCCAATTATTGAGAAATACTTATAATTGATAAATTTATGCTGTAAACAAAATTTTAAGTGACTCTAATTGTTTTGTGTCCTAAGTAAAAGTAGCCTAATGTTCAAAGCAAGTAGCCTAAGTGGGATTTTGTTAGTGACTAAAAAATGTTCTTAAGTGTGCTAAATCTTCTAAGTGTTCTAAACGCAAAGCAACCAAAATTATCTAGTAGGAATAAACATACCTGTTGGTGTCATTGCTCAAAACAAAGCAAATAGAAGTTAATGTGCAAAAACTAAACACGCGGAAGTGACTTTTTTCAGATTCTCTTCATTTGGGGCTATGATTATTAATGGTATACCGTATAGGGCCTACTCTATTTCGTGACACCTGCGAAACAAGAACTACATTGCACCACGGGTATCCAGTCACCCCGCGTCTCCGCTCTGCACAGAAGGGTGCTCTTGGCTCCATTTGCGGTAACTGCAACTACGCAAAATCGAGTCTTATTCGCGGTGGTCCAGTGGTCTGGAATGGGCTCCACAGGAGCTGTGAAGTTCGCCCCCTCTCTGATCGTGCGCCTAGTCTGGCACCACTGGGAGGGATCCCCATGCGTCCGTCCTCCATCTCTCCCCAGTCCGCCATTCCATCGCCCGACCCGAAAAAGGGGTTGGCCCCAGTTGAACTTCGTTGTATTTCCAGAGATGGCCAACGGGGGTGCTAGGTCCCGCTGTTTGGTGTACCACCCCTGGTCCTACGGTCAGGGCCCTACTACTCTCCTCTCCCTACTCATTGACAAGGTGCTACCGAGCTTTGGCGCGGAAGAGCAGTGCTCTACGACTGTTTTCTTTCACAGCTTGGGTCCGTTTAACCTCCTCCTCCTTTGTCCTCGTCCTCCTAGATTTCCTCGCCGTCTTACCCTAACGTCCTCTACATTCCTTCGTCTCACAACCTGTCTTTCATCTCATTTAGCAATCAAGTCGTACACTGGTCTCATTCGTCCCTCACGTCGTCCTAAAGTCCTCTCCGTCATTAAACTACTCAGTCACTAAATACAGAATTATCAGACACAGTATTTGAATAGCTTTCGCTATGTATCTTCAACATGCAACGTACAATAATTCCACAAAATACATTATAGCGCTAGAATATCTTAAAGGCTAAAAATACACACTCGCTCATTCATTCATACGGCTTAACTAAGGCAGCAACAGATAAGTGGGAAATTTCATGTACGGGTTTTCCCCAATATATAATCAACACTCTATTAGACCTCGTTGCTAATAGACACCTACCCGGCTGCATTCCCCGTTCCATTGTCTTCCACGTATCTCGATTTCAATGTCCTCGTTCTTCAGTTGACTCGCTGAGTTTCCTTCCTTTGTTCCATAGCTTCCAGTGTAACTCAATCTCGATCCTTTTCGTCGTTCGATTCCTTCGTAGCTTCGTTCGTTTCGTTTCCTCATCTCCGTCGGCTCTAGACTTCTTCGTCGTAGAAAAGCGCACAGTCTTCAACGTCACTCTGCTCCATAAACATCGCAGACGATCCCGATCCGTTTGATCCCAAAATAATCTGCTTCACTTCTCTCGTGGACTGTCTTTCCACGAAATCCTCTAAATCCTCAAATACTCAAATCTCAATCCTCGTGGAATGTCACCTCACGGCAATCCTCTAAATCCTCTATTTCCAGTAACGCTTCCGATCCAGATCCGTTTGATCCAAGGTCGACGTCGTCACTGCTTCTTTAACTTCGCGGCCACTTCCTCCCACGAAATCCCGAGGTCCTCATCGTCGTAGAACGTTCATCCACGAAGTCCTCTGCTCCTCTACGAATCCTCTGCTCCTCCGGAACGTCTCTACGAATCTCTAAAACATCGTCCTCACTCTGCGGAATTACTCGTCGCATAATCATCACGAATCTCCAGCTCCTCTACTAGTCTTTAACGCCGTCCGGATCCGTTGCTCTCCGGACGCGGCGGGCCGAACATCACAACATCTCCGTGGAAATCGAACGAGCACAACGTAAAAGGCTCCGTCGACTCTCCTGATCGAACACAACGTGAAAGGCGTGAAAGGCCTCTTCTTCTCGGAAAGTCCCTCCACGAAATCTTTAGCTCCTCTACAAATCTTTAACGCCTCCCTGGTCCTTTATCGCCAGAGCACGGCGGGCCGTAAGTCACATCATCTCTACGATCGAACACAACGTGAAAGGCGTGAAAGGCGTGAAAGGCATTCGTCTGGTAGCGTCACTCTCTTTTATACTCTCTTCCCTCAGCTCTGTCTATTTCATGATGTCTCTCTGGTTGTCTGTCTGCGTCTCCTTGAAACCTGTGCCTGTGTTTCTGTCCGTATGCCACGCCGTCGACGTATAAAGACGCCGAGGCCTCCAATGCAGGTGCAAGTTCTCTCTTCGTCAGCGGTCCATTAAATCAGGTGTAAGTTCTCCACTTGCAGCTGGGCCTACTTAAGCAGGGCGCAGTTCTCACACATATTACTCACACTCATACATACATATACTCTCATAACCATACACGCAGTTAACTTATAATCGATGTCACCTTGGCGCTGTATAAATGGGACCCTACCTCCTCACAATACCCCCTCCTATCAAATTCCGATGTATGAGGTACGATTATATTGACTGCGTGTACACAATAGTTAGGCCTAGTCTAACCATTCATCAAAACAGTCATACCTTATGCAGTAAAATGCAATCACAACAATCTAAATCTAGTACATAGCAATATAACATGTCAATGTCTTCTGCTAGTATGCAGTCACTAATCGCCTTATAATATTCTCGCTAGTTCAATCAGCGTTAATTATCCGATAATGATCATCAATAGCCTCCTCCTTACTAATCAATGTCGCAATCGATACTCTAATAATGCAGTTATACTTCTTCAAATCTTTTAGACTAATAGTTCAATGTCTTTCACAATCACTTAGGCATACAAAAAAAATAGCGCAACAACAATTCACAATGCAATTTAAATACAACAGACAACGGTTGAGCATTTCTATAGCTCTCTTCTGTCGTCTCTCCTTCTGCTGAACGTTTTCCTCCTTCTCCTCCGTCGTCGTCTACGTGCATCCTCGTTTCTCCATCCGTTCATCCTCGAAGCCATAGAAGTCCCTGGCTGCTGAGGATCTCGTTCCTCGCAGCGTCGTCCGTTCGTCAGACTTCCGGTTGACGACATCGCTCCTTCTCCGCTCCTCCTCCGTCGAACAGTGAAGCACCTGGCTGCTTCTCCCGCATTCGTCGCATTCGTCCGTCCATCCGTGTTGTCGTTGACGCCCGTTGAAGCGTCGCAGAGAATGGCTAAGTCCGTTTTTCCCATTATAATATACGACCGTTTTATCCGACTGTTTTTACTCGTGTGCAGGCGTTTGTATTTTCGACGACAGTTTCTGAACAGTTTCTGAAGTAGTCTTATTATTGGTTTCGCTTCCCGTAGTTTCGTTGCAATCGACATTGAATCCATCGTCCCCGTTCCAGTTGGAAAGTAAGCCCCAGATGTCATCGCTACATTACTCGCAGTATGACCAGATTAACGTGTGTTGGTGGCGGTAGCCTGTACTCAGTACGCCCTCTTGTGAATGCATTGGAAACATTCGCATCATCGCTCAATGGAAACCCATAATTATACCCAAAATTTTGATCTAGCTGCCGTAGTTAATGTTATGCTCAACATCATCAAAAACAACATCATCATCATAATCATAACACATACGTTAATCAAATCTTAATAGTCTCTTGTCTTCTCGTCTGATAGTCGTATTATTTCCATGTCTGTTTTTTTGATTACAGTCGTATATCCTTCCTCATTCGTTCTGTTCCTTCGTAAAAATCATCTATCGATTCTTAATCATCGTTAATCATCCTTAATCATCCCGGGTCATCTCTAATCTTCCTTAATCATCCAATCTTAAACTACTCAACTCCTAAACTACTCAAATCTTCCCAGATCATCTCACCCCTAAATTACATCAATCCTTAATCTTCCTTAATCCTCCTTAATCATCCTTAATCATGATTATCCCATCCTCGTCGCCATTGTGAAGTTCTAATCCCATCATACGTCGGCATTTTGACATTCCTTCGTTTTTTACGCGTGAGCGCCCGAGTGGGGCGCGGAAGTACATATCGTCCTACGACTGTTTTCATTACCAACTTGCAACCTGTCTCTCAACTCATTTAGCAATCAAGTCGTACACTGGTCTCATTCGTCCCTCACGTCGTCCTAAAGTCCTCTCCCTCATTAAACTACTCAGTCACTAAATACAGAATTATCAGACACAGTATTTGAATAGCTTTCGCTATGTATCTTCAACACGCAACGTACAATAATTCCACAAAATACATTATAGCGCTAGAATATCTTAAAGGCTAAAAATACACTCTCGCTCATTCATTCATACGGCTTAACTAAGGCAGCAACAGATAAGTGGGAAATTTCATGTACGGGTTTTCCCCAATATATAATCAACACTCTATTAGACCTCGTTGCTAATAGACACCTACCCGGCTGCATTCCCCGTTCCATTGTCTTCCACGTATCTCGATTTCAATGTCCTCGTTCTTCAGTTGACTCGCTGAGTTTCCTTCCTTTGTTCCATAGCTTCCAGTGTAACTCAATCTCGATCCTTTTCGTCGTTCGATTCCTTCGTAGCTTCGTTCGTTTCGTTTCCTCATCTCCGTCGGCTCTAGACTTCTTCGTCGTAGAAAAGCGCACAGTCTTCAACGTCACTCTGCTCCATAAACATCGCAGACGATCCCGATCCGTTTGATCCCAAAATAATCTGCTTCACTTCTCTCGTGGACTGTCTTTCCACGAAATCCTCTAAATCCTCAAATACTCAAATCTCAATCCTCGTGGAATGTCACCTCACGGCAATCCTCTAAATCCTCTATTTCCAGTAACGCTTCCGATCCAGATCCGTTTGATCCAAGGTCGACGTCGTCACTGCTTCTTTAACTTCGCGGCCACTTCCTCCCACGAAATCCCGAGGTCCTCATCGTCGTAGAACGTTCATCCACGAAGTCCTCTGCTCCTCTACGAATCCTCTGCTCCTCCGGAACGTCTCTACGAATCTCTAAAACATCGTCCTCACTCTGCGGAATTACTCGTCGCATAATCATCACGAATCTCCAGCTCCTCTACTAGTCTTTAACGCCGTCCGGATCCGTTGCTCTCCGGACGCGGCGGGCCGAACATCACAACATCTCCGTGGAAATCGAACGAGCACAACGTAAAAGGCTCCGTCGACTCTCCTGATCGAACACAACGTGAAAGGCGTGAAAGGCCTCTTCTTCTCGGAAAGTCCCTCCACGAAATCTTTAGCTCCTCTACAAATCTTTAACGCCTCCCTGGTCCTTTATCGCCAGAGCACGGCGGGCCGTAAGTCACATCATCTCTACGATCGAACACAACGTGAAAGGCGTGAAAGGCGTGAAAGGCATTCGTCTGGTAGCGTCACTCTCTTTTATACTCTCTTCCCTCAGCTATGTTCTGTCTATTTCATGATGTCTCTCTGGTTGTCTGTCTGCGTCTCCTTGAAACCTGTGCCTGTGTTTCTGTCCGTATGGCACGCCGTCGACGTATAAAGACGCCGAGGCCTCCAATGCAGGTCCAAGTTCTCTCTTCGTCAGCGGTCCATTAAATCAGGTCTAAGTTCTCCACTTGCAGCTGGGCCTACTTAAGCAGGGCGCAGTTCTCACACATATTACTCACACTCATACATACATATACTCTCATAACCATACACGCAGTTAACTTATAATCGATGTCACCTTGGCGCTGTATAAATGGGACCCTACCTCCTCACAGAGCTATGCGTGCTTCCTACGGCTCTTACGGAGGTCTTTCAAAAACTTAAATCAAAATTGCTCTTTGCCGTATTAGAATCCGAGCGATCCCCTTGAACAGTGGTTTAAGTGGTTTGGGTGAGCAGTGGGAACGCTGATGAAGAATTGCATTGAAATGCATGTGTTTTGACGTTCCATCATGATGAGCAGTGGGAACGCAAGTCAAGCATTTCGAGAGCAGTGGGAACGCCGTTCTCACGCGTTCCCACCCACTTTAAACCCTGCCCTTGAAGAGGCGCAGTAGAAATTCTTGAGTGACTTGATTAGAATTTATGATAGCCTAGGTTACATCATAACTACATTATGCCAAAGTTGCTGTAAAACGGGCGATCGCAATGGACAGTTCGAGGACATAAACTTTGAACGTCTTAACGAATCAAAGCGGCCATAAATTTACAGCAACGAAAAGTTGCGAAATAACAGATCACGCAGGGCGTCGTAGGCCATAGGCCCTTAACAAGAAAGGGTCGTATATAGGTATGCAAGAAATATTGTTCACGAAATCAGCGACTTAAACAGAATTCCCCATACTTCAGCTTTATTCACAATATACTTGAAAGAATATACCGTAATAATGTATGTATACATGCTTTTATGTGTGCAAGTATGTATGTATGTATGTATGTATGTATGTATGTATGTATGTATGTATGTATGTATGTATGTATGTATGTATGTATGTATGTATGTATGTATGTAGTATGTAGGCTAAGCCTATACATACTTATTTATGTAGGCCTATGCAGAACCTATGTATGTAATGAATGCATATGTAGGGTTGTAGGCCTATGTATGTATGTATGTATGTATGTATGTATGTATGTACATATGCATGTAGTATGTATGCATGTATGTATCCGCAAATCAGACGAAAAAACCACGGCACAAGTTACATAGCGACCCAGATGCTTCAAGATGTCATGATGTGGAGCAGACATGCACAGGCCGGTCAGGACAGACCAGTGGAGAGAGTCGGGGGAGAGCGTGGGACACATACGGGCATTGACCCAGGTTGTCCTTCATGCCTCTCTCCCAATATTCTCTTCAATCAGACAAGGTGGTCTAGCTGCTCCAAGATGTTAATGGTATGGACCTGCTGACCGGACCGGTTGAAGCTGGGCAACATGATGCGAGACAGACTCAGACAGAGAGTGGCGTCGGACCCCTACAGGCTTTTAGCCCAAGGATTTTGATGATGATGATGATGATGATGTACATATGCATGTAGTATGTATGCATGTATGTATGCATGGTTACAAAATTGTAAAATATTATGTCTGCACCGCTGTAACAATCCGCAGATGGCTTTTAGTCGGTCAATAATACCCGATCGAAAACCTAAAAAAACTTTTACGCTGTTTGCACAAAGGTGATTGCTGGAAAATGAAAGAACCCAGAATTTATAAAATACTGAGATTGCGATTTAAGAATACAATGATGATGCTATTCAAAATGGCGTCCGAGTGTCAGAATGGAGGCTGCAAGACTTATATTCTGGCCTCGAATCCTTCGGTAGCCAAATTATCGTCCTATTTGAAACCTAGGCTATATATTATATGAACGCAGAAAGAGTTCGTATTCAGTCTGGATCGAAAGTGAATTACAGAAACGGAATGTATATACAGAAATATCAGAATTAGTGTAGCCTATGCGTACACGCCGTATCAAAATCTGTCTGTATCAATCTACAACGTTTCCTGCCTGTACCCTCGAGCTATTTAAAGAGAACGTCGCCGGCTGTGTTTGTTTCTCTTGCGGTCCACCGGGCGCCATGTTGTAATAGTTCTTGAAGCGCATCTTATGTCTACCAGACAGAGCATTTCTTTACGGGATTCATTCGACTGCCCACCGGACAGTTATACGCCCTGGAGAAGTCGTAGGAGTTCGATAGAGGACCGATGACCCTGTTGCAAGACATAATATTTTATTCAGAATGAATTACGGAAAGTGTGTAACTTCCTCTGTTATAAAAATATTTTGCGAAGGCGCTATACAGATAAAATGTCATCCAATGTGATGGCATGTAATCAGGGAAGTATTTCGATCTCGCATTCAAATTGATCCTGTTTTTTTTTAAACCACTAGAAGCAATCATCGACAAATATCTGGGAAACATTATGGCATCAGTGTTATAAAAGAAGGAAGATGGTAGACAATGGATTAGATCAGATTAAATGTATAAGCAACCGGGGAGATGGTTGAATGGCAACACGATGACATGAGGATCAGAAGGCCGAGGGCTCGATATACGCTAGTCCATAAAATCAGTCATTCGTTCACTAGATGGCTTTGCTGAAATTATCAGTCGAACTGATGAGCGTCTTGAAGGTTGCCACACAGTTAAATTTAAATTCGATTCTTAACGAATTTCTAATCGTCTGTTGCTATTATAAAATGCAACATTACCACCGTTTATCAGTTTTAATCAATAAATAAAGACTATTCTTTTGTCTTTTGATGGCAGCAGGATTGGATTCGGGTGAACGTCAAGTTAGTGGCTATTCAGCGCGACACTAAGGCCGCAGACTCTAGAATGATGTAAAGGCGAAGTTGGGAACGTTTGAAAGGGGAATCAAGCTTAGCGAGCTGCTGATTAGAGAAATATCGTCTTGGACCATCACCTTATTGGTCCTGGGCTGTGTACTGAGGTCCTCAGTTTGTGTAGCGCCTCTTCATCTCGCATAATTCCACACCAAATCTGCAAAAATAACATTGACACTAGAAGTCAATCAAAAAACAATTACGTATACATTACATGTACACGTGGGTGTGTGATAATATTCATTCATTCAAGAATTTCCATCGCAACTCTTCCAGGATCTATTCAGAGGCGCTCCCGACTCTAGCATGAGAGGAGTACAGCTAGTTTTGAGCTGAATACAAACACTATCTTGGTAAGAGCCCATGCAGGAAGCAGGCTTCTGTTGCTGCCCATTTCTGCAGACCACTTGACCGTGACCCTCCATGGAAAAGACTCCATTCTGCAGAGTTGCAGTTCGCGCAGCGCAAATGGAACCAGGAGCATCTCTTCTGTGTATAGCTGAGGGGCGGTGACCCTGGACACCCGTGATCTACGACTCAAGAGACTGTTACAACAGTCTGCAGGGAAATTACCATTTTATTATCGCTTATGGATTCAGACTGAGCTATCATCCAGGATTTACTGGGATATTATATGTATATATATATATATATATAAATATCACTGTCAATATATCATACGTATATTATATTGTATCGCATGCATTATGTATGCGAGATTATACGAATTTACTATAGGTTTCCAGGAAGCCATGTTTTTAACGGTCTGTAAACATCGGTAGGATAATAATTCACTTATCTGCTATATATATATATATATATATATATATATATATATATATATATATATATATATATATATATATATATATATATATATGGTGGAATTTTAATCCCGTCAAGCATATACAACAGTGCACAGGAAATCAATGAGCACATGATTGCTGCTGAATGCTTTTGCAGTCAGTCTCTCTTGTATTCGTGTCTAACGGAGTACATTCTGTGGCGTCACCTGCCATGATATCATGGTAGCCTGATGAAGGAACTGTTTATTCACAAGATATGCACTCTACTATTCCACGAAAAACACTTCAATTCCTCGTGAGTTTATCAACAAGCCCTAATTTTGAAAATACATACATCGAAAGCTATGTACAATACATATATACATACGCATGCATATCAGGACTACTAAGGATTTAACCAACGTCGTAAGAACTAGACCAGAACTGGTCCAGAGACCTGGACGATGACGAGAAGGGGGAGGGATTACTGGAGAGAACGGAGATGAGAATGCTACGGTGGATACTAGGAATTTCGCTCAGAGACAGATACAGGAACGAGGACATCCGAAGAAAATCAGAGTAGCTTTTGTAACTGACAAGATATGAGAGGCCAGGTTGAGATGGTACGGTCATGTGATGAAAAGAGAGGAGAACAGCGGCATTAAAAGAAGAATCATGAAGGTGGATGTCTATGGACGACGCAGTCGGGGACGACAAAAGAAGAGATAGGAGGATGCGATACAGGAGGACATGAAGTACCTTAAACTGAAAAGTGAAGACACTGACTGAAGACAAAGAAAAGTGGAAGAGGAAGATCCAAGTGGCTGACCCCCCCTCCGTAGAGAGGGATTAATTCAAGCCTGAAGGAAAATAAGAAAAAGAAGATCCGAATTGGCGGCTTGTATACTGTAGCCAGAGTGAGAATTACCAGCGGAGTTGAGGGGTTCAACCCTTAGTTTCTCTTTAGATCCCATAGTAAATTCTTCACCGACATCCCATGAAGTTGAACATAAATCATCGTCCGACCCCAATCCCAAATACATTTTGGTATAATTCTCACACTGACTGCATGTATAGCGTCATCGTTATCGTAATCTCGATATACATACAGCGTGCAAAAGAATGAACCCGCGGTAATCAACTTATTCACTGGCTGTTTAGTCAAAACAAAAGCGATTGACGGGGCAAAATAGGTTGGATCGCTTCATATGCAGTTGAAAGTATGAATTCCGACTTCTCCAAGTCTCACAAAGACACAATCAGTCCAACTTAGATGTCGCCAAATTAGATGAAATGTGGCTCTGGGGCCGCATTCATGACGATATCTTAGCCAGATTTAGTCAGCGACTAAGACTTACGACATCGTCGTGATTACGGTCCCTGCGTGTTCTTACCTGTGCATAGTTCAAGAAGAACAGTTGATTGTGGGTTAAGTTGATGCCAGGCAGCGGTGGTTCCTGTCCGTTTCGCTTGACCCATTCCTGGTAGGCCTATAAGCAGACATAGAACACATCAGCAACACTTCGATAGGCTGTTTAGTCATTCATTAATTGCTATTGCGCCTCTTCAAGAATTGCTTCTGACTACAGCACAGCACGAGAGTACAGCACAGTTCTGAGCCTAATAAAAAAGCTTCAGTGAGAGTCCGAGGAAGTAGGCTTGAGCCTGTGAGCTTGTGAGCCTGTGAACCCATTTCCAAACCGCAGGGCCCGCCTTGCATGGAAAAGGTTCGATTCAGCATTATAACGTCAGTCTGTGCTATAGCAAAACCTGTAACACCCCTATTGTGTGCATGTATTTATGTATGTATTTGTGCATGCATATATGCTTTAAATGTATGTTGCCCCTGCACATCTAAACCTATAAAATCAAGATTGTAATGTGAGCTTGATAAAAAATCTCCTCATCCACGCGACCGATTTTTCCAAATAATTACAAAACAACTTCTAACCTCCCCATGACAACACTATCGGGATTCGCGATCCAAAAATATTACCTTTTGCCGAGCTTGAAAATTTAATTTTTCTATCCGAATCATAACACTGTTAAGACGCCATTATTTTGCTTTCAACCATCATCTTCAGCAAACATTGAGACCATCGATGCTATATTGGTGATTGAAACCAGTACATTAATGACGTCATGGCCGATTTTAAAATAATTATAGCGCGCTATTCCGTTAATTAATATCTGTGCTGGGTTGCACCGAAAACCTAAATTTCACGGGCAACCCGGGCACCACAAGTGGTTGGACTGGGCTGTGGCCGATGAAAGAAGGCGAGGTGAGAAGGGCGGCGTGGGAGCGGGGTCAGGCGTGGCGGGGGTATGAAAACAGAAATTTCCTGGGCGTGGGAGCGGCGTGAGTGGGAAGTGGGAACTAAAAACCGAAATTTCCCGGGCAACGCTGGGTAATTCAGCTAGTATAATATATGTATTTGGCATTTTTTGTACATAGGCTTATACATGTGTGTATACATAAATTATGCATTATGATGATTATGTATTCATGCACACTTGTAGGCTACATGTATGTATGTATGTATGTATGTATGTATGTATGTATGTATGTATGTATGTATGTATGTTTGTATGTATGTATGTATGTATGCATGTATGTATGTATGTATGTATGTATGTATGTATGTATGTATGTATGTATGTATGCATGCATGTATATACGTACGCACGTATGTATGGGGCTCGATACTGTCAAAGTCAAAACCGGCCTATCTTTTACGGGTGGACCAATTCAAAATGACGCTCGGTATTTATTGGTGTATCAGCGACCAAATACAGTCCTCAAGCATTTGACCCAACATAGATTTACTCTAGTCTTCACATTGAGAAGAAGATCAAAGAAGTCTTTTCACATTGAGAAGAAGATCAAAGAAGTCTTCACAATAAGAAGAAGATCAAAGAAGTCTTCACATTAAGAAGAAGATCAAAGAAGTCTTCACAATAAGAAGAAGATCAAAGAAGTCTTCACATTAGACGTCTGAACGAATGAACGAACGAACGAAGAAATAAACACAGTTAGGTTAATATGATGATCATGGCAACCGGTTTGAACCATTTTATTTACTTATTTTTATTTATTTACCATATTTATTTATGAATCATATAGTTGTTGTTGTTACCGACCCTGAATGATTCCTTCAGACCGCCGTTGTCCGCTATGTTCTCTCCCTGTGTGTTTCTTCCGTCTATCTGGTTTCAGTTATAAAACAACAACACAGAACACTGTCTCAACGCAGCATTGGATCGAACGGTGAATTTATTGCTCAACAAGCGCTTTCAATCCTCCTACGGATGGTTGTTCTCAAGAATGTATACCGTACGATCAGTGGGGCGTAGCCGGGAATTTATGATGATGGAGGGTTATGGCCTGGCCGGATGCCCTTCCTGACACGAACCCAACAGTACACACAGTAAATAAAAAGAAAATAAAGTAACAAAGGGAATAATGTAAGAAAAACAATTTTTACTACAAACAATTGTTTTGTTTGTTCTGATTTAAGTGGATAAATAACCTTTTTTAAAACTTTTCCTGAGCCAACGGGGGTCTTAACCCCGAAACGACCCCTTGTCTACGCCACTCTATACGACATGTAAAATATAGGATCAATTACAGGTCTACGTGTAGGCCTATATATTCGGCCATAATATTAGGATGCTTTTTTTTATAAAATTGAGTTGCATTGTATCTGGGAATTTAAAAGGCGCCACTGGCAGCGATGACTATTCAGCGGCGCTCTCAGCGTAAACCAACCCCCCCCCAGGGCCGTATTTACTTTGGTGGAGGCCCATGTGCACCGCTGTGGTGGAGGCCCAATGGACATAGGATAATTGTAAAAAAAATCAATTTTAATGGTGCCGTACGTACCACAGCAATGCCGTCACTAGGGCGCCTCACCTACAACTTGCAGCAGGATAGGCCTTACAAAATCTAAAGTTTAGGCTGATCTCCATGACATACGTGTAGGCTGTAGCGGCATAGCCTATGCTGTAAAACTGGTTGCTTAACACTAAATGACCTAAGTGCTGGATCACTCCTGGTTCGGCCAAGCCAGAAGTGGGAGGGCTATCTTACTTTCAGCAGAACCCGAGTCAAGCTCTGGATGTCTCTCTCGAGAATTTCATGTATCAGCTGGTACACGATAAACACGTTCAGGGATCATTTCCTAATGTGGAGATAGCACTCCGCATGTATCTGGTGCTCATGGTCAGTATAACTGTACTGCGGAACGTTCATTCTCCAAACTGAAACTCATTAAGAATATGCTTCGCACACCGATAGGCAATGAGAGGTTGTCCCATTTGACTCTGATGAGCATAGAAGCAGACCTTCTGCGTGAAATTAACTTTGATGATCTGGTGACCGAATTTGCCAAGAAGAAAACACGCAAAGTTTCACTAATTTGACATGACTTCATAATCAAGAGAAACTAATTTCTGACCTTTCAGGCTTTCACGTTTCTTTCCATTGTTTCTTTTCTTAAAATATTTGCGTGAAATTGTATCCGTGGGCAGTGCACAGTACTAAAAAGTCTGTAAAAAATTCTTTCTTGTGTGGTGGAGGCCCCTATGTGGTGGAGGCCCGTGGGCACTGGCCCCTTGTGCCCACCCCTAAATCCGGGCCTGCCCCCCCCCAAAAAAGAAGGGAAAGACTTGCCGGATTGCCGGAACACGCACGCTGGTGTGTAGACGACATGCATCATTAACACTGTAGTGCAATACAGTGATTTAGATGTCGGTTACGAAGCCTAATACACTGAAGACCTCTTGCATTATTGTTGCATACTATAATACTATAATAATATTTTATTTCGTGAAATAATCCGGTCGACAGACCGCAGCGGGTTACAGCGTACACATTTCTGCAATTTACGAAATTTACAAGAACGCAAATAATTACAGAAGACTAAAATCTCAACTATTAACAGAAGAGAACCTGCAATACACTATAGTTTCTAATAATAGGCTATATGACTACTAGTCTTCTAGTTGTTAAGGTCTAGCACTATAGCGCTATAAGACAACTAGGCCTAGCCTACTTGTTTCTTGTTCTATTAAGTTCTTCTACCTCATAACCACTGAGAATTAAATTCTATATTTTACGAAATCACGAATATCAATTATTGCGGCAGAGTAATATTACGTGGAGGCCGAGCGGTTCGAGTATGTAGCTCGAGTATTGGTCGATCATGCACTGAGCTCTCTCTCGAAAGGCTTTGATTGTGTCGTTGTTCCACCATTGTCTCAAGTTTCCGTCCCTGTCATACTGGCGACCTAACGGGCAACAACCAAAGTGTCACAATTCAATATAATACTGTTTATTTACTTATTCAATATTCGATTAAATAATATATCGCCAATCCTTAGGCAATCAATACAATTTACCATAGTTGTAAAAAAAGGTTTTTTTTCGTTTTTTATTCTCTCCCAAAAAACGTCGTTTTTTCCGTTTTTTATTTTTCCCATCGTTTTTTATCGTTTTTTTCGATCTTTATGTAACTTTATTTAATTATTTTCTGTCTAATAATATTTTCCTTAATTTAATTTTTTCGGATATTCCATACGTTTTCACCGTAGCCTACTCTCAAGGATGCAGCTTATAACTATAGGGTCTTTATGTAATAATTGTTTAAGTCATTATTTTGAGAAATACATGTAGATCTCTACACGAAATGAAATTTGTAAGAGTTATTTTGATATAAAATTCTTGGGCCTATAATTAATATTTATAAGTAACAATTTTAAGCATAAATGTACAATATATAATTTAGTAAACATCTGTGGTTTTTGCTTCTGGTTAGATTTTAATTATGTTATGTCGATCGGCATAAACTTATAATGTGGACTTATGTCTACAATTTAAATTTGAAAAGATTTCGATACCTTTAATTTGTCCGAATTTCTTATTAAACAAAAGTTATAAGAAAAAAATAACTGTGGTAGATTAATGTTACTTTTACCAATTATTTTGGCCTAATAATAAAGTTGTGTTATTTGCAGTTTCTTGATAAAATTGCATAGGCTAGACTAAGCAAGGTTTGTAAGCTGAAAATGAAATTTCAGATGTAACAAAGGCAAATTATTTTCCGTTTCCGTTTTTTATCGTTTTTTGTCGTTTTTTTATTATTTCGAAAAAACGACGTTTTTTACCGTTTTTTATTTTAGTTTCATCGTTTTTTACATCTATGCAATTTACTGTAAAACTTAGTCTGAAGCTCACTTTGCGCTAACCTACCTTCATAAATAGAAGTGTGCATGAGCAATTCCTTATAGGCCTAGGCGTATACTCGTTTTAACATTCCTATATTGAACGGTCAAAATGCAATAGCATGCACTGGCGGAGACCTAGGGGGGGACAGGGGGGACGGTCCCCCCCCCAATGAAGGCGTTGGGGGGACGGCCCATGCATTTGTCCCCCCCCAATGTTTAAGCGTTAAGGCATTTACACAAACACGTCAGTAGAGTTCGAGAGAAAGAAAACTTTAGCAGATGAAGTTCATATTTCTAATGATATGAATTCCCGGGCAATCCGGGCTCTAAGCAATAGTTATTTAGTCCCACGTTGAATAGTTTGCGAACATTATACTGTGTGGATAAGATACCGCTTTTAACATATTACCGGTTGTCATAAAAACCTTGCCAACACCCAACGCCACAACTGATATAAAATTTATGGACTCCATCAGGAAAAGAGAAGTTCAAATTACCCGACTTAGGATGTGGCATGTCCTTAATAACACTTGGCTGAAAGTGTTAGGTAAAAGCACAACAGACCTGTGTTCTAAATGCCAATTGCCTGAAACAACTGAGCATACGCTGCTTGCGTGTATAACGAATGATGTATCAATCTTACTACTTAAAAATGCGAGGAGAAAAAAGTGGAATGCACCGTTAAAAATCTTTAAAGACGTCAACAGCCTTTGTAGCTATAAGATGTCGTTAAACTTCTGATTAATAATAATAAATAGCGCCACAACGTCATAATCGGGCTTCTGCTACATTCCCCTCAGGTTTCCTTCCGGCTAGAATCAACCCCCAGTTGGACATTGGGAATAATATGGAAAGTAAGTAAGTTAGTATGTAAGTATTTTGTTTATTACTCCTCTTGAAAACGAACAATGGAACATAGAACATTGTTATTATACATCGGATTAACAATAGGTAATAAAAACGTACGATTTAAAATTCCAGGTTAAATATAATATAATTACTAAACTGTTATCATCAAACAATTAACTATTATTTTTTTAAACAGATAATTCCAATTGGAGATGTCTCTTACACACCTCCTTTAATTTAATAAATCATTATCATCAAACAAGATAACTATTTTTTAACAGAGAATTCCAATTGGAGATGTCTCTTACACACCTCTTTTAACTTTACTTAACTATTTTTAAACAGAGAATCCCAAGTGGGGTGTTTCTTACACACCTCTTTTAACTTTACTAAACTATTATCATCAAACAAATTAACTATTATTTTTACAGAGAATTCCAATTGGAGATGTCTCTTACACACCTCTTTTAACTTTATTTAACTATTTTTAAGCAGAGAATCCCAAGTGGGGATGTTTCTTACACACCTCTTTTAACATTACTAAACTATTATCATCAAACAAATTAACTATTATTTTTACAGAGAATTCCAGATGGAGATGTCTCTTACACACCTCTTTTAACTTTACTAAACTTATATCATCAAACAAATTAACTATTTTTTAAAACAGAGAATTCCAATTGGAGATGTCTCTTACACACATCTTTTAATTTTACTAATCCTATATCATCAAACAAGTTAACTATTATTTTTTAAACAGAGAATTTCAATTGGAAATGTCTCTTACACACCTCTTTTAACTTTACTAAACTATTATCATCAAACAAGTTAACTATTATTATTTTTTAAACTGAGAATTTCAATTGGAGATGTCTCTTACACACATCTTTTAATTTTACTAAACTTATATCATCAGACAAGTTAACTATTATTTTTAAACAGAGAATTCCAATTGGAGATGTTTCTTACACACCTCTTTTAACTTTTCTGAACTATTATCATCAAACAAATTAACTATCATTTTTTTAACAGAGAATTTCTATTGGAGATGTCTCTTACACAAACCTTTTTTAACTTTACTAAACAATTATCAATTCAAAGCATTTCGACATTGGCGGGACACTTTTGTAGTCTTAAACAAAGACTATAAACACTAAAATGACGAGGAAATTTGTTAATAAGACTACCTGAAATGCTACCATTGTAGTGCTGAAAATCAAACTTTTTCGAAGTTTGGGGGCATATCTCCCTGCCCAAACCCTCCCCTGCGAGGCGCTTCGTGCCTCGGCGATCGTCATTCGGCCGCTCGTCCGTCCCCCCCAAAGTTCGGACCAGGTCTCCGCCTATGATAGCATGTATTTCGATCGGCAGGAATTATAATTATTGGTTGAAAGAGGAAAAGGGAAAAAATAGTCAAAGCACGACGATCACTGACCTTTGTCATCAAACCCATGTGTGATTTCATGACCAATGACGACACCAATTCCACCGTAATTTAACGACCTGCAAATATATCTAGAGTTTAAATACATCTTTTGGCATCAAAACGACCAGCAGAAACCATTTTCAACAGTTTGTGCATTTATAACCAAATTATGGCCTATATCAGTGTAGCTATTATACATTTAACTTCTGTAAGGCTTACCCCAATCAAGTCTGCTAATCTTTCCAATCACAGTATACTATTCAGTGGTCAGCCTCAACCAGCTTCAAACTAAATCAATTCTAACAACTTATGTGACAATGTTCAATGGCATTGGACTTACTTTGGAAAGTGAGGACTGTAAAATATCGGTTGCAAAATGCCAGCTGGGAAAACTGCAAATAGAAAACACGTAGTCTGCGATTATTTTATTAAAAAATAGCCTTTATATATAGTGAAAACAAATTTCAAACTACGTCAGATAACGATAACCTATGGTAAGAATATTGTCTAATTGAACAATTGCTATCCGCATTTTAGTGTACGGACGTTGCAATAAGCATACAATGTCATGATCCATTCAACTGATCAAGACAGTCAAATATCCTTAAAACATGATTATTATCGCAGATTCAATAATCTATAGGCCAATATAATAGACCTGAATCCATTGTCCTAAAGGTGAAAGCTTTCCTCCCATCTGCAGGAGAAATTGTGCGACTATTGGCGTGGGCGCAGATGATAGAAGGTGACTTTGATGCATGCAGAAAGACAAAAAATTATCCAAAATTTAGGCCTACATAAGCGCATGGACGTCTGCATGGATGATTTCCAGACATACTTTGACACTTTTGTCTTACTTGCACAATTGCTTTTTTTTAAAGCGAAACGTACTTATATGTCTAGGTCTACATCTTATATATTTATTCATATTATACAACTATCAGGCTACCTTTAGGTATCACATTTCTGCTACTCTTCGAAAGTAAGTAATGAAGTAAGTAATTGCTTAATTAATCGAGACTGGATAGTTCAGATTCGTACAGACCGATGTCGTTTGTGTTCGGGTTATAGAAGGCATTCACGACGGCCGGGTCCTGTTCCCATCTGAGCAAGTAAGAATAAAATCAATTCACTGACGTCTGGATTTGCAAAAGTTCTCTTGCAAGAACAATGGTTATAGTTACGTCGTTAATAGACATTTTGCGTTTCACGCTCTTCAATACAAAATGGAAATCTCCGATTTAATACCAAAACTTCTCAGCGTCACACATAGTTGCATTTTGTATTGTATTGTATTGTATTGTATTGCATTCAAACATTTATGAAGCACCTTCATATATGGTTCAGAGACGCTCCCAGGGCGCAAGGTGACCCTGAACCAGACAGAAGAAAATGTATGTTTTGAGGAATGTAAAGGAGGAGGAGAAGGAGGAGGTGCAGGAGAAGGCGGTGGAAGAGGTGGAGGAGGAGGACGTGGTGGAGGAGCAGTAGGAGGATGGGGAGGAAGAAAGGGAGGAGTCATCAAGTAGGTCTACAAATTATTTGAGATCGGGTAAACATGAACACAGCAACTTCCAACGACTGGAGCCAATTGAAGTAAAGGTCTGACTAAAGAATCGGGACTTAACCATAGTTGTTCAAGTATGAGGAACTAGTAGAAGATCAAATCTGCTTGTAGAGCGAAGTTATCGATAAGAGCAGGGCTTAAAGTGTGGCTGGACGGTGATGGACGGCGTCCATGCACTTATTTTAAGATCTGAACGCCGTCCTGCCACTTATTGGCCAGCACAGTCTGGAAAGGTAAGGGGCGTCCAGGCACTTCTTTTGGAATGGTAAGGAGCATCCAGGCACTTATTTTTTCATACTTTAAGCACTGGATAAGAGGTGGCTGAAATTTGCCACAGTATCACATCAGCCAGATATTTCTGGAGAAGATCCCGTTGTGCTTTGGCGACCAAGATGAGGGTTTTGAATTTAATGAGCGCTGTGATTGGAAGCCAATGCAACTGTTTTACAGGAAGGTAGACACGTGGGAGTGTCATTAATTACAGATTCATTATATTATATTGTTTTATTCGGACTTTATTAATAGTCGGCGCCATATCAATAAAATAAGCCCGGAAGAGCCAGGTTTTGAAAACGAACGGAATAAATTTGTCGCTTTGTAGGCGATATGTTAACCAGTGATGCCACAGCTGGGTTTTTTCCACTAGATCTGGGTTTTTTGGCCTTCGTCTGGGTTTCTGGGTTTTTTTGGGCAAGATCTGGGTTTATTTTGGTGAGTTGACATTTTGTACTTACAACACATGAATATTCTGTGAAATTCAATGTAAAATGGTTGTGATACATAATTTTTCCACTAATTTTAATTTTAAACTCCACAGTCAAGATCTCATGTTGTCAATTCACAAATAATTTATAACCTGATGAATAGTTCTGCACTGAAATAAACCATTTTGACATTTGAAAATAGGTCAGGTCACTCGTCTCTTTCCTTGTAAAGCCGTATTACATCGATAACAAACATGTGCATAAACATGCATATTCAGTAACTGTTATACACTGTAGGTCAGGTCAATCCTATAGTGGTGTAATAGCCAAGTTGTTGCAGAGTAGGCTATTAATGTTCTAGGTGTTTAAAACGTTGGATTGTTGGTGTATTAAGAGAATTTGGCTGGAAACCTCGGACAACTTTAAAACTTTGTAAACTTAAGCCACGTGTGTTATGTGCTTAGGCTACAATTCTGGTAGACTCAACTCGCTGCGCATGCGCACACGAATATATCGATTAAACTTATTGTCAGTATGGATCCCGAGTCTCTGACAACTTTGACAATTGATACTTTTAAAGTTGTAATTACATTTTATTCGACTCTTTTTACGAAAATTTTGTTAATCCTCATGCGAACAAGCGAAAAACCAACTTAATTTGAACAAAGGGGGTCTAAAATAGCTTATATGAATAGTCTGGGGTTTTCTGGGTTTTTTCGAAAGAAAATCTGGGTTTATTTCAGAAACCTCAGTGGCAACACTGATGTTAACACATTTCAATGTCTTATGCGTGCAACCGAAATGCGAATGTCCAATGTCTCTAAAAGTAATAGGCTAATTATAAGAAACTGCGGGATGTCATCAATACATGAACACTTTCTTATTAATTTTTCTCAAAATGACTATAATTATTGCGCGCTAATAAATGCTATATATCCGCAAGAATTATATTAATTAAATAAACAGTGTCATCATATTTTGTTAGTTCTCGATCTCATTTTCGGAATCTAAGGAGCACTGACAACGAAAATTAACTCCACAGTGCAATGCATGGGACACTGAAAAAATAATTTCCCAATAGACTTCTATATCTGGACTCCCAACACTACATGTACGTAATACATTGTATTATATCTATAAATTTATATAGCGCCTCTCACAGTGCGCACCAATCAGAGGCATTTCCAGTAGCCTACGTTAGACCAAGAGAGAAAGTAGCCTTCAGACAACGAGAAGAGGCATTTAACCCACGCAGTTAATATGGAGTTAATGTGTAGCCTATATAATGCAATTACATTTATCTTCGAGACATATCACTAGTGGTAGGCCTATATTTATGTTTCGGTGGCGCACCTAGCTTGAAATCCAACGACTGCAAAATCGAGTATGCTGAGCGGCCTTTTTTAACGTCCCAGAACAATTACAATTTCTAGCGCGTTACATATCGCACCAAATGGTATAATTTCACCGCTAAAGCTGAGAAGCATTTGGTAGTTTGTGCAAGGCATTGTCACCGTGCTTATACAGTGAAGTATGAAGTATGCAGTGATGCAGTATGAAGTATACAGTGAAAGTAACAGTGATACAGTCTAAGGGACTAAACGGGACATGCGGACTTTACCTGGGCCGATTCGAAACAGAAATTTTCTAACTTTCTAAAGATGCTCACCTATTAGATTTGCTAGAAAGCCGCATCCGATTGAGTGTGACAATTTGACCAGAATCTTTATCGACACGTCTCGATTGCAACCTTAAAACCCGTCCGCTTTAGTCAAGGTTAGGTCTGGTTTGCTCCTCTGCAGTAGTAAACCTTGAAGACGCGCAATATAAATTCTCGTAATGAATGAATGAGGACAACTTGAGTAATCATAGTCTCATAGGGGCTGAATTCTCGTGGAGGAAATTTTCCATTTCACTTGCCAAAATTTCTGACGACCTTATTTTAGTCATTTGGTCGAAATCTAATGCATAGATTTCAGTTTGTTGGAGAGGGCTAATCATAAAAATATTTAATTTTTACATGCAAAAAAACCGGATGACCTTTTTAGTGGGGTTTAGCCCCCCTAGTCCCCCTGGCGCCGCTACTGGCCGCACTTCATAATTATTGCTCTAAGAAGAAAAGCGCAGCACACCAGCTTAGACTACTCAACGATCGCGTAATTGAGCCAGAGGTGGTTGATCAGAGATAGCAATATCACTAAGTGTCAGTGGCGTAGGCAAGGGGGGTTTCGGGGGTTAAAACCCCCCCATTGGCTCCGGGGAAAAAAATTTAAGGTTATTTTTCCATTTAAGTAAGAAAAAATAGCAAAAAACAGGGTTTCCGGCCATAAACCCCCTCCATGAAAAATTCCTGGCTACGCCACTGCTAAGTGTAGTGTAACGATAACAAAAATGTAGATCTATAATTATTTTGCCTGGCTTACTTGTCCTTGTGAATCGGTTCTCGTAGTTTATTGAAGTTCTTTGCCGCGTCGTGTTTCTCGATCTTGAGTATGTTGTTAAAGTAGCGATCGCGCGACACGTGTAACTGAAATGCAACACAATGTCACGACACGTCGTTAAGTCACGCCCCTTCAAGCCCTCACTCAGAGGCTGTCCAGACAACAGCACGGACACTGCATCGGAGTTTCACGCTGAAGTGCCCGAGCATGTAGAAGTGAATCACTTGCTCAAGGCAGGGGTTATTTTAACGTGCAGCTGGACACAAAGTGTGTAGTTGGGAAGGAGATTTGTGCAGTTGAAAATCAGATCTTGTGCAGTTACTTTTTGCCTAGTTGCGTGAACCGACGAGAAGTTAGTGGTAAAAAGTTGGACACAAACATGATACTAACAACCCAAAGTTAACATCTTTGAGGCGGTTTATTTGGGTGATATTTATGTTCAGGAAAATAGCAGGCCTGTTGAAATTTGGCGTGAACTATAATAGATATGGCGATTACATGCAGTTTTCGAGTCAAGCATTAGACAGTGTTTAATCTAGACGTCTCTGGGGGAAAGTTCCCCTTCAGGATTGACATTCCCCCCCCAGAAAAATTTGACGAAATGATACTGGTTTTTAGTTACCGTTTTCATCATTGTTTTACATGAAGTGTTATAATATACCGTGATATTATTTATTATTATATGATTATAATGACATTATTTACTACTATAATATATGATATTATCATGTAAAGATGACACTTTAAAATGCAGCCATTGCAATGTGGAAATTAAAAAAGCTTCTAATGGTCAGTGAAGAAGTATAGCTATTTTGTTAAGACGACACCTTAAAATGCAGCCATTGCAATGTGGAAATTCAAAAATGTTCTAATGGGCCACTGAAAAAGTACAGCCTATTTTGTTACGATGACACCTTAAAATGCAGCCATTGCAATGTGGAAATTCAAAAAGCTTCTAATGGTCAGTGAAGAAGTATAGCTATTTTGTTAAGATGACACCTTAAAATGCTGCCATTGCAATGTGGAAATTCAAAAAGTTTCTAATGGGACACTGAAAAAGTACAGCTATTTTGTTAAGACGACACCTTAAAATGCAGCCATTGCAATGTGGAAATTCAAAAAGTTTCTAATGGGACACTGAAAAAGTATAGCTATTTTGTTAAGATGACACCTTAAAATGCAGCCATTGCAATGTGGAAATTCAAAAAGTTTCTAATGGGACACTGAAAAAGTATAGCCTATTTTGTTAAGACGACACCTTACAATGCAGCCATTGCAATGTTAAAATTCAAAAAGTTTCTTATGGGACACTGAAAAAGTACAGCTATTTTGTTAAGATGACACCTTAAAATGCTGCCATTGCAATGTGGAAATTCAAAAAGTTTCTAATGGGACACTGAAAAAGTACAGCTATTTTGTTAAGATGACACCTTAAAATGCTGCCATTGCAATGTGGAAATTCAAAAAGTTTCTAATGGGACACTGAAAAAGTACAGCTTTTTGTTAAGAATACACCTTAAAATGCTGCCATGGCAATGTGAAAATTCAAAAAGTTTCTAATGGGTCACTGAAAAAGTACAGGTGTTTTGTTAATTAAGATGACACCTTGAAATGCTGCCATTGCAATGTGGAAATTCAAAAAATTTCTGATGAGGCTCTGAGAAAGTACAGGTATTTTGTGAAGATGACACCTTAAAATGCTGCCATTGCAATGTGGAAATTCAAAAAGTTTCTCATGGGCCACTGAAGAAGTACAGCCTATTTTTTTAAAGATGACACCTTAAAATGCTGCCATTGCAATGTGGAAATTCAAAAAATTTCTGATGAGGCTCTGAGAAAGTACAGGTATTTTGTGAAGATGACACCTTAAAATGCTGCCATTGCAATGTGGAAATTCAAAAAGTTTCTCATGGGGAGGGGCACATCCCCCTCCCCATACCCATCCCCCTCCCGGTCTCGGCGCTACGCGCCTCACGAGCGTCCTTCGGACGCTCAATTGTCTCCCCCCAAGAAACCTGAATTCCCCCCCCAGAGGAGCGGGACTAGATTAAACACTCGCTTGGGGGACAAATCCCTGGTCATAAAACAGTGGTCAAGGACTTTCTAATGTCCAGTCTCAAAACACGTTCATTTATGTGCAGTTGAGAAAATTCCTTAAAATAACCCCTGGCTCAAGGTATGCCTAAGCGGTGGCTTGAGGTGGTTTAGAATCTGGAACCCTCCGGCTCCAAGGCAACGAACCACATCACTACACCACCGTATACATACAGATAAAGATAAGACAGAAAAGCATACAGATATGGACAACCAAAAAACATACAGACATCCACAGAAACACCGACATCCAAAGCAACATAAATTATGTAGCACCTATAGACAGATATATGTACATTGAGCAAGCTAAACATACATGCGCATTGCCCAATAATCAGACAGCCGTAAAAACAACTAAAGTGACACACAAACTTCTAAATAGACACACCTACAACCATGCATATGCAAGCAAACAGCCACACGTACACACAACCAAACACACGCAGTCAAAGAGGCACACGGCTAAACAGATAGAATGCATAGGCCACGAACACATCAGCCAATGCTTGCTTGAAGAAAAATAGAAACAGGAGAGACACATTAGTGAACATGTCATGAGACTAACTCATGCATCGTGCTAATACAACCTTCGACATAGCGCTAAATAAATGACCGACTGGAAACCTTGGCTGTTTGGATGAGATGAGTGCAAAGTTGTAAAAAAATACGTTTTCTTCGTTTTTAATTCTTCTCGAAAAAGTCCGTTTTTTAAGTTTTTTCTCTGCGATCGTATTTATTGACTTACTGTGTGCAATTATTTTTCTTAATGTTATTTTCGTCTGATATCTATTACGCTGTCTTTGTATTTTCAAGGATTCCACTAATTCAGATCACTATTTGACCGTTTTACTTAGTGCAAGCTGCATTATCTGCTTGTTGATTAAAATTAAATTGCATAAACAAGGTTTTCAATTGTAAACTATATTCAAGATGTAACAAAGTCCTTTTATTTTTCACTTTCGTTCTGTTGTCGATTTTCCCGTTTGTGATTTTTTTTAAACCACGTTTCCCCCCTTTTTTATTCAGTTTCCATCGTTTTTTTACATCTATGGATGCGTGCATATAGTGTATACGGTGACAGTATTACGGTTTCGTGTAATCACCTCTTCGTAGTACTTGTCCAGCTCGGTGGCGTTTAGTATGAATTCCGGGTATCCGATTCTCTCGATCATCGCATTCGCCTGAAACAATTAACAGACACATCTATCACTGTCCACTAATCGCACGTTCAACCGATAACGGCGTAATCGTAAGCTCCAATATTATTGACTTCTAAAGCGCCTCTTGAAAGCCAAGCGCAGCGCACCAGCTTATTCACAAGCGCTGAAACTTCACCAATTATGGTCTTAACATAACACAACATAACATAATATTCATTTGACAACCAATTCATTCAATACAGATAGTATAGTTATAGCCTACATCAGTTATATAATATGTCGGTTAATCCAGGAGACCCAAAAGGGGCCAAAGGTCCCGCTAGCCAGGGCCACCTGAAAGAATTTGGTCAGAAATAAGCAGCACGGCCGACTGTCTTATATTCACTCACTCTCTCTTATTTTTTACCGGTGAGAAATAGGCTAACACCTAGGCTACATGCGTTACAATAGGCAGACAACAATAGACGTGTTACCTAATCTATCGATTGATAATGTATATATTATAGTTAATTCCAAGCTTGGCGTGTTTTTTTTTACATCAGCATTGTACCTGACACAATCGGGAATCGTTAATATTTTTTTGTTTCCTTTCAAGAACAAACTGCATAAGGTTAAACTATGAAATGTTGGTTTATTGTAACGCATAGGCCTGTGCCCGTAGGACTATAAGGTTAAAATTACCTTAATTTAATCTAACAGTGATTAAGAAATAATTAGTCTGAACATAATCAATTTGTCTCATTTTCTAGAGAAGACGAACTTGCCAGCAATAGGCTAACCCGCAATCTATATAAATAAAAATGTAAAAAGTTTGTTCCTAATCGAATTTCTCGGAAACTTCATGCCAGATTCTTTTGAAATTTTTCGCAAAACGCTCCGTTCGAATACGATCGTGTTTGTAAAAGGATTTCCTGGAAAGAAACAAATCTTTTACACCAAAAAACACAACTTTCTCCTCGAGTTGACACGTTTATACATTTTAACTTTAACACATACTCCGCCATTTTGGCCCGTGTATTTATAACGTGCAGGGATGCCACTCTGAATTTTGAAAAAGGTCAGGGATGCCACTCTGAATTTTGAAAAAGGTAAGATCCGGTCGAAAAAAAGGCTAGAAAAGGCTAGATTGACAATTTTCACACAACGTTGAAGCGGACGGGTTTTTATATGCTTTTCTAAAAAAAACACAACATTGCATTTGATTTCAGCGAATTCAATTTATTTGCATTTGAATGCGGCCGTGTGGGAGGAAGGGAGCGGGAGGGAGCGGGAGGGAGGGGAGGGAGCGGACGGGATGGAGAGAGCAGAGGGATGGAGGAGGGGAGGGACGGGGGGAGGAAGGGAGGGAGGGGAGGAGGGGAGGGATGGAGGAGGGAAGGGGAGAGGGAGGGCGAATGGAGGTAGGGAGGGACAGAGGAACGGAGGGAGGGAGGCAGGGTAAGGAAGGGAGGGAGGCAGGAAAGGGAAGTAGGGAGGGAGGGTTGGACGGTCTTTTCAGCCACAGCAACGCGTGGCCGGGTGCAGCTAGTATGCAATATATGCTGATCTTAAAATCCTTTATTAAAGGAGTAGTCTATGCCTGATATAGACAACCAAACATTGTAGGAATGAGGGAGAGAGAAAGAGAGTGAGAGAGAGAGAGAGAGAGAGAGAGAGAGAGAGAGAGAGAGAGAGAGAGAGAGAGAGAGAGAGAGAGGAAGAGAGAGAAGCCAATTGCACAAGTACGGTATAGTTGAAGTTTAAAGACATGCACTGTGTGGTAACAAAGATTATTATTGCCTCCATTCCCCTTCTTTCAACCTTGGAACCACCACCAAGAATGCGCGCAGTGGCGGGGTTGGTTGCACAAATAGCAGTCTGAGTAGTGGTTAGACTGACAGTTCTATATCAGTCTAACACAGTGGTTCCTAACCTTTTTTGACTTTAGGGCCACTTTTTCTAAGTTGGAGTACACGAGGTTCACTTTTTCTTAGTTGAAGGACATTAGCGGGCTACAAGGCTAACATGTAATTGACTAAAAGCATAGGAATTGTTATAATTGAATCAAAATAAAATATTTGATGCTATTTATAGACGTCAGAATAAAAGAATTTGCAATAGAAAATAATTACGAGTTCTATCCTGTCCAAATTGTAAATTTTTTCATATATTTTGTTTATTCTTTGAGAGATGCGGGTAAATTTCTTAGGCCTGGTGGGCCACATTTTGGCCTGCGGGCCACTGGTTGGGGACCACTGGTTTAACCCCTACTAGCCTGCTTCGGTTTTATTGTGGCGCTGTGGAACCTGAAGAGGAAGATGAGTTACAACCTTTAATCCAAAAAACCAATAGAAATCACTAGAATTAGGTCATATAATTATTATGTATGTAGGTGGATCTTATTAATTAATTGATACGACGAGGAGAATGAGTAAAAGACTATTTCGTTTGAAGTTTCAGTCAGTCAGTCGTGACAATAACCATGAATTTGCGTATTTAATTAAAGTTGGATGATAACTGGGGGTATTATACCTTTTCCTTGGCAACGGACTTGGTTTCTTCGTCCATCCAGTTGCTTTCCTCGAGGATGTTAATGAACTCTGACCGGATGTTCTGAATCATCTCCTGAGCCTTCCAACAAAACGAATCCTTCTATTCCAGGGTTTACTAGCAAATATATACTTGTGAAAGTCGTCAGAAATAGCTACCTTTGCAACATTAATTTTAGGGATTCGAAATTGGTTCTACCTGCTAAATGATATTAGACAATAGTAAATGACACTAAATAGGAGTCGCCATTAGCCGGTGTGTAAGGACGTATGCCATTTAGATCAAACCATATCTAAATCAATCAATATGAGCCTGAAGTGTATACACCGTGGCTCAATAAAAAGTAAGCCAAACTGTTTTTAATATATCTCTAATGCCTGATAATTAATCATACTAAAAATTTTCAGATATTTAGCGAATTGAACCAACAATATGATTCCAACATATATAATGTTAGAAATTTGAACGGATAGAAAGACATGAATCTCTCAACTTCATCTGCCGAAATATAAGTTTACGAGCAATTTTATTTTGGATTTTGTGACAAAGTACTTCAAACATGAAAACAGTCTTTAATATTTTTGTGAATAAACTCTAAATAAGAAGATGTTATAGGCGACAGGATTTAAATCTGGACTGTTCCGAGGTCATAATTCTGGGGGAAATGAACTATAGTGTCTCTCTTGTTAGCATTTCGATGGTTTCCTTGGCTCTGTGGGCTGACACTTTTTTGTTGAAAAAGAAAACTGCCTTCTAGATTTATAGATTTATGATTTTTATGATTTCTGGTAGAAGATTGTGGTGACAGCAGAACGTAGCAGTAATAGACTCCGTTATTTTTTTTCTTCATGCAGGATCGCAGAAGACCAAATTGGAACGACCAAGCGTCGAATACGCAACGAAAACCATGACAGACTAGCTGAAAATTTAAATTTCGGCAGATGAAATTGGACGATTCATATCTTTCTATCCGTTCAAATTTATGACCTGATATATTGGAATCATATTGTTAGTTCAATGCTCCAAAATGTTTCATGAAATTTTAGAACCGTATTATTGGTCCAATTCTCTAAATATTTGGAATTTATTTAGCGTGATACGTTTATATCAGACATTAGAGATATATGAAAAACAATTTGGCTTACTTTTTTGAATCACGGTGTATAATCTATATCAAGGCTGGTACTGATTAAATGACACGTATGTAAACATATATTATATAAACAAAACATATGTATATAAAATACATATGTAATTATATTCATACATAGTATAGATCTATATATACATCATCATCAACATTCTTAGGCTCAGCGCCCGTAGGAGTCCGACGCCACTCTCTGTCTGAGTCTGTCTCGCATCATATTGCCCAGCCTCAACCAGTCCGGTCAGCTCCATACCATTAACATCTTGGAGCAGCTATAGACCACCTTGCCTGAATGAAGAGAATATTGGGAGAGAGGCATGAAGCACAACCTGGGTCAATGCCCGTATGTGTCCCACGCTCTCTCCTCCGACTCTCTCCACCGGTCTGTCCTGACCGGCCTGTGCATGTCTGCCCCACATCATGACACCTTGAAGCATCTGGGTCGCTCTGTCACTTGTGCCGTGGTTTTTGCGGATTTCAATCGTCTTGGTCTTTTTTCTGCCAGCGTATAGCCACCCATCTGACAAACCTTCCTCCTTTTGTCCGGGCTTAGGACCGGCACAGGGACGCTGTTGGTTCCCTGTGGCGGAGGATGGATGCAAGTTTAACGTCGTGCCCAGGACTAAATACAATAATATACATAGCTACATAATATGCAGTTATGTATATATATATATATGATATAAATATATATGCATCAATGCTAACGGATCAATGATTGTGTACAGTGGATGAAAGCATGTATATATATATATATATTATATTCATGCATGCATTCATACGTACATGCACACATCGCTGCCTAAATGCATACATATACGTTTTACAACAGAAACAATGCATCTACATGATCTAGTTGACATTCATGCATTGATGTGCAAATGATTGCATGTGGTCTTGCATACCATGTCTTTGCTTTCTTTCTGGAAGTTCTTATTCACAAACAGTCGACCGACGGCCATTCCCATTCTCTCGTTTACGAACTCCACGCACTTCTGCCACCGAACCGGTTCCTTTGCCACACCCTACAGTCGCCCAGACACACGGGGTGCACTTTAGTATTGATATGTTAATACGCAGAATACAACAGACCAGCGATTGGAAACATGCATGCAGGCAAAATGTAGGTATTTTTTTTATGTGCACTTGTTATAGCTCTCTACTCAGAAGTGCTCCCGACTGCAGAGCGGACACTGCATCGGAGTTTCACGCCGTTAGCGCTGAGCAATTGCGAGTGAAGGACTTGCCCAAGGTCCCTACGCGGCGACGTGAGGTGGATTCGAACCTCAAACCTTCCGGCTTCAAGGCAACGACGCCACCACTACACCACCGCGCCCCACAAGGGTATGAACAGCTGAACGGATGGTGGGTGGATGGATGGATGGACGGACGGATAGATGAATGGATGGATGGACGGATGGATGGGTGTATAAGTGGTATAGACAGACAGATGAATATATGAATGAATGAATGGATGAATGGATGGATGGACGGATAGATGGATGGGTGGATATATGCATAGATGGGTAGGCAGTCAGATGAATACAAGTAGTGGGAAGACTGGGGGTACTACCTCAACCACGCACACATACAAAGAGAGGGACAAATTGATTGACAGGTGACACACACGTCTGTGCTTTGATTAACATGTCACGCGACAATTTGGAGGCTTCCCATTGGCCAGTGGGTGTGGATGGGGCAGTACCCTTAGTCTACCCTTGCATAAATTAGTGCAATTAAAGATAAGGGGCGTGGTTGAGGTAGTACCCAAGTCTCACCACTGCAAATATATGAATGAATGGATAGATGAATGAATGAGATGGATGAACGAATGAATGAATAGACGCATAGATGGCTGAATGATGACGTGATACGCACGTATTACGTGGTCTGTTCGACGAATTGATGAATTAGTAGGTGGGTGAATGAATGCATTGATAGATGGATGAAATAAATGAACAGTTGGACGAATGTATGGATGGTGTTTTACCTGTAAGATTTTCCTGTACTCGTTTCGTTCCTTCTGGTACTTTTCCATGACTTCCGGCGCCCAATTGAGAATTAGACGCCACAGCAAATAATTTGCCAGAAGTCTGCAACAATTAGATTAAAAGATTCAAATAATGTCGTATCACGTATTAACGGAATTATATTTCAGTTTATGCTTATCAGAAAAATAATGATGCCGTTAGAATTTCTGTAATTTGGACCAATTACACGGCCAATGGACATAATGACAAAAGCAAAGCGTTGCAGTCCTTCAGTCATTAAGTGAGAATGTTCCAATATTATGCCCACGATAAAGGAGTAGGCATCTTATTCTGCGGGGACATCTTCTGCTAACTCTCCTACTTATTCCTACCGTATACTGCTTAGTTGTAGGCCTAATGTAATGTATTGGATGTGCGTAAAAACAAACTGTAATGAAACCAATATATTCCGTATCCAGAAGCGCAACGGAACAGAAAGGCACTTGCAGCCTACATACCGGATGCGCTGATTTCGTTTTATTTAACACAGCATAGCAGATTATAACACGTTATTATATTTTCATTTTCATTTATTTATTTCTACATTTCTATAGCGCCCATTCAATCTCCACTAAGAGGCGCTCCCGACTAAAGCGCGTCAGAGTTTCACGCCGAAGCGCCCGAGCAATTCAAGTGAATAACTTACTCAAGGTACCTAACCGGCGGCTTGAGGTGGATTCGAACCGGAAATTCTCCGGCTCCAAGGCACCGAACATACCCATATATACACCACCGCGCCACACTTTGTGTTAGGTTCAATAGATAATTGAGATCACTTATACAGCAGCGCATGTAGAAATGAAGGCAATGTAATTGAAAGTGAGACAGAGACAGAGACATAGAGAGACAGAGGGAGAAATAGATGGAGATAGAGACAGAGACAGAGACATAGAGAGACAGAGGGAGAAATAGATGGAGATAGAGACAGAGACAGAGACATAGAGAGACAGAGGAAGAAATAGATGGAGATAGAGACAGAGACAGAGACATAGAGAGACAGAGGAAGAAATAGATGGAGATAGAGACAGAGACAGAGACATAGAGAGACAGAGATGTTGAGAGACAAACAGACAGAGACAGACAGACAGATAGACAGACAAACAGACAGATACAGAGATATATAGAGAGACAGCGGGAGAAAAAGAGACAGAGACAGTTTGTTTGTTTGTGCACTTGTTATAGCCCCTTCACGCTCGCTACTCAGAAGCGCTCCCGACTACAGAGCGGACACTACAGCGGAGTTTCACGCCGAAGCGCTGATCAATTGCGAATGAAGGACTTGCCCAATGCCCATGGTCCCTACGCGGCGACTTGAGGTGGATTCGAACCTGCAACCTTTCGACTGCAAGGCGATGAACATACCCACTACACCACCGCGCCCCACGACAGCGACAGAGATGTACGTCTTGCCTTTTATCTTGACGATGGACGAGCTTTGAGAGTTCGATTAAATATTCGGTGGCCAGAGAAACGATTTCTTCGTCGCCGCTGATCTTCATCGGCAAGAATGAGTCGAAGTATAACAACCAGTTGATCTACAGACACAGATATATATATGCATACAATCATATATATATATATATATATATATAGAGAGAGAGAGAGAGAGAGACAGACAGACAGACAGACAGACAGACAGACAGAGGGAGAAAGAGAGAGTTTGTTTGTTTCCAATTATGTGGGATGCTCCATCAAAATCAGGCACATTTGTCATTTTTCGGAAAATGGGATTCTTTCATTTTGTTTTACAACATGAAATCACGCTTCTAACAGTGCAAAAATTATTAAGATATCTGCAGTGGAACCTGAGATATGATCATTTGAAGTGTCATGCAACGAAAAATACTAAAATCGAGAAAATCGCAAATTATCTCTTCCAAGCACTTCTTGCAATGCTATGATTAAATCTTCCAGCCATAAGTAATGCCATTTAATATGATGAAGCACACCACACTGGCGCTATGGTGCAGATCGGTCATTGTAACTATATAATCCATTGGATCACAAGGACAGATGTTATGTTCAAGCAATGACAATATGTCATCTCGTGTATTGTCTGGTAGACTTATAACGGCATACTTGGGAGACGGTAGTCGATTATGGAAAGCGATGATCGATTGGCTGTAATAATAGAGCGCCGTTCGTTTTGTAAGGCGGAGAGTAAGCGTTAGCTCCCTCAGATTTTACATACATGTGATAGGAGATCTGTCTATGTCTCTGTTTCTGCCTCTGTCTATGTCTGTGTCTAATAGTGTCTATGTCTCTGTCTTTGGCTTTGTCTCTGTTTGTGTCTCTATGTCTTTGTCTCTGTCTCTGTCTATGTCTCTGTCCTTCATTCAGAGTTTTTCGGCGTCATCGTGTGATGCCTGGTCAATGTGAGTGGCACTTAAAGATGCACAACGAGAGTACTAGCAATTGTAGTAGAAGCAGTAGTGGTGGTGATATATAGTAGTAGCAATAATAGCAGCGGATGTAGCAGCTGCTGTAAGCTTAGTAGTAGTAGCAGCAGCAGCAGCAGTAATAGTAGTTGTAGTAGTAGTAGTAGTAGTAGTAGTAGTAGTAGTAGTAGTAGTAGTAGTAGTAGTAGTAGTAGTAGTAGTAGTAGTAGTAGTAGTAGTAGTAGTAGTAGTAGTAGTAGTGGTAGTAGTAGTAGTGGTGCAGTAGTAGTAGTAGTAGTAGTAGTGGTAGTAGTAGTAGTAGTAGTAGTAGTAGTAGTAGTAGCAGTAGTAGTAGTAGTAGTAGTAGTAGTAGTAGCAGTAGTAGTAGTAGTGGTGCAGTAGTAGTAGTAGTAGTAGTAGTAGTAGTAGTAGTAGTAGTAGTAGTAGTAGTAGTAGTAGTAGTAGTAGTAGTAGTAGTAGTAGTAGCAGTAGCAGTAGCAGTAGTAGTAGTATAACAAACAAAAAACGGTGGGTGATTTCACTAAAAATGGTATAACTTTTGTTCTGTTTGAAATATTTTATTGAAATCTAGCCATCATGTGCACATATGAATTGTCTCTAAGCCAGTAAAATTTCATTTCAAAATTCTTACTTCTGGCCAAGATATTGGCAAAAAACCTAGAGTGGGGTCCTTTTTTGGCCCACCCTGTATGTATGTATGTATGTATGTATGTAACTATGTATGTATGTATGTATGTATGTATGTATGTATGTATGTATGTATGTATGTATGTATGTATGTATGTATGTATGTAACTATGTATGTATGTATGTATGCATGCATGCATGCACGTACGTACGTACGTACGTATGTACGTACGGATATATGTATGTATGTATGTATGCATGCATGCATGTATGTACAATGGCCTGTTCTCAAAGAGATTTCTTCTACATTGAATGCACCAAATCTTTCTTGCGCGTTCACAGGTTCATATAATTATAGATGAAGAGATAAAGAGGAGGACATAGAAGGATGGATAAGATGGGAAGACAAAGGCAGGTGATGGAATCTGCTGCTGAAGCACCACGCAACACCAACCACTGCAGCAGCAACTGATCTTATCATCTCAGCCAACGTCGTCGTCGTCATCGTCGTCGTCGTCATCGTCATCGTCGTCATCGTCATCGTCGTCGTCGTTGTTCACTTAGATTCATGGCGCTATATTATTATTATCAGAGGCGACGCTGTCAAAATCCTTCGGGGATTATACGACAGAAAGATTCCAAGGCACCATCCACTCTCTCCTCCTCCTCCTCCTCCTCCTCCTCCTCCTCCTCCTTCTCCTTCACCGACTACTCATCCTATTCGCCATACTGCTCCTCCTCCCCTCTTAATCAGCCGCCTTGTCTTCCCACTCCTCCTCCTTTTCCAATTCTCCATTCTCTTCGCCCTACCATTCTTCTTCCCCCTCTCTCTTCTTCTGATTTATATATGTAATTACAGAAATAGCAGAATAATATCAGAAAAACTTCACATGAGTTATTAGCGAATTACAAATAATATTTGCATTTCATAGCATTACCTCAGGGCTTTTTTTAACGTGCAGTTGTACACAAAATGTGCAGTTCTAAATGGATTTGTGCAGTTGTAGAAGCACTTCTGTACAGTTAAAACTAGCAAAATATGACCATTGTCCTCCGATTGGAAGTAACTTACCATGGAGGTTAGGAAGGAAAAGAAGGCGTTGTGCAGTTCTAGAAATTCCTTAAAAACAGTCCTACATTACTTCAGGAGGGAATCACAAGGCTCTGTTTCTGCTCCACCCAATTATGGACAATTACATGTCGGGTAAAAAGCACATCATCAATTATTATTATTATTATTAAACAAATAAATTTGCAACGCGCGCAGAGTCACCTCGAAATGTGAAAAAATTGCGCGTAAACAAGTCAATAAAGATGTAAAGTTCTATAATTATTATTTGCGTCGATTTCGTCAATTCGTATTGTCTGATGACAAATGGTGAAAGTGTATAGTTATGGTATGGATATATTGCATGCATACTATGCCAGAATTGCCACATATATGAATATATTGCATGCATACTAAACTTATGCCACAATTGCCACATATATCGTAAACCAGTTTCCGTGATATATTGTAGTCATCGCTGCCCTTGCTTATCATGCAACATAGGCCTACATGTAGTCCGTATACTACGTTAAACGTCTGCAGAGGCCAGCACCGGCATGCCGTGTTTCGGTTAAATGTTCATTTGATTGGATGTGTGTTTGATGTCCTGTCGGAACTGAGGAGGGGGAGGAGGAGGCTG
>OX457040.1:15356173-15393673 GCA_949752735.1 Lumbricus terrestris | reverse complement strand
AAACACTGATAACCACAAATGACTGACTTTCTTTTAACCTATATAGGCTATTAGTTGTGTGGAAATAGTCTCAGCTCTGAGGCCGAATCAGTCAGCTGCAGTTCAATTTTCTAAATCTTAATCCAATCTGTCGATTCTATGACTGATATCATTCTTAATTGCGATTCGGATAAAAATGACTAAATGCTTGTTGGAGAAACACAATAACTCCCTGACGAGTCAACCCCTTTAGGTGGCGGTAAACGGTCATTATATCTATTATTATTGAAAAGTTGGGGAGTCAGTGGATGAGACTCAACCTTTAAGGAAGACCTGGAGCTGGTCGTGAAGTTTCTCGAAGGTGTTGTAGTTCGTCTTGTCTTCTGGAATGATGTGCCTTCGATTCCAGGAACCGCAGGCGTACTGGAAAAAATCATCGCACGGATCGGCAGACGTATCTATCGCCTCGAGGATTTTGGCGGCTGAAAGAGAAACGTACGCAGATGTACATACATACATACATACATACATACATACATACATACATACATACATACATACATACATACATACATACATACATACATACATACATACATACATACATACATACATACATACATACATACATACATACATACATACATACATACATACATACATACATACATACATACATACATACATACATACATACATACATACATACATACATACATACATACATACATACATACATACATACATACATACATACATACATACATACATACATACATACATACATACATACATACATACATGTATACATACATACATTATACATACATACATACATACATTCATACATACATACATACATACATTCATACATACATACATACATACATGCGTGCAAGCATGCATGCATACATACACAGTTAAGTGACACTTGGACGGACACGTAGACAGAGACAGACAGACAGCCAGACAGACAGAAGGAAAGCAATCCAGTAGACCACACAGACTGATTCGGGCGGCTAGGAAGTGATCTACATTTTCGGATATTATATCGGTCAATCGATACAACTGCTGCTGATTATAATAGATGAGGACGTCGTTCAAAGGCTTGTGTTAACTCGCCTTTCTATCGACCGTGGTCACTAGAGCGCTCGCTCGTCGCGGTAATTGGACGAGAAACATTTCTTAGACAACGGTTGCTAGAAAAGCAGGTTGTACCTGGAGCTGCATGCAGCTGTGGACGGGGAGATTTCTTTTACGCTAATTGAAGTACGCGACACGCTTCTGAACGGTAGGCCTAATTACAAGCGCTTTTTGCAGGAAAACGTTGGCCAAACACATTGTTAAAAGTTATGAGAATTAAGAACCGGTGTAAAGGTTTCAAATTGTTGCAAATTACAGTTTGTAGGTGGTAATGTTTAGGAGGGGTAATTTGAAACCTTTGCACCGGTGCTCCATCGTGGTTCGTAATCGTGATCGCAATCGTAATCTACAAACTTATAAAGAGCTACTTGAAAGCCAAGCGCATGGTATCATTGTTGAGTCAAAAATGTTTGTCCATGACTGTAGTCCAAAGTTGGTTCGGGTCGAGTTACCATATAGGCCTATCTATAGGATCAGAGGGCTGAACCGGTCGAATAAATTTGCGAATGAATGAATTATCGCGTGTCAAGTAATTAATAATTATTATATGATTGCTGCAAATGCCAGATTTATAAATCTCATAATATTGTTATTTCGAACATTTCTAAAGCACGCAAAGTTAATTGTAGCATAGGCTATAGTTATTATGCAGCGTAATGAGCGTAACTTGTGGATTAGCGCCGTTGTAGGAACTCTGGTTCGCTTCTTATAGGCCTACGTACAGCCCCTACCGGTACTTAATTAGTTCGTAACAGTCAAAACATTTCCACGCTCACTGTCTTGGATTATAGTTTGCCACAAGGTTCTGTACTGGACTCGCTCGCTCTATACTTACTCTTATTACATCACTCACATACATGTAGCTCCAAACTTGCCGACATCGCACTTGAGATACGTTACCGTCCATTTTTCCATTGTATAGTCTACACTTAATCCTTCACTTAATCCTTCCTTCCAATAATAACCGCCAGCTACACTGTTTTTGGCGATGTGCAATCTTGGATGGTTCCTCTTCTAAATCCTTCTAAAATTGAATGGCTTAAGTCTGTTTAGTAGGGTGGCTCAGTGGCTGTGTCGTTAGCCACGCCAATTGCACACGAGCAGATTCTTGCGTCGTATATACGGCAATCAGGAAAAATCTAGTCAGAGCAGTAAACTTTAAATCTAATTTAAATAGGTATCACCCGGTACTTACTTTGCGGTGTTTGGACGTCGCTAAGTCGTTTTATAACCAGATTCGCGCATTGTATTACTCAGCTCAATTTTAAATATTATAGGACTGCGGAATATAGCATTCAAAGATCCAGAGATCGCGTGTGGTTTCTTCCGTCTGAAATTCACTGGTCAATGCTTTCGTTTCAAGAATTTACTACCATAGCCCATTTCTCATTGGTAGGCCTACCAATTAAAGAAATCTGCACGGATTATTGCTCCACCACTCTTTTGCATATATATATATATATATATTATATATATATATATATCCACAACAAGAGCTCACCAATTCCAAAATTGCGTTTTTATTGCATTCGCTGTAGCCTACTGACTCAGTCTTACTGTTCATTGCGTAAGAAATCCGTTTTGAAAATCTGCCTCACAATCCACAGAGTACTTCCGCTTAAACTATCTATGTTCACCCCTCGTACAACCATAAACACTGCTCTCAATATATGTATTCTCCGACTCTTGATGTGCTCCGAACCCGAACACTTTTCGGCATCCGTGGCAGTCCGAAGCTTTGGAATTCTCAGCCCTATTAGACCAGGCTTGGAATCTCAAAATGGCACTCCTAGAAGCAAATCATGTAACAATTTGCTAACCGGTGTTTCTAGACTAATTTGACCCTGCTGAAAACGAAAATCGCTGTTAGCAAGCTGGATTTTTGGCCGTTCAATGGGAAAACAAGATGGCGGACAAAATGGCGGTCAGTTGCTTCAAATGGCTATAAGTAAAGTATTGTATGTGACAGGAACACGATTTTAAACTCTAAATTAAGATTATAGGGTGCAAGGAATACAATGGAACCAAATACACATATGTAGCACTGCAAGAAAATCAAAATGGCGGACAAAATGGCGGCCAGAATCTTAAAATGGCTGTAAGTGAAGTTAAGTATTCAGTGGAATCATGATTTCAGGGTCTAAATCAACATTTTCGGGGTCAAGGAATGCAATGGAAGCAAGGTAACATATGTGGCATTGCACGAAAACCAAGATGGCGGACAAAATGGCGGACAAAATCTTAAAATGGCAATAAGTGAAGACATATATGCAACCAAATTATGATTTCAGGATCTAAATCAACATTTTCGAGGTCCAGGCATGTGATGAAACCAAGGTCGCATATATAGCACTGCCTGGACACCAAAATGGCGGCCAAAATGGCGGCCAGATTCTTGAATTGACTGTTAGTGAATTTCTGTATCTAATGAGTACATCAATTCAGAATGTAAATGATAATTTTCGGAATTAAGGAAAGTGAAATTAAAGGCACTGAATATATTATGTGACACTGCCAGAAAACCAAAAACCAAAATGGTGGACAAAAACTTCAACTGGCTATGAGTGATGTCTTGAACATATACGATGGAGACTTGATTTCGGTCTGGACTAGTAATTTCCAGGTCATATGCTTCCAACAAAATCACATGCAGTGTTATGCAGTGAAATTGTCATACCTATAGTGGAAATTTTTAGTAGCCTATGACTGGACTGCAGTTTAACTATTGCTGGCTTTATGTATATACATTATAGCCTACAGTATGCATGCTTGAATGTTTCATAACTTGACGAAGTTGACGTATCAACAGTTTCAACTTTTCGTGACTTGACGGATATAGGGTACCGTAGAATCAAATCAGGCCTTGTTGCAGATAATGCAATTGCACCTGAGTGCACATGACAAGATCGCACTTCGATAGCAGCAGGGCCTGATGCTACGTTTGTCAACTTCACATGATTTGCTGTAGCCTAGTGGGCCTAGACAAACTCTATAATGTGGCTTTGGCACACACTGGGGGTAAAGATTACTTTCTTCCACCACACTCCATCTGATGAAGATGAGGATGATATCTGAACATCAATATCTAGTAAAAATAGGCCTTTCCAAACTGACAGTTTGGTAATGAGCTCATAAGGGAATGTTCCAAATGTAGAAAGTAAGTGGGAACTTTCAAGTAGTTTATTCAAGCATTCTTTCAGCTGATTCCTGCTAAATATGTCAAATCGCATCCAGTTGTAGCATGAAGGCCACTCGATCAATTCTTCATAGTTACGTGAATTGGATGAGCTTCTGTTCCGCTGATGTTCCTGCCATCACCAAAACACCGTTAAATATAAAGCAAACACATATGACCCGGCAGTGGACAAAACCTTATCTTTTTTCACGTAACCACCAGCAGCCGCTCTAGTCCATATCTCCAAATGTGGCTGCTGAGAGCTGAATGGACAGGAATGAAGCTAGATCAGTCTTTCTTTCAAGCATACCAAGAACATTCACCCAATTTTCCGACAACGGAGTATTTTGAGACTCCACACAGTGGCAGAGTTGTGGTTGTAATTTTCTGTACGCTTTCACTTTTTAAAAGCAATGCCCACTATATCTATCGAAGGCAATAATTATTAACCCTCTTGTAGCCAATCGAAAGTAGGCTACCTGTACACAGGTATCCACTGTATCTGTCAGGTCAACAACTGTCTTCGCGTTTGGAGGTTCCCTATTGCTTGAGCCATTGCTTGTCCTACAATAATTTGTCTGCAGCAGGTCGGATGAACTGTGTCGCGACTTAGCCTATGGGCATATCACAATATTTGGTCATGTCTCATACAATATGCGGGATGTCTTGCATTGGCTCCCTTTCCCGCAGCGGATTGCCTGCAGGCTCTCTGTGTTGCTTAGGTAGTGCCTTGATGGACTAGGCTATAGCCCCACTATGTCTGAAAGAACTCTGTTTTTCAACCTCGGATGTCCAGCGTCGATCTACTCTTCAGTTGGCGGACCAAGCTGAGCTGGTTCACTCGCGGTCTGCTATTTGACATCACCTTTCATTCTGTGTAGCTGGTTCTAAAATCTAGAATGGGAATGGCCAACCCCTTTTCACAGCGTCTATTGCATGCCCATGGGTCACTCCACTCTGTTCCTTAAGAATAAAAAACTGTCCTATTTAGTTGTGGTTAAGTGGGGGGCAATTCCGGGCAGCCCACGTTGAAGAGGCACTACGTAAAATATTCTAAATAAACAAATGATATGCCTCTGCTATAGAAATACGGACTGGACAAGTTACTTTTGCAGAGAGAATCCAATCCCATTGGTTTTGAGAAAAGTCCATGGCACAATCGTGTTTTCAGATCCATGGGACAGTCAGCTTGATACGGTGTAATAAGTCACTGCATGATATACAAATCTTCCTTTATAATTTGGTCAGTGTTCTTTTGAAGAACACTCCTTGGTTTAAGACTTCCTGAAGGCATTGCGATAATTTGAATGATCATATCTGGTCAAATAAGGGAACATTGTAGATAAATTCAACTGCAGAGGTCTCAGATACCATCTTGCAAAGACCTCGCTTTTTTTTTAATCAAGTACCCATTGCATGCACGACTTCACTAACATCCATTTTGAAATTCTTGCCGCCATTTTGCTCGCCATTTTGGTTTCCAGGCAGTGCTATATATGTGACATTGGTTTCATCACATGTCTTGACCTCGAAAATGTTGATTTAGACCTTGAAATCATGATTTAGTTGCTTATATGTCTTCACTTATGGCCATTTTAAGATTGTGTCCACCATTTTGTCCGCCATCTTGGTTTTCGTGCAATGCCACATATGTTACCTTGCTTCCATTGCATTCCTTGACCTCGAAAATGTTGATTTAGACCCTGAAATCATGATTTAGTTGCATGTATGTCTTCACTTATTGCCATTTCAAGATTTTGTCCGCCATATTGTCCGCCATCTTGGTTTTCGTGCAATGCCACATATGTTACCTTGCTTCCATTGCATTCCTTGACCCCGAAAATGTTGATTTAGACCCTGAAATCATGATTTAGTTGCATGTATGTCTTCACTTATTGCCATTTCAAGATTTTGTCCGCCATATTGTCCGCCATCTTGGTTTTCGTGCAATGCCACATATGTTACCTTGCTTCCATTGCATTCCTTGACCCCGAAAATGTTGATTTAGACCCTGAAATCATGATTCCACTGCATACTTAACTTCATTTACAGCCGTTTTAAGATTCTGGCCGCCATTTTGTCCGCCATTTTGATTTTCTTGCAGTGCTACATATGTGTATTTGGTTCCATTGTATTCCTTGCACCCTATAATCTTAATTTAGAGTCTAAAATCGTGTTCCTGTCACATACAATACTTTACTTATAGCCATTTGAAGCAACTGACCGCCATTTTGTCCGCCATCTTGTTTTCCCATTGAACGGCCAAAAATCCAGCTTGCTAACAGCGATTTTCGTTTTCAGCAGGGTCAAATTAGTCTAGAAACACCGGTTAGCAAATTGTTACATGATTTGCTTCTAGGAGTGATTTCTAGAGCCCTTTTAGAATTCCAAGCCTTGTCTATATCTGGATTGCCTGCCGCTACCACTTCTGTGTTGTCATTCAGGTAATCAGATATGATTTCAAAATAGCATTCATGACTGATATTATTATAAGAACAGAGTGATCGGATAAAACGCAGCAAGATTATAAACGAATCGACATCGATTTCAGTAAGTAAGAACTAAGAACCCGTCTTGATTAATACGATGATAAGCGTGACTGATAATTAACTTAAGTGAGAGCAATAAAATAATTTATGAAATAAACATGACACCAAGTTCAATTAGGCATCAAGAGTACTAATAGCAGGAATTGAAAAGTTGCAGGGTCAATGTTGGAATAAGCCAAACAGGTCAGATGGATGGATTCTTATCCATAGAATAAGCGTTCTTGTAACTGTCCACAGTGTCCAGTACATGCATCAACATTGTGGGTACTGTGGGTTTTGCTTATAGACCTAGTATACTGCCTTCAATTCCAGCTTAATCTCACAAAGTGACCAATAAGCATGGAGATTGATCAATGATCATTCTCAAAGAATGGAATCACAGGTATACTCCACGACCATATCTTATTGGTGTTTTCTAAGCATTCACTATAGTGCTAATACACGATCATACACGTACCATTGTACCTGCAAGTCGCTCTCTTATTCACAGCAATCTGCACATAATTACGATTATTGGTCACATCGATACATCTTGCCTTACTTGCCTTCAAAATGCCTTGCCTTGCTTTGCCTCGGCTGTCCTCGCCCAGCGTATAATTATATCTCTTCCTTTGGAGTACGTTGTCTTACACTATACCCCACATCACGTGATCAGGACGGGCTCTTGAAAGGCGCTGTATAAATTATCAGAATGAAAAAAGATGGTCACGACATGTTTTCTAATAACCCTGGATTCACTGTCATTCATTCATTGTCTGCATGTTTATATGAGTATACCTGCTTGCACGCCTGCCTGTCTGTCTGCCTACCTGGGTGTCTGCCTGCCTATCTGACCGCCGGTCTATCTGACTATCTGCCGGTCTGCCTGTCTACCTGCCTGCCTGCCTGTCTGTCTGCCTGTCTGCCTGTCTGCCTGTCTGCCTGTCTGCCTGCCTGTCTGTTGCATCGACATAAAACACGTACCTCGTTAGCCATCGCTTAAGATTTCTTTCGCTGAGAATCAACCTCATTATCGTGCATGGCGGTTGAATAGCTCGACAAATATATATATATTATATATATATATATATATAATAAATAGTATATATATATACACACTTTATACAAGACGCAGGTAATATCTCGTATATGCAGTAGAGCGATCCAGGAGACATTGACGTATCCAGGGTAGGCTCTATGCATTAGATCGCTGGCGTATTTCCGCAAGGATGGGCGTATATCAGATGGCCAAGCCCTATCCCTGTGTCGGCGAGTATCCTTGGACCTGGGCTTTACCAAAACTCAATCTAAGACGTCCTTGTCGATATAGGCAGATGATCATGCCTGCAGGAATTTTGTGCATTGCTCAGAAAGATAAACAAATTCTAATGCCTTTTTTCGAACATTTTTTAAATCATATCTGAGCTTTAGGATTTTTGCCCTGATCTCCATGAAACAAAAAGGAGAGTATTTAGGCTACGATTCTTTTCTGTTGATGATGAATCATTGTGCGTCGACCTGCGTCTCTCTCTCTCTCTCTCTCTCTCTCTCTCTCTCTCTCTCTCTCTCTCTCTCTCTCTCTCTCTCTCTCTCTCTCTCTCTCTCCCTCTCTCTCTCTCTCTCTCTCTCTCTCTCTCTCTCTCTCTCTCTCTCTCTCTCTCTCTCTCTCTCTCTCTCTCTCTCTCTCTCTCTCTCTCTCTCTCTCTCTCTCTCTCTCTCTCTCTCTCAATAGGCTGCACATTTCCCCGCGACTCCACTTATTGGGGCGCTATAGTTATCTCGAGATTACGATTCTAACATGCGACTTTAGTTTTGATGAGCTGCACGCATCCCTGCAGATACCATAACATAAAATTACATACTCCAATACTGCAACTTCCAAGTATAATTATATCTAGTATTTTCATGTATAACAGTATAACTATTAACTATACAAGTAATTTATATATATAATATATTATATAATATATAATATATGTATATGAGAAAATTACATTAATGATGACTGTCTTTCCTTGATATTCGTGAGGTCGAGGAAACATAATGCCATTACTCAACTGAAAAATGAGTTTTGATCATTTGCATGCACTGAGCTGATCTTGTCTGTAGACTAGAATTATAATTAATGCCTTGCGTTTATCATTTTCATTTCATTTTCATTTTATCATTTTTGTATCGTTTGACTTTTGCTCTAGCTCTTTGACGCATGAACAAAGGTGTTCTTATACCATACACACCGAAGCTTTACTATTTATCATGCTCCCGTAGCAATCATCATGTCCTCCAAGGTGAATACACACAATGGCTCATTGTTTGTGTATACAATAGCTGTCTGTGCACTTCATACAATATATATGCTTATACGTTAATGTTTATAGATAAAGGGAACACAGCTGCACTGCTGCAGGTGTGAGAACGCAGAGGGCTTTTTTAAAATCAAAATCTAGGACGCAATATAAGAAGGAGAAAGACAGACGCAAAACGTCGCCTTGAGACATGCAATAACCAATGAACTAAAAAGACGTCATGAGAAAATTGAGAAGCCGTTGAGGAATGAGCCTGTGCGTGAATATCGTTCGGTCGCAATAGAGGCAAATGTATACGGAAGAAGCATCACACATGCAAACGTTCCTTGAAAGAAGCAATGTCTGGAAATGGCAGACACTGCAAACATATATCTATTTGTATGCATCATATATATATATATATATATTTAATATAATTATACTCAATAAGCTCCATCACCGTATTTGATATTGTCTGTTTCTTTTCACGTTGGGCAGAGCACGCATGTTTACGCGAGTGATCATCGAGGGCTGTCAATAATAATTGCGGGATAAGGACATTATTCACTGTGTTCAAGCTGTTCAATGTACGCCTCTGAGTAGAGAGCTTGAAGGGGCGCGAGTGAACCAGCTCAGCTTGGTCCGCCAACTGAAGAGTAGATCGACGCTGGACATCCGAGGTTGAAAAACAGAGTTCTTTCAGACATAGTGGGGCTATAGCCTAGTCCATCAAGGCACTACCTAAGCAACACAGAGAGCCTGCAGGCAATCCGCTGCGGGAAAGGGAGCCAATGCAAGACATCCCGCATATTGTATGAGACATGACCAAATATTGTGATATGCCCATAGGCTAAGTCGCGACACAGTTCATCCGACCTGCTGCAGACAAATTATTGTAGGACAAGCAATGGCTCAAGCAATAGGGAACCTCCAAACGCGAAGACAGTTGTTGACCTGACAGATACAGTGGATACCTGTGTACAGGTAGCCTACTTTCGATTGGCTACAAGAGGGTTAATAATTATTGCCTTCGATAGATATAGTGGGCATTGCTTTTAAAAAGTGAAAGCGTACAGAAAATTACAACCACAACTCTGCCACTGTGTGGAGTCTCAAAATACTCCGTTGTCGGAAAATTGGGTGAATGTTCTTGGTATGCTTGAAAGAAAGACTGATCTAGCTTCATTCCTGTCCATTCAGCTCTCAGCAGCCACATTTGGAGATATGGACTAGAGCGGCTGCTGGTGGTTACGTGAAAAAAGATAAGGTTTTGTCCACTGCCGGGTCATATGTGTTTGCTTTATATTTAACGGTGTTTTGGTGATGGCAGGAACATCAGCGGAACAGAAGCTCATCCAATTCACGTAACTATGAAGAATTGATCGAGTGGCCTTCATGCTACAACTGGATGCGATTTGACATATTTAGCAGGAATCAGCTGAAAGAATGCTTGAATAAACTACTTGAAAGTTCCCACTTACTTTCTACATTTGGAACATTCCCTTATGAGCTCATTACCAAACTGTCAGTTTGGAAAGGCCTATTTTTACTAGATATTGATGTTCAGATATCATCCTCATCTTCATCAGATGGAGTGTGGTGGAAGAAAGTAATCTTTACCCCCAGTGTGTGCCAAAGCCACATTATAGAGTTTGTCTAGGCCCACTAGGCTACAGCAAATCATGTGAAGTTGACAAACGTAGCATCAGGCCCTGCTGCTATCGAAGTGCGATCTTGTCATGTGCACTCAGGTGCAATTGCATTATCTGCAACAAGGCCTGATTTGATTCTACGGTACCCTATATCCGTCAAGTCACGAAAAGTTGAAACTGTTGATACGTCAACTTCGTCAAGTTATGAAACATTCAAGCATGCATACTGTAGGCTATAATGTATATACATAAAGCCAGCAATAGTTAAACTGCAGTCCAGTCATAGGCTACTAAAAATTTCCACTATAGGTATGACAATTTCACTGCATAACACTGCATGTGATTTTGTTGGAAGCATATGACCTGGAAATTACTAGTCCAGACCGAAATCAAGTCTCCATCGTATATGTTCAAGACATCACTCATAGCCAGTTGAAGTTTTTGTCCACCATTTTGGTTTTTGGTTTTCTGGCAGTGTCACATAATATATTCAGTGCCTTTAATTTCACTTTCCTTAATTCCGAAAATTATCATTTACATTCTGAATTGATGTACTCATTAGATACAGAAATTCACTAACAGTCAATTCAAGAATCTGGCCGCCATTTTGGCCGCCATTTTGGTGTCCAGGCAGTGCTATATATGCGACCTTGGTTTCATCACATGCCTGGACCTCGAAAATGTTGATTTAGATCCTGAAATCATAATTTGGTTGCATATATGTCTTCACTTATTGCCATTTTAAGATTTTGTCCGCCATTTTGTCCGCCATCTTGGTTTTCGTGCAATGCCACATATGTTACCTTGCTTCCATTGCATTCCTTGACCCCGAAAATGTTGATTTAGACCCTGAAATCATGATTCCACTGAATACTTAACTTCACTTACAGCCATTTTAAGATTCTGGCCGCCATTTTGTCCGCCATTTTGATTTTCTTGCAGTGCTACATATGTGTATTTGGTTCCATTGTATTCCTTGCACCCTATAATCTTAATTTAGAGTTTAAAATCGTGTTCCTGTCACATACAATACTTTACTTATAGCCATTTGAAGCAACTGACCGCCATTTTGTCCGCCATCTTGTTTTCCCATTGAACGGCCAAAAATCCAGCTTGCTAACAGCGATTTTCGTTTTCAGCAGGGTCAAATTAGTCTAGAAACACCGGTTAGCAAATTGTTACATGATTTGCTTCTAGGAGTGCCATTTTGAGATTCCAAGCCTGGTCTAGACAAGGCTTGGAATTCTAAAAGGGCTCTAGAAATCACTCCTAGAAGCAAATCATGTAACAATTTGCTAACCGGTGTTTCTAGACTAATTTGACCCTGCTGAAAACGAAAATCGCTGTTAGCAAGCTGGATTTTTGGCCGTTCAATGGGAAAACAAGATGGCGGACAAAATGGCGGTCAGTTGCTTCAAATGGCTATAAGTAAAGTATTGTATGTGACAGGAACACGATTTTAGACTCTAAATTAAGATTATAGGGTGCAAGGAATACAATGGAACCAAATACACATATGTAGCACTGCAAGAAAATCAAAATGGCGGACAAAATGGCGGCCAGAATCTTAAAACGGCTGTAAATGAAGTTAAGTATGCAGTGGAATCATGATTTCAGGGTCTAAATCAACATTTTCGGGGTCAAGGAATGCAATGGAAGCAAGGTAACATATGTGGCATTGCACGAAAACCAAGATGGCGGACAATATGGCGGACAAAATCTTGAAATGGCAATAAGTGAAGACATACATGCAACTAAATCATGATTTCAGGGTCTAAATCAACATTTTCGGGGTCAAGGAATGCAATGGAAGCAAGGTAACATATGTGGCATTGCACGAAAACCAAGATGGCGGACAATATGGCGGACAAAATCTTGAAATGGCAATAAGTGAAGACATACATGCAACTAAATCATGATTTCAGGGTCTAAATCAACATTTTCGAGGTCAAGGAATGCAATGGAAGCAAGGTAACATATGTGGCATTGCACGAAAACCAAGATGGCGGACAAAATGGTGGACACAATCTTAAAATGGCCATAAGTGAAGACATATAAGCAACTAAATCATGATTTCAAGGTCTAAATCAACATTTTCGAGGTCAAGACATGTGATGAAACCAATGTCACATATATAGCACTGCCTGGAAACCAAAATGGCGAGCAAAATGGCGGCAAGAATTTCAAAATGGATGTTAGTGAAGTCGTGCATGCAATGGGTACTTGATTAAAAAAAAAGCGAGGTCTTTGCAAGATGGTATCTGAGACCTCTGCAGTTGAATTTATCTACAATGTTCCCTTATTTGACCAGATATGATCATTCAAATTATCGCAATGCCTTCAGGAAGTCTTAAACCAAGGAGTGTTCTTCAAAAGAACACTGACCAAATTATAAAGGAAGATTTGTATATCATGCAGTGACTTATTACACCGTATCAAGCTGACTGTCCCATGGATCTGAAAACACGATTGTGCCATGGACTTTTCTCAAAACCAATGGGATTGGATTCTCTCTGCAAAAGTAACTTGTCCAGTCCGTATTTCTATAGCAGAGGCATATCATTTGTTTATTTAGAATATTTTACGTAGTGCCTCTTCAACGTGGGCTGCCCGGAATTGCCCCCCACTTAACCACAACTAAATAGGACAGTTTTTTATTCTTAAGGAACAGAGTGGAGTGACCCATGGGCATGCAATAGACGCTGTGAAAAGGGGTTGGCCATTCCCATTCTAGATTTTAGAACCAGCTACACAGAATGAAAGGTGATGTCAAATAGCAGACCGCGAGTGAACCAGCTCAGCTTGGTCCGCCAACTGAAGAGTAGATCGACGCTGGACATCCGAGGTTGAAAAACAGAGTTCTTTCAGACATAGTGGGGCTATAGCCTAGTCCATCAAGGCACTACCTAAGCAACACAGAGAGCCTGCAGGCAATCCGCTGCGGGAAAGGGAGCCAATGCAAGACATCCCGCATATTGTATGAGACATGACCAAATATTGTGATATGCCCATAGGCTAAGTCGCGACACAGTTCATCCGACCTGCTGCAGACAAATTATTGTAGGACAAGCAATGGCTCAAGCAATAGGGAACCTCCAAACGCGAAGACAGTTGTTGACCTGACAGATACAGTGGATACCTGTGTACAGGTAGCCTACTTTCGATTGGCTACAAGAGGGTTAATAATTATTGCCTTCGATAGATATAGTGGGCATTGCTTTTAAAAAGTGAAAGCGTACAGAAAATTACAACCACAACTCTGCCACTGTGTGGAGTCTCAAAATACTCCGTTGTCGGAAAATTGGGTGAATGTTCTTGGTATGCTTGAAAGAAAGACTGATCTAGCTTCATTCCTGTCCATTCAGCTCTCAGCAGCCACATTTGGAGATATGGACTAGAGCGGCTGCTGGTGGTTACGTGAAAAAAGATAAGGTTTTGTCCACTGCCGGGTCATATGTGTTTGCTTTATATTTAACGGTGTTTTGGTGATGGCAGGAACATCAGCGGAACAGAAGCTCATCCAATTCACGTAACTATGAAGAATTGATCGAGTGGCCTTCATGCTACAACTGGATGCGATTTGACATATTTAGCAGGAATCAGCTGAAAGAATGCTTGAATAAACTACTTGAAAGTTCCCACTTACTTTCTACATTTGGAACATTCCCTTATGAGCTCATTACCAAACTGTCAGTTTGGAAAGGCCTATTTTTACTAGATATTGATGTTCAGATATCATCCTCATCTTCATCAGATGGAGTGTGGTGGAAGAAAGTAATCTTTACCCCCAGTGTGTGCCAAAGCCACATTATAGAGTTTGTCTAGGCCCACTAGGCTACAGCAAATCATGTGAAGTTGACAAACGTAGCATCAGGCCCTGCTGCTATCGAAGTGCGATCTTGTCATGTGCACTCAGGTGCAATTGCATTATCTGCAACAAGGCCTGATTTGATTCTACGGTACCCTATATCCGTCAAGTCACGAAAAGTTGAAACTGTTGATACGTCAACTTCGTCAAGTTATGAAACATTCAAGCATGCATACTGTAGGCTATAATGTATATACATAAAGCCAGCAATAGTTAAACTGCAGTCCAGTCATAGGCTACTAAAAATTTCCACTATAGGTATGACAATTTCACTGCATAACACTGCATGTGATTTTGTTGGAAGCATATGACCTGGAAATTACTAGTCCAGACCGAAATCAAGTCTCCATCGTATATGTTCAAGACATCACTCATAGCCAGTTGAAGTTTTTGTCCACCATTTTGGTTTTTGGTTTTCTGGCAGTGTCACATAATATATTCAGTGCCTTTAATTTCACTTTCCTTAATTCCGAAAATTATCATTTACATTCTGAATTGATGTACTCATTAGATACAGAAATTCACTAACAGTCAATTCAAGAATCTGGCCGCCATTTTGGCCGCCATTTTGGTGTCCAGGCAGTGCTATATATGCGACCTTGGTTTCATCACATGCCTGGACCTCGAAAATGTTGATTTAGATCCTGAAATCATAATTTGGTTGCATATATGTCTTCACTTATTGCCATTTTAAGATTTTGTCCGCCATTTTGTCCGCCATCTTGGTTTTCGTGCAATGCCACATATGTTACCTTGCTTCCATTGCATTCCTTGACCCCGAAAATGTTGATTTAGACCCTGAAATCATGATTCCACTGAATACTTAACTTCACTTACAGCCATTTTAAGATTCTGGCCGCCATTTTGTCCGCCATTTTGATTTTCTTGCAGTGCTACATATGTGTATTTGGTTCCATTGTATTCCTTGCACCCTATAATCTTAATTTAGAGTTTAAAATCGTGTTCCTGTCACATACAATACTTTACTTATAGCCATTTGAAGCAACTGACCGCCATTTTGTCCGCCATCTTGTTTTCCCATTGAACGGCCAAAAATCCAGCTTGCTAACAGCGATTTTCGTTTTCAGCAGGGTCAAATTAGTCTAGAAACACCGGTTAGCAAATTGTTACATGATTTGCTTCTAGGAGTGCCATTTTGAGATTCCAAGCCTGGTCTACTATAGCAAGTGCACATACAAACGCTGGTTGGAGGCTGGGACCAGTCTCTTTCGCGTCAAGTGCCATCTCTTGCCCCCCGCACAAGGTACTGAGTGAGTCATGCTAAACGAAAAGTCTTCCATAATTTCATTTGCTTGAATACTGTCGCATTTGGCTTTGAGCACGCAGCAAACATAAACCTATACCGGTACTCAAATCGTTCAACACGCACTTCTGTCGATCATATCAGATGTCTTGTAATATGCATGCATCCATATAAGTATACAACACTCAGAATCTCACAAACATACATGCATGCGTGCGCATACGTTCATACAAACATAGCCTACATTCGCATACACGCATACATACATATACATACATACACACGTATACATACAATACATACATTCATACATACATACGTACGTACATACATACATACATACATACATACATGCATACATACATACATACATACATACATGCATACATACATACATACATACATACATACATACATACATACATACATACATATTACATACATACATACAAAACGCATGAATTTTTTTGATTCAGTCACATCTCAAATAATGGCTAAAAATTAACTTGATATTGCTAGACAACCATTAGGGCCTATTGTTACTATAATAGAAACGAAACACGTACCAGTGTAGCTGGAGATCACTGTGACATCATTTTGCAATATGATTAAGAAGTTGCAAATAAAGAATTTTTCAGATTCAAATTTTTTTATTGAAACAGTAATCGAAATTTATGAGGCATTAAGATGGTCAAGACTTCATTGATAGACAAAATGAGTGCGGTATTCAGAAACTTCATGAGCAAGGGTCTTGGAGCCTATATAATAAGCTATTATAATCGCCACTTACTATGATGAATAGTGATATCGGAGAAATTTATAATTAAATTGAGAGTTACGAAATATCCCGTTGCTGAAAGGAGATCGGCTAAACATCACTATTATCCTATCGTACTGGTTTCATCGAGAAGAACCAATAAATCCCTAATATCCAGATTTTTTGCCCTATACAATGTAGATTATCATGAGTGGAGAGCTTTGCCGGAGAAAAACCACAATCTGCTGACAAAACCAAGAGTAATAAGAGAACTGATGGTCGCGTTGAAACCGATGTGGGAAAATTTACCTCTGGAACACATCAACAAAGCCATCAAGAACCTTAAAAAGGAACTGAGAACAAGTATGAGCACTGGTGGTGGACACAATTGAATACAAGCTGTGAAGCAATATCGAGTTCATTTGAAAGCAATTAATTGAAATGTGACTTAATAAAATCGTTTATTGTTTCATTTAGTTGTGTTTCGTTTTCGGATCATCAAAAAACAGTAGGTTGGCTCACTAAAAGTGATATAGCTTTGTTATGTTTCAATTATGTCGATGAAATCTGGCAATTGTACGTAGATATGAATTACTTTTAAACCAGTACAAATTTATATGAAAAATTCTTATTTTTTGCCAAGATATGAACAAAACACTGTAGGGGATTACTTTTTTATGGCACACTCTGTATGTAGACAACTTAAATTAAGCTTGTGCTGTGAAGGATATAATATTTTTCCGACTGATCGGTTTATCACAAGCCTTCCCAAAATGCATATATCTTGGTGGTGGCACTGCCGCACTATAGCAATCGCAATCGTTCTCGTAAACTGCATTTCGTCGGCGGCAGAAAAGATCAAGTAGCGAGGACCTATACCCCCCCCATTATATTACATTATATTACGCGTCGCTGAGGGAAAATACATAATCAGTGATGCGTGGGAAATCATTTTCGATTCCATATCTTGATTGAAGAGTTGGACAGAAGAACGGGCAGGCGATTAGTGCCATATATTAGTGCTGGAGGGTAGGCTATATTTGATATTGACGTCACAAGAAAGATCAGAAAAGAAGAAGTAAGCTTAGACATAGAAGAAGTAGACGTAGACGTCGTAGAATAAGTAGAGGAGGAGGAAGTAGAAGTAGACTTATAGAAGTCGAAGTAGAAAGTTAAAGTAGAAGTTGAACTCGACCAAGATAAGCGCAAGAACACCATTTCGGCGATCAGCTGTCGCCTTGCGCATTTTTAAGAAATTTAATTTAGAAATAAAGCGATGCAATAAATATCAATCGGTATTATTTTGTCGAGCACGATAATAATAATTATAGCATCGCATTGAATAGTCGCCGCTGCCGGAAGTTGGGCCCATACATATGCAACGTAGGCCTAATTCAATTGTCACATCAATGATATTTGACTTTCGTTTTAATTTCACTGGAGATTGTTCTTTTACGATTGATTTACTGCCTGATATATTGAATTAAATGAGAGAAATTAATAAATACGAATAGCGAATTAGAACAATGGAGCAATAATTGTTGCACATTTTAATCATGCTGACCTATTAGATAAATGAAGTCAGATAAAATTAATGAATTAAGCAAAATTAGTTAATTGACTCGTTCATGCATATATAGGCTAGGCATGTGATTATTATGATGACACGCATCTAATAAAATGACTGGAACTAAAAACAATGAGATACATTAGCAAGATTATTTACCTTTCAATTTAAAATTAAAGTTGATAAGTTTAATAGATTTCATAAGATGACCAAAATCAAATAATAGAATCTCAAATAAAAAATTAAAGGAATTCAGAATGATGAACAAATCGAATAAACGATTTGAATTGAATGAATTATTCATTCAAGTGCATGCATCTGATTGAATGATTAATTCAACTGAATCTGATTGAATGATTAATTCAACTGAATCTGATTGAATGATTAATTCGACTGAATCTGATTGAATGATTAATTCAACTGAATCTGATTGAATGATTAATTCAACTGAATCTGATTGAATGATTAATTCAACTGAATCTGATTGAATGATTAATTCAACTGAATCTGATTGAATGATTAATTCAACTGAATCTGATTGAATGATTAATTCAGCATGCATCTGATTGAATGATTAATTAATTTAACTGAATCGCTGGTGCCACTTACCAGTGAGGACACAATGTTGATTTGTACAAATTTCCAGCGACGTCTCATCTGGAAGAGAAATCAAAATTAATGCAATACTTACATGTACGACCATCGTACTCGTAATCGTAATCAGAAATTTATATAGCGTCACTTCAAGAGAAACTCCTCAGTGTCGCTCCAGACCTGACCACATTCAAAGAGAATAGATGGATCAAGCGCTTGCGGGAAGAGGCAAAGAAAGACCAAGAAGCTCATTACGGAAGTACTTTTTTAGAGCACTGACCCGACTTGAGCGAAACTTTTATGCAGCACTGTCGAGCCATAAGGTCACCTTTCGTGGCAGAGCAATGGAGTTTATAAGTATACGACCTGGAAGAATAGCGCTGGTGCACGAAGTTGCACATCTTAAGAGCAGCATTTTGTGTTCATCTGTATATCACAGTCATGGCATGCTTTCGATGATAATATGAAATGTTTCTTTCTCCAGCATACCAATACAGGCTGGAGAAAGTGTGATTTGGCCTTGGTTTATGCCAAGAATAGTATACGCAGTAATAATATTATAAGTATAATAATATAGAATTATAATATTATCGGAAGGGTTTAAAACTATGACAGGCCATACCGCCGATACCAACAGCAGCGCTGTTATAACATCACGTATACATGTACATGGTCATTGATATCATATTCGTTATCGTCATAGCCATCATCATCATCATCATCATCATCATCATCATCGTCGTCGTCGTCGTCGTCACCACCCACCACCACCGCAGCCACCACCACCACCACCACCACCACCATCATCATCATCATCATCATCATCATCATCATCATCATCATCATTATCATCACCACCACCACCATCATCATCATCATCATCATCATCACCACCACCACCACCACCACCACCACCACCATCATCATCATCATAATCATCATCATCATCATCACCACCACCACCACCATCGTCATCATCATCACCACCACCACCACCACCACCACCATCGTCATCATCATCATCATCATCATCATCATCATCATCATCATCATCATCATCATCGTCATTAAAAGCAGCAATTTCTTCGTCCGCGTATTCTGTTTATTCCTCTTCTTCCTCTTCTCCTCCTTCGTCTTCTTCTTCTTCTTCTTCTTCTTCTTCTTCTTCTTTTTCTTCTTCTTCATCTTCTTCTTCTTCTTCCTCTTCTTCCTTTCATCATCTTCTTCCTCTTCTTCCTTTTCATCTTTGCATTGTTTCTCTTCTTCACATTCTTTCCCTTTGTTTCACTCTTCTTGACTTGATCATTGATTATACATGTGCAGAGCTATATGTATTTCGTTCACCGACAATGGTTTGCATGCGGTTTTGCATCCTTACATAGCAAATTTTTGCCATGGCACCGTGCAGGTAGACTTATCTACTATGAACTTACATACATGTACAATTGTACATATCTAAATGGTCTAGAAGTGCAACTAAAGTCGGATGGAACATTTAGCAGCTTGAGATGACATTGTCTGTGAAGGGGATCGACTGTAAGAACTCCAACTAAGTTGTGAATATCTCATTTATTGGCGTATTCGTGTCAATTTATTGCTGCATTTGAAACAGGCTGTGACTAAGTCTATTATGTTTTGTAGCTTCATACGATGATGATTATATCTTTAATTGCATACAACGATTATTTTTATGGTTGTACTCGATTAGATAGTTCTTATTTGATGTTACCGCAATGCTTTTGTTGGCGATTCAATAAAATAATACTTATTTTTTCTTACTTAGGCTAAACAAAGAAATCTATTTTTATATGAAGCTCAATGAAGTCAGTAGTAATCATGGAATCCGAATAAGAAAAATTCCTAATGCTTCCGTTTCAATTCTGCCTCTGCTTTTCATCGCTTTCAGCGCAAGCAACGAACAAACACAAACACAAGCCAAGCGACGTCAAGCAACTCGCTGCCCGCCCATGATGATGATGACATCGATAGTAAAATGCTGACGGAGCTGCTCTCAAGCGTCATCTGCTAATCCCTAAGTGATTCCAATTTCCCGTCTTCCAGTCCAGATCGATGTTTGCGGACTGGGAAACGAAGCCTGGAAGCTATATCGTATACACACCGCTTTATGTACCTGGATGTCGTCTGTCAGTCGCATGGCCGCACACGTCCTAATGCAAGCGGACGTGCGTCGCCCCAGTGCGTAATTATCGGCTCGACGACGGTATAAAAGTCGTAAATATTCAATTATATGGTGGTCTTCGCATGGCATGCACTACAACATGGCGGCCAGTGGGTGGGGTTGTTCGGGATTTACTGGGAAGACGGGGGAATGACGGAAGCAAGGTGAACTGGAGCGCTGTTGATGTGGAAGATGAAAGGAATGGAATTGGATTGGACGATATGGAGAGATGGAGGAAGGAAGAGTGGAAAGATGGAGACGAGACTCAGACTGACAGATTGATGATATGATTGCTGCTGGGAGCGTTGTCCGTTCATGCAGTAGACTATAAGGAGCGGAGGGCAATCATGGGAATGGGTTTCGTGATGGTTGATGTTCTGCGTGTCAACGGGAGATGTGGATAGTGCACGCCTGTGGGGATAGTCTATACTCTATAGTATAGACCCATGCATTCACTGGTTGAGGATAGATTATTCCTGGGCGAACAATAACAATAGTTGTTTGATATCTGACCTTGATTAAAATGTAAGGTTGCGCAACTGGTTCGGTTTTTAGGACATGATGAACACTAGCAAAAACTAAATGCAATTGCTCTTCTTGACTTATTATAATACATGTATACATACACCTTCGACAGCAGTAGCGTAGCCAGGAATTTATGATGAAGGGGGATTGGGGGTCATATGACCTGGCCGGATGCACTTTCTGACATCAACCCAACAGTGCTACAGTAAATAAAAAATGGAATAAAGTAACAAAGGAAGAAAAACAATTGTCACTATAAGCAATTGTTTTGTTTTTCTTATTTAAGTGGATAAATAACCTTTAAAAAACTTTTCCCCCAGGTCAATGGGGGGGGTTTAACCCCCGAAACCCCCTTGTCTACACCACTGTTCGACAGTGTACAGTATGACTGTCTTACTCCATCGCCTTCAGCACTGGCTTGGCGTATACATTTCCGGTCTGGTCATAAACTGGTTCCATCCACATTTTCTTAATCTTACTCACCTATAACGCAGTCTGCCTTCGACAGTGCTGCAATTTCGAACTATAGAGTATACCACACACACGCGGCGGCGTCCCAAGGCTCTGTTCTCGATGCACTCTTTTTAACACCACTCATGGATTAAGAGCTTTACCGAGTCAAGTGGTTGGAAACGCCATCTGTTTGCTGATGAAACTCCACCTGCATTTCCTTCAACAATTCCATTGATCGTCCTGCTTTCTTGTTCTACCATCCAACATCTTTGTCCAATTGAAAGTCCTGGAGGTTGGAAGCGGACTTTTCTCTTGAACCAATCCAAAACCGTGCACGTGTATATGTCTCCTTTCTGCATGGCAATCTATTTAAACTTTCAAAATGTGATTATCTTTTGAATTCTTAAGAGCAGTTGTTCAACCAGTAACAAGGGCGTGGTATTTGAATAAAATATGTCCATCAATGAGCAAATCAGGTCTATAGGCTATAAACATATATTAATATGTACGCATATAGGTCTATATAATTATATAATATGCAGGTATAGCCACATTAACGTCCGTGAAATCGATAGAATCATAGACATAATAAGAGTAAATTTTATTGAGCGCAAGAAACAGCAATGGCGTCGAACAAATAAGTAGGCATCCAGTCGAAAAAAGACAAACAACAAGGGATCAATAGGACTTTTTTACGAGCCTGACCTGCTAATCCGCTATAGTGGGCCACTATAGCAACAAAAGAAATTTGAACAGAGGTAGAAATATAAAACACAGGCGAACGATTAAGTATTATTTTTAACTAGCTATAGACTCTACCTAAGTTTAATTGAGTTGAGGGGATGCTGAAAACGGACTTCTCTAATGACTTTAAAGACTGGTATAATTATTTGAAAAAGTTTTCATCAAAGTTAACCTTATTATATATCTTTTCCTTTTGCAGACTACACTCCGCCACAGGACACCTCTTGGGGTGGCCTGTGCCAGTCCCAAGCCAGGATAAAGGAGGAGGGTTCTACGGCGACATTGCAACCCACCCAGGTAAAACACCTTGCGCAACAGAAATAGTGGTCTAAGGACTAAGGATTACAAAGGCTCCTCGTTACTCAACAATGTGAATATCTGACTATCTCATTCTGACTGCATGCATGTGCCTCGGATAAGGACATGCAGTCCTGCATGGCTAGGCACATGTTGTCCTGCATGGCTATAGGCTCATGTTGTCCTGCATGGCTAGGCACATGTTGTCCTGCATGGCTATAGGCTCATGTTGTCCTGCATGGCTAGGCACATGTTGTCCTGCATGGCTAGGCACATGTTGTCCGTCGTTGACCCTGCAGAACTCTGGAACTTTCATCCGGCAAATGTTCGTTCCATATGAAGTATATGTCCTGACGTTCAACTAAAGCACTATTCTTCTCAACTAAAACACTATTCTTCTCAACTAAAACACTATTCTTCTCAACTAAAATACTATTCTTCTCAACTAAAACACTATTCTTCTCAACGAAAACACTATTCTTCTCAACTAAAGCACTATTCTTCTCAACGAAAACACTATTCTTCTCAACTAAAACACTATTCTTCTCAACTATAGAAACACTATATTCTTCTCAACTAAAACACTATTCTTCTCAACTAAAGCACTATTCTTCTCAACTCAAACACTATTCTTCTCAACTAAAACACTATTCTTCTCCGTGACTTATTCCCGAGTCTTCTTGAACTCGATTTTTTTTACCTCCGACCAGAACTATATGCCACTGACGAAATAAAGGTTCTATAGATCATCTTATATTACTTTCGATCCACTATGCTTTCCTGGAAATCAACTAAACAGCTCCACATGTTGTGTGTATATAGAGGCCTCTCAATTTTATCGCTCTAACCGCCTCTAGCAATGCATTCCGAATCATGCGCGCGCACAAACACACTTGTACTCAACACACGCGCACACACACACACACGCACACACACACACACACACACGCACACACGCACACACACATGCACACACGCGCACAAACACGCATACATAAAACATACACACGCATAAAGTTGTAATATATTATATGCAATGGTCCCCATTTGACTGTTACCACTTACAAACCATGACAACTTTCATGATGCATGTCGCCTATATGATTTCTAAGTGTATTTATGCTTGTACGCATCTATGTATTATGCATGCATGTATGACTTGTATGTGTGTATAACACATGCAAAATTATGCATGCATATATAGGAAAATAATTATGTACGTGTTTGTGTACATGTATGTGTCCATGTATGTATGTGTATTGTGTATGCGCCTATTTTACCGGTAAGTCAGTTGGGGTTTCAAGTCTCTGGAGGACGATCGTATAATTCTGTATAAATATTCGAGGAACCGGTTGGAAATCGCACAGTGGTAACTTCCCGGCTAAATGGTCGCTGTCCAGTTGCCAGACCTGTCGCCGCCGTCGCAGGGGGGGACCAACGACTGCATAATGCATTACTTATTTTCGTCGACTTCACGGACGTGTTATGGCGCTCTAAATGGATATGTTAATATTGCTCTGGGGGGGGGGGCTTTCTGTTCTGGGGTGGGGCAGTCTGTTGTGGGTGGGGGAGGGAGTGGGGGCTGTCGGTTGGTCATCATCCAACTTAATGACTTCTGCTGCTCTCTGTCGGTGACGACACGAATTCTTGAGATGTCTCCGTCTTCATTTATTTCTTATGAGAATATTTTGCATTTGAAGCGACGGTGGTCGGTTTAGCGATGATGGTTGTTGGGGTGGGGTGGGGGTAGGAGGGGGTGGGGTCATAGGAAATTGGTTGGTAATAAATAGTGAAAATTGTGATGATCACGCTTAATGAGTAACAGGACGACGAAAATGGTCGGTGATGATGATGATGATGATGATGATGATGATGATGATGATGATGATGATGATGACGATGACGATGACGATGACGATGACGATGACGATGACGACGACGACGACGACGACGGCGATGATGATGATGATGATGATGATGATGATGATGATGATGATGATGATGATGATGATGATGATGATGATGATGATGATGATGATGATGATGATGATACCGCTTATGATGACTTAGTTGTTGGTGTTTGTGATGACAATGATGATGATGATTTTGAAAAAATATCATTGTCATTATTATTATTATTTATATTATTATTATTATTATTATTATTATTATTATTATTATTATTATTATTATTATCTCTAAATTCTCTACTTCATAATAAAAAATCACACCCTCTGCTTATGCGTTCCGCCATGTAAGAACATAATATAATAATATTGTAGTCTGAATTTTTGTATTGCGACCAGTAATTATTCCGGTTACTGCTATACTTTTAAAAATAGATTATTGTGCTAATCGTCACCACAATCTTTTGATACAGACTTTACCATGCAGTATAGTAAACGTGCTCATCTATAATTAATCTAATCTAATATAAATATGTGTAAAGCGCTTCTCACAGCAGAACTATTCAGAAGCACTCTCGGCGTGAAAGGCTCACGAAAACAGGATGGTATTCAAGCAAGCAGCGAAAAGATGCATTGTGAATTCTCCACCAGAATCCTGCTTCGAATTGCATATTGATTATATTATGAACGTTTGTGCTTGAACTATACCGAAGCATGTGAATTTTCATTGATACTGAACAGCGTACACCGCTGAGCAGAAGTGGAAAGACTTGAGGCAATTGAAATGTGGCTATATACGAAGAGGAATAGAATCCATGGCCAAGATTAGTTGGATGGACTACAAAACCAATGAGGAGGTGCCGCAACTGGTTCAAGAAGAAAGATCACTGACTGATACAATACGGAAGAGGCAGATGAACTGGTTTGGTCAAATAGATCTATTGACGAGAGACTCGCTCTTGAAGATAGTACTCGAGGGAAGAATGGGTTGAAAGAAACCACCAGAAAGACCACGGAAGATGATGATGGATTGGTTGATGGACGAAGAAAAGGGACGAGGATATAAAGAAGTCAAGGCAAAAAGCAAAGAGTAGCCAAGAATGGTGCTGTCGTTGGAATCTTGGACGATCTGCCTAAGGGCAGAACACTAATGAAGACACCGGGCTGCATTCGAATTGCCACAGGCCTCATTATACTCTTTAAACTATCAATTATTTGTGCTCGTTGAGTAAAAATGGCAAGTACAGTCTTTATCTGCAGTTTGTGATGTCCAACTGTTGGGTTCCTTTTACATCTTGCTTTGGTTCTTCCATTGCTCCCACTTTTTAAATAAAGCGCTTGAGTACAATGACTACAATCAACAGATATCTTTGCTACATCAACACTTCGCCTACATTATATAATTATGGTCTCTTTATCCAGCGGGATCTTAACTTCAGGGTTGCCTATTATTTCCGTACTTGCTCCTGTTTTTTTGCATTTTTTAATTATGGAATACACATTTAATCTTGTCGCGTAACGTATAGGCCTATAGCGTGCGCAAGTTATTTTGGAGGACAATAAATTCAATCAATCAATCAATCAATATACTTTATTGATCATCATGTATATGTATACATACAATATAGCACAAACAAACAGTAGTTGAAAATGTCGCATGCATAGATGTCAAAGGGTTAAGCCCAAAGGAACGTAAGGTTCCGCTAACAGGGTTGCCCTAATTACACGAAGAATCAATCTATCATCAACTTTCTGCATAACAGTATATGTGTATAGACAGTTGTATAATTATGATCAAGGTGTAAAACAATCTCTTCCATTTTACAAGTTTATCGAAATGCATTGAATGTAAGTTATGCAACTTAAACAAGTGGGGAAAACAAAATAACAAACAGACTAAACTAAACTAAACTAAGCTAAAAAAAAAACTAAAAACACAACAGTTAAGAGAATACAACAGTGCACGTGTAGGTAGTGCACTTCAAAACAAAACCATTTTGTGCAATTATGCAATAGTATCCAAAATAAATAATTTCAATTTGTATTTGAATTGGTACATTGTAGTTATAGAAGTAAGATCAATAGGCAGAGAATTCCACATCGACGGTCCACATATTCTAATACTATGCAGTCCAGTAGTGGTACGAACACTTCTTTGGTGGTATCTATTTACAGATCGTGTATAATGTCCATGAACGTCTGAATTTTTACAAAACCAGTGGTTGAAGCTTGTTATGATTAGATTTCTGTGAAGTTTATACATAAATACTCCAATTTGTAGTTTATTAATGTAGTCAAAAGGCAGAATTTTCAAATCACTGAATAATGGTTGTGTGTGGGCTCTAAAAGGTGCATTGCATATAATTCGAACAGCTCACTTTTGTAGGGTTGTCAAAATAGTTAAACGAGTGTGGTATGTGGAAGCCCACGTAATATTACAATATGACACATAAGGGTATATCAAAGAGTAATATAAATTCACAAGTATATCTCGCGGCATAAGGTGTCGAACACGAGAGATTATGCCTATATTTTTTGATATCTTTTTGGATATAGAGTTTATATGCTCCCTCCATGTTAATTGTTCATCAATGTGAACACCCAAAAATTTGGTTGATGATACCCTACAAATACATTGTTCATCTATTTTAATTGATATATTGCAATTTGTTGCTGTTCTAAGTTTAATTTTAGAGCAGAACAAAATAAAATTCGTCTTCTCAAGGTTCAGCGATAATTTGTTGGCTTTGAACCAATCGCCTACAAGTTTTAATTCGGCATTAATTTTTTTAACCAAGACTTCAATAACTTTATCTGACATAAACACATTGGTGTCATCAGCAAACATGACAAAGCTGAGTAATGACGAGCTGTTCGAAATATCATTCACATATATTAGGAACAAAAGTGGACCCAGTACGGAACCTTGTGGCACACCACAAGTAACATCAGTTTCATGTGAAATGTTCCCGTTATATAAGACACTCTGCTTTCTATTTCTTAAGTAATCTATAAGCCAATCAAGACATACACCTCTTATGCCATAATATTCAAGTTTGCTTATCAGAATTTTATGATTCACCGAAGAAGAAAATGAGGAGGAAGAAGAAGAAGCAGAAAAATGTTGAAGACGAAGCAGAGGGCGTAGGAGAAAGAAAGAAGAAGAAGAAAAGGAGGAGGAGGAAGGAGAATAGGAAGAGGAGTAGGAGGAAGAAGATGACGAGGAAGAGGAAGAAAAGAGGAAGAAAGAAAGATGAAGATAGAAGAAAGAAGAAGAAAGAAGAGTAAGAAGAAAAGAGAACAAGAAAGAAGAAGAGAGCATTGCGAGCTAACGTAAATCCATTTATGATTTGGGTTTGCAATCAAAGGAACTTTTCACGTTCAATATTTGAAGACGCGTGTTACGCACGCCGACAGATCCTCTCCAGGCAAAAGGGAGCTGCACTTTGAATAGCATGTATTCGCCTATAGATAAAATTGTCCACAAGCCACAATGTAAATGGGACTCCTATTTCCTGCTCCTATATAGTCCTTAGGTCTCCACGAATCCCAAAATCCTGGACACACTATAGTGCACATGCATAGGCGTAGGAGGCGGGGTCCAGAGGGGCAAATGCCCCCAAAATTTCGGGCAAATGTGTTTTTCGGGCAAAACAGGCATTAGCGGACGAGCTTTTTCGGGCAAACAGGCATGGGAGGATTTTTTCGGGCACACAGGGGTAAAACAGCTAGGCCTATATTTCTGAAGATTTGCACGAAATGACTAAAAAAGTCATCAGAAAATTTGGTCGATGAAAAAATGTCGGCGACTCGCGGTCCGCCAAAACATTTAAAGTATACTTTTCGGGCAAAAGTAAAAACCTTTCCCCCCTCCACTGCCGAAATGTCCCGTATACCCTACGCCTATGCTAGTGCAGTAGCTGACAAGACGCAAGCACTAAGCAATAAACAGTACTTCAAGGGACTGTCTGATGTTGAAGACCACTTCAGAGCAATAGAGGACTGAGTATAGTAGATTACCGCTCTTCTTACAAGTAGGTTGGGCCTCTTAATTGTTCCTCTGTCGCGCACTTCTATTATGCAGCGCCGTGTCTTTTCTGTCGCTGGCCCTGAAACCTGGATAACAGTCAATACCTCGAGTCCTTGACACCAAATTCTACTCTATATACTCTACCCTTAGGACTCTTCTCTATGGGCGGAGCAGGGTGGAGAGCGCTTCTGAGTAGCTCATTTTGAAGGGGCGCTATATAAATATCTTAAATGAACATTGAATGGACGAAGAAGAAGACAACAGCGCCTTCATTCCAACATCCTCCTCCTACCTTTTCGCATGGTCTGATTGAAGGTGATGACGACAAGAACCAGACAGGTCAGAAGAAGAACGACGGTGACGAGACCCAGGTATCGCTCCAGCGTCGTCCATCTTCTGCTGCGCCTTAAGCTCTCGGCCGCCGTCGTCGTCGTCGTCGTCGTCGCTCCCTTCCGGAAGGGGACCGTCATCGTGTCCGTGCACCCTCCCTCGACGTCCTTGAACGACGAGTTCTTCTTCTCCGACGAGGAGTCCTCCATGGCTTCCGGAACCCCTCTATCGTCGTCCGTCCTCGGTACCTTCATGTAGCCATCCACTCCTCCCCCTCCTCCCCCTCCCTCTGATGATGAATTCTGCGAGTTGCGAACGGCGGCGCAGTGCTGGTTCTCCTTGTCGTGCATTGTTCTTCACTCTTTTGTTTCTGCCTTTCGTCGTCGTAGTGTAACGTAGAGTAATCGCACATTTACGCAGCGACGTTCCGCGATATCATTCCGCCACACGCGTGATTAGGCCGCAGCCGCTTTGCGCCGTTCCGTTGTCGTGTCCATCCGCGCGTCACGTGGAATGCAACGTCGAAATTCCCAGGCTAGTATCAGCAGCAGCAGCAGCAGCAGCAGCAGCAGCAGTGACCACTGATGCTGATGGCTTCCTGGATGATGATGAAGAAGATGATGATGATGAAGCAGACTATACGGTGCTTCTGCTGCTGCTGCTGCTGCTGCTGGTGCTGCTGTTGGTGGCGAGGAAGGAAGCGATAGATGCAGAAGGGAGTGATGCTGGCATTCGTCGTCGTCTGCTGTAAAGATGGTTCGGCTTATGAGGCAGAGGAGAGATAGAGGGAGAGATAGAGAGAGAGAGAGAGGGAGAGGCAGAGAGAGAGACATAGAGAGAGAGACACAGAGAGAGAGAGAGAGAGAGAGAGAGAGACAGACAGACAGACAGACAGAGACAGAGACAGAGACGGAGACAGACAGAGACAGAGACAGACAGAGACAGACAGACAGAGAGTGAGAGAGAGACAGAGACAGACAGAGACAGACAGAGACAGAGATAGAGACAGACAGACAGACAGACAGACAGAGAGAGAGACAGAGACAGAAACAGAGACAGAGACAGACAGACAGAGAGAGAGAGACAGAGACAGAGACAGAGACAGACAGACAGAGAGAGAGAGAGAGTATGGTCGATTGACGGATACAGCATCAGCTGCCTTAACTCAATCGATAAGCGAGAGAGAGATGCGTGCCCGATTGCTTTCATAGTCGAAGATATTATATGTTTGAGTGTGCGTGTGTGCGCGTGTGTGTGCGCGCGCGTGTGAGTGTATGTGCGTGTTTGTGTGTATGTGTGTGCGTGTGTGAATGTGTGTGTGAGTGTGTGCGTATGTGTGTGTAAAATCAATCTTAAACACATGCATGTATGCTTCATGCATGTATTAATGTAGGTATGCATATGCATATACTCGTACGCATTAATGTGCATGCGGTGGGCAAAAAACCTAAGGTTTCTTGCCAACATCCTGGCCAGAAGCAAGAATTTTTATTTAAGTTTCACAAGCTTAAAGGCAATTCATACCTACGTAAGCAGCCAAATTTAACCAAAATATTTGAAACAGAACTAAAGCTATATCACTTTTAGTGAGAACACCCACTTTTTGACGATCTAAAAACATAACGCAACAAAAAGTAACAAAAAACGATTTTATTAAGTCACGTCTCAAACAATTGTTATCAAAAGAACTTGATAGTGCTTCACAGCTTGTATTCAATGTGTCCATCAGAAGCTTCCAAATTGAATATCTTTGTATAGACTAGTTTTTATGACCTATTTTTATTATCAGTTCCAATGCGACCATCAATTCTCTTATCGCTTTTGGTTTTGGTTTTGGTTGCATATTGTGGTATTTCTCCAGCATAACTCTCCACACTTGATAATCCATCGGGTTCAAACTTCAAATCGGGAGATTTGGGATCATTGCCTCTTCTCAATGAAACCAGGACAATTGATGTTGAGCCGATATTCTTTCATCAACGGCATATTTCTTGACTCTCAATTTAACCCTCACCTTATCTGCACTCACTGTTTATCGGCGTAAACAGTGGTTATAGCTTTAGCTTGCCTTTAAGGACCTTCGTCATGAAGTGTCTGAACCATAGGTGTAAAAACAGATGAATGAATGAATTTGTTTATTGCACACAAAAGTCAAACGGTACAAATGTGAGTCAATAAAATACAGTGCAATAGGAGTCAGGAAAAGCTAATAGCTTATACTACCCGGACCCCTCTTCCTTGACTATTTTCATGCATGCTATTATTTCACTTAACTAGAACATTACTGATGAAAGTACTAGTGATAAACATAAACAATAAGATGGAAGGTGACTATTTTAAAAAAAACGGAAAACACCTCTTTTTATTTGTAACAACCTGAAAAAACGATCACTATGGCTGAATTGAATGGGGTGGGGTGCAGACGTGGCAGTAGCCTAATCTCAAACCAATATCCGCCCTGATGTGAATTCGATTCCCCGTCCTCTCGGGTTGATAGTCAAACTCTTCAACCACTAGGCTACACTACTGAAACAGCCCATCATACTGCAGCAGATCAGAACAACAAGAACTTGTTTTAGATGGAGATTAAATTTAATTAAATAGGATTGTTGTGATTGGTTGATGAGAGATAAAAATAGCAATGAAAATATATCTAGGCTGTTTACCAGCGCTGCTGCTGCTGCTGCTGCTGCTGCTGCTGTGTAGATGATAAATTCTCATTAAGCGCAATGCAATAAAGTTAATTACAAATCTCAACCAGTCGTTTGATGTCCCAGCCGTAATTAAATGACGCAGCGATAAAAGAGAACCTCTTCCAACCAATGCGGTAAGCCTATGCACTCTTATTACAGTACGATGTAGGATATATATATATATATATATATATATATATATATATATATATGTTAGTGGCTGTAAATGCTGAGCAATATACATGTATATATATAATTACATATAATGTACAACAGAACTGAATCCACCACACTTTATCATTAAGTGCCAGGTTTAAGCGTCATTATGTCCACGTTATTTATATGTTACATTAATAATTATGGTAACATTTAAATATCGTTGTACACAATTAACACAAAATGCATAAACGAGCTTACATATTTCATTGTAATCACACAATTATGAGTATTATAAATTACATTGGATGCACAAACACACAGATATATATATGTATGTATATATATAATGTGTTATGTGTGTATATATAACTTCTAAAAGTAAAAGCATCATCATAGATTTACTGGTATACCAAAGTTTAACTAGATCACAAACAAGAAACGACGAATGACGCAGATCCGACTGAAATCTATCGGCTGAATTAATTTCAGATTACTTATATGGCACGAATTCAATCTGAGATCCCAGCTGAATATCGACTTCAAAGTAGGTCGGAATTAATCGGTCAGAGGCTAGACCTACCCCACCCCCTACCCCAACCCTCCCACCTCCACGTTGGGAGTAGATGGAGACCTGGATAACAAAAACAGTTCGGTTGAAATTCCACCGACATTAACAGCCCGACGGTTGGTTGAAATCAACGGGCTGGTGACAATTATAATCCAACAACTGGACCATTGACGAAGTGCACGTGCCAATATTATTACAATCCAACTTGAACACAAGTTGGTTCATCACGAGCGTACATGGAAAGTAAACCTTGATGTTGATTTCAAGGCAGATTGTTACTGCGAAATACAATAAATGAGACTTTTAATCATTGACAGGAGAATATAAAGCGATGGAGAAGAAAGAAAAAGACAAAATAAAAGAAGAAGGAATGAAGAAGAAGTAGAAAGATGATAAAGAAGAATAGAAAAGGGAGAAACAAGGGGAAAAGAGAAGAAAAGATTACATGAAAAAAGAACTGAGAAGACGAAGAAGGAAAACGAAACAGAAAGAAATAAATAAAAAGAGGAAAACGATGAGAAGTCACGAGGAGGACATGAAAGCACTTAAAGAAATAATTATTGTCCTTTCTTTTTGATCCGTCCGTCTGCATGTCTGTATGCAGTATGAGAATTGTGGAAAAATAACTGGGGGGGTTGGACCATTATACACTTGGAATTTGGGCTTGAAAAACATACTTTAACATGGGGCTCTAAAAAAGACTGGGGGGGTTGAACCCCCCCAACCCCCCCGGCAATTCTCACCCTGTCTGTATGTCTGCCTTCTAGCTGGCAAGCCTCTCTATCTGTCTGTCTGTCTGTCTGTCTGTCTGTCTGTCTGTCAGGTCGCCGTACCTATCCATGCCTATGTACAAAGTAAGAAAGCCTACGTGTCTTTTTCCAGTTACCTGTGTGTTACTATGCCTTCCTTCCATCCTTCCTTTTTTCCTACCTTCCTTCCTTCCTTCCTTCCTTCGTTCGTTCGTTCCTTCGTTCGTTCGTTCGTTCCTTCCTTCCTTCGTTCCTTCCTTCGTTCCTTCGTTCCTTCGTTCGTTCGTTCGTTCCTTCCTGCCTGCCTGTCTTCCTTCCTTCCTTCCTTTCTTCCTTTCTTCCTTCCTTCCTTCCTTCCTTCGTTCCTTCCTTCGTTCTTTCCTTTCTTCGTTCTTTCCTTTCTTCCTTCATTCCTTCCTCTATTCGTGCCTCCTTGCATCTGTCTGTCTGTTTAAATGTTAAATGTAATCTGATTTTACATAGCGGTCGTCTATGGGTCTCAACCTGTTCATTTCTCAGTGAATTTGATCGGGTAAGATCCTTCACCACCGTTCGCCCGTTTGAATGGACGCCAAGCCATTTAGGTCCCCGTGCACGGACCGTGCTAGCCCGAGATTTCGAATCTCTTAAATAGCCACCTTCGGGAAGCGAACCGCGGCCCGCACGCTCTCTTTCAGAGTCGCACACAGACGCGCGGCCTGCGCTCTTACCGATGTAGCTAACTGGGTCAGTTTGTGTGTCTACATGTATGTGTGTATACATATGAACGTTTGCATATCCGTCCGTGTGCTCGTGTCTTTCATCCATAAATCCTTTGGTGCCGGTAATTCCTGTACAACCATTAAACCGCCAGATAATTACCTCACATGGTTTATTTACCAATCTCACCGCTGTCCATAGTATCGATTCGGATGTGTGAGAACTTCTCTGGAAAGTCTCTGTTCTTCTCGATACTCGATCCAATCCGGATTGCGGATTCTTCTTCAAGTAATCCAAGAGCAATCCTTTAATTACATCGACTTCAAACGCGAAAGCTTCTTCTCCTCGTTACTTTGCCAAAGCATGTACAGGGTGGGCCAGCATAAATGTCCCGACTTTGCACGCGTATAACTTCGCCAATTTTTAACATTTATTTATACTTTAAGCATCAAATTAAAGGTATTTCACTCTAGTATTATCTCTAAAAAGGTCGAACTGATACTAGTCTCGGTTTTAATTATATGCCCGGAACAGCGCTAGCTACCATATTTTGCTGTCATTTGTGACGCAACCTGGCGCCGTTGACAGACGATGATCGCGTTTCGATCTTAATTTTACGAACTGGTAAGGGATTTAATTCGTTTGAAATGATTAACGAATATTCTGACAGAGGATGGAATAAACAATACCTTGTATTATCTGCTACGGAAAATTAATAAAACAGGACTTTCTACTTGCAAACCATGGGAATCGGAGCGCACGGCGCTCACATCCGCTAACATTGCTCGTGTGTCCGCGTACATTTGCAGTCAAGACAATGACCAGGGCAGGCCCTGCATGCAAATTCAGCGCAAAACAGGCCGTCTTAGAAGCACTGAATAGCGTATTGGAAAAGATTATAGACCTAAAGTTAAAGTAATTTGTCGACGAGAAGTCCCACGAACTCTCCAGCTCTTACGCAAAGAAACGACTGGCAACGTGCAAGCGTCTGAAGTAGCGCATGGCAGTGCACGGCTGTTGGCAAAATTGAAAGGACGTGGTTTTGCGATTAGAATATATTCATGGTAGGGACCCTACAAACACTCAAAATGATCGTGTCTACGCGCGTTTTAGCAAAAAACGATAGAATTTTCCCGGGAAATGGCGTCATAATGCGTCAGTAATGACAAAAAACGGTAGCTAGCGCTGATCCAAGTATATAATTAAAACCTAAACTAGTATCAGTTCGACTTTTTTAGAGTTAATACTAGAGTGAAATACCTTTAATTTGATGCATCAAGTATAAATAAATGTTAAAAATTGGCGAAGTTATACGCCTGCAAAGTCGGGACATTTATGCTGGCCCACCCTGTATAGCTGTGCTTAGGCAAAGGAGTCAGACGACAGACGATCAGAGACGCCTTAAGCATATACGAATACGACGGCTTAATTGAAAGCAGTGTAAGTAATTAAGTAAGCATTATGCAACTGAGAGAGTTGTTTACTTTCCACGTCTCCCATGGGTTAGTTTTCTCTTCCCTTCTCTATACCCGAAGGCGCCGCACGCAGTGGCAAGAGGAACACTAGCAAAAAAGTCAATTTTCTAAAGGTGGCAAGTGCTTTTCTTGCCCTTTTGGAAAATTGACATTTTTTAAACTGGCCTTCTTCTTTTGGAAATTTGACTAATTTATTCGCACTAAAGCTGATAATACTTAAAGTAGAAACTGAGAAATTAGTATTCAGAAATTAAAACAAGTTCGTAATTGTAAATTAAAACAGGTTCCTATAGTTTCCTGCTTTGCCTTTTCAAGCAATAATTGCTAAGCAATCAATCGTGGCCATTATTATTTATTTTGCACATCCTGCTAAAATGTCTACGATCGCCCATGTCTCTTCCTCAACACCTTCCTCTATGCCTCTATATATTATCTCTTCCTTAACACCTTAGGGCTTAGGCCTACTCTATGCCTCTATTGTCTCTTCCTCAACACCTTACTCTCCTTTCCTTTGATTTTTCGTTCATCCTCCTCCTCTTTTCCTTCAGTTCACCCATCCTTCCAAGGGTGGAGTGACCAAGTTTCCGTTTTTTTAACGGAGGGGGCTAAAAAACTTTATCCCTGTCCAGAATGAGGGCGCCGACAATATTTTCTCGTGTCGGGCGAAAAATAGTTGGACTTTTTTTAGTCGTCAAATTCAAATCTCATGAAAACCCTTATGAAAATTACTATATTTTTCCCGGCCGTTAAAGTTGATAACTTTTTTTAGTCATGTGGTTGAAAGTTCTTCGGTGGTTAAGGCAGAAAAGAATACCAAGATACCTTTATACGGTAAAAACATGGATCTGGAACTTCTTGGGGGGGGGGGCTTAGCCTCCATAGCCCCTGATCAACTCCGCTCGTGTAGCCTTCCATTGTTTCGGCCATGCGTCATTCATTGTTCTTTTTAACTTCTAAACCTATTTCATACTTTCGTTTTATCCAGGTGCATGTGCACTGTGCACCGCCTCCTTGGATTTATCTATGCAGGTGCAATGCCTCCTTTCTTCTTTTGTTTATGTCTTTCATTAGTCTGAATATCATCCACTCCTACTTTGCAATTTGATCCTTCCATGCCAATCTTGTTTCATCTCATCCTCGATTTCCATACTTTTTCTCTGCCTCTGTATCTCTCCCTCCATCTTCTTCTCAATTCTTTTTGCCTCGATTTGTTTCTTCCTTTCTTCTGGCCTTACTTTGTGTTTCCGTTCTTACTTCTTATTTCCATATTTCAGCCTTTGCTGATACTTAATTTCATTTCCTCCCATGCACTGTCTTTCTTTCTTTCTTTCTTTATAACTGCATTTCTTTCTCTTGTTCCTGCATGGTGTATTTCTTCTCTTCTTCCCTCGTTCTCTTCCCTCGTCCTTCCTTCAATCTTTGTTGTTCTCTTTTCCCCCCTAATCTCTTCCCTCCTTTCTCCTTTCTCTCGTCTTCAATTCTTCCCTTCTTCCTTGTTCGATGCATTTATTTCTTTCCCATTTCCTTCTTCCATTCTAACCTTGCCTCCTTCCTTCCTTCCTTCTTTCCTTTCTTCCTTCCTTCGTTCCTTCGTTCCTTCCTTCTTTCCTTTCTTCGTTCCTTCGTTCCTTCGTTCCTTCCTTCTTTCCTTTCTTCCTTCCTTCGTTCCTTCGTTCCTTCGTTCCTTCGTTCTTTCCTTCCTTTCTTCGTTCCTTCCTCCCTTCCTCCTTTCCCTTCTTCCTTCCTTCCCTCATCCATGAGATGGGAATCATCGCCTCCGGACTTTCGGCAGCTACTTCAGATCCTTCAGATCCGTGTAAGCTGTTCATTGACTTCCGGGGACGCAACCGGATATCCAGCCTTCCATTCCGTATTCAAGC
>OX457040.1:15348673-15353673 GCA_949752735.1 Lumbricus terrestris | reverse complement strand
TTATTTACTGCTACATGGTTGTAGTAATTATTTACTGTCACATTATATGACAAAATCCAGCAAAAATGAGTATAATATACTGTTAATATTTGTACAAATACTATTTTTGTACAACTGAATGGCTATCAAGTGATATCCTTCACATTTTAAACTGTCAAATTTCAAAATGTTTTGGTCCTATTATCTGAACACGTAGTAAAACAACATCATTACTACAAGACTAGTGGCTTCTTGATTTTGGTACCCGTAGTTTATTAGCTCTTGGTAGATTTGTGTACCATTAAATATGATTTCGGAAAGTGTGTACTGGTCAGCAACTCAGGGCCATATGGAGAAACTGGGATAAGCTGACAGTTTCTGATTGCATTGCTGAAAAGTCAGCTTATTTAGGCTACTCATGTAAACAGTAATTCATTAGAATGACCCAGCAACAGCAGAACTGAGCTGCTGAACACGATACATAATTTTTTTGTTTGTAATTATATAATATATATTGAAATCCTAAAACACTTTTTATCAGTACTGAAATAATGGAGTTATTTTGTTAAAATGGCATCTTCAAAGGGTACCATTGCAATGTGGAAATTCAAGAAGTTTCTAATGAGTGACTGAAAAAGTAGGCTACAGCTATTTTGTTAAGATGACACCTAAAAATGCTCCCATCAATTGCAATGTGGAAATTCAAGAAGTTTCTAATGAGTCACTGAAAAAGTACAGCTATTGTGTTAAGATGACACCTTAAAATGCTGCCATTGCAATGTGGAAATTCAAAAAGTTTCTAATGGATCACTGAAAAAGTACAGCAATTTTGTTAAGATGACACCTTAAACTGCTGCCATTGCAATGTGGACATTCAAAAAGTTTCTAATAGATCACTGAAAAAGGTACAGGTAACAGGTATTTTGTTAAGATGACGCCTTAAAATGTTGCCATTGCAATTTGGAAATTCTAAAAGTTTCTAATGGGTCACTGAAAAAAGTACAGCTATTTTGTTAAGATGACACCTTAAAATATTGCCATTGCAATGTGGAAATTCAAAAAATTTCTTATAGATCACTGAAAAAGTACAGCTATTTTGTTAAGATGACACCTTAAAATACTGCCATTCCAATGTGGAAATTCAAAAAATTTCTAATGGGTCACTGAAAAAGTACAGCTATTTTGTTAAGAAGACACCTTAAAATGCTGCCATTGCAATTTGGAAATTCAAAAAGTTTCTAATGGATCACTGAAAAAGTACAGCAATTTTGTTAAGATGACACCTTAAACTGCTGCCATTGCAATGTGGACATTCAAAAGTTTCTAATAGATCACTGAAAAAGGTACAGGTATTTTGTTAAGATGACGCCTTAAAATGTTGCCATTGCAATTTGGAAATTCTAAAAGATTCTAATGGGTCACTGAAAAAGGTACAGCTATTTTGTTAAGATGACACCTTAAAATACTGCCATTCCAATGTGGAAATTCAAAAAATTTCTAATGGGTCACTGAAAAAGTACAGGTTTTTTTGTCAAGATGACACCTTAAAATACTGCCATTGCAATTTGGAAATTCAAAAAGTTTCTAATAGGCCACTGAAAAAGTACAGCTATTTTGTTAAGACGACACCGTAAAATACTGCCATTGCAATGTGGACATTCACAAATTTCTAATGGGGAGGGGGATTTGCCCCTCCCCATTACCCCCCTCAGTGCGCTACGCGCCTCACGAGCGTCCTTCGGACGCTCAATTGTCTCCTCCCCAGAAACCTCAATTCCCCCCCCCCAGCGGACGGGGACTAGATTAAACACTGACAGACAAGCACACGCAGACAATAGCACTTAGATGCGCAGAGACCCATAGGCATAAATATACGGAGAAATAGATCTATGTGCAGTGTTTAATCTAGTCCCTCTCCTCTGGAGGGGGTAGGGAATTCAGGTTCCTGGGGGGAGACAATTGAGTGTCCGAAGGACGCTCGTGAGGCGAGTAGCGCGGAGACCGGGAGGGGGAAACTTTTTGAATTTCCACATTGCAATGACAGCATTTTAAGGTGTCATCTTCACAAAATACTTGTACTTTTCAGAGCCTCATCAGAAACTTTTTGAATTTCCACACTGCAATGACAGCATTTTACATGTAAGGTGTCTTCTTAACATGATAGTGTCATATATTATAGTAGTAAATAATGTCATTATAATAATGTAATAATAAGTAATATCACGGTATATTATGACACTTCATGTAAAACAATGATGAAACAGTAGCTAAAAACCAATATCATTTTGTCAAATTTTTCTGGGTGTGGGGAAATGTCAATCCCCCCAGAGACGTCTAGATTAAACACTGTCAATATGGAGCAAGAGACACAGACAGACACACTTGCAGATAGTCAGACATTACACAGACAAACAGCCGGGCATTCAGAGGAACACACAGACACTGACGGACAGACAAACATACGCTAATACTCTAACATCGACTGTCGGTCTTGGCATAATATAATATTACATTCCCATCTAACGTTGTTGTTGTGTTTCGGAAGAGAAGAAAGAAGAGGATGAAGAATGGTCGATGTCTGAAAGACCGTCAATGCGATGTGAAGGCCAAGTGCATATGGACGATACATCATAAGCCATGCATTCATTGGTCGCCATATAATACATCAGCATTAATACCTGTGCGGTGCAGAATGTACGTGTATAGTTGTATACGCATATAATAATAGATTTATTAGAGATAAAATACGACTGAGAGCGAAAACGTCTAAAGAAGAAAACGCATGCGAGAGAGAAATTAAAATAACGTGAATCAAGAAAAACGTCAGAAAACGACGACGTCAAAGAACGTTACCGTTATAGCGTCTAACACTCTAACGTATAAAACGTATACAAAAAGTCTGACAACGGAATACGCCTAAAACTAGGTTGTAAATCATTGTGGTGTAGTAGGCATATTCATTGCCTTGCAGCGCAAGAGTTGCAGGTTCGAATCCACCTCAAGCCGCCGCGAAAGGACCTTGAACATGTCCTTAATTCACCCGATTCAGTCGCGCTGTAGTCTGGAGAGCTTCCGAGTAGAACCTTGAAGGGGCGCTATGACAAGTGCACATGCATACATACATACATACATACATACATTCATGCATACATAGGCCTACATACATACATACATACATACATACATACATACATACATACATACATACATACATACATACATACATACATACATACATACATACATACATACTGTAAAAAAATCTGAGAACGGCAAGGGTCTGAAAACGAAAGCAAATAAGAATGAAAACAAGTGTGAATACGGAAATGACAAGGAATTAAATCAACGTCTGGAAACTATAATGAAAGTCTCATAGATAGAAAACTTATGAAAACAATAAGGTCTGCGAACTAAAAATAAATGTCAGAAATGCATGCGCCAAAAATATGTGAGAATGAAGACGTCTAAGAACGGAAACAATATTACTTATAAACCGAACGATGATAAAAAGTCTAAGAACGAAACGTCTATAGAATATCGAAAGCGTATACACAGAAACAACAGTCTTGGAAGTCTTAGAAGTCTTAGAAGTCTTAGACCGAAATCGTCGATGAACGACGATAAAGTCTAATAACGAAAACGTGGCGAAAGGAAACATTTAAGACCGAAAACGTCTGAGAAAACCTTGGAAACAAAAAGGCGTAAAAGGACGAGACGTTTAGTTACGAAGACTTCTAAAAAATCTAAGCACGAAGCCTATAAGAACGAAAGACGAGAGCATCGAAATTCCTTTAAAAAACAAGAACCATAAGAACAAAAACATATGAAGACGAGAGCATCGAAACTCCTAAAAATATAAGAGCCATAAGAACGATAACATATGAAGACGAGAGCATCGAAACTCCTAAAAATATAGGAACCGTAAGAAGGAAAACATATGAAAAAAAGCATCGAAACTCCTAAAAATACAAGAACCATTTAGAACGAAAACATATGAAAAAGAAACAACGCTTCAAAAAGAAACGTCCACGAACTAAAATGTTTATTTACGGGACCTTCTGACGCATGAACACGTTCGAGAGCGAAAACGTCTTAAACAAGGAAAGGTATGTTTGCCAGTTTTTTGGCAACTCCACAAAAGTAAAAAGACGCTAAAAATTGCATTGGAATCTTGCAACATTGCAACATTCTCGATGTCCACTGCCGTAAAGTGGGCGAACCTCTTACCTATTATTCTTCATGGATCATGAGTGTGCTATTACGTATCCACGTAGCCTATGTATGTAGCCTATGTACGTATATGCTCTGTCTCTTCTTAAAACTTGCTTCTTCTCGCGGGGCCTTGCTCACTGGAAGCGCCTCTGAACGGTTCACCCTACTAAAGAGGCGTTTTTAAAATGTTTAAATACAATACAATTATGTTCCGTATCTACTTACAATGGGGACATCAAAGAAGAGTATAGAATAAAACACACACAGATGAACTACCAACTTACACTTAACGCAAAAGATGCAGCAACGCAAAACAACCGAATCCTCTGATTACGTTACTTTCGTGAGAATCGTTTCCATTGTGACGTCTAACGGTGATGTTCGAGACAGACTTGCGGTTCTTTCAAAACAATACGTTGCCATTAGCAACCGTCACGTGATCTACTGGCTGTTGGCAACATTGTTAAGTGCATCGATGCAGGAAATGTGAAATTTATCAAACCTGTTATTTTTTGTCCTGAATGCATGGTTCGCTTTCAACAAATACAATAATCCTAGTTAAGTCACGAATTGTTGATTTAGTAAAATATCTATAAATCGACAGCTAACATTTACACGGAAACGATAAATTTTCGACTCTTTACGAAGGTTTAGACAACGTTTGAGATCAGCGAAATTAACGACTTCAGCTAATGACGTCATTATTCTTGATTGGTATACGAGTTGTAATTGCATCATGGACAAATGACGTCATTATTGTGATTATACGTCATCTCGTCAAGTTTCAGAGGCCTGTTGCTATAGGGCAG
>OX457040.1:15298673-15341173 GCA_949752735.1 Lumbricus terrestris | reverse complement strand
CCGTTTATCACGTGTGTGCACATGAGTAGAAGAATTAGAAACTGCATTGTTGCTCCTTAATAATCGACCAATCAATCAACCAATCAATATCTCAATCAATATGGTTCACTGATCACCGTATACTCTCTACAGCCTACACATTACATAGCAGCACATAATTCAGATGGTCACATCATCACATGAAGCATTTTCAAATGGTAAACCCAAAGGGTTAGGACCGTGAGGTTCCTCTAACAGGGTCGCCCTATGTTACATGAAACATTTCTCTCTCTGTAGGTTTGCAAGAGCATTTTTCTTCTGACACCAGCATGCACTTATAGCATCTGGAGTCTGGATACATATCGATGAGAATATATAGGACATTCTGAACGTTTTGGCATAATATAGTCGCTCATGCAGTTCTTTGATAGCAGAGTATCCGGCATGGTCCCGTTGCGGTTTACCATTATGGATGCCTGGTCAATTGGCAGTAAAGAAGGACATTCCCATGTCCCACCTGTGGTCCAGCCAACTACCACAGTATTTATGCTGATCAATTGGTCACAAAATTAAGTCTTCGTCAATTGATCTGTATTCTGAATGCATATACGTGACGCCTCTAACCATAGACAGTTTCGCACAACGTTAGATAAGTGGCGGCTCTCTACTATAGAGGGCTTGAAGGTGAAAGGGTCAACTGGTAGTTGAACCCTGGGCCCCTATAGGGACTCGGAAAGCGACGGGTGTCACATATTAATGTGACATCATTCGTCGGCAGCCGACCTCGGCCACTTCCCTTCGCGCGCGCCGCTCCTGCATGTGACCCAAACGATCTCTCGACCAGCGAGATATATGAAAGGCGAGCGTTTGCGTTTATTGCGTTCCCTGCGTTGCGGAACAAGCTTCCTCCAGAATCCTCATTCGACGCGCTCCTCCTTATTAACTGGTATTAACTGCTTATATATATATATACATATATATATATATATAATTATATATATATAGGCCACCTATATATATATTCTATCTTTATATTCCGCACTGCAGGGACCACCTCTGATTAGTGTGCGATGCCAGAGCGCTATATAAATTACTAGAAACAATACGAAACAATGTGCAATAATTAATGGAGGCAATTATTCTGGAGTTCAACACGGGATTAAAATGGAGATGGAGAAAACCCGTATATAGAAAAAATAATGAACGCAAGAAAAGCAAGACGCTCTCGAGCTGTGGCATGCATGCATGCATGCATTTGCCAAATAGCCTACCTTTTTCCACCGAAATCCGAATAACCTATAGACATAATATATATATATATATAAGGTTTCCTGGATTAAACTATATATAATTATATAATATTTATATGGTTTAATCGAGAAAACCTGAAATCGAGGTCGTAATTGCATTCACCACAGGCTTATAGCATATACTCTTATTACAAGACAAACAGATTTTAACAGACCAATGTTCAACCAAAGACAATTTTGGAGTATATACAGGGTGGGCCAAAAAAAGACCCCCCTATGTTTTTTTGCCAATATCTTGGCCAAAAGTAAGAATTTCGACATGAAATTTTACAGTCTTAAAGACAATTCATATTTACATTTGATGGCCAGATTTCATCAAAATATTGCAAGCAAACCAAAAGTCATGCCACTTTTAGGAAGGTCACCCGCTATTTTTTGACGATTCAAAAACGTAACGCAACAAAAAGTAGGTTGGCCAAAAGTAACAATTTCGAAATGAAATTTTACTGGTTTATAGACAATTCATAGTATACATATGATGGCCAGATTTCATAAAAATATTTCAAACAGAACAAAAGTTATATCACTTTTAGTGAGGCCACCCTACGTGTTTTGAATTTTTTGAAACCTACTTTTTGTTGCGTTACGTTTTTGAATCGTCAAAAAAACGGTGGGTGGCCTCCATAATAGTGGCATAACTTTTGCTCTGTTTGAAATATTTTGATGAAATTTGGTCATCATATGTAAATATGAATTGTCTATAAGACTGTAAAATTTCATTTCAAAATTCTTACTTTTGGTCAAGACATTGGCAAAAAACCTAGGGGGTCTTTTTTTGGCCCACCCTGTAGAACAGTGGTTCCCAAACGTGACCTGCCAGGCCTAAAAAATGTCCCTCATCTCTCAAATAATCAGCGCCGGCGCTAGCACCCCCCCCTCATACCCCCGGCCGAGGGGACCCGAGTTTGAAAGGGTCCCCAAAATTTAGCTGGTCATTTTGTCTATTTGTGACTGTACAGTTCCGGTCTGGTGCATGCCTCAACTAACCATACGGCACTGCCATAGCAGACCTAATGCAAATATCATACTGATTTGGGGCGTAAGTATAAAGCCATTTAAACTAACTCAGGCAATTTCGTCCACTTTCTCAAAAACAGCGTTTATAAATTGTAACTTATTCTAATTGCTAATTGGATGAGGCCTCAAAATAAAACCTGCGTTATACTATAGGCCCAAACATTAAAGCCTGCAGTGTAGGGTCCCAGATGTCCTTGGTATGATCTCAAGTTTGCAAGGGGCCTCAAATGTAGCTGGTAATTATATCTTTCATGACTGTTCATCCATGAAACCACGCACCGAATTATGTTTTAACGCAAAGCATACAAAATAATATTACGCAGACCAATAGAGCATTGTCCTTCAACCAAGGAGGAGACTTTGGGGTGTGGACAGGGGCACGGCCCACAATTTGTGGTTGGGACGGAATACTTGTATCTCCAATATTTCAGAAATATTTCATAAGTATCATCCACTGCCCATCAATAATGATCAATTTTGTTAAGATGACAGCATATAAATGCTACCATTACAGTTGGCAAATCGGACAAATTTAAACAATGGAGAGGGACACTCTGAAGTCCTAAACCACGACTAACAGCAATGAAAAAGAGCTATTTTTGTAAAGATGACAGCTTAAAATTTCTACCATTACAGCATGGAAATTCCAAAAAAATTACAATTGGGAGGAAACATTTATTGAAGTTTTACACCATGTCTTTCAGCACTTATATCATGAGAAATTTTGCTGAGATGACAGCTCAATGTATGGGGGTCTCAATTTTTTATTTGGGGGGCCTCAAGTACCCTAGCGCCGGTGTCATGAAACGGAGTATCCCCCCTGAAAGCTATCCGGGGGGGGGTGAATTAATCTATCCCTCCGGATGGAATTAACCGGTCTAGACTATCCGGGGGGATGAACCAGTTTATCCCCTTTTTTGAAAAATGCGCATAATAAAAACATTTATGCTGTGATCAAAATTTAAAGTGACTCTAATTGTTTTAAGTGTCCTAAGCAATGCTCAGATAAAGGCAACTCGAATTTATTTCGTGACTCTGAGTGTTCTTAAGTGTTTTAAATGTTTTAAGTGCTCTAAAACAGGGCAAAACAAATTATCTATAGTAGGAATAAACATAGCTGCTAGTGTCATTGTTCAAAACAAAGCAGATGAAAATTAATTTGCCAAAAAAAATACACGCGTGAGCGGTTTTTTCGACTTTTTTAAATTAGGGGATACAATTAATACGGGGGATACTCTATTTCGTGACACCGGCACTGCAAAGAATTAGCAAAAATATATGAAAATTTGACAATTTAGACAGAATAGAACACATAATTATTTTCTTTCATGCATTATTTTATTTTGACATCTATAAATAACATCAGACATTCTATTTTGATCAAATTATAGTAATTTTATTTGCTTTTATAGTTAATTAAATTTTAGCCTTTTAGCTCCCCCCCCCCAAAAAAAAGTGGCCCTCGTGTCCTCCAATTTAGAAAAAGTGGCCCTATAAAGTCAAAAAAGGTTGGGAATCACTGACATAGAATCATTTTGTTTCGAAACTCGTCCATATAGATCAGAAAATGAAATGGAATCATCGTAACCCTTGCATGAACTCTGACTGCTGCACTCTGAACACTTATACCTTCCCGTTACCATCAGCACACGGGCTTTGCACTCGAATTAGCTACACAAAGCTATTACATGTAGTATAGATTTGTCACAATGCAATCCGCCACACCAAAGGACATGCATCTTGTTGCTGCGTGACAGCATGTAGTGCATGCACACGTCTCCTCTATTGTGCTTCGGCTGAACTCTTTCAACCGTACTCTATGATTGAAGGTTGAATCGGGGCAATGCGCGAACGATTACCTAACACTGTATATATACAGTTGAAATGACTGGTCTTATTATTATAGGTACCGTATGGTACGAACAGGTCGTGGTTGCGCAAGAATGGAAACGCGTCTTAAAAGACATTGGCACAAGCCTGCGCCAATGCCCTCAGGAAACAGTCACATTAAATTATATAGCATGTATCTATTATTTAGACGTATATATTTGTCTTTATATATTATATATGTATTTAATAGTATATATAATTATATATAGAGAAACATTAAATGTACTGCAGGATATGTGTGACAAATGCATATATATATATATATATATATATATATATATTATTTATCCGTGGATGCAATTTAGAGTCGGTATATGCATTCAGAGCACGACGGACGGATTGATAAGTACTTAAAGTGGGCGTCTTGATGAAATTCTTAAAAACGGGAGACGACGTGTATCTTCTTCTCCCTCGATCTCTTGCATGTATCCTCTCTGGTCATGCCCCCCTGCAGCGCTCCCCGCCCTTGTGGCGGAGGGGGTCCTGCATGGTCGTGTCTGGTATACACGCGTATACCCTCCGGTGACATTAGCACCGGGTCGTAGATGGTACAATTCACTCACGCCTCGCGCCCCGTCTCTCTCTCTTTCTCTCTCTCTTTCTCTATCTCTATCTCTGTCTGTATCTGTCTCTGTCTGTCTCTGTCTGTCTGTCTGTTTCTCTGTCTCTCTCTCTGTCTGTCTGTCTGTCTGTCTGTCTGTCTGTCTCTCTCTCTCCCTCTCTCTCTCTCTCTCTCTCTCTCTCTCTCTCTCTCTCTCTCTCTCTCTCTCTCTCTCTCTCTCTCTCTCTCTCTCTCTCTCTCTCTGTGTGAAGAAGGCGGCGATGGCGGTGTGCGTACAAAGAGGGAGAGGCACACGACGACGACGACGACGACGATGATGACGCGGGGTTTGTCGCCGGCGTGTGACCGCGTGTTGCCTCGGGGCTCGCGAGGCGACGGAGGCGGAGACGGAGACGGACGGAGAGGGAAGGGTCGTGAGGTAAAGTCCATGGCAGCAACGAAGACGGTGAACAGTCGGACGCATGCACGCGGAGAAAGAAAGAGTCATGAGAAGGAATGAGGCAGAGGTAGAGGCAGAGGCAGAGGCAGAGGCAGAGGCAGAGGCAGAGGCAGGGGCAGAGGCAGAGGCAGGGGCAGGGGCAGAGGCAGAGGCAGGGGCAGAGGCAGAGGCAGGGGCAGGGGCAGAGGCAGCAGAGGCAGAGGCAGAGGCAGGGACGGAGGCAGAGGCAGAGGCAGAGGCAGGGACGGAGGCAGAGGCAGAGGCAGGGGCAGAGGCAGAGGCAGAGGCAGGGGCCGAGGCAGAGGCAGAGGCAGAGGCAGAGGCAGAGGCAGAGGCAGAGGCAGGGGCAGAGGCAGGGGCAGGGGCAGGGGCAGGGGCAGAGGCATAGGCAGAGGCAGAGGCAGAGGCAGGGGCAGGGGCAGAGGCAGGGGCAGAGGCAGGGGCAGGGGCAGAGGCAGAGGCAGAGGCAGAGGCAGAGGCAGGGGCAGAGGCAGCAGAGGCAGAAGCAGAGGCAGGGGCAGAGGCAGAGGCAGAGGCAGAGGCAGAGGCAGGGGCAGAGGCAGAGGCAGGGGCAGAGGCAGGGGCAGGGGCAGAGGCAGGGGCAGGGGCAGGGGCAGCAGAGGCAGAGGCAGAGACAGAGGCAGAGACAGAGACAGAGGCAGAGGCAGAGGCAGAGGCAGAGGCAGAGGTAAAGGTAGAGGCAGAGGCAAAGACAGAGGCAGACAGGCAGAAAGGCAAAGGCAGAGGCAGAGGCAGAGGCGGACAGGCGGACAGGCAGAGGCAGAGGCAGAGGCAGAGGCAGAGGCAGAGGCAGAGGCAGAGGCAGAGGCAGAGGCAGAGGCAGGGACGGAGGCCCTGAAAAGTGTTCAGCGGTAAATAAACGTTAGAGAGAGAGACTGACAGGTAGACAAACCGAGAAAGAGATGGAGACATAGAACTAGCAGAAACAAAGAACAAGACAGAGAGAGAGATACAATGATATAGACAGAGACTGACAACAAAGATTGTAGTGTAGACGTAGGTCTTTATACAAGGCCGCATTCAGGCTATATATAGTACGGGGCCCGGTTGCTGTGATTACCCTCCAATGGGCCCTTTTCTGAGAACCCGCCGGTCTACCACACACATATAATTATTTATTACAGAGGGTCCAAAGGCGGATTGAGGCATGTTCACTTTCTTCGGCCGAACAGGGCTTCGCACGTTAAGGTCCCACTCACGCAAAATAAACCAATTTCAATGGTTTATTATTGTATGTTTGTTGATTTTAAGCGTAAAACTGACACAAAACTTAGAACAAATTATTCAAAATCACTCACTTTTAGTTCTATTATATTATTATGTACATATAGCAACTGACTAATAATGCCTATAGCATCTAACAAAAGTCCATGCATGCAGCAAAGCAATTGTCATCATATACAGCAGGTCAGCAGCATGTTCAAGAACAATGCAATTACGTAACAACAGCATTTTAAAAACAAAGAGGGTCGTCATATAGGAATTTATAATAGCCATTATCCTATAGCAACGTAACACTATACTTATAGATAATGACGTAACAATAGTGATAGTCTAAGAAAATGTCGTCATAATAGCCCAGATCTATTGTCGTATATCAGCATATGACGCAAAAATTTCTTAACAAAGAGAAGCCGTCACAATGCGAAGTCAAAATAACAAATTGATAATGCAGCAGCAGCATCATCATGTCCAATAAAATAAGTGACGTAATAATTGTGCTTCCAGAACAAATAGATGTCGTCACAATAAAATGTCTATTGAGCACACAGCCAATATACGTTATGTTTTTTGTGACTTTCAGTTTTTCTGAACATTCATTAATCCGGCCATGTACGCTTGTACGGGCCTCTCAAAACTGCACCCCACCCCAACATAGTATAGTGAAGGTTTGGATTGAAAAAGTTAAAAACTGTGGAAATGTATCCCGGTGACAGCGAAAATTATGGTTTTCGCCCCCAACCCTGCCACTCCCATGGGGGTAGAGACTCGCCAACCTCTTCAGCGGGCGTCCCATGCCCACTTTCTGCAATTATTTTTATCAATGTTATTTTCGTCTGATATCTCTTACGATGTCTGCGTATTTTCAACGATTCCGCTAATTCAGATCATTATTATATGACCGTTTTACTTAGTGTAAGCTGTGTTATTTGCTCGTTGGTTAAAATTAAATTGTGTAAACAAGGTTTTCATTTTTAAACTGTAGTATGCCTACAAGATTTAATAAAGTCCATTTATTTTTCACTTTCCGTTGTTTGTCGTTTTTTCTTTTTTCCAATAAAACGAATTTTTTTCGTTTTTTCGTTTTTTTCGTTTTTTATTCCGTTTCCATCGTTTTTTTACATAATTATATCGTCTATTATGTGTTATTATGGCCTAAGACTTTTAGTAGGGACTTTTTGCATCGCTGAATTGGAAGCCGTTGGAAATAGTCTCCATGGCAGTCGCCAGAGACCCAAGTAAGATTGTATCCCGTATCAGAAATGAATGCAAGACAAGTGCTATTATCATCATCATGACCATAATCATCATCATCATCATCATCATCATCATCATCATCGTCATCGTCATCGTCATCGTCATCGTCATTTGTCATTTTTATTGTAGTTCTCCATCAATATATTATCGTGTCTTTTTCATTTAAAAAAATTATTTCTACATTTCTACAGGGCGCTATAGAAATAGAAAACTCCCGACTACAGCGCGGACACTGCATCGGAGTTTCACGCCGAAGTGCACGTGCAATTGCTCAAGGCAAGTGAATTCGAACACAAAGACAGAAACATCTACAGACAGATCGAGACGGACAAATATAGGCAGGTATAAACACAGCCATGCAGAGCGAAACACAGACAGACATAGACATACACAGACATACACAGGCAAACACAGACATACATAGACATGCACAGGCAAACACAGGCAGACACAGAAATACAAAGACACGCATAGGCAAGCAAAGACAGACATAGTCATACACAAACATACATAGGCAAACACAGACCGACATAGACATGCACAGACAAACACAGGCAGATATAGACATACACAGACAAACACAGGCAGGCACAGACACACAAAGACACGCATAGACAAACACAGACAGACATGGACATGCACAAACATATGCAGACAAATACAGACGGACATAGGCATACACACTACACAGACATACCGTACCCATACACATAAAAGGCGGACATAGACATACTCAAACACACATACACACAGACATACAAAGACATACCCAGGCGGATCGCTTAACGAAAGCGTCTCTCCACTTGAGCTTCCGACTTGCCAAAGCAACGGTTTCAATCGAGTGGCTGATGGATAATGGGTATAATAGGGGAGTTGGGTCCGAGACGTGCTGCAGGGGGAGAAGTGGGGTGTATACCTGCCATAGGCGACTGGAGGAGGAGGAGGAGACGGAAAGGGAGGGTATGGAGGGGTTTTCACGGCTTTAATTAATGCGACATTTGACTTTTAAAAGGTGATTGTGTAGTCAAACGGCACAGTTGGCTTTAATTGCGCCCTCTATCGCTATCGTCGTCGTCGTCGTCCGGGTTTTGTCTCACGTCGGTCGGCGAACGCCACGAGCGACTGGCCGACGACCGTGAGAACGTGGCGTTTAACGACACTAAGGCCGGGTGTGGTGGAATGTTCGAACCGCCTAAAAGTTGTCTCCATTTACTGCGGAGTAAGTAAGTAAGTAGCTTTTATATGCATGCGCATATGCATGAGATTGCATAAAAGTATTATAATATAGCCTATATGTTTAAAAATAGCGTGAAATAAGCTACGAAGTTTACAGCAGATTTTGAAGCTTGTCACACATGAGGGACGTATGTGTGGGTATATTTACTTCTGGCTAATAAACGCAGTTTACTGCCTGACTTACATGTTTACAGAATGAATACAAGACAGCGCAAATGCATGTCCAACTTTTCCATTGGCGTCATGACAGGCGCTCCAAAAAAGAGCCCCCAGCACAGAGTGCTGTGTTTGCTACATGCAAACAGTCATGTCGTCTTGCGGATGTTTCATGAACCCTCCTAATTAATTCTAATATATATATATATATATATATATATATATTCCATAACGCTGAGCTCTATACTTGTCTTAATAAAGCTTCAAATCTAATTCCTAGGCTTTCTCGTTAATGTTGTTTTTCCTCTCATGAAGATTCTTAGACCTGTATTCATTGGAGTTAGCTTTTATATATATATATATATATATATATATTAGGGTGACAGTTAAAAAATAATTTTTGAATTTCACATGTCTCACCCTTTTAAATGGTTATGTACCCTTAAATAAGTATGCATGATTTTTTAAAAATTAATTCATTAATGTTTATTGCTGGCCCAACGCATCAGAAGTTTGACCTAATGGTCTGTGTTAAACACAGTGCAAATACACATCTATCGGTATTTGATTCCAGTACTGTTTATCAAGTCCATCTATGACTGCTTATTTTTTTAGTCTGGATATTACCTCCTGTGTTTCATAAGCTCCTAGAGTATAGGTATTGCTTGGTTCTTCTTATTTTGTATGTATACTTCATGGAATGAATGGATCAGTGTGATACCACGTTCAGCTGCATCATTTACGACATTCAGGCCAACAGCTTAGTGACGAGCCAAGAGAACGATTTCTTTTATCTCCCTATCTGCTTGGATGTAGATCATGTAGTTGTAGGAAGTTTACAAGAATATCTAGTGCAGACTAATGGAATGAAGAGTTTCTTAGTGTTTTTAGTTTTAAAAAATCAGCTCTTATATAGTGCTAGGCTACTTGCTGCACATAAACTTTGATATGTCGAAGAGGTTCATCGTATCCAGGACGTTTTACTACCGTATTGCAATCTCGCTGTCATCTGAAACAGCCGAATCAATCAACACCAGGTGAACCAACATTTCACTCATGTTCCTCAAATGGGTCGAAAAGATGTGTATTTCTGCTATAGCGGCGGTCTCAATTACTGCCTTGTGAGCAACGGGCTGCTTCAACAGTTGCAAGTCATTCCAGGGAGCTGACATTGGACATTGGCTTGTGTGCCAATGCCTTGAGATCTACCTGAAGAACAAATACCAAATCTCTCAAACAGTGTTTTCGTAGGTCTGCGAGAGTTTGTCATCAGAGTATAATTGAAGACTATCCCCACTATAACCAAGCTGAGGAGATTTACCGTTTCTGAGACTCGTGTTTCAGAAGAACACATGATCTTGATTGAAGACCAGCATTGCTGTTACAGTGTAGATGATAGAAGTTGTGTGAAAAATATAGATCGTATGCGGCCAGCTAAATTCCGCTCTTCAAGCAAGTTAAACGGCTGAAGCTTGTGCTTCCCTTTAAGATTTCGTTGTTCTTTCATCTGGTAAGAGCACAGTAGGCCAGCGTTCCTATACGACGTAAAAGGCTTCAACAACCTGTCATCTCAATGAACTTTATGCGGAACTTCAAGCCCTAACGATGCACAGATTTCTTTGACAAAAGTCTCATGATGAGACTGTCTAATGGAATTCTGATTGATAGCAATTTCAGCAGTATCTCGGCCCATTGATTGTCCTTTGGCTGCTAGAATGTGTGCCGCATGTATGCCACTAATTTTAGTCCTGTTGAATGCTGCAATGACACAATGTCATGCACTCAAAATGACATTGGATCTTCTTAACTTCTTTTCAGCAGGCGCACAAGTCAATTTAACATAACTAATTGCCCACCAGACTTTCTTGTACAATTTTCAAATTGACCTATTGGTTTTTAATTAAATAATAACTTAAACTATACCCTAAGCATGCCATGAGTGATTACAGAGAACATTGGGGCGCGGTGGTCATGGGCGGAGTTTGGTTTCCATTCTTAGAGGGGCTAAAACCTTCTTAGGGGAGGGGCTAAGCCAGAGAAAAGAAACCATTTGTACGGTAAAAAAATGAATCTGGGTCTTCTTGGGGGGGGCTTAGCCCACCTAGCCCCTGATAAACTCCGCCCATGGCGGTGGTTGTAGTGGGTATGTTCGTCACCTTGCAGTCATCTCAAGTCGCCACGTAAGGACCTTAGACAAGTCCTTCACTCGCAATTGCTCAGCGATTCGGCGTGAAACTCCGATACAGTGTCCGCTCTGCAGTCGGGAGCGCCTCTGAGTAGACAGCTTGAAGGGGCGTTATAACATGTGCACATACAAACAAACATTGCAATAAGCATTAGAGATGTAATTGGTGGAGCAAAACAATAGTTAGCACATTACATATTCAACATTGTTTGTACGCCTATCTATTGAAAGTTCAAGGTCATTGGGCCAGCTCTAAACGTTTTCAAATTTCCTTAAAAATTTTCACCTGTAGTTCTGATATTATAGAGAACACTTTTGAGGTGTGAGACTTTAAAAATGTAAAAAAAATTTTTTTCCCATGTTGGAAATTGTCACCCTAATATATATATATATAAATATATATATATATATATATGCATCTTTGGTGTGGCGATGCTTATCAGGCTGGGCACCCTCTTATCTGTGTGAGCTTTGCCACCCCCCCTTTCCACTTGCATAGGCCGCCGCGCACTGCGCTCTGCTGTCAATGGTGACTTTATGGTTCCTTTCACTCACTCTGCAACAATGCAGAGGCGTTCATTCTCTGTGGTTGGTCCAACAACCTGGAATGGACTTTTCTTGACTATGCGACACCTCCCAAGCTCTTCTCAATTCCATAAACTGTTGGACTGTATACTTTTTCGCTTGATCTCGGCCGGGAGCGCCTCTGAGTAGGTACCTTGAAGGAGCGCCATATAAATTACGATTGATTGATTGATTAATTGATTGAATGGTATACCCGGCAGACACAATATAAATAATAAGCGATCGATCAAGACTTCGTGCAGAGTGCATTAAACGTTGTGCAAATTTTCCAAAGAAGCGGAAGAATAATGTATTTATTGCAGAGATGCAGAGAGACACATGCAGTTCAGTGCCTTCGACTGACTGAGCGACACGCACAAAGGGCTGGCAATTTAGCAAACTCTGTCAATAAGTTGAGTATCCTGTGCGATGGGGTAATGTAAGTGTTTTGTTCGCTCAAAGACATTGAGGGTGTGAACCGCTATATACCAATGATCAGTGGTTTAAGTGATCTGTGCGAGCAGTGGGAACACCGACTGTGTGAAGAGTTTTATTGGAGCGCCTGTGTTTCCAGGGTTCCATCATAATGAGCAATGGGAACGCAAAACAAGAATTTCGAGAGCAAGGGGGAACGCAGTGCGGCAGTTGCCACACGTTGCCACCCATTTAAAACCCTGCCAATGATATTTTATAAATCGAATTCACGCATCTTTAAAGGCCATGCAAACGTGAGTAGTGAAGGAGTACGGCTGACAGAACAATGGAGGGATTATCGTTAATCCCAGGCCCCGCCCCCTTGGCTGCCGGGCTATTAGGCCACGCCCCCTTGGCTGCTAGGCTATTAGGCTACGCCCCCTTGGCCTGCTAGGCTATTACGTAACCTGCCGGGCTAGGGGCTATTGTGCTAAGCCGCTGGGCTATGGGCTATGGGCTATGGGCTATTGTGCTAAGCCGCTGGGCTATGGGCTATGGGCTATGGGCTATGGGCTAGTAGGCTAATCCGCTGGGCTATGGGCTCTTACGTAATCCGCCGGGCTATGGGCTAGTAGGCTAATTCACCCGCCCGCCCGCCAGCCCGCCGCGCTAATCCGCCCACCGCGCTACAGCCGGGCTATTGTGCTAATCCGCTGGGCTATGGGCTAGTAGGCTAATTCGCCCGCTCGCCCGCCAGCCAGCCGCTATAATCCGCCGACCAATCAGCGCTAAGCAGCGACACAGCGGCCTGTCAATCAAACGAGCAGCGACCCAACGACCTGTCAATCAAACGAGCAGCCTCGGAAAGCTGTAACCAATCAGCGCTAAGCAGTGCCCCAACGTGCTGTCAATCAAACGAGCAGCATCTGAAAGCTCTAACCAATCAGCGAACATTTACCCTACACAGGTGTTTATAGCCCCAGACCATAAATATCTCCTTTGATCTATAAAGTCCAACGGTTTCCTTTGATCTAAATCTTTAATGACTTCTTTTATGGCCAACGGCATTCTTTAATGGCTTCTTTGATGTCCAACGATTTCCTTTTATGATCTTACTAATGACTTTTTAATGACCTGTCGTCGTCACCAACGAAGACCTTTGATGTCCAACGAATGTCTTTAATGATCTTACTAATGACTTTTTAATGACCTGCGTGCGGCTCTAATGAATTCCTTTGATGTCCAACGGATGCCTTTAATGATCTTACTAATGACTTTTTAATGACCTGCGTGCGGCTCTAATGAAATCTTTTGATGTCCAACGGATGCCTTTAATGATCTTACTAATGACTTTTTAATGAACTGTCGTCGTCACCAACGAAGACCTTTGATGTCCAACGGATGCCTTTAATGATCTTACTAATGACTTTTTAATGACCTGCGTGCGGCTCTAATGAAATCTTTTGATGTCCAACGGATGCCTTTAATGATCTTACTAATGACTTTTTAATGAACTGTCGTCGTCACCAACGAAGACCTTTGATGTCCAACGGATGCCTTTAATGATCTTACTAATGACTTTTTAATGACCTGCGTGCACCTCTAATGAATTCCTTTGAAGTCCAACGGTTTCCTTTGATGACTTCTTTTATGATCAATGGACTTCTTTGATGATGGTGAGCGAGAATCTTATTATCCAGCACCCATGCTATAATATTGTTAGTGCATATAGCAATTTAACACACAAACTGAACATCCTTTCCTTTCCAATTCCTTATATTTTAGCCTTGTATACGTTAGAAACACACAAATTACTCACCCGACCATTCCAATTCCGCATATTTTACGCTTGGATACCTTAGAAACATACAAATTACTCAGCCGTCCATTCCAAGTCCTTTTATTTTAGGCATGTATACCTTAGAAACACACAAAATACTCAACCTTCCATTCTCTATTTGGAAATAATCCCGCTTATTTTAGACTTGTAGAACTTAGAAACATACAAACGAATCACTCTCCCATTCCACAGTTGGAGATAATTCCTTATATTTTAGACTTGTACAACTTAGAAACACACAATCTGTAGCAACATTTCTTACTTCCTTGCACACACAAACTTAAAATCCAGCGATTCGTGCAACCTTCCTTTCCCAAGATGGGAACATTTCTTTCTCCCTTGCACACACAAACTTAAAATCCGACGATTCCTACAACCTTCCTTTCGCAAGATGGTATCATTTCTTTCTCCCTTGCGCACACAAACTTAAAATCCGACGAATACTTCAACCTTCCACGCCCAAGATGGTGCCATTTCTAACTTTCTTGCACACACGAACTCAAAAACTGACGAATACTCCAACCTTCCAATCCCAAGATGGTGCCATTTCTAACTTTCTTGCACACACGAACTCAAAAACTGACGAATACTCCAACCTTCCAATCCCAAGATGGGACCATTTCTAACTTTCTTATACCAACGAACTCAAAAACCGACGAATACTTCAACCTTCCAATCTCAAGATGGGACCATTTCTAACTTTCTTATACCAACGAACTCAAAAACCGACGAATACTTCAACCTTCCAATCCCAAGATGGGACCATTTCTAACTTTCTTATACCAACGAACTCAAAAACCGACGAAATCCTCAACCTTCCACGCCAATATGGTATCAGTTCTAACTTTCATATACACAGAAACTCAAAAATCGAACAGCAGCACTATCAGCTGTTTGCAGCATGGACCCTTTCTACATCACACACACACACACACATACAAACACACGCACACACAATCATCCTTTCTCGCAAGGCTATGTCCAAATATCCCATGTATGCATATTTCAATTCACAAGGTGTCGCATCTTCAGACTTTCACACACACACGAATCCAAAAGACATGGAAACATACAATCTTCAAATCTCTAGGTGGCGCATTTGCAGCATTTATCAATAGCTTAAGATCACAAATAAAATGAACAAAGTTCTGCTCCCAAGATGGTGCCCGAGCAACTTTTCCTGCCCAGACATGACCAAATATCGAACACATGCAGCATTTCTCATACACCTAAGAGCATCTAGCACACACAGGCAACTTTGCCACTACAAGGGAATACACAGTCAATATTTTACACACACACGAGAACTTTTAAAATTTCTAAGTTACAGATATATACTTTGACCAATTTTTTCTAAATTAAGGTAACAAGGATACATGAAACTGTGAAGAATGTAATATACATAAGTCAAAGACTTGAACTTCATAGCTGCAAAGTAGCAGTAATGATCATTGACACAGTCAAAATGATAAGTATGATAGTTGTGCGAGCGAATAGGACTTGTACTTTTCGAATTATTTCAAAGTAATGCACGAGCTATTACCAATGTGCAAAGTCAAACTTGTAAATTTGCTAAGTATGAAATGTAGATATTGCAAGGCGAACGAAGTACTAAGCATGAAATGCAGGGATTGCATGGGGAACGATGTAAGATGCGAAGTGTGAGGTGTAGAGAGGAGCACACTCTTCAATTTGTGGAAACAAAGATGTTCAGAGTTTGCAATATGTCAATAATTTTCGCAAAGTTAGGTTTGCAGACTGTGCATTGCACGGCTGTTTAGGTTTGAGTATGTTAAGTTGGTGAAATGTTGGGTGGGGGAGAGGGTGCAATCTTAAGTTTGTGCAAATTATGACTATCATTGGTTGATATATGGCAACAATTTTGACAAATTTAGAACTGCAGGCTATGAATTACATGGCTTTTTAGGGTTGGGTGTGTTAAGTTGTCGAAATATTGGGGTGGGGGGAGGAGTGTACATTCTTAGGATTTGTGCAAACAAAAAGGTGTGCCGCATTTGTGATGCGTTACCAATTTTGACAGAGTACGAATATAACAAGCGAAGAATACAAGTTAGGGTTGCTGACAGCTAATCACATGCGGATTTAGGTGTAGCACACACAGGCAAATTGGTCGAAACCTGCGTTCTACACGTCGAAAATTCTAAGTCCAGACATTTTGGCTGCGCAAATTCGTGCGGCGATGGCACCTTCGTGCAGTGCGGTGGCGGCGGCGGCGCGGCGCTCCGACCCAATCGTGCGACTTCGACTCCATCGGCGAGGCAGCAATGGCGAGAAATGCAGTCGCAATTAGATCAAGCTTTGTCTCGTAGAAGTTAAAGTTGAATACGCCCCGGCACAGCTCTTTCAATAAATTCCTTCACCTGCAACACGCATGAGTCTTTAAATTCATACGAGTCAAAGCATGATCGATTGCGGGCGCATGTCTCGCCGTCGCTGTCACGTCGATGGATTCGAAGTCGCACGATTGGGTCGGAGCGCCGCGCCGCCGCCGCCACCGCACTGCACGAAGGTGCCATCGCCGCACGAATTTGCGCAGCCAAAATGTCTGGACTTAGAATTTTCGACGTGTAGAACGCAGGTTTCGACCAATTTGCCTGTGTGTGCTACACCTAAATCCGCATGTGATTAGCTGTCAGCAACCCTAACTTGTATTCTTCGCTTGTTATATTCGTACTCTGTCAAAATTGGTAACGCATCACAAATGCGGCACACCTTTTTGTTTGCACAAATCCTAAGAATGTACACTCCTCCCCCCACCCCAATATTTCGACAACTTAACACACCCAACCCTAAAAAGCCATGTAATTCATAGCCTGCAGTTCTAAATTTGTCAAAATTGTTGCCATATATCAACCAATGATAGTCATAATTTGCACAAACTTAAGATTGCACCCTCTCCCCCACCCAACATTTCACCAACTTAACATACTCAAACCTAAACAGCCGTGCAATGCACAGTCTGCAAACCTAACTTTGCGAAAATTATTGACATATTGCAAACTCTGAACATCTTTGTTTCCACAAATTGAAGAGTGTGCTCCTCTCTACACCTCACACTTCGCATCTTACATCGTTCCCCATGCAATCCCTGCATTTCATGCTTAGTACTTCGTTCGCCTTGCAATATCTACATTTCATACTTAGCAAATTTACAAGTTTGACTTTGCACATTGGTAATAGCTCGTGCATTACTTTGAAATAATTCGAAAAGTACAAGTCCTATTCGCTCGCACAACTATCATACTTATCATTTTGACTGTGTCAATGATCATTACTGCTACTTTGCAGCTATGAAGTTCAAGTCTTTGACTTATGTATATTACATTCTTCACAGTTTCATGTATCCTTGTTACCTTAATTTAGAAAAAATTGGTCAAAGTATATATCTGTAACTTAGAAATTTTAAAAGTTCTCGTGTGTGTGTAAAATATTGACTGTGTATTCCCTTGTAGTGGCAAAGTTGCCTGTGTGTGCTAGATGCTCTTAGGTGTATGAGAAATGCTGCATGTGTTCGATATTTGGTCATGTCTGGGCAGGAAAAGTTGCTCGGGCACCATCTTGGGAGCAGAACTTTGTTCATTTTATTTGTGATCTTAAGCTATTGATAAATGCTGCAAATGCGCCACCTAGAGATTTGAAGATTGTATGTTTCCATGTCTTTTGGATTCGTGTGTGTGTGAAAGTCTGAAGATGCGACACCTTGTGAATTGAAATATGCATACATGGGATATTTGGACATAGCCTTGCGAGAAAGGATGATTGTGTGTGCGTGTGTTTGTATGTGTGTGTGTGTGTGTGATGTAGAAAGGGTCCATGCTGCAAACAGCTGATAGTGCTGCTGTTCGATTTTTGAGTTTCTGTGTATATGAAAGTTAGAACTGATACCATATTGGCGTGGAAGGTTGAGGATTTCGTCGGTTTTTGAGTTCGTTGGTATAAGAAAGTTAGAAATGGTCCCATCTTGGGATTGGAAGGTTGAAGTATTCGTCGGTTTTTGAGTTCGTTGGTATAAGAAAGTTAGAAATGGTCCCATCTTGAGATTGGAAGGTTGAAGTATTCGTCGGTTTTTGAGTTCGTTGGTATAAGAAAGTTAGAAATGGTCCCATCTTGGGATTGGAAGGTTGGAGTATTCGTCAGTTTTTGAGTTCGTGTGTGCAAGAAAGTTAGAAATGGCACCATCTTGGGATTGGAAGGTTGGAGTATTCGTCAGTTTTTGAGTTCGTGTGTGCAAGAAAGTTAGAAATGGCACCATCTTGGGCGTGGAAGGTTGAAGTATTCGTCGGATTTTAAGTTTGTGTGCGCAAGGGAGAAAGAAATGATACCATCTTGCGAAAGGAAGGTTGTAGGAATCGTCGGATTTTAAGTTTGTGTGTGCAAGGGAGAAAGAAATGTTCCCATCTTGGGAAAGGAAGGTTGCACGAATCGCTGGATTTTAAGTTTGTGTGTGCAAGGAAGTAAGAAATGTTGCTACAGATTGTGTGTTTCTAAGTTGTACAAGTCTAAAATATAAGGAATTATCTCCAACTGTGGAATGGGAGAGTGATTCGTTTGTATGTTTCTAAGTTCTACAAGTCTAAAATAAGCGGGATTATTTCCAAATAGAGAATGGAAGGTTGAGTATTTTGTGTGTTTCTAAGGTATACATGCCTAAAATAAAAGGACTTGGAATGGACGGCTGAGTAATTTGTATGTTTCTAAGGTATCCAAGCGTAAAATATGCGGAATTGGAATGGTCGGGTGAGTAATTTGTGTGTTTCTAACGTATACAAGGCTAAAATATAAGGAATTGGAAAGGAAAGGATGTTCAGTTTGTGTGTTAAATTGCTATATGCACTAACAATATTATAGCATGGGTGCTGGATAATAAGATTCTCGCTCACCATCATCAAAGAAGTCCATTGATCATAAAAGAAGTCATCAAAGGAAACCGTTGGACTTCAAAGGAATTCATTAGAGGTGCACGCAGGTCATTAAAAAGTCATTAGTAAGATCATTAAAGGCATCCGTTGGACATCAAAGGTCTTCGTTGGTGACGACGACAGTTCATTAAAAAGTCATTAGTAAGATCATTAAAGGCATCCGTTGGACATCAAAAGATTTCATTAGAGCCGCACGCAGGTCATTAAAAAGTCATTAGTAAGATCATTAAAGGCATCCGTTGGACATCAAAGGTCTTCGTTGGTGACGACGACAGTTCATTAAAAAGTCATTAGTAAGATCATTAAAGGCATCCGTTGGACATCAAAAGATTTCATTAGAGCCGCACGCAGGTCATTAAAAAGTCATTAGTAAGATCATTAAAGGCATCCGTTGGACATCAAAGGAATTCATTAGAGCCGCACGCAGGTCATTAAAAAGTCATTAGTAAGATCATTAAAGACATTCGTTGGACATCAAAGGTCTTCGTTGGTGACGACGACAGGTCATTAAAAAGTCATTAGTAAGATCATAAAAGGAAATCGTTGGACATCAAAGAAGCCATTAAAGAATGCCGTTGGCCATAAAAGAAGTCATTAAAGATTTAGATCAAAGGAAACCGTTGGACTTTATAGATCAAAGGAGATATTTATGGTCTGGGGCTATAAACACCTGTGTAGGGTAAATGTTCGCTGATTGGTTAGAGCTTTCAGATGCTGCTCGTTTGATTGACAGCACGTTGGGGCACTGCTTAGCGCTGATTGGTTACAGCTTTCCGAGGCTGCTCGTTTGATTGACAGGTCGTTGGGTCGCTGCTCGTTTGATTGACAGGCCGCTGTGTCGCTGCTTAGCGCTGATTGGTCGGCGGATTATAGCGGCTGGCTGGCGGGCGAGCGGGCGAATTAGCCTACTAGCCCATAGCCCAGCGGATTAGCACAATAGCCCGGCTGTAGCGCGGTGGGCGGATTAGCGCGGCGGGCTGGCGGGCGGGCGGGTGAATTAGCCTACTAGCCCATAGCCCGGCGGATTACGTAAGAGCCCATAGCCCAGCGGATTAGCCTACTAGCCCATAGCCCATAGCCCATAGCCCATAGCCCAGCGGCTTAGCACAATAGCCCATAGCCCATAGCCCATAGCCCAGCGGCTTAGCACAATAGCCCCTAGCCCGGCAGGTTACGTAATAGCCTAGCAGGCCAAGGGGGCGTAGCCTAATAGCCTAGCAGCCAAGGGGGCGTGGCCTAATAGCCCGGCAGCCAAGGGGGCGGGGCCTGGGATTAACGATAATCCCTCCATTGTTCTGTCAGCCGTACTCCTTCACTACTAACGTGATTCACATAATTATTCACGTGAATTTCTAAGTCGATCTCAAGCTTTGAAGTTTCGTCATCTGCAACATGACCAAAATGTATACCATGTATATCGCACAGGCGCGCCATTGGCTGTCCTAGCCCGACGGACGAATAGGTCAAAAACCTTTTTATAGCGAAGAGAGAGACAGACTGTCTCTCTCTCTCTCTTCGCTATAAAAAGAACAGACAGACAGACAGAGACAGACAGACAGAGACAGACACAGAGAGAGACAGAGAGAGCATGCGAACTTCATTTTGCAAAGGATATCACAAAGGTAGAAAGAGACCAAAAGAAGTATGTTAAATTGGATACAGGTCTCAATAGGGAGCAAATGCAATAATTCGAAATGGCCAATTCCAAAAGTAGTTTGAACCATTGCCTTCGCTCTGGCATGCATGCGTGTCCACAATCAACTCGGCTCTTGCAAATACAATCCACTGTTGACACTTCAAAAGTCAGTTGTTAAAATTGCTGAAGTCTGGCATTTCCTCCCACAATTGACATCGTTAAGTATCTCAAAAGTAGATCGCAACTTGTGATACTGCACACGCCATTAAAATCGCACCTATAACAATTCTTGACACCCATTCAAGCGGATGGCGGATTTTCCCCGACAAATTCATTGAAGAATAAGTAATGTCTAAACTCTAAAGGAAACACTTGTATACATGATCTGCGTTAACGAAGAACCACAAAGGCAGAGGGACCAACGCTTGCCCGGGCGATTATTGTTACTCACACCACCTCAATTTTCGCCACGCCACCGACTCGGGCATGTCAGCAATGATCGCGTGGCCAGGCACGCAGGCACGCATTCCACAATTATTCGTCTGACGTCGACGACAGGCCCTCGCCGCACAAACAGCCAGACGATCACACAGGTGGGCGTGGTTTTCCCATGAGACCTTCCGGCGTGTGGCCACTCGATGACGTCATCGGCTCCTCCTTTTCGGGGGGCAACGGGGCGGGGCCGAAAAAGTTTTGCGGAGTTCGGATTGGTGGGAACGAGTTTCGGCACGCGTGGGAACTATGCCCGGAGCGATGAAAGATTCTTCTACATTAAAGAGTCTTGCCGACTGGCGCGTGATGAGAAAAAGGTGGTTGTTAGCGGCGGCGGCGAGTAGTAGTGTGTGGTTCTGTGTTTGACGATCGAGGATCGAATCCTGGACCTGAGTGAGAACCGTCGTTGGATCTGGATCTGAACATTTGGGTTCACGTCGGATGCGAAAAGATGAAGATGACTGCAGCATCAGCAACAGCAGCAGCAGCAGCAGCAGCGGCTCCAACTTCCAACGCACAATTGCGAAAGGCAAGTCATCTCTGAAATCACAATCAGCGCTCGTGAGTAAGCTGGTGCCCTGCAGCGCTCGGCTCTAAGTTGCGCTTTATATAAATTTGGAGATTACGGTTACGATTACAATAGGCTTATATCTCGGATAATCTATCATAACACTCAATCAATGGCACTGTAGAATCGTCCAATCTGGTCGACGCCAATAGGTGAGTTCCACCCCACCCTCACCGAGACAAGAAGCACAGTTGGGATTGTGGCATATATTGCGGAGCTTAACGTATACGAGAGGATGCGACCAAAGAAGAAGATGATGATGTCGTCGTATACTGGCAGATGTGTGACGTCTTCTGATGCATTCAAGATAGATGCTCGTCCAAAAGTACATAGTGTTAGTGTTCCACTGGTTCATGGACCTGAGAACTGGACAAATGAGCGACTGCCTGTATACCCTGCACACTATATATGAAGAGTGGACGTCTCACATAATTCGTGGATGACTCGGATACTGATATTAGCATAATGGATGAGCAGTATATATATCATATATATATGCGTAACGTTCAACCCCATATATATATATATATATATATATATATCCTGCATGTGAGCGTTAATCTGATTCTTTTGGATTGACCGGATTAATTAGTATTGTGTAATTATCGGTGAAGAGCCCATCTAATTTCAGACGCTGCATGCCTTTATGTTTGGAGGAGGCATTTCCTGCCATGCAGGAAGCCCACATTGAACCCTTATAAAGAACGACCAATATAATTAGGCTGTGACTAGGGGACCGCCAGGCGGCTGTCGTATTTCAATTACTAGCGGACCGCCAGTCACGTGTAACCTGTCACATGACCCGAGTCACGAGTCCAGGCGGCCGTCTCATGCTGAATCTGCGAATGGCGGCCATGCCATAACGAATATTATTATCTAATTTGAAGTTCGATTTTTGAAGAAAAAGTTCTTGTAACTAACCCTACCCTATCCCTAACCCTAACCCTATCATGTATATGAAGATTGGTTACTTACTCTGTCCTTAAAACAAGAAAAAACAAGAAAACTTTTGTCCGACATAAAACAAGCAATCGATAACTGCCGCCATTATTCAAGAATGAAGACTCGTGACTCGGGTCATGTGACAGGTTACATGTGACTGGCGGTCCGCTAGTAATTGAAATACGACAGCCGCCTGGCGGTCCCCTAGTCACTTCGATATAATTATGTCTATCGAGAAATTATATATAGGCTATAGCCAATATGGACCCCATGCATTATAAGTCCATGCATGGCCCTGCATGATGAGAATGCTCTTCTGAACGGCGAGTTGTGATTCTGTTGATGAGATATACTCGTAAGTAATATGCTCCTTTGCACTGCCTATCTAGTATGATTTAATTAATCTCTGACCGATGACGCATATATACCAGGTCGAGGGTCACAAGTCAAAAACTCTAGGTAAACCGTGCAGAGTTTGTGTATAGTCCAGCGGGATATTTAGGGTGCACTCCCCCCCACTCCACTCGTGTACCCGTCCTCGTGGCTCAACATTTCTCTGGCAATGAATGTGAATGTTGCGTAATCTTTCCCATGGATCGACAGATTTCACGTATTTGTTTTCTGGCATGCTTTATTTATAGGCAATTTGAGTTTGGTTTGCGCATGCAAGTGGCCAGTATAATTATGAGAATTGTTGAGAGATATAATTATAATTATGTATGGCTCATCCGGCTCAGACTACAATCTGCGTGAAGTCAGGATTTTCATGATTTGACTATTAATTAATTCATTCATTCATTCATTCAAAGCATTTATATAGCGCCCATTCAAGAAACTGCTCAGAGGCGCTCCCAGCCCAATCACGACCAAAGAAAAAAGACTTGAGAGACTCGTAGAACCCAGCCGGATGGACCACAAGTAGAGAGCGAAGCGCAACTGGGAGGTCATTTCACACAGTATTTAGGTCCCACGACCGAGAAAACACGGTGCTGCTTAATAACGAGCCCGCGGGACCAGAAGATCTCCCCTATAGCCGAAGAGCTAGGGGAGAGCAATGTTGCCCTAAGACAAGTTGGAGGGCTGAAACCTAACCTCCGGCATTTTCACCCTGGATGGGTCTGTGCCTGAACCCCGCTGGGTATTTTAGTACGCTATATATATATTGAGACCTCCCATTTGTGGCCCGCTTTGAAGAATAAATTTCTGGCCCGCACAAATTATAAACCAAAGTGATAGTAAACTACATTATCATTTATCACAACGTGCAGTAGTACGTTCCAGCATCCGAAATAAACACGTGCGAGTCAGTGCACGTGCTGCACTAAGATCCTTAGCTATAGTTAGTGCTTCACTGTGCAACGCTGGATTTGGTACAATCAAATGCCCACCGGCTGCAGCAGGTTCATTGCAGGGGTCCAACTATGCTAAGCACCTCTCCTGTAGTCGCATACCCTCCCCAAAGTATACCTACAGGGCGGTCGGCACTACGAAATTGTTTGATGATACATTGCCAAGCGCACACACGCACGCACACACCTACTCCCGCACGCACCCGCGCACACACAAGCGCGGGCGCGCGCACACACACACACACACACACACACACAAGCGCGCGCACCCCTACACACACACACACACACACAAGCGCGCACGCAAGCATCCACACGCACGCGCGCACACGTATACACGTGTATATGTTTAGCAATGGTTGTGTCACTTAATTGCAAGCATTACGCAACACTCATACTGCTTGAAATGCTAGTCGATAGTTCTGACTCTCATTGTAATTATTGTATTGTTATTAACTGTTCAGATCAAAAAGCCGTTGATCGAGAGAAGGAGGAGAGAACGTATCAACGAATGTCTAACACAACTGAAGACGCTTGTGCTGGAAGCCATGAACAGAGATGTTAGTGTCTGATTCGCATTTCTCGCTTTCATCTATAATTATGCGCACATAAGACAGTGTCTGCAGCTTACAGCGAAACTTAGTGTGGCTATAGAATAATTATTAACGACCGTTCATGCAGTAAGTGTCGGCCGACTTTGTTCGAAGAGAAGCAAGTTCACCCCTATTATACCTATTATACCTATTATACCTATTATATCTGTTATACCTATTATACCTATTACACCTATTATACCTATTAAACGGGTGAGAGAGACAATAAAGCTTTTGCAGTGAATGCACCACAAATAATAACCAATCAATATTCTTCCAATCAATTAGATAATTTCTTAGAGCCTGAAGGTTCATTTGTACATCGATCGAAAGACAATTAAATGTAAAGAATATAGGCCTACTATAAAAAATTTAGAAAATCAAGCATTCATTTAAAGAATTAATTCAAATCCCTATCTGCATTAATTGACTGTTGTCCGACGTCAATTCTGAATTCCAATTGATTGACAGTAATTGTTAAATAATGACATGACATTGTCTTAATTGAATGTGCTCCACGCCAGTTAAGGACCCGCGCATGCATGGACCGAGCTATATATATGTATATGTATATATATATATATATATATATATATAAAATCTATATAAATAAAAATGTAAAAAGTTACTGTTTGTTACCTCGAAACTCGGAAAGTTCTGAACCGATTGCTTTGAAAATTTTCGCAAACAGTTCCATTCGAACATGAGCGGGTTTGTATAATGCCTTTTGGGAAAAAGCGCAATCTTTACGACCAAAAAACACAACTTTTAATTTCATTCGATAGACGTCGATGGAGTCCAGCCATTTCGAGTTTGAACTTTCACTCATTCGTTCGCCCATTCTTCGGGCGTGTTTCAAACCCATTCTTCGGGCGCGTTTCAAAAGGTATTTCCGGCCGTTTCTATAGCGCAAATTTATATGTAACTTTCGGTTTTTAGTTTTGACAAAATCGTCCATTTGCGGCCGTTTTCGCGCGTCTTTCTACAGTGTTCACGCATTCGTCCGTCCATTTTTCGGGAGAGGAGGGGAGGGGAGCGGAGAAGAGGGGAGGGGAGGAAGGCGAGGGGAAAGGGAGGGGAAGGGGAAAGAGGAGGGGATGTAGGAAGGGAGGGTTGGACAGTCTTTTCAGGCTTTCAGCCACAGCAACGCGTGGCCGGGTACAGCTAGTTATATATATATACATATATATATAATTATGTATATATATAATTATATATAGCCCGTGGGATTAAAATCTCTCAGATGAGTGACCATCGCGGCCCTCCTCATCTTTTATTCAGACTTGGGACTGGCATGCACTGCCAAAGTGCGAGCTGTGGAGGCCGCGTCCTATGTGAGAGTGCTAGCGGATCATGGAACTCCGCACCACTGCTCGTGTACTCTGGCCATGCCAGTCCCAAGCCTGGCGAAAGGAGAAGGGCGACACTTACCATCTTTGTTATAACACAACGTGTCGTTTAACAGCAGCAAGAGACAACCCTTCTAACTCAACGCAGCGCTCGTGAATAAGCTAATGCCCCGCGCTTGGCTTTCGAGTGGTGCTTTAAAAATTTCGAGTTTACAATTACGATTACGATGGTCGGCACCTCCGACGCGGGCTTATTTTTGAACTGATTTAAATCTTTTGCTAGCTCGGTCCGTATGTACTCGGGGGGACTTTAAATGACATGGCGCCCCATTCGAACGGATAGCGATGGTGACAGGGGCGGATCCAAGGGGGGACTAATCCGGCCATGTCCCCCCCGTTGAGAAATGCCCAAAGAACGTGCCCCCTCCCCATTTGGTTTCAACAAGCTTTCAACAGTAGGTTTCAATGGTATATTTTCCAGACAAGTCGACTAAATGACTAAAAATAAAAATAAAATAAAAATTCATCAGTTTTTTCGGGCAAAAGATCAACAAATTTTTGCCAAAATTTTGGCCCCCACTCGAAAGTTTCTGTATCCGCACCTGTGTGGTGATGTATCTTATCGGGTCAATAATTCATTGAAAGGTTAGCAGAGTCGAGACCATGATGTAAGGAATACGATGGTGGCCTCACTTAGTCTCAAACTTGGCTAATTTCATTATATTCGCCAGATGACAGCAGTGTCGTTCGAAGTGTCGCTTTATCCACATCATGGTCGAGACCAATACGGTCGTAATGTGAAAACTGTAGACAACATTCTGCATTTACTTGACGAGCATGCAGATCAATGCAGAATTTACACTAAAGCTGGGATGACCCGTATATCTTTTGTTTCATATTATTTCAGGAATCTTGTTATTCGAAGATGGAAAAGGCAGACATCTTAGAGATGACTGTGACACATCTCAAAAACATCCAGCTCAATCCCATCTCATCGTCACCTTCTTCTTCGTCGCAAGAGGACGCCAGGAAGAAGTATCTGCTGGGCTTCAACGAGTGCGCCAAGGAGGTGGGACATTACCTCTCTTCTTCTATGGAGGAGTTGGCTGCCAAAGTTGGAGGTCCACTGATGAAGCATCTTGTTTCATGCCTTGAAAATATTCAGCGGTATCAAGTCGGTGTTATGACGGTCGGCGACCCACTGCCGCCTACTGCGGGTGGGAAACCAGAAAATCCGGAAGGTTATTCCATATCGTTTGTAGCAACGCCTGGAACGCTTTCGGACTTCTCTGGGTCGGTTCGACCTGGAGTGGGAACCGCAGTTCCCGTGGCATTTAATATGGAACCGTACACGGCAATGCTTGCATTTTGTGATGGCCTTAGGTCGGTTGGGAAGTTGTCTCCTTCCGCGGCATCTGACGTCACAGAAAATAGTTCGGTAGGTTCTACTGGAATGTCTTCGAGGTGGAGAACTACTTCCTTTTCCGATGACGGCTCCACATCGGAGCTCCTCGGGTCTTCCAATAATACACCCGCGTGCCGTTCCATCTTTCCAATTCCGTCTTTAGTTTACTCGGCAGACTCTCAAATATCCAGGCGTTTTGTGTCTTCTGTGCCCGCTCTCATTCCTGCACAGATTGGCATGAGTACTGGAGGTACTGGAAGTCCAGTTAAAAATGAAGTCCTTCCCTCGGATGGAAGTTCCGTCTGGAGACCGTGGTAAGGGTTTTGCGGCACCAAGTTCTTGGGAATCGCAGCTGATAATTTCTATATGACAGTCGCAGTGGTGCTCGTGAATAAGCTGGCGCCCTTAGCTTTCGAGTGGCGCTTTAAAAATTTGGAGATCACGATTTCGATTACGTGCACGCTCAGTCATGCAGACATGCTGAAGGTCAAGGAACTTGATATCCGAAAGACCCTAACTATAGACTGCAGTGGCTCCCAACCTTTTTTGCCTTCAGGGCCACTTTTTTCTAAGTTGGAGGACACGAGGGTCACTCTTTCTTAGTTGAAGGACATTAGGGGGGCCACAAGGCTAAAATTCAACTAACTAAAAGCATATGAAATTGTTGTAAACGATTCAAAATAGTATGTTTGATGTTATTTATAGATGCTAATATAGAATAATTTATAATAGAAGGTAATTATGTGTTCTATCCTGTCCAAATTGTCATTTTTTCATATATTTTTGGTAATTCTTTGAGAGATGACGGCCATTTTCTTAGGCCTGGCGGGTCACTTTTGGCCCGCGGGCCACGGGTTGGGAACCGCTGATATATAGACACTCACAGCCATGCACAAGAGAAACTGAATTGTAGTTGGTCTACTCTAAAAGACTGTTGCAAAAACATACGCCAAGCTTGAAAGTTGCTCGGATTTTTCGGAGTTACTCAGTATGATCACTTGAAATTCGTAACAGAACTGCAACCATAGACCTTATTCAGATTTTGAACAATAGTTGATGAATGTTGGAAGCGTGTTGGCAACAATAAGCTGAATTTAAATGAGTAATTTAACGAAAAGTTGGGCAAAATTATTGTTAATAGAGACACATTTGGATATCAGATTTGGATATCACATTTGGCTATCATATTTTATGCAATTTCAGTTCAGTTATCTTGAATTTTTAGATCATTGTCATCACAAGATGGCGCTATACAAATGAGCGCAATGTGATTTTTAAATTATTGTCGTACAGAATTATTGTATTCAACAGATTTTGTGTAAATTAGAATCCTCTGCAGTTATGTGTGTGTGAAATGTGTAAAAATAAAACACGTTGCTGCAATGTTACGTTTTATTGTGAGTCCAGAATGGAATGTGTTTTTGTGTGTGTTTGTGCATGTGTGTATTTGCGTGTGTGTATGTATGCATGCATGCATGTATGTATGTATTAGAGTGGTCCAACTTACCATGTAAAAAAATAAATTTTCAAATATCAAATTGGGTCACATTTGTCCTTGTTCCTATACACCAAGGTAGCTTACATGCCAAAAATTAGAAGGATTTGATTATATTTGGAGGTGACTCAAACTTGAACATTTTTTCTGGCATTAGAACTTCCACACGTAGGAAAAGGCTGCAGCTGAGCAGGATTTGTATTCAGCCGAGTTACCTTTGCTTTTGCACTGCGATGGCAAACGTTAACTAGAATTTGTCCAGGCCATTCTGAAGGTGTTTCTGGAGCTGGAGAGAAAAGTTTCTTGTAGTTTCCAAGTTTATTAGATAATTGAAAACAGCAAGTTAATGCCTGTCTTCAAATGTCGGAAGATTGGAATCGGAAGCAGAGTATAATATATGGGCTTGCATTTGATAAAACGGCCTCAAAAAACTTCCACATGTACAGTTGTATACTTATCTAACAGACACTCAATGAGGAGCCACTGCTGTGTGCTCGCATCTATGAAATCCAGTGATTTCTTTACTCCCACAACCCTCAGAACAACCAGGGGTCCAGATGTAGGCTCATTCAAACGATTTATGTGAAAAACCAGCACCAACGTGAAGATTACGACGAGCTTCAGCAATTATCGCATGTCATCCTTCTTGATAGGTGTTTGAGAGGAGAAGTGCAATTTCGTTTCCAGCTTCTGGGACAGTACACCATGCAACACCGCTCACCAACTTCTAGCAAAATCCTCAAAAATCAAATGACTCTCCGCATTTGGGATGAAAAAGTTTTAACAGATCTAATCTCAGCCCTTTTGCCTCTCTTTTCTATGGAATATGGTCATGAAGCTTGCTTGGACGAGAGCTCCAAACAATTATTTGACACTGTTCAACTAGTCAGAACTTAATATTTGCAAAGTAGTTGTGCAGAATGCTGCCACAACCGCTTTCAAGAGACACCTGGTCTCTTTGAACCCGCGTTGATGTGATTTCATGCAAAGACCACATTGGTTACGAAGCTCAAATGTTCTGAAAAGAATATAGCATCAAACGGAATTGAATGCAAAACGTTGAACTTTGGAAATCCACTGGAATCATATGTGACAAGCCGAAGATCTTGACCAATCGACATATGATCATTGCCAGCAATTGGCTGGCAGATGAGGCTTAGGCTTTCTTCTCGACGCCACCACACTTTGGCAGTAGCCTACTTTTGCATTCAATTTATATCAAATTGAAAGACAAAGCTAGGCAGATTAAAGTAATAAATTAGGCCTACAGCGCAGAAAAGGTTATTGCTTTCATCCAGATATTCAACTCTTCTGTGACAAGAGTCGAGAATCAAAGACAATACCTTTGTCAAGCCATTCCAGAGCCATAAAAGTCTCTCTAGAGGAACATATCACTAGAGACTTGTTTTAATGGCATTCTTATTACCTAGGAACTTACTAAACAGTTAACACTAAATAGTTATTTGCTTTCGGTTTTGTTTAAAAACACTTGGGTCATAAATGCCAATATACTACATTAAGACGAAATTTTCGAAGATACAAAATTATCGTTCAAAATTGAGTCACCCCTAGATATTCTTCAAATGACTCAAAAATTGGTTCAAATACTATTTGAAGTGAATGGAACAAGAACATATATGACCCAAATTAATTTTCGACATTTTGTCTTTTTGGACCACTCTAGTATGTATGTATGTATGTATGTATGTATGAATGTATGTATGTATGTATGTATGTATGTATGTATGTATGTATGTATTGTACGTATTGTACACTGTGGTTCAAAAAAAACTAAGCCAAATTGTTTTTCATATATCTCTAATACCTGATGACATATCACGCACAAATTTTCCAAATATTTAGAGAATTGGACCAAGAATATGATTCCAAAATTTCACGAGATAAAGTTGAACGGATAAAAAGATATGAATCTTTGAACTTCATATGCCGAAATTTCAGTTTACAAGCAATTTTCTGCTAGATTCGATAAAAAAAGTAGGCCAAACTGTTTTTCTTGCATCTCTAACGCCTGATAAGATATCACGCTAAAAGTTTCCCAATATTTAGGGAATTGTACCAAGAATAGGATTCCAAAATATCATGTCATAAATTTGAACGGATAGAAAGATATGGTTATTTCAACTTCATCACCTGAAATATCAGTTTTCAGCAAGTCTGTTATGGTGTCCGTTGCGGTTTCGACGCTTGGTCGTTCTCATTTAGTCTTCATTGATCCTGGAGTAAAAATTAATGGTGCCTATTATCGCGACGTTCTGCTTTCACAACATCTACCTGTAATCAGAAACCTAGCCCCATGAAGGCTGCTTTGTTTTCAAGAGGACAGTGCCCCAGCCAAGGAAGCCATCGTAATGCTCACAAGAGACGCCAGACTTCATTTCTCCCACATTATGGCCTCCGAACAGCCCAGATTTGAATCCTGTCAACTATAAAGTGTGGAGCGTGATGCAAGACCGAGTCTACCAGACAACAATCCATGACATAAGCGATCTGAAGCAACGCTTGTTGCAAGTGTGGGATGGCCTGGACCAGAGGATAATCGACGTTGCTGTTGCCATTGCAATAGCGTCAGCGCTTCCACCTAGGCTTGCGTGCAAGCAGGAGGAGGACATTTTGAGCAGCTTATTTAATTAAATAATCAAACCATACTGTTGGAATCATATTGTTAGTTCAATAATCTACATATCTGGAAAATTTCAGAATGATTAATTATAAGGCCATAAAGATAATGAGAAAAGTTAGACTTACATTTTATTGAATCTAACAGAAAATTGCTTGTAAACTGAAATTTCGGCATATGAAGTTTAAAGATTCATAACTTTTTATCCGTTCAACATTATCTCATGAAATTTTGGAATAATATTCTTGGTCCAATTCTCTCAATATTTGGAAAATTTTAGCGTGATATGTTATCAGGCATTAGAGATATACGAAAAACAATTTGGCTTAGTTTTTTTTGAACCACGGTGTATGTATGAATGTATGTATGTATTGTATGTATATATGTATGTACGTATGTATTGTATGTATGTATTTTGATAATGCACATAATTGGAAGTATTTTTATATGCGTTTTTCATGAACACGTGATTCTGGGAATGTGAAGTGTTAAACTGCTCACATTACAGGCCTATAACATATAGCCAACTTAGCCAAGTGCCCAAGTATCGTCTGAAGTAGCCTATTAGTCCCTCTAGGTCTATATATATCACAGTCCTACATTCGGATACTTTACTGCGATCTTAGGTTACATAAGAAAATTCAGTGTAACGTACGCCTATCATCAAATGGCATAATTATTTTGTCCCTTTTAGAGAGTTTCGTGCAGTTACTTAATATTTACTCGGTAGGTTCGCTTCGCTCGCGATGCAGCGCCACAATCTGTCTCCAGCTACAACTGTTGGTGACATTGGAAATTGTACAAAGCCACGATTCCCATTCGGCAGGAGCGGCACCATTAATTCGGTTTCTGAACCCTGTAAGAATTATTGGCTTGTCAAACAACAAACGTATTGCAATGTAAACGCCAATTATCCTAAGTGACTATAGAAATAGTATTGCTATATCTAAACAAATATATATATATATATATATATATATATATATATATATATATATATATATATATATATAGAGAGAGAGAGAGAGAGAGAAATATATCTGCACCATAGAAATTATATTTTTTTTATTAACTGTCACAAAATTTACATTACATCATGGAATTTTCTTGTTGGTGTTGCCGGTGACTGCACAGTGTGCACACCTCGGTAAGGACCGGCGACTGAAATTCCGGGCTCCCCTGGGCGGCACGCAGAGCAATAATTTTTATTACTTGCAGACCTGAAACTGTCAATAGAACTTTTTGGGCTAGATTATTTTAATCAAATTGAATATAAAGGTGTGGGTGCGATTCGTACGACAGTGCTATTTTAAATTTATCTGTATTCAACTATATGAGCTTGTTCAATTGTTAATTTTATGGAATTGTAGCCTATACATTTAGACAGGTACGCCTATAACTCATAAACCTTTTATAACTACCCAGCTGCCTGGTCCAAAGAGATCGTCGCTGGGCATTTCTCACCCCCCCCCGTCTCCTCTCAGAGAGCCTGCTTCAGCATTTCGATTTGTTGGAAGGGTTTGACTTGAATTAGTTTGTTAATTTTTAAACATACAAAGGATATGCATTATCAAGGATGTCAAGAGGAGTCATTCTGATAGGGGATCAACACAGATTCCTTTGATTTCTTTTTGTAACTCAATCCTGCCGAGGCATACCTTTCGGATCATATTCCCATCTATTCAAAATTTTATTTCTCATTTAAAAGCGCCTCTGTATGAATAAATATCGAATTTCGCTCCTGCCATAAAGTTGATCTAAAGAAAATAAAGCACTATAGGGATACCAGGACCTCCCCTTCACAGTATCCATTACATCGATCCTGAAAGAGTGCTTTGATGCCAATCATGCCACGTACCGGTACATTATCCCGTCATTAGATTTATAGCCTATACTCACTAACTTCTTGTATGTCTATATACCCGTGTCATAAGGTATGCGAATCCCATAAATCTTCCAATTCCATTATTTTATCGTCCCGTTACACTCAATTGCTAGTGTCATTTAAATTATTTTTGCTGTCCAATGACAATGTGTCGTATGAAGGATGGTTAAGTGTCGCCCTCCTCCTTTATCCAGGCTTGGGACTGGCATTGCTAAAATACGGACAGTGGCTTAGCAGTGTTGTGCCATTTTTGTGTTTCAAATAATTGCTTATTTATATTATATGCTATAAGACGTCTCTGTCTCTGCCTCTGCCTCTGTCTCTGTTCTGTCTGTTTGTCTCTGTCTCTGTCTTTGTCTATGTCTGTCTGTCTGTCTGTCTGTTTGGCTGTCTGTCTCTCTCTTTGTCTGTCTGTCTGTCATACGTGCATACGTACATACGTACATACATACATGCATACATACATACATACATACATACATGCATACATACATACATTAGGGTGTCCCAAAAAAACTCTTTCTTGAAATTCTTAGGTCTCTCCAGTCAAACAGTTTCCTATTCAGATGATAATATTTGTGTAATTTTTTCGAATTTTTAAAATAATTTTTAGAACTCCCCCAAGGAGCCCCCAATTTTATATATAGCGTACTGTGATATTCGTGTGCAAATATTTCAATATATGAGGCAACGTCATTCACACCACATATATTTTAAATGCTTTTGCACAAAATATGATATGTCATACAATGTAATTGCTCAAAAATGTTATGCTGTATTTTCCTCAGACTGGTTTTGCAGTTAATTGACTGAAATTTGGCAAAATTGATATATATGCACAGACCTTCTTATATTGTTAGAATTTGGAATACTATTTAACCATTTTTGACTGCTATAATAATTCGAGCAGTTATGCAAAACATGGTTTACTTTGAAAAGGCATGTTGGTACACAGTACCAAATGTGAGATAGTCACATGTTTGGTCCTATCAGTAGTTCACTACATCGGAAGAAGTGACTCAAGTGAGTTGTAGTTGCAATTTGGGAAATAGGACTACTTTCGATGTTTTTCAACAGCTTGCAATTAGAACTGTTTATGACTTTCATTTGTTATGGCATTACATGTCTGTATCAGGCACAGCCGTTGATACATGCCAAGTTGTTCATGATTGGGCCTACAATGGCTTAATTGTATGATTTTCCAGATGATCAAACAGCACTACTCACTAGAAAGCTGTCGTCAATGCCGGTAGTCTGGAAAAAGCTTTGAGATATACATGTATATTAGAGTGGTCCAAAAAGACAAAATGTCGAAAATTAATTTGGGTCATATATGTTCTTGTTCCATTCACTTCAAATAGTATTTGAACCAATTTTTGAGTCATTTGGAGAATATCTAGGGGTGACTCAATTTTGAACAATAATTTTGTATCTTTGAAAATTTCGTCATAATGTAGTAGATTGGCATTTATGACCCAAATGTGTTTTTAAACAAAACCGAAAGCAAATAACTATTTAGTGTTAACTGTTTAGTAAGTTCCTAGGTAATAAGAACACCATTAAAACAAGTCTTTATTTTATATGTTCCTCTAGAGAGACTTTTATGGCTCTGGAATGGCTTGACAAAGGTATTGTCTTTGATTCTCAACTCTTGTCACAGAAGAGTTGAATATCTGGATGAAAGCAATACCCTTTTCTGCGCTGTGGGCCTAATTTATTACTTTAATCTGCCTGGCTTTGTCTTTCAAATTGATATAAATTGAATGCAACAGTAGGCCACTGCCAAAGTGTGGTGGCGTCGAGAAGAAAGCCTAAGTCAATTGCTGGCAATGATCATAATTATGCCGATGAGTCAAGATCTTCGGCTTGTCACATATGATTCCAGTGGATTTCCAAAGTTCAACATTTTGTATTCAATTCCGTTTGATGCTATATTCTTTTCAGAACATTTGAGCTTCGTAACCAAGGTGGTCTTTGCATTAAATCACATAAACGCGGGTTCAAAGAGTCTCTTGAAAGCGGTTGTGGCAGCATTCTGCACAACAACGTTGCAAATATTATGTTGAACAGTGTCAAATAATTGTTTGGAGCTCTCTCTTGTCCAAGCAAGCTTCATGACCATATTCCATAGAAAAGAGAGGCAAAAAGGCTGACATTAGATCTGTTAAAACTTTTTCATCCCAAATGTGGAGAGTCATTTGATTTTTGAGGATTTTGCTAAAAGTTGGTGAGCGGTGTTGCATGGTGTTCTGCCCCAGAAGCTGGAAACGAAATTGCACTTCTCTTCTCAAACACCTATCAAGAAGGATGACATGCGATAATTGCAGAAGCTCGTCGTAATCTTCACGTTGGTGTTGGTTTTTCATATAAATCGTTTGAATGAGCTTACATCGTAAGCATCGACATTTGGACCCCTGGTTGTTCCGAGGGTTGTGGGAGTAAAGAAATCACTGGATTTCATAGATGCGAGCACACAGCAGTGGCTCCTCATTGAGTGTCTGTTAGATAAGTGTACAACTGTACATGTGCAAGTCCTTTGAGGCCGTTTTATCAAATGCAAGCCCATATATACTCCGATTCCGATTCCGATAATCCGGCATTTGAAGACAGGCATTAACTTGCTGTTTTCAATTATCTAATAAACTTGAAAATTACAAGAAACTTTTCTGTCCAGCTCCAGAAACACCTTCAGAATGGTCTGGACAAATTCTAGTTAACGTTTGCCATCGCAATGCAAAAGCAGAGGTAACTCGGCTGAATCCAAATCCTGCTCAGCTGCAGCCTTAGCATGCGTGTGGCAGTTCTAGTGCCAGAAAAAATGTTCAAGTTTGAGTCACCTCCAAATATAATCGAATCCTTCTAATTTTTGGCATGTAAGCTCCCTTGGTGTATAGGAACAAGGACAACTGTGACCCAATTTGATATTTGAAAATTTATTTTTTTACATGGTAAGCTGGACCACTCTAATGTATATAGATCTGGTAAAGTTGTGGAAGAAACTTGACCAAGTGAGGTCCAATTTCTGTGTCATGTGTAGTATGAGAGTTGCTTCCTTGTGTGGTGTTAAGAGTTCGGAAAAGAATTCAAAAGTTGCATGCTCTGGACTGAAATATCAAGAGTGGCATTGCATTGCTTTAAGTGCAGTACGTAATACTGAGACCAGGATAATCATATGCTTGTAATCTTCTAACTAACATGATGCAATTAAATGGAGCATCGCCTGAGATCGGACAGTGCGCCAGGATAGGATGTAGGCTTACACTGTTACAACAAAAATGTTTAAAGTGTTTTAATTACATGTGAATCGTTATCTGTTAAACAGATGACAGTCTTGTTTCCATAGAACAGCATCTCCATTTTCATTGAGTAATATAACGGCCTTTGCTATACAACGTAACTCTATCTGAAGGGCATCAAACTTGCAAATACCAGTTATGTTTGGTACATCCATCCCACCATCAACTCAGCAAATGTAAAGAATTCATGGAAATCCTCCATAGGATGATGCTTTGTGAGCCTGATCCAAAAAGCAAGTTTTAAAGCCCTCAGTTAACAATAGTTATCTTTTGGGATTTGTTGCTGCAGAAACTGAGTTTAAAAAAATTGGAACCAGTTTCATCAAACATCTTGAAAACACAGAATATCTGCAGCCTTGTAGATGGTCAAAGACATGTATAAAAGTCGCTGGAAAGCATCACCTCAAAGATAGCACAAGTTCTCATATAGATGGTCAATTAATCAACTTTGACAGTGCTTTAGTTTTAGTGTGACTTGCCATGAGAATAAAATTAACAAATATTGTAATATATAAAATATGTAACCGTTAACCCATATTTGCATTACGGCCTACGTAACAGACTGTAGTGAAAACAGATATATCAAACAGTCTGAAATTCCGTTTTGCACACTTAACGAAATGGCTGCTCCATACATGCAAACCCACGAGACAGCAGCTCTGCATGAAATTATATATATATATATATATACAAAATTATATATGTAATATTATATATATATGTATGTATATAGAATATGCATATATATATGTGTGTGGTACACCTATTCATAATGAAAATGGTGTTGGGCTGCAAAAAACCCCCAAAGTTCATGAAATTACGTATGAGTGATATTGATAATGGTAGCGGTACACCACAATGTATTTTTATGATATCTTATAGCCCTTTGGGGGACCCCCAAATGACCTTGAAAAAATTTGAAATTTTTTCTCTAGAGTTATTGTCCACCAATGATACTTTTTGGCTGGAGAGACTTAGCATTTTCAAACATAACCTCAAATTGGGACACCCTAACATACATACATACATACATACATACATACATACATACATACATACATACATACATACATACATACATACATACATACGTACATACGTACATACGTACATACGTACATACACACATACATACATACATACATACATACATACATACATACATACATACATACATACATACATACATACATACATACATACAGACATACAAACAAACATACATACATACATACATACATACATACATACATACATACATACATACATATGTGCACACATGCATACATACATACATACATACATACATACATACATAGGCCTCCACAGGCATTGTAGATATCATTGTCGTACAATAAGAAATATTAAATTCTTATTCGATAGAGGCGCCACAAGTAACGAGAATTCCAGATGCCAGTTGATATTCGTAAGACGCCATGGAATTCGAAGGGCATAATTATGGTGTGAAGAGACCAGAGTGAGTATAATAATTGTTGGAGGGTTCAACACCCAGTCTTTCTTAAGACTCCACAGTAAAGCCTTCTTTTTATACCCCACATCCAACGTGATTCAATGACTGATCCACCAGACATTTCTATCTGCTATTCTCATACTGATAAAGACTTCAACATCAGTTGAACTCTTTCCTTCCTCCCCTACTAATTTAATCTTAGAACTTTTACAGCGTTAATATAATAAAATGCGAAATGCATAGAACTATTGTAGTCAATTCAATTCAATTCCATTCAATTTCATTCAATTCCATTTTTATTTGTTAAAAAACCAGACACTTGCAGAAATCAAAATATCAGCAATCGTCCTGACTAATAATGTAATTTTTTATGGCATTATATGACTACGATGGCCTATTGCAATGGAGCAATACTGCTGCAATAGGTATACGCGAAGGGACTAATCCCGCTATAGATGGTCCCTAAACAAGTAAACATATTCCAGCATGATCAGTCTATTGTATAGCCTACTAAAGGCGAGTTCTTCTCGGTTATTGTGATCATTGGTTGTCTGCGAAAGTGAATCTATAGTCCGTTACCACGGCTACAAGTTACTCAGTATTTCCCCAAAGACAATCCATGCATACAGCACCTGCAGTATTTATTGTTTAATCTAGTCCCGTGCTCTGGGGAGGGAATTCACGTTTGGGGGCCCGGGGAGGGTGGCGGAACAAACGGCCGTTTTCGATTTGTTTCCTGACGACTTTTTAATGTTTCTGTTCAATAATACTGCAGATGTCGCTAGTAAGTTTTTCAGTGCATCAACGCATTTCTGGCGAGGAAATATTGCATAGCAACGTTACGTATACCTTCAAACAAGACCTGTCCAATTTTTCCAGGGGTGGGGAGTATGTGTAACGTATTTAATATTTCTGTGGAAATATTGCCTATTTAAATGCAAAAAATTCGAGATAAATGGTATTCTTTGGCTGGCTCACACCCCCCCCGGGAGATGCCTAGATTAAACATTGCAAACTCTGGAACACAGAACTTCTACGTTCATTTTCATCTGTATAGCCGCCGTTCGGTATCAACTATATACTCCGTTTGGTTTCTGAGTCAGTTCCAAATTATGATTCTTGTTCGCAACAGAACAGTTCATGCTTCTGGGTGGGTCTCTTAAGGAGGCGCTATATAACTTCTCAGACTGAGTGAATGACGTTTGGTCGTGATCGTTCCTTGATGCCTCAAGCCCTCCTGCATGCATACAGCAGTACCTTGAGATGCAATCACTCCAGGGTCGTTCCGCTCTCCGCTAGGCGGCCAGGGGTCTCCATTGGTCGTTCCCGTGGGCTACTGCAGCTCAATGCTCACAGTTGAAGCCTTGCTAATGTCGGTTCCTGTTGTATATACAATGTAGTTGGAACCATCCTCTGCTGGAACCGCAACCTGCGTTCTTTAGTGTTCCGCTTTCCGTATCCGAATCGCCCGGAGTCGGATTGGCGGCGAAATCCCTCTGCGAGAAAGTGGTCCTTGGCACGAAAACCTTCGTGTACGTCTCGTATCATAAACGACTCTTATCTTAACTGTGTTATGACGTCATTCGCTTCTTATCGAAGTTCAATATTGTGACAATACGTCATCCGTTGTCTGCTGTATATAAGCTATACCAAACGGTGATAGTTTCTTAAGGAGCTTAAACATTTCAATCAACTCTATGACGCCATTCTTTGAAACAATTGAATCTGTACTGTCCCACGACGTCATAGGTATTGTCATAAGATGCAAATTGTTTGTTTCTCAAGCTGTATTTTGAAATGACGTCATTTGATTCATGCATGATGCATGACGGGACATGTGTGATTTATACGTCACTTGATAAATCTGACCTAACAATGAGTCAGCGATGCATATAAATATTCACTATAACACATTTATCGATTATGCCGAAATTTGTTAGCGCTCTTGTTTATTCTGTGGCCTTTAACGCCAGGTTTCCTGCGTTCACCTGTAGAGATACTTTATTATAGTTATTAACTTATTATGTTGATATTGTGAATGAGTGAAGATGATCGTGAAATAGTAACATTGAAGGTATATACGGTCAATGTTGTTATTGGTAGGTTCCATGGCATCAGGACACATTGACCAGGAGGCTATGATCTTGCTGTCATGACACGTATTTATTCTTCTCCTGGTGGGCGCTGTTTTTTCTCTGTCCCTGTCTGTCTGTCTGTCTGTCCGTGTGTCTGTGTGTCTGTGAGTCTGTGTGTCTGTCAGTCAGTCAGTCAGTCTGTCTGTCTGTCTGTCTGCCTGTCTGTCCGTCCGTCCGTCCGTCCGTCTGTCTGTCTGTCTGTCTGTCATGACAGATAATTTATTCTCTGCGCTTTGTGCGGTCTGTCTGTCTGTATCTCATTTTAGACAGAACGTCTACACTCTACAACATCTGAAAATTGCGACTATCATGCGGTCATTTGATCGTCTGGTCATTTGGTCATTTGGGAATCCGATGAATGTAACGTGCATTGCTATACGTCACGTGATCGCCTTGCACCATCTGTAGCTATTCCCCGCTAATGGACTTCCGGCTTCTAATCAAGATACTTCTGCCGCGTGTTGCTTCGATCGCAACCGACGCTCAACCGTGTCGCAAACTTTCCGAACGGCGTCTTGACCGCGACGAGGTCACGACCTTTAACCCCGGTCAAAAGCCGAGGTCATCGGAAATTGGACAATTATCGGCGAGGTCATGACCCGACATTTGGCGTAAAACAATATGTCGGCGGTCGCACAAAGCGCAGAGAACCAGCGTCACGAAGAAGGGATCATTTATTCATTGCTGGTTGCTGCAATGGACGGCGTCGTCCCTGCTGGGCGGTTTGAACGCTGCGGTCTCTCTGATTATACGGTGAGTGGGCCTTGAACGTATGCGCAGCCGCGGCTTGTGGAAGAAGGGAGGGACCTGGGCTGGGGGTGGGGTGGTGGGTGGGGGGGGTAAGGGTGCATTGAGTGGAGAGCCGAGTCGTGCATTATAAGGGTGATTGCACTTCACACCTGCGATTATTGGCACAATGCATGTGGAATGGCCAGGTGTGTCCATCCAGCGAGTGGGAAGTTGATCCGTGCGGTGCGAACGAGCGCCATGGATGGAATTCGTCAGTGAGTGCCAGGCTTGCCTGAATGAATGAGGAGGGCACCGCTAATTACATGGGTGCCCGCAGATATATTTTTCCAGAAGTGGCAAAACACTTTATGGTCACGGTTGAATGTGTTGATGAGCTTGGAAATTATTGCCAAACAGGAAACTAAGAACACGGCTATTTTTGTATCGAGGTTTCTAATTGTAAATTTCTCGCTTTCAAGTTTGTGAATTATTGGTGTCATTTGTTCTGTGTACAAAGAAATTAGTTAAAAACCAAAAAGCGGTATAGTTGAAAATTGGCGTTAAATTTCCAGAGGGTAGGTTCTCCGTCTTGTCCCTATAATCCTATGTCCATTGCCCAAGCGTCCATGCATGGTAAGGATCTTTGTTGCCAGACAGTTTCGTTAAACACTGAAGCTGCATGCTGCTGATGCTCAGTCAGTATACAATGTACAGTAACAAAGCGTTCTTATACCCGAGTATTGGTAATATAGTTCAGTTTAATAACACCTTCCCTTCCTTCGGACTTGAATTGATTTCCTCGCTGGGGTGAGGGTCAATTTAATTACACTCGGCAATAATGAAGATCATCAGCGTCGCCCTCCTACTTCATCCAGACTTGGGACTGGCACTGCTAAAGTGCGATCAGTGCATGGGGGAGGGGTGCTCTTAGCCGAGGGAAGCATTTTCTAACATATAAACCGGGACTATTCTTTTTCTTTTTCTTCTTGTTCCTCGTTTGCTTCGTGTCTTTAGAATTTAATGTCCGCTGTTCACTGCTCAGTCATTACATGCGAAGATATTATAATAGTTTGTTTGTTTGTTTGTATGTGCACTTGTTATAGCGCCCCCTTGCAGCATCTACTCAGAGGCGCTCCCGACTGCAGAGCTGACACTGCATCGGAGTTTCACGCCGAAGCGCTGAGCAATTGCGAGTGAAGAACTTGCCCAGGGTTCCTACGCGTCGACTTGAGGTGGATTCAAACCTCGAACCTTCCGGCTTCAAGGCAACGACGCCACCACTACACCACCGCGCCCCACTGTGGATGATTAGTGTCGCCCTCTCCTTTCTCCAGGCTGTGGACTGGCATTACCGAAGCACCATCCATGTGGTGGCAGAGTTGATTCACTGTGTAGTAGGCATGAACCGTGCTTTATAAGCATAAATTATATCAATTGGCGCTCGTGATAACACGTTTCACAGAACGAAGTTTTGAACAAGTCTACC
>OX457040.1:15273673-15293673 GCA_949752735.1 Lumbricus terrestris | reverse complement strand
TTATAGTTATTAAATGAACTATATATTGTCAGATAATCCTTATTATTATTATTACTATTATTATTATTATTATTATTATTATTATTATTATTATTATTATTATTTAGGAAAGAAACTGGGAACCAGAGTAGTTGCACGTCACTGTGAAGTCACTTAGCACGATGAGTATGAATATATCAAGTTGGTAAATAAGGGAAGTGTCAGATTACTAAATTTTTTATTGAAACAATGAAATTCAAATTATTTTCTATAGACAAAATGTGTATTCAGACACTTTAAAAGAAAGGTACTGAAGCTATAAGGTTATAATCACCGTTTACTCTGATAAACATTGAGTGCAGAAATCAAGAGTTAAATTGAGAGTTCTGAAATAAACCGTTGATTAAAGGAGATCGGGTCAATGGCAATTGTTCTGGTTTCAGTGAAAAAGTCAATGGCCCCAAATCTCCGGATTTGAACCCGATGGATTGATTATCAAGTGTGGAGAGTTATGCTGGTTACACAGCCTCGCGGTCAGGTGGTTGGCATCGGAAGAGAGTTACACACCAAAACCAAGCGCGATAAAAGAACTGACGGTCGCGTTGGAGCTGATATGGGAAGATTTAACTTTGGAACACGTCAACGTGGCCATCAAGAACCGTGAGCACATTGGACACTATAGTTGTGAAGCACTATATCAAGTTAATTTAATAACGATTATTTGAGATGTGACTTAAACAAAATCACGTTTTTGTTACTTTTTGCTGCGTCGTGTTTTTGAATCGTCAAAAAACACTAAAAGTTAGACAACTATGTTCTTTTGAATTATTTTAGTGAAATTTGGTCAATGTAGGCCTATGTATGTAAATATGAATTTTCTTTACGCTTGTAAAATTTTATTTAGAAATTCTCATTTTTGACGAAGAAATTGGAAAAACGGCCTCACCCTGTATACAGTGGCGCTTTAGAAATTGGGAGATTACGATTGCGATCATGCCCTCTGCAGAGGTCCCACTACAACCCATTAGGACTACTAGGGCCTGATGGCTATCTGTTGATCGAAGACAACCAGCAAATGAATTAGTTCCAATAATACGATGTAATTATTATTAGATTCAAGGCGCAGTTATTAGATAATTAGATTCCCTGATTCGACTTTTTTAGAGCTAATACTATAGAGTGAAATACCTTTAATTTGATGCATTAAGTATAAACAAATGTTAAAAATTGGCGAAGTTATACGCGTGCAAAGTCAGGACATTTATGCTGGGCCACCCTGTATATATATATAGAGACACTGAAATGGTATATCACTATATCCATAGTTATATAGGAGAATATTGATGAAGAGAATCCAAGATGGCGACAAATTGTTTTCATCGCAAAAAAGTAAACACTTCAATCGGCATTTATTCTGAACAAAGAAACTTGAAACTGACTCTTCAGTAACAACAATTGAACAGTTTCGTGCTTTACGGAACAAAGACCAAGGACCAAATGGATCAGATTTGGTAGATTAATCAAAATTAAAATTTTGAAGATATATCGATTATTGCAACCCTGGATAATAATAATAAAGGCGCAATTAAAATAATTTGCCATTCAGCCCTGCTTCCTTTAATCCAGGGGTGTCAAAGAGCTGGCCCGCGGGCCATTTCTGGCCCGCCGACGATTGTTTTCTGGCCCGCGGAGATGACAAAATTAGAGGATAAAAGTTCAAATTTTTATATTGTACAGTCAGTGCCAAATGCATGGAGGTTTTTTCTTACTGCAGTAACTTTTGCTCAGACACACAGCTCTGTGTAGACTGTGTATCTATGGTTTCCGCTTGGTTGTCTGTTAAATTTTTTTTGAAAGTTACGAAACAAATATAAGTCTTATAATATTTAAAATGTTGTCAAAATTTAATAATAAGCGAAAAGTGGACATTGAATCAAGATCTTTTCGCGATATTTGGATCAGATCGCTACCCAATTTTGCTCAGGAGCTTCGACACCCTGGCCCGCCACTTATTTTAAGATGCTCACGCTGGCCCGCCACTTCTTGGAAGATGTTCACACTGGCCCGCCACTAAAAAAGGTTTGACACCCCTGCTTTAATCTATAGGTTTCTTACACTCGTTTCCATTTCTGTCTTTATCCCCTGAAACAACTGCACAATCCTTGGAAAAAGATTCTGTATTATGGATGCTATATGTAGGTTTAGCAGGATCACTCCCTTTCTGGATAATCATTTTTCAGGAACCTCCTCCTTAATTGCTCATACCTGAGAGTCAATAAATCTTTCTATTCTCATGCATAACACCCTTTTTTATTTTGCTGATCTTTTCAAATTTTCGTTTTGATCTCTCTGAATAAACAATTAAGTTGGAATCGAATAGAATGAAAATCAGATAAGCATGTACTAGCCCTATAACTTTTATTACTGAAGCTAATCCAAGATTTCAGAATGTCTCGTGGGCGCTTTATAAATGGCAAACGATGCATCTTATAATCATTGAACCAAAGTATGAATTTACAGTTATTGCAACTACCATAATTATTCGTGGTATATCTATGGCATGTATACGTGCGAATGTGCGTGCATGCGCAGTGTGTGTCACGTGTTCCTTCCTGTTGGGACTCGCATTTGGCCATCGACATCATGAGTAGAGATTCGTGTTAGTTGCATCTTCTACATGTTAACTGTGGCATCTTCGACGACGACTCGACGTAAATTGCCTCTAATTCGCTACAGACGTTTTTTCACGTGTATAGGTTAGAGATGTCAGCTTTCGAAAGAGGCTGACCGATGTAGGCAGGGTCCGGTGCGGGGTCAAAGCAGCCCATCCAGGGTCACGGATAGGTCAGATCGGGTCACTGCCATGCGGAGATGGACATGGCAAGTCATGGCATGACAGGCTGCAGGCAGCAGTCCACTCAACTGACCCTTGGTCACCCCGCTAGATGATGCCGATGGATCGAGTGGACGAGAGATGGAGGAAGCGGATGCCGTGTGCCTCGCGGTCAGGTGGTTGGCATCGGGAGAGATGGAGGGATGGAAAGGTGAGGATGGAGGAAGGAGGGAGGAAGGAGGGAGGGATGGATGGAGGAGGGATGGATGGATGGAGCACCTGCGCCATCGTCAGGGGCAATTAGCAAGGAAGGTGGGGAGGGTTAAGAGGCAGGAAGGTGAGTGAGACGAAGATGATGGGGTGGGGAGAGTGAGGACATGGAAGTCATCGCGGATGGAATGGTAGAATGGATGTGAAGAAGCAGAAAGATAGAGGAGGAATACACAACAATAAAACATTGTTAGCTGAAAGATGATGACGAACAGAAAAGGAAGAAGGAGAGGAGGAGGAGGAGGAGGAGGAGGAGGAGGAGGAGGAGGAAAACGAGGAGAGGAGGAGGAAGAGGAGGAGGAGGAGGAGGAGAAGGAGGACGAGGAGGGGAGGAGGAGGAGGAGAAAGAAGAGAAGGTGAGGAGGAGGGGAAAAGAGAAGGTGAGGAGGAGGAGGAGGAGAAATAAGAGAAGGAGGAAAAGGATAAATAAGAGAAGGAGGAGGAGGAGAAATAAGAGAAGGAGGAGGAGAAAGAAGAGAAGGAAGAGGAAGAGGAGGAGGAGGAGGTGGAGAGGTGAAGATGAGAAGAAAAGGTGGAGAAGAAGGAGAAAGGAACGAGACCACATGGTGGAGGAAGAAGAGGACGAGGAGAAGGGAGAGATAGAGAGAGAGAGGTTAAACGGAGGAGAAAGAGAAGAGAAGGAGGAGAAAGAGAAGAGAAGGAGGAGAAAGAGAATAGAAAGAGGAGAAACAAGGGAAGAATGAGAAGATACTGGAAGAACGGAAGGGGAATGAGACAGAGAAGAAGAGAAGGATAAATAGACTGAGTTATGCGGAGTAAGAGGAAGGAAGAAGGAGGAGTAATGAGGCAAAGAGCAAGACGGACAAGGACGATACACGGCACCTGAATTGATGTAGGAAGAAGAGAAGAACGACATGGATGCGGTGTTCATCGGAGGATGGAGGAGTTGGATGGGTGGATTGGTGGATCGGTAGATGGGTGGATGGGTGGATGGGTGGAAGGGGTTGGTCGTTTGAGGAAGCGAATGTGACGGGAGAAATGAAGACAAGCTGAGCTGGAGGAAATAGACGTCAACAGGTGTCGCCACACGCACCAACTGACAGACAAACGCTCCGAAACATCAACTGATGAAGACGACGACGATGAAATTGAATAAGAGAGTAAGAGAGACGCGGTCATGCCATGCATTGCCAAATGATATGATAATAATGATGATGATAATAATAATAATAATAATAATAATAATAATAATAATAATAATAATAATAATAATAATAACAATAACAATAATAATAATAATAGTAATAATAATAATAATAATAATAATAATAATAATAATAATAATAATAATAATAATGATAATGATAATGATAATGATAACAATAATAGTAGTAGTAGTAATAATAATAATAATAATAATAATAATAATAATAATAATAATAATAATAATAATAATAACAATAATATGATGATGATGATGATGATGATGATGATGATGATGATGATGATGATGATGATGATGATGATGATGATGATGATGATGATGATGATGGTGATGATGATGATGATGATGATGATGATGATGATGATGATGATGATGATGATGATGATGATGGTGATGGTGATGGTGATGGTGATGGTGATGGTGATGATGATGATGATGATGATGATGATGATGATGATGATGACGACGATGACCTTGACGACGTCGACGACGATGATGATGACGATGATGATGTTGTTGTTGTTGTTGATGATGACGTTGATGATGATGATGATGATGATGATGATGATGATGATGATGATGATGATGATGATGATGATGCTGATGATGATGATGATGATGATGATGATGATGATGATGATGATGAGGATGATGATGATGATGAGGATGATGATGATGATGATGATGATGATGATGATGATGATGATGATGATGATGATGATGATGATGATGATGATGATGATGACGATGAGGATGATGATGATGATGATGATGAGGATGATGATGATGATGAGGATGATGATGATGATGATGATGATGATGATGATGATGATGATGATGATGATGATGATGATGATGATGATGATGATGATGATGATGATGACGATGAGGATGATGATGATGAGGATGATGATGACGATGATGATGATGATGATGATGATGATGATGATGATGATGATGATGATGATGATGATGACGATGAGGATGACGACGACGACGACGATGAGAGAATGATGATGATATTGATGGCGATTATGAGAATGGTCCTCTGTCTGCTGTTGCAGATCATAAAACTCGTGGAGCAGCACAAATAACGCACACACGCACTCATAAATCTGCTCGTAAACGTGCAACAATTGTAACGATAGATTGGTGTCAGTGATGATGAAGAAGGGCGAAAAGTATTGGGGCGGATACATAGAGGTGTGGGGTGGGTTAAGCATTTTACCGACTTCGCCCACAGCGTTATTTATTTGCGACAGGTGTATATCTGAACGTCTTTAATTCCCCCAGTCTTCCGTTTCACCCTCGACCCCCAAACTCCATCACCCATATATCGTTTTCCAGTCCCGATATGATTTCATGTGTCACCCCTCTGTTGCTGATCGAAACAGTGGCTGGCACTGTCTAAGCGAGGAACCTCTGACACGTATAGGGTCAAAGGGTCAAAGGCTGGGGTAGGTTTCGACCGTTAATAGATTGGGGCAAGTGGGGCAAGTGGGAGAGGGAACTAATTACGAGCAGCGATGATCCAGATTGAATGCAGATAGGTCAGCGCTGATGCGGAATACATCCAGGATGAGTATGGCACCAGCCGCTGAAGCTCATCCTATTTATTCGAACATCTTCCCTTATAAGATGAATTTAGTCACGTGCACGGTTTAAAATAAATGTCTTATTTTTATCTCTGTCTTCCTCGTCAAATCCATTTTCAGCGACAACTTTAATGCTGCTATTTTTCTCCCATGAATGACATCATTCATGAATGCATGCAGGGTACGGCAAAAAGTTTGGTATTTTTGACAATCATTATCTTCGAAAGAGCCTAAAGAGGTAAAATAAATAAATAAATTTTCTCAACCTTGATGGCAATTAATAGGCTAATTATGTGCGTAAAAAGGTCATACCAAAATATTTCCAACACAACATATACATAATATACATGCATAATATACATAGTATATAATTATACATAATATTATTACTTTTATTGGGTCCAGTCCAACCACTGTTTTTTCATGACACAGCAAAAATTAATAAAAATTGATTTTATCAAGCCATATGTATGTATGTATATATGTATGTATACGCATATAATCATGATATAATTATATATATAACTAATTGAACATAATCATGTACTCTATACCATAATTATTATATATATTATATACAACACGTATCTGTTCGTTAATCAGATACAAATACATTTAGAAAATATGGTCTAAAACATCATTATTATATGCGCGCACATACTGATGGCCTTGTTCGGCAGATTTAATTCTTTATTGGCGCGCAATTTGCACGCAACATGATTATATGCGTGTATACCTTGAGGTATAATAAACTTATCTTATCTCTACTCTCGCTTTTCTCTCATCTATAATCACATGTGTAAATATACACCACAGCACCACGTTAAATATAGAAGACATGATATATAGAATACATATATAATATTTACATATATAATGTAACTGGAGTGATGTATGTTCTATAGGAAGATAGCGCACGGTTGAGAAGTTTTTGCCTACGGGTGCGTATAACAGGGTGTGTGTATTTATGGCTTCGTCGTCGTTTCCTCTTCTCGTTTCCCTCCCTTTTATTTCCCGCCTTTCTCTTCTTCTCCTTCACAGTTCTGCCGCCGCCGCAATCCCTAATCTCCGATAGTCGTGCTGCTGCTGCTGCTGCCGCTGCTGCTCTTCGAGAGCTCGTCAAGCACTTTCTATAGGCTAGTAGCTCCGAGGAATGATTACCGATAAGAAGCAGTTCTAAGTGACGTGTGAAAAAGTGAGAAACGCCGATGCAGAGACAGAGGTAGAGGCAGAGGCAGAGGCAGAGGCAGAGAGAGAGACAGACAAACAGACAGACAGACAGAGACACAGACAGACAGAGAAACAGAGAGAGAGAGAGAGTCTGAGAGAGAGAGAGAGAGAGAGAGAGAGAGAGAGAGGGAGATAGAGAGAGAATAGGAAGTGAGAGAGAGACAGAGAGAGACAGAGACAGAGAGACAGACAGAAACAGAGGCAGAGGCAGAGAGAGAAACAGAGACAGACAGACACAGACAGACAGAGATATAGATAGGGGTGGGATGAATGGAGATAGGGATGGATGAAGGGGATATAGTTCGTCACTCCTCCCCTCCCCTTCGGCCGCGGCAGTCGGATCGTTATTACTTATACCGCGGCGCTATATCGTTCTCAATCCTTTGTTGGAGTCGCGCGAGAATTTCGACTTTGCGCGCGAAACTTCAAAGCTGCGCCGTAATCCAATTTCATTTTCCAGACTATCACCGGCGGCTATCCGAGTCGACGGGCCGCCCCATCTTGTGGGGTAATCAGACCCGATGTTTACCCCGCAGATTTGAATGACGACTGCAGTGGGGCTGACGGCGGCGGAGGAGCCGGGCCATAAAGCACCGGTGTTAGCATGGAAAGATACGGCGCGAGGGCGAACGAGAGCGGAGATGGATGTAAAGGGGGGAAGAGATGGAAGAAGAGAAAGGACGCCGCGGGGTAGATTGCGGCTTGGAAAGGGGTGGGGGTGGGGTAAAGGGGCGATGGAGAAGGGAGAGTGGGACTTGATTCAGGACGAGTGATAATAAGGAATGTTAAGACGACATGCATAGGGATCCAGAGAGAGATCTGTGAAACGGTTTCTGGTTGTGTATAATGGAGGGGTCGTCGTTATTACCCGCGATCGTGGCGATTGATAACGGGTCGGATTAGGGTTCAAAGGGTTAAAGTCCCTCCCTCCCTCCACCCCCAGCAGTACAGATTGTACCATAGACGATGGAAGGAGCTTAAGGGAAGGAGGAGTGAAGGGTAAAAGGTCATGGATTCGATGATTCCTCTGCTTGGATCTTCGATAAATTGGGTGAAGTGCCGCGGAGTTGGGTTTAAATGTTTAAAGGCCATCTATGAAGTCGGTAGCCTAATTCTTGTGAATGGATTCGAGAATGGGTGGATAGATGTGTGTGTGTGTGTGTGTGTGTGTGTGTGTGTGTGTGTGTGTGTGTGTGTGTGTGTGTGTGTGTGTGTGTGTGTGTGTGTGTGTGTGTGTGTGTGTGTGTGTGTGTGTGTGTGTGTGGATGGATGGAAGGCTGAATTGAAGGATAGGTGGCAGGATATGTGGTTGGACCGTTGGACGGATGGATAAAATTAATGGGTGATTCAATTCAATATAAATTATATGAATGGGTGAGTGCATGGGTCATGAATGGATGGGTGGATGGATGAATAGATGGATGAATAAGGAGATGTGGTTGATATTTCACCTTACATATATACAATCCCTCGCATATATATATATATATATATACCAGTAGCGTATGATATATTACCGTATATGATATATGGATGGATGATATCGTCTTATAATTCACATCCTGCAGTATTATACATCTGCAGTGCGTTGATGTATTCATTTTATAAATCTGAGCCACATCTGCAATATAGCATATATATATATATATATATATATATACATGTATAGTCTATGTGTCTGAACTGTTTGGCGTGAACAGAGATGCGTGATCCAAGACGCTGAGCGGGGAAAGTGAGGAGAGGAGAGAAAGAAATAGGAGGAGCAGGATGAGAAGGAGGAGCAGGAGGAGAAGGAGGAGAAGGAGGAGAGGGAGGAGGAGCAGGAGGAACAGGAGGAGCAGGAGGAACAGGAGGAGCAGGAGGAGAAGGATGAGAAGGAGGAGCAGGATGAGAAGGAGGAGCAGGATGAGAAGGAGGAGCAGGAGGAGCAGGATGAGAAGGATGAGAAGGAGGAGCAGGATGAAAAGGAGGAGCAGGAGGAGCAGGATGAGAAGGAGGAGCAGGATGAGAAGGATGAGAAGGAGGAGCAGGATGAGAAGGAGGAACAGGAAGAGCAGGATGAGAAGGAGGAGAAGGAGAAGGAGCAGGAGCAGGAGGAGCAGGCGGAACAGGAGGAACATTGCAGGAGGAAAAGGAGGAGAAGGAGGAGCAGGAAAAGAATGAGGAACAGGATGAGAAGGATGAGAAGGAGGAAAAGCAGCTGGAGCAGGAGGAGCAGGAGAGCATGAGAAGGAAGGAGGAAGGAGGAGGACGAAGAGGACGAGGAAAAGGAGGAAGAGGAGAAGGAAGAGAGATAGGGGAGCATGAGAAGCAGAAGGAAGATGAGACGAAGAAGAAGGAGGAGGAGGAAGAGGAGAGGAGGAGGAGAAGAAGGAGGGAGAGAAATAGGAGCAGTACAGAGCCTCTCATAATGTCGACTTCATCAACGAACGATATTTGGACAAGGTGTCTTGACCTTAACCTCGTTGACCGCCAAAGCGTTCGACAAAAGCGGAAGTGGTTCTTTTGTCAACACACGCTGGTGCCCTGTCGCCCGCCGACGCTGGTGCTCTACCGTCGACGCTGGTGCCCTGCAATTCGACTTACGAAAGCAGAAGTCTAATTACTTGTCGAGCCGTGTATATAAAACCCGCGACTGTCATTTCTTCATTGTCCCGAAGTAAACACGAGACAGAGACTTCGCGCTACGGCGGCCATCTGCCCAGAATGTTATGAAAATAGAGTGGACATCCATTCGGCCGCTCTATTTACATGCTCGATCAGTGTTTTAATTAATAAACGGACACAATTGGACGGTCTGAATAAACTCGAGAATAAAATTCATCTGCAGTTGATCAATTGCGTCAGCCGACTTGTCAGCGAACGAAATAAAGTCGCGGCTGCATGATTATCGCACATGTGTGCAACTGTACATCATTGTATTTTAATGCAATCACTTGTCACAATATAGTTCAGAATTGCGCATATATTGTATACAATAATGCAGATGTATGATAAAGATGCACATGAACATTGTTACGTGATGCAACTCCACATGTGCATGCATTAATACAAACGCGTGACAGCTAGTGCACTAATGCGTACGCATGCACGACTGCACGACGTATATGCATTCATATACGGAGCATGATGCTATAGTGAACACGTACATTAATGCGAACGCACGATTCTGATGCACATGGCATGTTCATCCAAATGTCATTCCTTTAATGACTTACCACATACATGAGTATATATATATATATATATATATATATATATATATATATATATATATATATATATATATATATATATCATCGTCGATACCTTTATCTCATCATGCATTTATAAATCATCCATCCATCTTTCTTACCAATCATATAATTATCATCCATCCATTCATCCATCCAGCCAGCCATGCAGCCATGCAGCCAGCCAGCCATTAAGTCATCCATCCGCTTTTTTGTTTCCAGATTTGCGTGTGCTGCAGTCTGCGGATGACATTTCAAAAGCAGTTAATGAGTGTCGCAGACCAAACAGATCATATATATATATAATATATATGTATAGATGTGTATATATATATAGTAAGAAGCAGAAGACATCTCGTGTGGTCCATGCACTTGAACATCAGAAGTGATTCTTCATTTCGTGTACATGTATACATGTATATATATATATATATATATTATATATATATATATATATATATAACGAAGACATGTGTTTTCGATACTTTCTTTCTTTCATGCATGCCGTGGCATTGAAAGGGAAGGACACACATAGACAGATACAGAGACATGTACATACTGACAGACAGGCAGCAGAGAAACAGACAGGAGACCTGTTTAAAGCATCTTCAGTTGACACATTCATTTCAGATGCCATCAATCGAATATATATATATATATATATATATATATATATATATAATTATGTGTGTGACTGTGTGTGTATGTATATGTATATATATTTATATATAGTCATATATATTCAACGCCGACATTTCTCTCATCAGTCATTTATATATGACACCCGTAATTATGATTTATTTAAGCAAACCATATACGTGTATTATATATACACACAAACCCATAAAATATAATGTATATAATTATATCACTATATATATATACGACTAAACACGTGGATGCATGCGTTCATAAATATATATATATATGTCTATATATATATATAAGTGTGTGTGTGTATTTATGTATGCTTATATAAACATTTAAATATATCAGTTTGGTCAACATGTAGCCTACGTGTCTGTCTGTCTATCTGGTTTGCATTTACCATAAATGTTAGTGGCGCAACAAGTCATGTGACTCTAACTTCCGGTGTCTCAGCTTAATTCTCTCCCTCCGTCGGGGGGGTGTGGTGCCACCCACCCTCCCCCATGCATCTCCTGTCGTCCAAGGTTCTTCCAATGTGGATAGATCTTGCCTGTCGTCCATTCCCCTCCGCCCCTAACAGCAGCAGCAGCAGCCACCCCTTCCCCGTCCCAGCAGCAGCTGCTCCGCCCTTCCCGCATCTCTCATCGCCCCCGCGGCTTGCGACGGGAGGCAGAGAGAAAGACGGATGGTGTAACGTCGAGTCATCTACAAGAGCAGCAGCAGCAGCAACAGCAGCAGCCGGGGTTGCTGCTGCTGCTGCTGCGGTGGATGATGTATGTCGCTCCTACATGGTCCTGGCATCAGTCTCAGAGGCCGGTGCTATATGGCTCCCCGTGATACGGTGCGAACGCATCGGGTGCCGTACGTTTCGGCTGAGACACGTAGAAGAGTGGTGGTGGTGGTGATGATGATGATGATGATGATGATGATGATGATGATGATGATGATGATGATGATGATGATGATGATGATGATGATGACGACAATGATGATGATGATTAAAATGATGATGATTATGAAATTGATGAGGAGGAGGAGGAGGAGGAGGAGGAGGAGGAGGAGGAAGAGAGGGAAGAGGAGGAGGAGGAGGTGGTGAATCCATTAAAGTAACTGCAGCTGCAGGAGATATGAATTACTTTCGTATACCTTTAACGACATATAAGTTCGATTGGACACCACCACCACGTATATATACACATACACTTTGTTACAACTGGTACTATACAGTTTAAAATTAAAACTTTGCTGACGTAATGTAATTTAATCAGCAAGCAAATATCACAACTCTACAGAATACACACTGCAATCTAGGAATGTCAAATAGTGTACCTGGATGAGCGGAATTCTTGAAAGTACGGAGACAGCGTTATAAGGGATACCTGACGAAATGAAAGCAACGAAAATGAATAAATAAGTAAATATACGAGACGTAAAATGAAACACGAGAAGACGGGATTTTTCTTAGAAAAATAAAAAAAAGAAAAATGGTAGTTTCTATAAGGAAAAAAGGAGCTACTTTTTACTCTCTGCTCTGAATGACATGCAGATCAAAAGAAGAAGAGACAAGAGACAGAATGAGATAGGAATATAGAGGCGGAGAAGCAGAGAGACAAATATGGAGAAGTCAGAGAAGGAGATATAGATAGGGAGAGGACAAGATAAAAAAAGATTTTTAAAAATAAATAAAGGGATCCAGAGAACAGGAAAGCCTGCAGAGCAAGAGAAAAGTTACAAAGGTATATTTCATTGTGAGAGACTGCAGATCAGCGGCTATACGTATATAGGGCCTACACCGTGGTTCAATAAAAGGTAAGCCAAACTGTTAATCGTCCGTTCAAATTTATGACATGATATTTTGGAATCATATACTTGTTCAATTCTCTAAATATTGGGAAAAATTTAGAATGATTCATAATCAGGCTTTGGAGATATATGAAAAACAGTTTGGCTTATTTTTCTTAACCATACAGACCTAATAAAACTTATTCACCCTGGACCCGTTGCGATTATAAAGAACTGGACGTCCAATACTATTCACTCAAATCGGTGTTAATTCTTCTCTCTATATATAGGGTGACTCGATGCTTCCAATGACTCTAATTACACCGATAATTGTCATTAACAATGCGCCTCTGATCCTTATCCCACTGGTTGAGATTTATCTCTTCCCCTTTTAGACCCCATGCATAAGACACCCTCCCCTGCAGTCCCCTCCCTTCCATTCCCCAACTGCTGCACTGGGGCGGTAAAGCGCCACCGAGCGGCGGCGGGTAGAGTCATTAATTTTGTCTCAATGTCGTCTGCTTCTCATCATCGTCGTCTGCTTCGGACGGAGACAGGAAATTCCAGACAACAGTCTTCATGCACCACAGATGGAATGTCTCTTCCATTCGAAACCTCCTTAATTCAGCTTTCTGAAACTGCGCAGTTGATGCGTGGACTGAAAGGACTGTGCAACATATTCTGTTGTGGTAACTTCTAAAGAATTTCTATCCAAAGTAGTACACTAAAAAAGCCACCCAAACAAAACACAGAAGGAGTATCTCATAAAAAAATGCAAAGAAGAAAAACAAAAAGCAAATAAGCAATGCAAACACAAAGCGAAAAACAAAGAATAACAAAAACAGAAAAATAAAACAAGAAAAAAAACAAATCAAAACAAAACAAAGCAAAACAAAATAAAATAAAGAAAAACAAAGGAAAACAAATGGAACCAAAACAGGAGCACCAAAACAAAGCAAATGAAAATAAAACAGGAAGCCCAAAACAAATAAAAACAAAACAAAGACAAATGAAACAAGAAAACAAAAACAAAACAGAAACAAGGGCACCAAAAAGACAGCGATCTAGCAAAACAAAGTAAAACAAGACAAAAGCAAAAAATTAACTCAGTCACTGAATCGCATAATAGTATGGTAGTCCTAGTACCAGTACCGAACCTTGGAAAAGCAAGAGGGTGACACTATTCATATTTTTGACACAGTACCGTTTAAAACAGCAACTCACCAACGAATGGGCGCAGTGGTGTAGTGGGTAAGTTCGGTGCCTTGGAGCGGAAGATTGCGGGTTCGAATCCACTTCAAACCGCCGCCTATAGGGCCCCTGAGCAAGTCCTTCACGCGCAATAATACTGCTCATACGCTTCGGCGTGAAATTCCGATGCAGTTTCCGCGCTGTAGTCGGGAGCGCCCCTGCATGAGTAAAATCTTGAAGGGGTGCTATATAACAAGTGCTCACACATGCAATGTGCATTGACACTGCTCGGTTGACGACTGTTGTATAGCCTAATAAGCCTATAACGTCAGACTATCATTGGAAATGGCTTATCATGTAAAGGCTCTACATAAACAGTCGTATACGTTTAACGTTGGTTTGCATGATTTCATTGAAATAAGCTGAGCTGGTATAATGAAATAATCAGCTCCCAGCAGCGGCCAAACGCCTTCTTGCCTCTCTGCAGCAGCTCCACGCTGGGCCGCTGACCGGCGTGCCGTCGGCGGGCGCCTCTGATGTTGCGGGCCTCAGCAGCGGGGGTCTAAAATATCCGTCGCCCCCGGGGGTTGAGCAGCGCAGATTGTAACTGCCGTTATAACCGGTTCTCCACCCTGTGCCATATTTGGTGATTGATGGTCTGGTTTCTCTATGAAGCGGCGTTTGTTTGAATTTACCCCCATTCATGAGGCTCATGAGGCTCCCCCCCATCAAATGGAGAAATCATCTGTTTCCCCCATTCAGTTGGGATGCTGGATTTTGATTAGATTGATATGATATAGCCCGAGCACGATCTTATCTGATATGATCTGTTTTGATCTGATTTCAAAGCTGTTTATTTTCTCAGACACTTTATGCAGCGCCTGTTCGGGCAACAAAGAGGTAAGCGCTAAAACTCCTCAAGATGCATTTGTGATCACCTGTTTATATGCAATATATATATATATATATATATGTGTGTGTGTGTGTGTGTGTGTGTGTTTGTGTGTGTTTGTGTAGAGTATGTGGGTGTGTGTGTGTTTGGTGTGTAATTCTGTTTATGCCATATATAATACATAATATTGTAGATTTTATATAAAATGGATCATAATGTAGGATATATATATTATATATATATGATATATTAATTAATATTTTGGTAGGGAAGGTTGCCAAATACGGACCACGTAAGGATGATCGTCCGTATTCGCCACAAATTATGAGAAAATAAGTATGCAACGGGGGTCATTACATAGATTAGGTACTGAGACACCATTGGATCCAATAAAAGTTTCATTTAAATAAATGAAACTTTAAAATTTTTTTTGAAAAAATCGCTTAAGTGGTCCATCTTAGGAGCATGGGCGCCAAAGATGGACCATGGGAAAATGTATTGTTAAAGGCGGATAAACTGTCTTAATTTATCAGCCATTTCTGCTAAAATGAACTTACATTAAACAGTACATATTATGCAAAATTTCTATAAGTAATAAAAAAAATTTAGAAATTTAATTGTATTTTTTTTATATTTTAAAGACTCAAAAATAAATTTTTTAGATATAAACAAAGAATTTTCTAATTTTTCTCATAGTTCAACATTGTCCACATCACTGTCGATAATAAATTACAAATGCCAGCTTAGTAGAATATATTTAAATAAAAATTAAAACAGAAAAATATTAAATTGTAATTTTTTATTTAAAAAACTTAAAATTAAAAATCTTAAAATTTACACAAAGAATTTTCTAATTTTTCTCACAGTTCAGCATCGACCACATAGCTGTCTGTAATAAATTACAAATGCTAGCTTAGTAGAATATATTTCAATAAATAATAAAAAAGAAAAATATTAAATTGTAATTTTTTTTTTAAACTTAAAAATAATTTTTCTAATATAGACAAAGAATTTTCTAATTTTTCTCACAGTTCAACATCGACCACATAGCTGTCTATAGTTAATTACAAATGCTAGCTTAGTAGAATATATAGCAGTTAATTGCATTAGTAATAATGGGCATCAATGATGATTGTACTGTGTTCATGCATAGTCGCCTAATATGGACCACACATGGTTCATCTTAGGCAACTTGCACCTCTACGCTTCCAGCTCGTACTATTTTCTAAGTAGTCATGATATTGGATTTGCTTGCAGGGTATTCTGTAAAGAAATGAAAAGCTTAGTTCTAGAACGAATTTCATGTTTTCGAGCAGGTCCCTTCTCAGTTTTTTTTATTAATTTTCACCTAAAACGATTATCATAACAAACAATGTCAATTACCCTTTTGTTTTTCATCTCGATCGTTAAACCGCGTGGCGTTCTTCTAACTACTTCTCGTTAGTCATTTTGTGACCTGCTAGCTAAGACAAAATGACGTAACGCTCCAATTTGAATCTTTGTGGCCAATCACGCAGTGGTCCATCTTTGGCACCGGTCCATATTTGGCAACCTTCCCCTATAGGTCTACAAACAAACGCCACTTCATAAAGAACAACCATATAAATTATCTATATATCTGTAGCCTACATATACGTCTATGTAATATTGGAGTGCAATATTATTGCGAGTAAACGACTTGCTGAATGTGTGTAACATGTGTACAAACTGAAAACAGAACATTTGTGCATATTGAATACATGATGTGTGCAGCATGTGTACATGTATACATCCCAGGGGTCACTCCGCTCTGTTCCTTAAGAACCTAAAAACTGTTTTATTTAGCCGTGGCTGGGCCGGGAGCGCTTCTGAGTAGCCTACCTTGAAGAGGCGCTATATAAATTTCTGAAATAAATAAATAAATAAATAAATAAAATAAATAAAATACTCAATACAGAATGTGTGCAACATTTGTATACACATACATAATGCGTGTCTGTCTTTGAACCTTGTCGGTGTATACATGCCATCTGAGATCCGTTGAAATCCATGTCATCTCATCGGTCTGGCTTAGAGCGCTGCAAGATCAAGCGCCGTCTCAGTTCAATTCGCCAGGGAGTCATTAGACGACCATATAGAGGTCGAACCCGGGGGGCGTCAACCGCACAATTAACCGGACCTGTTTCCCCGGCCTCACCAGGGCACGGAGGACGATAACGACCCGGCCAATTAACGCCGCCGAAGAAAGACGCTTGTAATCGGTCTCAAAAGAATTAATTAGTGCGTTTAATTAGCGCGACCTGTGGACTACAGTAAGGGGATTGTTTTCGTAATGCTGCGAAAACGTCTACAGAGAGAAGAACGAGACTTGGTGGAGATGTGTGCGAGAGTTATTCTCCAAGTCCAACGCAGAGAAGAACATCGAAAAGATTGCAGTTTATATGTATAAGAGACTCGATTAGGATCTACGTGTTTGCGAGTGCCAATCAGAAGTGAATTTTCCTGGTTATTTAAATCATAATTACTTACGGTTGAATTACGTTCCCGTGTAACTATATCTAATCTAATCTAAATCTAATGAAGCAGTTGTAAAGCGCTTCTCACAGCAGAGCTATTCAGAAGCGCTCTCAGCATAACAGGCCCATGAAAAGAGAAATGTCTTCAAGCCGTGAAAAGATGCAGGTGAATTTTCTACAAGAATCCTGCCACGAATTTTAGAAGGAAGGTGATTCCAAATTAAAGGACCAACAATAGCAAAAGTCCGATGTTGGGTTAATGAGGGTAATCTAACGAGAGAGTAAGTGAAGTAATGTAGTTAGTTATCTGTGGTCATCATTCATCAATAGCGTGTAGCCTAACCATTAATTCACAAGAGTGCTATCCACATTAGCCTAAATTGAATTTAGTCATTGAAGATACTAACTCAACTACTATAGGCAAACAATCAACAACAGAACTATAAAAGTGGCTGTTGTCCCATATATATCCGATATCGTATTTATATAGCCTAATGGGTCGCCTCCGCACTTTTATCATTTCAAATGTTTCTTCAATGTTTTTCTCCAAGCGCCTTTATTCAGGTATTGTTTACCTTAATAGTCCGAATGCAACTGTTCTGCCTTGTGGCGTGGAATTGCTCTCATCAACTCTGGTTCCAAATATAACTTGGATTTGAACTCCAATCTCTGCATTGACGATTCAATGCGCTAACCACTCAACCACCAAGAATATTGCCAACCGTTGCCCATCTGTTCTCATTGTACAAACCATATAGCCCAAAACTCTTCATCACTTGATGACCGTGGATAAATGCCTCTCTTAGTTCCCTCCGGGCGACTGCTGCAGACATCCGATTACATACACAGATACGGAGCCTGATCTTATCTTCTCCATCATCACTGCGCATATTCAATGCTCATCAGTCAAAGCGACTGCATGTGTGCAGTGGTTATATAGCGCTTGAACAATGATCGCTCGATAAACAACGATAACGGGTTTCACTTTCCTTCGACCGATGCATGCTGGGTCGATTACACTCGCTATAGCTGAAGAAAGTCACACCATAGAATTTAAATAAACAAGCTTCGATCTTACATGTGTGTGCTTGCGTGCGTGCGTGTGTATGTGCGTGTGAAACTGTTTGTGTGTGTGTGTGTGTGTGTAGGTGTGGGTGTATGGCTCTTATTGGTTGTAGTTATGTTATAGCCGTAAAGCGCATGGTGTTGCAATGGGAAAACCATTATATATAATGTGGCCAGAACGATGCATTATTGACTGATTGCACGATGGTGCACGTGCTGGTCTTGTAGTGTCTGTTGCTTGAAAACCTAATGTGAATTATATACATGCAGAACGGTATAAAGTCTTATGAAGTTTAGCCCTGATTAACCGCATTGTCCGTTGTATGTGGTATACATGTCTCATCTCTCTATCTTTCTGCATGACAACCGGACTCAGACCTCTGCACAATTGTCTGATATATAGGATAATTTAGAGCTAACGATTACAATTATTGTTTGGAGAACTTTATAGTGTGGCCAGAATGATCGCATGCATATTAATATACAGTATAATGTATACGTGAACTGCAATATCTGGTGTTTAAAAAAACGCTATGTATACGTGGTCGGAACATTGATAAAGCACCAACGCATTGACCTGCGTATACATCCATGCAGGCACTTATATCTTTGACAAATTAACTTGACGTCATCAGCGGTTAAACAATGCATGCATATATCTTTTCTCGGACCTTTTGACCGAGACAATGTCCAAATAGAATTGTGTTTTGTGATTGTCATAGCGCCGTGATTTGTTCTGAACACAATTATCCAACCCCAACCCCTTATTCCGGTTTAAGATAATATAACCATGGGTATCAAAAGACGTGGCTTCCGCTCTCGTTACAATGGCCAATTAGTTATTGCTTTCGGGATCCTGTTGAGCCAATGCGAGAGAGATATCGACATTAAGACCGGCATGCATGCAAGACACTTGACCGCTCTTGAAATTTACGTCTGAAAGTTTGAGCATAATAAAAGTCGTGTTGTCGTGTCAAGGTGATCATGTTCTGCCCCTCCTATACATGCCTTAACTTTCATGGACAACCAAAGCAGCCAGCCGGTCAGTCAGTCAGTCAGTCAATCAGTCAGTCAGTCAATCAGTCAGTCAATCAGTCAGTCAGTCAGCCAGCCAGCCAGCCAGTCAGCCAGTCAGTCAGTCAGTCTGTCTGTCAGTCAGTTAGTCAGTCTGTCTCTCTGACTGCCTCTGCTATTTCTGTCTGTCTGTCTCTGCTATCTCAGATAATAAAGCGACAATAATCATGGACTTCCATCCTCCTTCCATCTGTGACTCGGTCCCCATGCAGTGTGAGTCAGATCTGCGACGCCGACCGCAGCAGCGCTGATCGCAGACGCATCGAATGAGTCGCTCTTCCTCCTCCACTGCATGGCAGAAAGAGACAGATAGACAGACAGAGACAGAGAGAAAAACAGACAGATACACAGACAGACAGATACACAGACAGAGACAGAGACAGAGACAAAGAGACAGAGAAACAGATAGACAGATAGAGACAGAGAGAAAACAGACAGATACACAGACAGACAGAGAGACAAACAGACAGATACACAGACAGACAGAGAGACAAACAGAGACAGAAACAGAGACAAAGAGACAGAGA
>OX457040.1:15023673-15266173 GCA_949752735.1 Lumbricus terrestris | reverse complement strand
CTGCTGTATATTGTTCGGAAGCAAGTGTCTCCTATATATAATGAAATATGTATCCACTCGAATATTTACCACAATTATAATAATTATGTGTCATGCTGTTAACTGCAAAAATATTAACTTTAATATACATGCAATACATACTCATTAGTCTTAAGAGATTGGCAGGCATATTCGATCGAACATGCTGCCAGTACATATACGGAATAAATAGCTGTATATTAGGTATATACTTATGAAGAATCTGATATATTAGGTGGGTAGGTAGGTAAGTTAGTAGGTTGGTAAAGCTGGATATAGATCTCAATTGTGTTGGATGGATGGATGGATGCATATAGAAGGAAATTTTTGGGATTGGTCTGCTGCGTGGGTGGATGAATTGATTGACAGTAATATTATTATATTGATAGTGCCAGTCCCAAGCCTGCAGAAAGGGGAGGGCGACGCTAATCATATTTGTTACGGCAGTGTTGTTAAACAACATGTTACCCGAGGGGTCACTTACCTCCCCCCTAGAAATTGACAATTATTTCGTAAACTATTAAAGACTATACCGTTGGGTTATTGACAAATTTCTTCTCACCATATACTAATGATACTAATGATACTAATGATGCTAGTGATACTAATGATACTAATGGCACTAATTATACTAATGATACCAATGACACTAATGATACTAGTGATACTAATTATACTAATGATACTAACAATACCAATGACACTAACGATGCTAACGATACTAACGATACTAACGATACTAACGATACTAATGATACTAAACGATACTAACGATACTAATGATACTAACGATAGGCCTACAAATGATACCAGTGATACCAATGATACTCATGACACTAACGATACCAATGATACTAATGATACTAATTATACTAGTGATACTAACGATACCAATGATACTAATGAATCAATACAAATGATACTAATTATACTAACGATACTAATGATACTAATGATGCTAATGATACCAATGATACTAATGATACTGAGTAATGATACCAATGATACTAATGAGTAATGATACACAAAGTGAAATTCAGAAATTCACATTTCGAGATCTCTATGGAAGATGGATGTGTTTTTGAGTTCCTGCTTTGCATTCTTCAAGCTCTCGCTAAAACAGTCTATGGACGACGTGACCATTGCGCTTAGCCCCTATACGTATGACCTATAGTCTACTGCAAAAATATCTCTATACCAACGATGCCAATGATACCAATGATACTAATGATACCAATGATACTAATGATACTAATGATACTAATGATACCAGTGATACCAATGATACTAATGATACCAATGATACTAATGATACTAATGATACTAATGATACCAGTGATACCAATGATACTAATGATACCAATGATACTAATGATACTAATGATACTAATGATACTAATGATACTAATGATACTAATGATACTAATGATACTAATGATACTAATGATACCAATGATACTAATGATACTAATGATACTAATGATACTAATGATGCTAATGATACCAATGATACCAATGATACTAATGATACTAATGATACCAGTGATACCAATGCGTGATCCGTGTGAGCTTAGAACAGTTGCCCTTGGACCCATGTTACCACCTACACACTTTGTCGTTGTCACCTGCCAAGTCAACTTCTGTTGACGTCATCAGCAAGCATTTGTCGATCGTAAGTGTTCGTGTAAAGCTGAATGCAGTTTGCATAGTTATCGGTATAGAAATATGTCTATAGATCTATTCCTATCTAGAAACGTAACATTTCGAAATCATACTCTTGAGATTTTTAATGCATTGCAAGTGGGTTGGGATGGGGTGGGGGTGGGGTGGGGGGTGAGTGGGGGCGGATCGCGTCTGGATGTCTGACTGTCGCCTTTCTATAGAAACCGACGCCAAACAAGTTAGCAGAGCAGTAAATTATAGACGGCTTATCAATGCACGTATACACGTATCAATTAATTATACGCCTATTATGGCAGTCATGCTTGTTCCATATCTACTGTTCGATCAACAACATTGACATTACCTAGAAACACATTAGGCCTACATCAGAATATCGACCCGGTGGCCACTGATCATGTTGAATAGTATACGGACGATACAGTTGCTGTTTTCTTGATTAATGATCGTATACGTATCTGGTACTCGAAATAGTTACGCGCGTAATTAATCGTCGGCTCCCAGGGTATAGTCTAATAATCGACAGAAATCTCGTCGATTGGGTCGTTCGGGAATGCGGCGCTGCGGGATCTCTGACTTGTTTATTTACCGATTGGACTCCGAACAAAGCCGACTCGCCGACCGGCTTATCGGAACTGTAGAGCATCTTGATCCGCACGCAGTCCAGGCATGCCGGTATAGATTCTTCTTCTTCTTCTTGTAGAGGTCTCACGTCCGACCGCATTTCACTGTGATCCGAGTGACCCATAGACGATCGAAATCCACCCACTCGTATTTATACACACCCTACGGCTGTAGAATTCGTATACAGTTGCCGATCTATAGATCTACATTAGCCTCTGTGTACTGCAGTATTATACCCGCTTTGGAAAGTCCCGCACGGAGTCCGAAGTGTAGGCCTATACGTTCCGACGCGGATCCATTCCAAGCTGCGGTGATTCTCGACCATTGGTCGGCGTCGACCCGCCTCTGTTGACATCCCGGCCTTTGCCTCGATCGCAACGCCCACCCGACGTCCGCCCGACCTGCAGGTCGGTGCATGCGCGCTGAAGCCACGCTCGGGGGTCGGGACGCGCACAAGACCCTCCGTCAAGCTAGCCGTGATCTGCAGCTGCTGCTGTCTATGCGAGGCTTCAGGGAGACCGAGAGTCCCCGGTTTTTGGGTCAATCTTATCACCGCCGGACGACATCACTGAATGAGACACGTATACAGCTGAACGATATATGAAGTTTGTTGATGGTCGTAATTCGTTCGCCTGGATTATTATACAGGACTTAGTTGATGTAGATGTACAAAGGTAAGATTTGCTAAATAAATAAGTATGTATACGATCTGAGGTGTTGTGTTTGTATGTGCACTTGTTATAGCGCCCCTTCAAGCTCTCTCTACTCAGAGGCGCTTCCGAATGCAGAGCGGACACTGCATCAGAGTTTCACGCCGAGGCGCTGAGCAATTGTGAGTGAAGGACTTGCCCAAGGTCCTTACGCGGCGAAGTGGATTCGAAGTTTCGAACCTCGAACCTTCCGGCTTCAAGGCAACGACGCCACCACTACACCACCGCGCCCCTATATGTGATAAGGAAATGGGTGAGATGTGATAAGATTCGTAGATTACCAGTTTAAAAAGTTCGCTACTTCCGCTCACTCTTTTCCTCAACCCGATCTTTTCTACGGTGCATGCAGCATCGGGCTTTCGCTATTGTTGGTCCCTCAATGTGGAATGACCTGCCACCTGGATTACTCGTATATCAGGATTTTTATGAGGAATTCACCTGCATAATTCTTTCACTCACGTACATATGGTGCAGGACATTAGCCCCTGGACATTAGCCTCCCCGGTCATTAGCCCTTCCTGGACATTAGATTAACCCCGGACATTAACCCCCGGGGTAGGACACTAGCCCCCCAGTCTATGGTATCACTGGGTGTAGGACATTAGCCCTCCGGACAAAAGCCCCCAATTTTGCGTAGGACATTAGCCTCCCGGACAAAGGCCCCCCATGTGCAAATCATAGAATAGTGCCGTAAGTGATGCATGACTTGTCATTGGCATTCACATGTCGACGAAAGTTCTTAGTGTCATTTAGGTCCTAATTGTGTCAGAAGGCCTAGGCTTAAAGACTTAGCTTTGAAATGAACGAATGGGAATCGTTTAGGGCTTATGCAGTCTATTTGTTTAGTGCCCTACAATAAAGGTTTGTTAACGTCACTTAGGCTACGTCTCAGCGTCGTAGACTTAGGCCATTAGCGTCGTTTCAATTCAAAATTGGATTCAGTACATTAGAGAAAATTAATGAACGAATGGAAATCGTATACAGTAAGTCGGCCTACTTGTTAGAGTCAGTTTTGGCTACAACGTAGGTTTGTTAAAGTCAGTAAGGCATTAAACTTTTATCTAGATTTCACAAACTTTGGACTTATAATTTTTACATTTATGAGAGACTTTACACAATGAGCTGCTCGCGCCGTTCTACAATTAAGGCCTTTAAATGTTTTATAATATTCATGATAAACCTTCAATTAAATTAGCATATTCTTAGAATGTTAAACTAATGTGCAATGTAGGCCTATAGATATTCGCTTAACTTAGGCCTATTTTTACATTTTTGTGCATCATTTTTAGATATTGTTATCATAGACTGGTGGGCTAATGTCCTACCTCGGGGGAGGGGGGCTAATGTCCGGCGGGCTAGTGTCCGGGAGGCTTTTGTCCGGGGCTTGTGTCCAGGGGGTTAATGCCCGTTCCCCGATATCATTACCTAAAATGATGCACAAAATATAACAATAAGCCTAAGATAAGCGAATATCTTTAGCCTATACATTGCACATTAGTTTAACATTGTAAGAATATGTTAGGTTAATTGAAAGTTTAATATGCATATTATAAAACATTTAAATGTATTGTAGACGGTTCCCATTCGTTCATTTCTCAAACTTATTGAATCTCATTTTGAATGGAAACGAAGCTAATAAGTTTACGAAGCTCAGACGTAAATGACGTTAACAAAACATCGTTTTATGACACTAACAAATTGACTGCATGTAGCCTACGATTCTGGGATTTATTTAATATAGGGTGACACAAAAGTTCGTTCACCGTTTTCAAAATGCGCTATCTCAGTAAAGGCTTCATATTTCTCTATAATATTTTTTCAGTGTATGCATCAGTCAAATGAAAGATACTGGTAAAATTTTTTTTATGATCTGGTCCGTTTTCTTCATTATTTATAAGAAAATGTAAAGACGACCAGTTTTTGCGGAAAAACTGCGTTCATCAAATTAACGCAATAAAGAAACTGGGTATACGCCTAGCCTCGCGTATACAAGCGTGACAAGACACTGTTGTTACCTATATAGGACATACACAGACGTAGGCTATTAGCGTACAGTGTCTCCTTTCTGCTTAATGACAGCACTGACTCTATCCGGCATAGGAAGAGTATGTTCCGCCTGATCCACAGATTAAGTTTTGTCCGTCGGTGATGGTTTGGGGTGGGATGACTGCCATGGGTCTCACTAAACTTCACCTTGTGCCAAATGGTACCAGACTGAACTCGCAGTACTACGTACATGTACATCACCAGCATTCTCGAGCAGATCGTGAAGCCAGCGTTCGAGAGAGAAAATGACAACGGCAGTGTCATGAAACGAAAGTTATTTGTTGACAATGACCTAAGAGTATTTCAGCAGGATGGCGCGCGCTGTCATACATCAGCTGTGACGACAAATTGACTAGACGACAACCTTCCGTCACACATGAAGTCGAAGGATTGGCCACCCAGCTCTCCGGACCTCTATCCTATTGAGAACTTGTGGAGTATTTTATCTCTCAGCGTTTATAAAGATCCTGAGCCAAAGAACGCTGATCAGCTCAAGCGTCGCCTCCAACGAGCGTGGAGAACGATAGCAGTTGGGACACTTCAGAGGCAGATCCAGTAATGCCGGATAGTCTGAGTCAGAGCTGTCATTAAGCAGAAAGGAGACACTGTACGCTAATAGCCTACGTCTGTGTATCTATATTATAAGGCAGAAATTCCATATGTTTGTTTATTTGTACGCTTTTGACAGAATTGACTCTCCCCTGCAGAATAGGCTCGGAAATGAAACAGCGTCGGTTTAAAAAAAACTTTGAAATCGATTCTTACCCAAATTATAAGGTCAGATTGACTATTTTCAGGTTTTAATTCAGTTCAAAACAAAAATTATTAGCGTTTTAAGACAGATTTCATCAGTAATTGATCACACAAGCGCGTAACTCAAGAGTCTACACCGCATGACGTCATACCCGCCCAGTAATAATATCCGTAGCGCCCCGCAGGGACGGGTTACGTTTGGCTTTTTGGAGAAGCGAGGTGGGGTGGAGGGTTGGCGAAAACCCGAAATTTAGCAGTCAACGATGGGTACCAGAGTGGGGAAGTGTTTAAAACCCGAAATTTCACTTTAGAACTTGAGTTATTAGCGTTTTAAGACAGAAGCGTTTTAAAACATATTTCATCGCTCACGCGTTGGTAAACAGTATCGAGCTTCAGTAAAAGAGTCTACAGCCCGAATGACGTCATACAAGCCCAGTAATAATTTCCCTAGCGGGGCATGTTACGTTTGGCTTTTTGGGGAAGCGGGGTGGGGTAGAGGGTTGGCGAAAACTCGAAATTTAGCGGTCAACGTTGGGTACCATAGGGGAGTGGTGTTTAAAACCCTAAATTTCCCGGGCAACGCCGGGTTACACATCTAGTTTCCTATATAGGTAAAAACAGCGTCTTGTCACGCTTGTATACGAGGCTAGGCGTATTCGCAGTTTCTTTGTTGTGTTAATTTGATGAACGCTGTTTTCTCCGCAAAAACTGGTCGTCTTTACATTTTCTTATCAATAATGGCGAAAACGAACCGGATCACAATCAAATTTGTACCAGTATCTTTCATTTGACTGATGTATACACTGACGAAATATTATAGAGAAATATGAAGCCGTTACTGAGATAACGCATTTTGAAAACGGTGAACGAACTTTTGTGTCACCCTATATAATTTTGAATGGAAACGACGCTATGTCTACGAAGCTCAGACGTAGCCTAACTGACGTTAACAAACCTTTGTTGTATACGACAGTAAACAAATAGACTGTATTGGCCCTACATACGATTCCCATTCGTTCATTTCGAATCTAAGTCTATAGGCCTACTGACGCAATTAAGACCTAAATGACACTAAGAACTTTCGTTTGCATGCATGTGAATGTCAGTGACAAGTCTTATCGGCTACAGCATTATTCTATGATTTGCACATATGGGAGGCTTTTGTGCGGGGGACTAATGTACGCAAAATCGGCGAGCTAATGTCCGGGGGGCTAATGTCCGGGGGGCTAATGTCCGAGGGGGCGAATGCCCGAAGGGCTAATATCCGGGAGAGCTAATGTCCGGGGGGCTAATGTCCGGGACATTTCGGAGTTTGTCTACGAAAAACGATCGCGAACTGCATAAAATTCGCTAAAAATAGCCGTTCAGCATAAATTGATGACGACATTTCCTCGTTGCAAAAAACTAACACTTTTACACTTTTTGGTTTCGGGACATAAAGCTCTTTCAAATGACATAAGCTTAAGCATTATAAATGTTTATTGCAAAAATTTCTGCTTTCTGCAATCAAAATTGTTCACGAACTTATTGGACACCCTATATTTCATTTTTACATGGGGAAAAAAGGGTGTACGGACCATTCCTCATAGGCTGATTGCTCATAGGCTGATTGGTCATAGGCTTATCGCTCATACGGCTGATTGCTCATAGGGCCTTTCGCTCATAGGTCTTTTTGCTCATACGGCTCATTGCTCATAGGGCTTATTGCTCATATGGCTTATTGCTCATAGGCTTATTGCTCATAGGCTGTTCATTCATATGCTGTCATATGCAATGCAATAATAGTAGAGATAACAACTGATTTAAATGAAAACATTTACTAGCTTGTGTAATTGTTAAAATGTAAAAAACAGTTTAACTACAACAGTGTTCATCACGCTTTTAAACATTTTAACTACAAGAGTGTTCATTACTAAAGATCTCGAATAGAGAATAGTTGAATATGCTGTCACAAACAGTAGAGATAACAAATGATTTAAATGCTAAAAACAGTTAAACTTTTTAGCTACAACAGTGTTCGTTACTAGAGATGTCCAATACATTGTGTTAGTCTACCAACGCTAATTGTCCCTAATTGATTAGCACTAGCTAAGGCGTGAAGAAGGGCATCGATATAGCAAACGGTATATTTGTTTTGGACCTAGGACAAAGTTCGTGTATTTTAGAGATATGAGTAACCAGCCTATGAGCAAAAGACCCTATGAGCAATCAGCCGTATGAGCGATAAGCCTATGACCAATCAGCCTATGAGCAATCAGCCTATGAGGAATGGTCCTAGAGCCGAAAATAGGATCGCCTTTTTTAGGGGGGGCTTAGCCCCCTAGCGCCGCTACTGGCAGAAAATAATTAGGGGTCTCCTAATTTAAGGAAGTCGGATATCAATGTTGTGCAGCACATTCCAGCTTTCTAGAATTTTGTCTTCCGACATATATACAGTCTATATGATGAGTTAGAAAAGGTCCTGCATATTTTATCCAGCTTAAGCGCTGACTACATGCATATAAGCAATCCATCAATATGCTAACTCGCTTTGAAGCTAAGCGCTATATACGCTTGCTGACCTTTTAAATGCAATATGAGGTTTATCATTTCGTGTTTAATGATAAAAAATCACCTCTGTTCCAGTGGTGTATATTCCTAAAAAATGAAGTGGGGAACGCCTGGAAATTGAAGTAGCAACTGTAGCAAAAAGTGCAATCTTGCAAGAATTTTGTTACAAATAACAAATTCTTATGTATAAATTTACATAATTATATTTATTAATTATTTTTGTTATTTTTTTACATTCAACAGTTTTAAAAATAGCATCGCTCACACTATGCAAAATTCTTGCAAGATTGCACTTTTTATTTAGTATAAGGCCAACACATATATAAATATATCTGCGAAACTGCGAAAGACTCCAGTAAGTAAGCAGTTGAAACTGTGAGTCTTGAAGTCTTCTTTGTTCATTTATTTCAGCAGAAATGTTGCAAAATAGTGAGGGATCGCGTTCCCTCCCGGGAAAAAAGTGCGGGAACGGCGTTCCCCCGCGTTCCCGCCCCACTACACCACTGCTCTGTTCTTATTTCCTTAATAATAATAATTTTATTATAAGAAATATAGGAATACTACTGCATAAAATAGAAATAGGCCTAATTTCCCATATTTGACAGCGTATTGGTAGGTAAATTTTTTTCTAGTAAACGAGCAAAAATCACTAATGTATTGGGAGATCCGAAATGTGATCCAAAAGTCCAGTATTAATGCAGGCAACGGCAGAGTAAAAGTAGTCAGCTAAATCTGTACTAAGATTGATGCGTCCATTTGTAAAAAAGTAAAAAAGTAAAGATATAGGAGTGCCTGGTGTAGCTCAAAGGTTAATTATACCTTTAAGGAACCCAGGTTCCGATGTATACACTGCAGATATCGCCTAATTATGGGCTTCTTTCCAGATTTAATTGGCTACAGATAATCACCTGATATCTAGGGTATTTCCAATCGGTGCTCTTATCTCCTCGGTCTACTTCGCGCTCTCTACAGCAATCCCGTTCACTCGAAAGTCTAATTTTAAAGTCTGCTCCGCATGCATGCAAGCCTGCAGACACAAGCGTTTGGTATGCCTATATATATATATATATATATATATATATATATATATATATATGCATGCGTTTTTAAAACAGCTCGATCATGAATTTTCCGCAACAATAAGCCCAGACACGTTAACAACCAGACACTTGTGGAGTATATGATCAGCATAAACTGCCACATTAATGCTTGTGTGTGTGCGCGTTTGTGTGTGCGTGTGTGTGTGTGTGTTCTAAACACTGCGTGTGGTGTCAGCCCTGTATCAGCAATTATGACACATTCTCGTATACTTAAATCATTGCATACTGTAAGCATATAATCGCTTCTATATCGATGTAGTTATACACCGGCAGTTTGAAAGTTGTACCTTACTCCGGATTCTGGTATAATGCCAGTCCAAAGCCTGCAACAAAGAGGAGGGGACCGTTTATCTATCGTCCATGTTATGAGACAGTGTCGTTAAGATAATGACGTGCTGCCTGCAGGCCGATGGAATCACGTGGTTTCCGTTGAAGTCACGTGATCTTGGGATAAGGTTGACTAATGTTCGCATGAGGTGCAGATATTCAAATGAGACCGTTACGTCACTCTGTAAAGGCCGAAAATCTTTCCCCATACACTCTTGTTTCCTGCTCTGTTTCGGCGGCTTTAGCGTCACTGCATGCAGGGATGCCACTCATAGCTTTTTCCACCTAGATCTAGGTATTTTCGATCTTGTCTAGGTTTCTAGGTTTTTTGGTCAGGATCTAGCTTTTTTTCTGCCGGCAGTTTTTTCGACTTTTTACATACAATTTTTTTAAAAAACTGAAAATGCACAAAAGACGTGAAAGAAATCGAAAATTTTGTGGATTTTGACAGCAAATTGTAAATTTTGGAGCGAAAGACTAAAAAAGAAAGTCTTAAGAAATTTTTTGGGAAGGAAAAGGAAGCATAGTTTAGTCATCGGACGACTAACAAAAGGTCGTCAGAAATTTCAAGCCGAAAAATTGGAAAAATCTGTCATCAATCCCTTATCTGTAAAACCTGTTTGGTCTGTCGCAGTGTCGCACCCTCTTTCAAGTAAGAGAGACTAGAACTTGTCAGAAGGGATACCTTCCAGGTGTTGATGTGATTTTATGCAGCCAAGCTTAATAGGCCCCTCTCTAATATGACCATGGATACATCTCACCGATGAAGGGATGGTGCACTTTGAAATATATCTACTTGGACTGCATGAACCACATAAACAGGACTGTTTATCAAATGGGCCTCTGACATCTGACCTCCTCTTGCCTGACTGGACAGATCAGCATTTCTGTACTATAGAATGATTCTATCAACAGAGTTCACGAACATATATTACTGGCACCTCTCAATCAATAACCCCTGACAGAACTAAACTGTAGTAAAATTCTGACAGAGAAGAGTTTAACTCAATTCCACAAAAGGTAGCTAACAAACTGAGTGGTGTTCATTTGACAGCATTCAGAGTGTGGACATACTATTCAGTTTAGAGATTAACGGTTACTTTTAAAACCCGGACACGGTACCCGGACCCGGCAGATTTTATTCAAGCTACCCGGACCCGGTACCCGGATGAAAAACGGCACCCGGTTATGCCCTAATGTTTTTACAGGAAATCGTCAATCTAGCCTTTTCTAACCTTTTTTTCGACCGGATCTGACCTTTTTCAAAATCCAGAGTGGCATCCCTGACTGCATGGGCACTGGGCAGCTCAACATACAAGAAGTTCTGTTATATAATTGCGAGGTCGTTGCGTATACTGTCTTGATTTTCCAGTCGATTTAGTAAACTCTCGTCTTAGAGTGTGAATCAGTAACCATTCAGTCTGAATAATTATATCCACCCATTTACATCGTCGTTGTTTTCTTCTACGCACGCTTCAAGTTTTCAACTATCGTCCATAATTATAAAAAATCATTTGTGCTCTTTAAAAACAAGCCTCTGAAAAGCATTTATTGCAAGGTCAATTTTCTCAAACTTTTTCGCAAAATCAATTACGTGAACCGCAATTAAATCTCAAGTAGATCCCCAACTGTTATACTTGCATGGTTGCATGACAACAAGCGACCGAGATTGTATAAAACATTGTATAAAACATTGTATACAACATTATATACGACATTATATACAACATAATAATTACATTGTATTTACATTCAAGCGAATTTAGTGTAATAGTAAACAAGGCCGTAGCCAGGATTTGATTGGGGGGGTGTGTTTCTTCAGTTTCCCGAGCGAAAAAAGTGATGACCTTTTCTTTAGTCATCTGACCGAAATCAATTCAATCTATTTTTTAAACATTTTTTCATTTCGGGGAGTGTTTTCATGGATTTATTTCATGGTTTTTACATCATGTGCTAGTAAATGCACTCTATTATTTTTTACTTTTCACATTTCGGGGGGTGTTCAAACACTCAAAACACCCCTAGCTACGGCCTTGATGGTAAACACCCTGACGCGAAGAGCGCACGGTTGCAGGATCGCTTCCCGCTGCTCAACCTTCCACTCGGTAGATGGCGGTGGTCATTGGTCAGTATACGCAGGAGCGCGTGCTGGTCGCCTTGTATATAGCCTACGACTGTCCAACAGTTAAATTCCACTCCTGTAATAATCTTTGAACATTCGTTCATTACTGGTTGCAATCGTGCACTTAGGGCTGCCAACCGTCACAGATTCGCCGGGACAGTCCCGAAATCGGCTTTGTGGTAGCGTCCCGTGTCCCGGATTGATCTCAAATTGTGCCGGAGTTTGTGGTAGAGATGCACTTGACAAAATGTTGTTATTTTGCACACTAAACTCGGCAAGTTGAGTGATGATTTTCCGTTCTGCGCTCGATTAAACATAGTCTATACTCTATAGCGTTGCTGGCTGAACATCGAATGTTGTTAAAGTCTTGAAAACTTTACAAACCACTGGCATTCAGTAGCATATTGTGTCCTAGGCCTATATGTACTTGAACGCGATGGCGCCGACAGTCAGATGAATAAAATGAAGTTGAATATAAAGATCTTATAATTGAGAATCAATATTAGTTATGCATGAATGAGAATCGATTATGTTTTTTAAAACACAGATTGACTAACAAATAGATGATAACCTGGTGCACATGATTTATCCAGCAGTGATAGATGATAACAGATATCGGAATTTAACTGCTTGGCAACCTGCAAGGCGCACCTGTCTAATGCTCGTTTTGCATTTTTGTTTCTTTTTAACGACACAATGTGTCATATCAAAGCTTATTAGTGTCGCCCTCCTCCTTTCACCAGGCTTTGGACCGGCTCTGCCAAAGTACGAGCATGCATCATTAATTGGTAGGGCTTCATTTTAAAGTCGCCCCTAGCGAGTTAAAGACGGATTCGACCTTTCGATGGTAACGAGCTTGAACCCGCGTCCGCACTCTTTACGCCAACATATTATTACAATTCATATGTATGTCCGGTAGCGCAGTGGAAAACACGCTGGCGTAGAGAACAAGATGCAACGAGTTCGCGCCCCGTAGACTGTAACAGAGCGGACGTGCTTTGTAGGCTGCTATTAGCGCCGATATTGTTGGTTGTCTGTTCTGTTAGTCAGTGGCGTAGCCAGGAATTCATGATGAGGGCCATTGAGGGGGAGTTTATGACCTGGCCGGTGACACGAAACGGAGTATCCCCCCTGAAAGCTATCCGGGGGAATGAATTAATCTACCCCCCCGGATGGAATTAACCGGTCTATTATCCGGAGGGATAAACCATTCTATCCCCTTTTTTGAAAAAGGCGCATAATAAAAAAATCATGCTGTAATCAAAATTTAAAGTGAGTCTAATTGTTTTAAGTGTCCTAAGCAATGCTCAGATAAAAGCAACTCGAATTTATTTAGTGACTCTGAGTGTTCTTAAGTGTTTTAAATGTTTTAAGTGCTCTAAAACAGGGCAAAACAAATTATCTAGTAGGAATAGACATACCTGTTAGTGTCATTGTTCAAAACAAAGCAGATGAAAATTAATTTACCCAAAAAATACCCGAAGAGGCGGTTTTTTCGACTTTTTTAATTTGCGGGGATACAATTAATACGGGGGATACTCTATTTCGTGACACCGGCAGGGCTTGTTTTCAGAAATTTGTAGAACTGCACAACCATGGAGGAAGTTTTTCTAGTCCGGATTTGTTTGGCGAAAATTTCTGGTCGTTTCAGAAAATTTTTCCAGAAAATGTCGCAAGTCGGCGACGAAAAATCTGATGACCTTTTTTAGTCCTCCACTTGAAAATTGCTTTTTTCAGCCTTCGTTCTTATTTTTCACTGCACATGTCTTTCGTTCGTCCGTGGTGAACCGGCTGCAATTACCGTTTCCTAATGATTTTCACTGCACAGACATGCTTTTACAGCTGCACAAATTCTTTTACAACTGCACGTTTTGTACAACTGCACGTTTAAAAAGTCCTGCTGGCCGGATGCCCTTCCTGACAACAACCCAACAGTATTACAGTAAATACACCGTTGTTCAAAAAAGTAAGCCAAACTTTTTTCATATATATCTCCAACGCCTGATTATTAATCACTCTAAATTTTCCCAATATTTAGATAAATGAACCAAGAATATGATTCCAAAATATCATTTCATAAATTTGAAGGGATAAAAAGATACGAATCTTTCAACTTCATCTACCGAAATTCCAGTTTACCAGCAATTTTCGTTTAGGTTTGTATAACAAAGTACTTCAAACATGAAAATAGTCCTTAATATTTTTGTGAAGAAACTTTAAAAGTAGTTATTGTTTGATTATTTACATAAAGAAGATCCTATAGATAATAGACGACAGGATTTCAATCTGGACTGTTCGGATGCCATAATGTGGGAGAAATGAAGTATGGTGTTTCTCTTGATTGCTAGCATTTCGATGGCTTATCTGGCTCTGTGGCCTGGCACTGTTCTGTTGAAAAAGAAAATAGCCTTCTGGTGCTATTGGTTTCTGATAACAGGAATGGTGCATGGAAGATGTTGTGACAGCAAAACGTTGCGATAATATACTCCATTAATTATTATTCCAGGATCACTGAAGACCAAAATTGAGAACTATCAAGCGTCGAAACCGCAACGAACACCACACATGCTGAAAACTGAAATTTCGGGAGTTGAAATATTCATATCTTTCTATCCGTTCAAATTTATGACATGATATTTTGGAATCCTATTCTTGGTTCAATTCTCTAAATATTTGAAAATTTTTAGTATGATTAATCATCAGGCATTAGAGATATAAGAAAAACAGTTTGGCTTACTTTTTATTGAACCACGGTGTAAAAAGGGAATGAAGTAACAAAGGAAATAAAGTAAGAAAAGCTAATGTTACTACAAGCACTTGTTTTATTTTATCTTATTTAAGTGGATAAATACCCTTTACAAACTTTCTTCCTGAGCCAATGGGAGTTTAACCCCCTAAACTTCCTTGCTTATGCCACTGCTGTTAGCAGCTAAGTTTGATTTATTCTGTAATCTGAGTTATGTAAACTGTTTCCACTGCATAATTGTACACTGTAACCGGTTGCGGTCTGTCAACCTGCAGATTGTTGAATAAACGAACAAAAATAATCAATTCGGCCATCTGCTGATTTCTTAATAATAGCAGCCATCATCATCTTAATTATTGTCCAGGGTCACAGTCGATGTCGCTTATACTTTCTTTCAGTATCCGGTTACCATAAATGGATTGATATAAAGTGGAGAATTCGATCTCGACTTATAACGTTGTCTACGAGATATAATATTATATGTAGACCTAGGTGCATATATATAATATTATATATACTTCATCATACTTATTCTGACTGAGTGCATGCATGCGTGATCATTGCTTCGTTTCACTTTGAATCGAATTATTATTTTCAACTGATGCAACGTGATTGAGAGTCTGTCTTGCGCATCGACTATTACAACATAACTAACTATAGGTTGTTCTTCATGCTGATCATGCGACGAGATAACAACAGACTCTGCAGCTCCATGGTCACAAATTATATACATAGAAGCATACCTACATACATACATACATACATACATACATACATACATACATACATACATACATACATACATACATACATCCATACATACATAAAACTATGTATGTATGCATATATGTATGTATGTATGTATGTATGTATGTATGCATGTATGCATGTATGTATGTATGTGTGTATGTATGTATGTATGTATTTATGTATGTATGTATGTATGTATGTATGTATGTATGTATGTATGTATGTATGTATGCATTGTTTCATACATACATACATACATACATACATACATACATACATACATACATACATACATACATACATACATACATACATACATACATACATACATACATACATACATACATACATACATACATACATACATACATACATACATACATACAATACATACATACACACATACACACATACACACATACATACACACATACCATCACACTTGTGTTTACTTTGCAACGCACTACATTACAAGATGTCGCTCCATGTGACGACATTTAATTCGTCTGCAACATCATAATCGTCTTCTGTTTTTTGTTGCATCGCAGGTGAGCAGATGTGGAACGGAGACCTCGTCTGCGCTCAGCCTCCCCTCGCCATCCAGTCCCACCATCACCACCACCATCAACAGCAGCAGCAACACCAACAGCAGCAGCAGCAGCAGGCCCTTCTCCTCCAGGCGCCGCCTCCCCCTGCGGCCACCCTCCACCAGCTCACCGCCGACTCCGACCCCTCTCGACACCGCTCCTTGCCCACTTCGTCCGGCGGGGGTCACTGCGTCGCCGGCGGCGGCGGCGGCGGCGGCGAGGACTCGACCCGGGGCGGCGTGGACAGCCCGTCGAAGGACGGCAGCTCGTCGACCGGGGGTGACTCGAAGCAGGCGAACGCGGAGTGCATCGTATGCGGGGACAAGAGCTCCGGGAAGCACTACGGCATACTGACCTGCGAGGGATGTAAGAGCTTCTTTAAGCGTTCGGTGCGTAGGAACTTGACGTATACGTGTAGGGGTAACAGGAACTGTCCCATCGACCAGCACCATCGCAACCAATGCCAGTACTGTCGACTCAAGAAATGTCTCAAGTTCGGGATGAGGCGAGAAGGTACGTGTACGTGTCCAGCTGTGTTGTATAATTGTATCTATATATGTTTGTTTGTATGCGCACTTGTTATAGCGCCCCTTCAAGCTCTACCTACTCAGAGGCGCTCCCGAATCCAGAGCGGACACTGCATCGGAGTTTCACGCCGAAGCGCTGAGCAATTGTGAGTGAAGGACTTGCCCAAGGTCCTTACGCGGCGAGGTGGATTCGAACCTCGAACCTGCCGGTTTCAATGCAACGACACCACCACTACACAACCGCGCCCCACATTGAATTTATATATATATATTTATAATTTTATATATGAATTTATATAGCGCCTCTTGCATTGCACACCAATTAGAGGCGCTCCCAGAGCGTGAAACCAAGCGAGTTAAAACGGTCTTGAGGCCATGAATAGAGGCACTTGGCCTATACCAGTTTGTATGTGCACTAGTTATAGCGCCTCTTAAAGCACTCTACTCCGAGGCGCTCCTGACTGCAGAGCGGGCACTACATCGGAGCTTCACGCCGAAGCGCTGAGCAATTGCAAGTGAAGGACTTGTATGTCCCTACGCGGCGACTTGAGGTGGATTCGAACCTCGAACCTTCCGACTTCAAGGCAACGACGCCACCACTACACCACCGCTCCCCACAGTTAATCAGGAGGAACGCGTCACAATAGGCAGCAGGCTCAACAGTGCATGGACAGTGAAAACAAATGCTCGCGTTTTAGCCATTATTTCTTTAGCTGTGCCTATTTTATATAAAGGCTGCTGTAAACAAAATTCTTTTAGTTGTCCTTTGTTCAAATTGTTATTGATTGGCTGTTTAACGACGACACTGTCATAACAAAGGTGATTATTGTCGCCCTCCGTTATCCCGTCTGTTACTGGCACTACCAGAGAACGAATAGTGTTGAAGCATCCCGTGTGATAACGATTATGCATACGATGACAATAGTGATGATAACAATAAGGATGATTATGTAATTAGGAATACATAGATGGATGATGATGATGATGATGATGGTGATGGTGATGGTGATGGTGATGGTGATGGTGATGGTGATGGTGATGGTGATGATGATGATGATGATGATGATGATGATGATGATGATGATAATGATAATGATACGGATAATGATAATGATGATTACAAGTATGGAGAAGATGATGATGATTATAATGATGATCATGGTGATGATTGGGATGATGATATTATGATGATGATAATTATGTTGATGATGATGATGATGATGATGATGATGATGATGATGATGATGATGATGATGATGATGATGATGATGATGATGATAATGATGATCAATCACGATATTCATGGCGCACTAACCAGTCGACAATGAACGTGTGATTTGTCCATTCCTGGATCAAAGGCTGAAGAACAAGTGGGGTATTGATCACCCTTCGTACAGTCGTGTTGCAACCTCGACCTGTCAGCCGTGCGTGCTTTCTCAATTGTGGTCCATCTGTGCGTCTGGAAGAATCTCCCGGAGATAAACCTCATTAAGCCTTTTATAATTATGTAAAATGTAATGTAATGTAATGTAAATCTTCGAGGATTTCTTAGCGCCACAAAAGCAACGTCAGGGAGACCGGCTTATTCTCCGGCGCATGCAGGGCTGACTCATCAATGTTTTACACTGCAGCAGGCTCTTAACACAGGTTTGTATCACGGTGCATGGCTGGACTATATGGGAGCGCCTCTGAGTGGACTTCGTGAAGGGGCGATATATGTAAACTCTTGAAACCATTGAATGAATGAATTACGCGCACTCATTAATATAGTCATGCCATGGGAATTATACTGTTCGTTAAGCTTTACATTAAACTAACCGTCATCTCTACCTCGAAGCATGGCAGTCATAAATAGATATATGGTGTGTCAGTGACTTCATTTCCTTACTAAGCAACTATATCGACCTAATTATAAAGGATGATGTTGATTCACATCCCTCAGGGGTTATTTTAAGGAATTTTCTCAACTGCACATAAATGACGTATTTTGAGACTGGACATAAGAAAGTCCTTGACCAGCGATTTGTCCCCCAAAGCGGAAGCAGCTTTTGGTGAGCGCTCGTTAATAAGCTGGTGCTTTGCGCTTGGCCTTCGACTGGAGCTTTAGATGTTTGAATATTAAGATTTTCCGACTTTATAAAAATTCATATTAAAGATCAAAATCAATTGTTATGACAATGTTTGACTCAAAGTTCATCATGGCAAAATTTTCAAATGAATTAACGAATGAAATCAGCTAGACGTTCTTAGACGTTTTAGACTTTTCAATATCTTTAATCGACTAGAGATCCCTTAAAGATTCCTTACAGATCCTCTGCTGTTGCTGGAATTGGAAATAGCTCAGAAAGATTGTTAAGTGTAATAAAGTTATAAATGGTCCTATATATCCTGGATACTTCCAAAGTTTCGCTAGTATAGGCCTATGTAAGGGTACGTCTAAATGTTGCTTTTCTGCTCTGAAAACCTGGTCATTAAGATCAACATGATATTGTTTTGCTAAAGCTAAAGCTAGCAGACAAGATGAGATATTTCCCCAAGAAATAAAATCTTTGAGCTAATTTCAAATTTAAACCCACTAACTGCAAAATACGATGTAAGACCGATAAATATCATTAGCAAACCTCCCAAATGGTCATTATTGATCGATAGGCCTATACTGACACCCACATCAACACATGGGCGCCCGCACATAGGGGGAAGGGGGCACTTGACCCCCTGGAAAATTGGCACCATGTTTTTAACTACTACTTTTGGGTTTTTAACAAATTTCTTTGCATTAATGCACCAATGATACGAATGATACAGACAGTGAAAGTCAGAAATCTACGTTTAGAAATCTCTATAGAAATAAACATGCTGTTATAACTTTCTGCCTTGCATGTTCAAGCTCTTTGTAAAAACTGTAACAATGAACATTGACTTTCAACCCTCCTGCGGGCGTCCATGCAAACAGCAGGCCTGTCGATCATGGCCTACTTGAGTGGAGTCCAGTTGTAGTGCAAATAATCACAACTGCAAAAAATAAGCCCATCCCCTACTAATGCAAAAATTTGAAATTTCTCAAACTATATAGGGCCTACACTAAAATTACACCAGGAAGACCTGCTTATTCACCAGCATTGTAATTATATACCGGTAAACCAAGTCTGCTATAAGCCAGGCTCCATTTTGTCCATTTTACAAGCTGCCAGTACAGAATCCAGGGAGGTCAAATTGTAGATAAACTTGGATAAGGGCTTTGGTTATCACATGCACGCCACATGATTTACACTCAAAACTGACAAAGAGATCGGTTCAAAAGAATTGATGCCCATACTTAGGCCTATCTGATCTGATCCTCGGATCCTCCACCTTCCTAAGCGACACCCGCATTAACAGTTACTCTGGCCTTCTGGCTACCAGACTCGGATCTCCTTCTGACTATACTCTTTTGAATAGGTTTCAAACTCGATGCAGTACATGTGAAAAAGCTGGTACCCTGCGATTGGCTTTCGAGTGGCGCTTTAGAAACAGCTAGAGGAGCACTTGCCCCTTGAAAACTCACACCTATTTTTCGCTCATTTATTCATTCGTTCATTCTATGGACTTATATAGAGTACCTTTAGGAAACTACTTTTTAACATCTACTTTGATTTTTAAAATTTTCTCTGCGGAAACTATTCGTATTAAAAATCATACACAAAATGAAACTGAGAAATTTGCGTAAGAAACCTCTTTGAAAAATACCGGTACCCGTATTCTTAATTTCCAGCTTTGCATTTTCAAGCTCTTGCTACTAAAAAATTTTGGAAAAATTTGCCCCCCTGCAAAAATTTCTGAGGGCGCCCATGCATCAACACGAATATGTACTGTTTAGGCTAATAGCAGTTTTAACCAGGAGCCGCGTCGCCGATCTACATGTAAATAATATTTTACCACACCATGACTTGGCTTAGGGTACAACTGCTGGAAATTGTATATGCTACAATCTCTGGTGTCATTCATTCATGAGAACCAGAATGTGTGTGTGAACATAGCCGCAGACTTGGTCCTGGGTTTGTGGAAACGAACGAGCGACCGAAGGACAATAATTTCCAATGCACGAGCACCTAGCTTGGTAGGGGTTTTGGAAGGTGATGTACCAATCCCATTTTCGAATTTTGTTTTATTTACACACTGCACTGGTGGTATTCTAAATTGTAATTTAGGGAGGTTGCTCATCGTTTCAGTGCTGATAGTCATGGTTTAGGACTTAGGTGTCCCGTCCCATTGTTTAAATATTTTGTTACAATAATATAATGGCGACTTTTAGACAATGATCTTAAACTAATTGCTCACAAATTTCACGCCAAAAGGCATGGTTTGAGACTTCAATAAATGCCCCTCCTCATTGTTTACATTTCTGAATTTCCACACTGTAACTGTCATCTGAACAAAATTGCTCTTTTTAAATGCTGACAGCTATGGTTTTATTTTAGAGTTTAGAGAATCTCCTCCTTGTTTTTTAATTTTTTCATTTGCACGCTGTTAATCTGGCACCTAAAGCTGTCATTTGAAAAAATTACTCATAATTTTCTTTTCTCGTCCATTGTTTGAAAAAGTCATTTGCCCATTGTTGTAATAGCATTTTTGGCTGTTACCTTGACAAATTCAATCATAATTTGGTGCTCAGAGACGTGGTTTAAGGCTTGAATAATTCTCCATACCTGTATCTGAATTTTTTTAAATTTACATAACGTAATGGTGGCAGTTTAGGCTGTCATATGTATCAAAATTGATAAATTATGGACAAACAGTGGATAACACCGTAGAAATCTATAATAATGCTTGTGATAATATTTCTGAAATATTTGGGGGATATAAGATATAAGCATCTCCGTCACCACCACAAGTTCCGGGTTCCGTTCCTCGATTGTATCCCATCTAAGTCTACACACCTGTGCGAGAGGCTAGTTCAATAACATAGGCCTACGTGTATCTTTCAGATTCTGAGGATGGTGATTTTTGGGTGGGATCACATAAACTCAAAAAGGGTGCTTGTAATATGAGGATATATGGAGAATTTGGAAGAAAATTTGAGTATGCATTGACCTACAATCCTACATCATGTATGTATGTAGCCTATTGGATAGCCTGTGTGGCTGAAAGGCTAGCTCAGTCTGCCTGATTAATTCTTTTCTTTTCATCGCCTGTCTCCAGTTAGATACTTGGGTTGTTATATTATAGTAGACTATTTTGCTTTATGCGTCTGACTGTCTACGTTTCTTCCAGCTTCAGCTTGTCAGAGTAAGCGGCAAAAGCAGGAGAAAGTAGACTACGATGGTCAAGAAGTTGTCATTATGGTATGAAGGATAACCCCGGCCTTTACAACTTTATCAGGATATCAACCTCCAGTAGGCCTTGAATCTGCATCCGCCCATACATTTAGCCTACTGCAAATTCTTCTGTCTGCCGCCTATGTGTGATTTTAGCAGAACCTTGTCTTCGATTACATCACCCATTTTCCCCGCTTATACTTCATGCACACGGGTGACCTTCGCCGTATCGGTCTAATGCTTGACTTAAAAACTGCACGTAATCACCATATCTATTATAGCTCACGCCAAATTTCAACAGGCCTGCTCTTTTCCTGAACATAAATATCACCCCAATAAACCGACTCAAAGATGTTCACTTTGGGCTGTTACTATCATGTTTATGTCTTACTTTTTACCACTAACTTCTCGTCGGTTCACGCAACTAGGCAAAAAGTAACTGCACAAGATCTGATTTTCAACTGCACAAATCTCTTTCCCAACTACACACTTTGTGTCCAGCTGCACGTTAAAATAACCCCTGACATCCCTTATATCGACTGATCGTTCCAATGTATGGAACACCTCTCCATAGGCGGAGACCTGGGCGGAGACTTGGGGGGAGACGTAAAGACGCGAGATTTTGTGATGGACGAATGGCTGAGTGTTTCAGAAAAATTGTCATCTTTTGCCCCGGCCAAAAATTTCTGACGATCGGCGAAATCTCGAAAAAAATTCTATTTTCGCCGCAAAAAAAGTTGACGACTTGTTTTTTTTAGTCATTCGCCGACGAAATCTCCGAAAAAATTCTATTTTCGCCGCCAAAAAAGTTGATGACCTTTTTTTTAGTCTTGACGCTCAACGGATTGGGGGGGTGGGACAAATGCATGGGCCGTCCCCCCAACACCTTCATTGGGGGACCCTCCCCCCTAGGTCTCCGCCCCTGCACCTCTCTGTATACTTTCAGTCAATGCTTATTATACTCCTTACAATCCTTCTCGTTGCCTGCGATCATCAAGCATGGGTCTTTTAGCTGAACCTCGATGCAGAACTGTTATGGGCTCGCGTGCATTCCATGCCTCTGCTCCCAAGGAATGGAATCTACTTCCACTCTCTCTTCGTTGCTCAAATTCACCCCGTACCTTAAAAAACGGCTCAAAACTCACTATTTCTCCTTGACTTTGAAGTGCTTGGCTATATCTAATTGCATCTCGGCGCCGGTGAATAAGTTGGTCTCCCTCTGATGAATCTCGAAGATTTACATTACATTACATCTTCCTCTTCCTCTAGTGGCTGGCTATCCGCGTCTCAGATTCACATTTCGGTGTGACCTTGCGCGAGTAAGAAATTTATGTAATAATAATAATAATAATAATAATAATAATAATAATAATAATAATAATAATAATAATAATAATAATAATAATAATAAACATAAACGATGTCGTGTGGAGAGCTCTTGGACGGGCGAAAATCCCGTCCCACAAAGAACCCCTCGGTCTGCTAAGAGAAGACGGAAAGCGACCAGACGGCGTGACAATCATCCCTTGGTCACGAGGTCGATGCCTGGCATGGGATGTGACAGTGCCCGACACTTTCGCCCTGTCTCACCTTCCACACACATCAATCGGAGCTGGCGAAGCCGCCGAACGCGCAGCTGCGTCGAAAACTATCAAGTATTCCACCATCACCCGTACCCACGCGTTTGTTGCGGTCGCCTTGGAGACCGGCGGCGCTTGGTGCAAAGAAGGACTGGATTTCATTTCTGATTTGGGGAGGAGAATTGCTGCCGCTACCCATGACCCTATGGAAACGTCATACTTGTTCCAACGGATTTCTGTGGCTCTTCAGCGGGGGAACGCCATCTGCCTCTCCGGAACATTGCCACCGCTCCCCGATCGACACGAGAAGGAGATTTACAATCCGGCAAAACGAGCCGTGGAACGACAGAAGGAAGCGACCTGCAGCAGATGAGACTGTGTGGCACATTAATATGTCGATAATAGCCCATAGGCGGAGACCTGGGCCGAGAATTGGGGGGGACGGAAAGACGCGAGATTTTCAGAAAAATTTCTGACGACGAGCGAAATCTCGGGGGAAAAAAATATTTTCGCCGCCAAAAAAGTTGATGACCTTTTTTTTTAGGCATCCGGCCAAAATCTCAAAGAAATTTTCTATTTTCGCCGCCAAAAAAAGGCTTGACGCTCAAACATTGGGGGGGGACAAATGCATGGGCCGTCCCCCCCCAACACTTTCATTGGGGGGGACCGTCCTCCCCTGTCCCCCCCTAGGTCTCCGCCACTGTAATAGCCTAGATATTAGGGTGGTTCGAATGTAATGGACAAAAAACTTTTTCTTGAATAAATAATAATAATAATAATAATAATAATAATAATAATAATAATAATAATAATAATAATAATAATAATAATAATAACAATAACAATAATAATTCCTTTAGAAGACCCACGCCCGAAATGGATGAGGTTTAGCCGTTCCAGGCACATTGCTTTTAACTTTTTATAAGTCCCTGGGGGAACAAAGTACCTCAGGGCAATAAAAAAAAAAAAAAATAATAATAATAATAATAAGTAGAGTCCTACGGTGGTTGGGCGAAGTATTAGTTACTCAGCGTCGTCCTCCTTCCTTCTCCCGGCTTGGGACTGGCACTGCTTGAGTGTACGAGCAGTATAGATATATCCTCTGTGTTGACATGTATAGGACGTTGAACGTATATTATACCATGCAATATGTTTACACATCGTATACGCATGGTGCGAATCCATCCGCCTCATGTCATTGACTTACACTTCTCACATCATCATATAATTATAATGAATTGAGCGAAGGAATGAAAATTCTCGCGTCTGCAGTTATATAGTCTAAGCATCCAATTCCAAGCATATAAACCTGCGATTTTTATCCGTCGTTAATCTGCAATATCAGTTGCCTCCAGCTTGTATATACACTGTAACGGTAAAAGGTGTGTAAAACCACCTTTTAGGGTGGTCTCCATAGACCACCCTATTTTCTTGGGAATGGTGTGAAAATACACCCCTTCTACAGGGTGGTGAATCCCACCCTACTACATTACACCCTAGGGGTGTAAAAAATACACCCTCAACGAAGGTGTTCTAACCCACCCTAGGGTGTAATAAATACACCCTCAACGAGGGTGTTCTAACCCACCCTATAGTGTTATAAATACACCCTCAACGAGGGTGTTCTAACCCACCCTAGAGTGTAATAAATACACCCTCAACGAGGGTGTTCTAACCCACCCTAGAGTGTAATAAATACACCCTCAACGAGGGTGTTCTAACCCACCCTAGGGGTGAAATATATACACCCTCAACGAAGGTGCTCAAACCCACCCTAGGGGCGTAATAAATACACCCTAAACGAAGGTGCTTAAACCCACCCTGGGGTATAATAAATACACCCTCAACAAAGGTACTCTAACCCACCTTAGGGGTGTAAAAATTACACCTTCAACGAAGGTGCTCAAACCCACCCTAGGGGCGTAATAAATACACCCTAAACGAAGGTGCTTAAACCCACCCTGGGTATAATAAATACACCCTCAACAAAGGTACTCTAACCCACCTTAGGGGTGTAAAAATTACACCTTCAACGAAGGTGCTCTAACCCACCCCAGGGGCGTAATAAATACACCCTCAACGAAGGTGCTCTAACCCACCCTAGGGGTGTATTTAAACACCCAAGTCTAAAGAATCAGACCATCCCTCATTCTAGGATGAGCTCATTCTACAAATTCGTATTAATATACTAAACAGATCTTAACACATCAGTAAATATTTCACTATATTGGTGTAGATATAACAAAATACCAAATTGTATACACACACTTATACATTAGTTCACTAAACAATTAACTCATTAGCATATAATACTGTATATTGTAACATATAAATTATTCCATAAAATGAAAGATGTATTTATTACATAAACATTTTCAATACATGCAACATATAAAGCTTCATAAATATTTAAATGTCTTTGTGTTAAGTATTTACAGATATATTTTACTTGTACTGTATAATTACAACAATTTATATGGCTCCTCATAATTTATATGCACTAGGGAACAAGCGTGCTTGAGTAAAACAATTGTTCCAGCATCAAGGACCAGTAGCCGAGAAAGCATGATAAGCGAAGTGCATCCCGATCCTTCAAATACATCAGTTCTCTTATATGACGAGCCGAAGAATGGACGCAGAGGAATGAGATCCAGTACAGCAATCGCACAGGTGCTCAGGAACAGCTTCGCGAAGTGATTTATAAAAAATTTATAATACAAGTGTCAGGTAGGAATTTCAAAATCATAATACTTTGCAAATAATATATAGACCACCATTCTTGCTATTTTAAGAACACATGAACATTATACATAAAAAATGTCACTTTTTAAGTATCAAAATAAAAATTTAAATAAGAGACACACATGAAAGTTAAAAAACAAACGTCAACATCTAAATTATTAGCTTTGAAAAATACGAGTCAACATTATTAGGCTAAATACTCGCTGAAAGCCTGATACGTTTGAGAAATGTATTCCAGAAACTCGTAAATGCTCAAACAGTCCAGTGAGCAGGTCGATCGAATAACAAGAGGATATTGTTCCAGCCGCTCAAAAAGCACGAGCAAATACCATATTAAAAACCTTAAACAGTGTTGCATTCAATGCCTTCAACAACTGCTAAGTCAGCATCAAATTTGAATAAACAGTTGTGTATCCTAATCATAACTGCTGAAAACTCAAAATTTCGAAAGCACTAGTCCACAGCTGAGCACTGTATTGTAACAGAGTAATTGTCCAGAGATCAATGTCCATTGGAGGTCAGAGAACGTTTGCCAGACAGGAGGCCGAGCAGAGGCTACAACGGATCTTGTTGAAGAAGAGGTTTCCATTTAATGAGGTGAGACTTCAACTTCAAGTTTAAAATCTGTGGGGCGAGAAGGAGAGGAGCCCAGGCAGATGGAGCTGGGTTAGTAGCTGACTCTGTCAAGTGATGAAACGACCTGTTAACATGAAAAGCAAAACCAAATTTCATTAAGCATTGCTGAATTACGTGGTCGCACATTGTGTACAACCAGACAAAAGAGTGTTGATTTTTGATATAAAACTTAAATGTTATAAACAAATGATAGTTAATAGTAGTCATATGCATTTCAGTAATCCTTTTGCAGTGAGGCAAGACAAATCTATCCTATATGAAGAATAAAATAGACTACAATTTAAAATTTAGGGCAAAGATAAAGCAGTTAGAATCAGCAGTCTTGAATGAAGCCTGAGAGACAACCATAGGTTAGCAAACATTAGCAAATAATTTTCTTAGTCTTGGGATACATCACACCAGAAGGCCATTCCTTTCTTGAATCATCTAGAACTTCCCACCAACAGTGTAGTCAGGCCCCAGCCTTATTCCATGAGGCCAAGACTACATGACCGAATTATTCCTATGGCGGATAACCTAACGAAGAAATCATTTTTAACGAGAACGCTTTATCGTATTTAAATTTCTTACAATATAAATCAAAGAGCAGTATAAATTGTTGGTCAGTAAAAAAACATATATTCATATTGATTTTCTACCTGGGATTTTGTGCTTTTTAAAACATTTGACATTGATTGGATATAGGAATGATGTACGTTTGTTTATTATAACATGCCTGTACACCAAAATGCGGATAGCAATTGGTCAATTCAAGAATATTCTTATCTTATTAAGGCCGTGTCTAATGTAAAGCAGTTAGCAGTACATTAACTTATCATATAAATTCCTTGCTTTGGTCCTCAAGCCAAAACTACAACTTGTGCCTAAATATCTCATTAAATTATATTCATTCTCTTACTTCTGTATTTTCTCATTGGCCTCTCCATTCTCTAGATCAGACTGACTTTTGTGTCCTCCGAGTCAGGAGTACTATAATTCAAACCTAGTCATTTGCTCCCCCCCTTATGGAATGACCTTCCCTTCACACAGATTCTACGTGGAACTCCAATCTGGATCGTTATCTACATACCTCAACTCGTAAGACGAATTTTTTATCTCTTGAGTACTCACACTTGGAGAACTACCGAACGGCCATGGCTATAGAAATTACTAATTCCATTATATTAATTACCAGTAGTCAAGTAGTTACCTTTTCTAGACATTGAAACAGCCATAAATTTTGACATTTCCTAGACTCGTCAAATAAGGACAGGGGTACTTCTTTTCACAGGGGCTCACAAAAGGACACCTACTGAACGGCCCTGGCTGTGAGAAACGCTATAGAAATCACTAACTACATTACACTAATTACCAGTAGTCAAGTAGTAGTTCAAGTTCAAACACACAAAGCAAACCATTTTCTAGACATTCAAACAGCTATGCATTGAAGAAATGAGCAAAGTGATGTACTTACAGGAACATTTCCACAAAGACATGGCAAGGTCTTAGCTCTTGGAATCCATTTCTTGGTAGATGGTCTATGCATTGCATACAGCACCAGGCTTTCCAGTCTATAATGAAGAATATAAGTCAACATATTTAGACCAATGTCGTACACAAAACCACATTCATATTGAAGAACAGCTACAACAAAGTAGCCAGCTGCACATCAATCAGAAAGTACTCACAAATAAAGTACTCCAAACGTCAACCATGCATTTAATGTGTTAGCCACTTCATTTTCCTAGACCAGTGCCCCATGCTCTCCCATCTTGGCATTTCGTTGACCCGGCAAATAAGGACAGATGCCACATTCACATTTGTCACGTTTTGTATTTTAACATTAGAAACACAAGTGAAGGGTGGAGGGGATAGAAATTAAAAACTTTGCTTTTGAGTGGCACACTAACATACTTACAGGATAGGCCAAGCTCAAGGCTAAAAGTAACAATAATAAGCATATTTCGCCCAAAATGTTAAACAAATGAAAAGTTATAAGTGAGCACACCCACTTTCTTTCAACGATCCAAAAACATAACCCAAACAAAATGGACAAAAAATGTTTTACAAACCGCATTTTAACTAATCTCAAAGCTAGGCTTACGAACTTAAGTTGCACTAAAATATAATAATGTTTTAACTAATGATCTGAAGCCTGACTATCTGGCTTAAAGGAATAGGACTTATGTTGGTAAGAAAACAGCATTGATTTAATTAAGCTGCCTATAAGTTGGTAATTTAGTGCATTAACTACTGATTTCAGTCGCCTAGTTTGAGTTTTGGAATTCATGGTCTCGAAGATCAGAGAATGTTTGTTTGGCGCCGTGTGATTATTTTATTGCCACACTGTTTTCAAGCCATCACAAGCGTCGTAGGCTTGTGATGGTTCTCATGTTTCTATTCAACACGATTGTTTGCTACTCAAGAAATAATAAATATAAAAAAGTTCGATTTCCGAAAGCGCCTCTAAAGAGTTCATGACTTAAAAATTGTATTGTTAGTCTTAAAATTTGACCTAAATAGCCAGCACTCATACGATAAGAATTTGTTTCTATCCTTTTTTCACAGAGCCTACAGCAGTGATTTTCAACCGGAGTTCCGCGGAACCCAAGGGTTCCGTGGGCGTCGGCCAGGGGTTCCGCGGCAGTTTGGTAGAAATGTTAGTGCACCGATAGAAATCCTAAAAGTATCTGCAATGAGTAGATTCTTTCCCAGTCTTCAGTCATTCTTGCTTTTAAAACATTATTACGTGACTGTGTGGCTAATTATGTCGTTCAACACTTGTTTTTCGGAAAGCATGTATATGCATCAAAATTGGAATCTAGAGGCTAGAAATCATTTTTATCAATGGTTCTAAAGTCTAAAGTCTAAACTATCTGGACACTCGAGATCTGTTCTGACTTAACAGAATGTGATGAGCACTCAGCCAATGACTTTTTGGTTAGTTCGTAATATAGTTCCTCTTTTGATCAGTTATAATTTTGAAGAGCCAGTTATTTTTCCCATCCAGAGGTAGTGGATATTCAAATTTTTCGGTAAATGCAAAGGCTGAGCCAAGCATATAGTTATCTGTAGCAGCCTATCTTTAACCGACAAGCCTAGGCCCTGTATATATTCGCTATTTGCTTCTCCGAAAATCACATTAAATGTGCGAAATAAGAATCATAAAATTATGTGTTATTAGTATGACAGAAGCACTTTTTCAGATAACTATAGCAAACGAAGCTGACACCGAAAATGGGCTCACCCCAAAAATGGGGTTCAAAATATGAAGGTTTTTCGAGCACTTTTGCATTGAATATCGGATTGCAAGTACAACAGCTTGGTTAAAAATTGTTCACTTTGTGATACAAGTATGATGTTTTGTACATTCTACAAACATATCAGAAGATTGGCTATAGGGCCATCGCATATTTTACCCCTGGTCCCAATGGCAGCCATTTTTCAAAATGGCCTCTGGTTTACAGATTTTAAGTCATCTCAGCTTCCAGTACACTTAGAATAGTCATCTTGATGTCTAACCAGTAACTATCAGGGCTTAAAGTGGGTGGGAACGCGTGAGAACGGCGTTCCCACTGCTCTCGAATTTCTTGGCTTGCGTTCCCACTGCTCAACATGCATGGATCCCTTGAAGCATAGGCGTTCCCAATAAAACTTCATCAGCGTTCCCACTGCTCACAGTTGGCGTTCCCACTGCTCACCCACACCACTTTAACCACTGGACTAACTATACACAGTTAGGTGCGAAGATTCCAACAGAGCCATTGAAAATGTTCCCCACGACTTCAGTGGTGGCCATTTTCCAAAATGGCCGAACAAAATACGAATTTTTCAATATCTCTGCCATCGACAGCAATGACCTACTTGTCCTGGCTACCAGTGATTTGGCCGACCGAGCAGTCATAAACACCATGTGCAACCTTCGGAAAACTGGACAAGAGCAGTACGAAACATTTATCAAGGAAAGTCTTATTAATCAACGCGACCTGTCAATGATCCAATAAAAAGAAACAATTTCCTCTTTTCAGTCGTCCACCCGTACGGGACAAGTCAGGAGCAAAACAACATTTTGTCATCTATAAATAAGGACTGTACATTTCCTGTCAGACACGAGGAGACCTAGATGAATTTTTTGCGCACGAAAACCAGGCATACCCACCATCATTTTCAAATTATGGGCTAATTACGGTTAGGAACTAAGTCAGACATTGAGCTGCCTAGAAGAACTAATTGCTACTTAAACAAATGAGGCCACGGCAGATATCCAACCATGCCATTCACTGGGTGTTCCAATTGTTGACGCTCTTAAACTGGATGGAGCTATCATAGTCAACATACTGAAGCCTGGCATTGAATGCACCTTTCAGAGTATGCCTCCCATAGAAACTGTCAGGAATTACTGAGGAACGACGAAAACAAGTCAGAGTTGTTTTGTTTCCCCGAGTCTGTAAATAGCAACACTAGAAAGAGTATACAGGAAGACAGATCATAGCCACTTGCCAGAAGGATGTGCTCTGTACTCGGCAAAGAAACACAACGAGGCAAGGAACCAACTGTTCGCACAGAAAGACAGACCCATGGATGGCCTTCCACCAACTCAAGCTGCTCTGGTGGAACACACGGAGAGATGCCTACGAAGCAGGCCACGTCTCGCACAGATGTTCATAGCTCATCCTAAACTACCATGTCCTGGTCAATGGGAGTTGATGCAGAGCAGCAGGTTCGTGAATTCCGATAAAGCCTCGATAAGGGGGTGCTCCATCCCGTTGTGAACCAGTAAATGACCCCGCCTAAAGCCCTCCAGATCCTCTGCCGACCCTCCTGGTAAGATCGAATCGCCTCAAGCACCTCTACGTCACTTGCCGTTACTTACATACCACTACTGTGAATGTACGGTGCTCTACAAGAGCTCACTAAAAATAACCTGAGAACGATGAGCAAAGTGATTCACTGTACTTTTTAACTGCATGAAACTTCCTCTTGTAACCGTTTTGCGGCTTGTCCATCTGATTTTGACCTTATTAGGGCCCCAGAAATTCGCGATCTTGCGCAGCGCAAATTTTGCGCAAATTTCCAGGTTTAGCGCAACAGCGCAAAAATTGGCAATCAGCGCAATTTTAACAAAATCTTGCTAATTTATCTAAATTGGGTTTTGATTGACTTAAATTCACCGCGGCCCATGACATTCAAACATAGTAACGACGACCGATGGGCGATAATCAAAATGGCGGTCGCCGAACGGGATGAAATTATAGATGAATTTTTAGTTAAATATCGATATTTTTGGTAGTAACGCACAAACTTATAGTATAAAGAATTCCAAAACTTCACGGCCACACAATAAAATGTGTTAAACGAAGTTTCTCAAAGCGGTCACACATTAGCGTCGCTTGCTGTCTCGGTTTATGACAGAACGAGCGCATTTAATCTATAGGCGTCAGGAGTGCACACGAAGACGGAAGACTAGCACTCAGCACGTTGTGTAACTTGGTGATTTATTTTAATATAGGCATATTGTATTGTATTGTATATGAACATTTATAAAGCGCCTCTTACAGCCTAGCTATTCAGAGGCGCTCTCAGCGTGACAGCCCCGAGGAAATAAAAAAGACTTCAAGTAACGAAGAGCTGAAGATGACACCCCCATTAAGATCTTACTACGGATAATGGGAGGGAGGTCATACCACATAGAAGGGCCTACAATGGCAAAGGCACGGTGTTGGGCCATAGCAGTCCTTGCCCTTGGAACCAAGAGATCTAGTCGATCCGCAGACCGGAGAGGGCGGGAAGAGACTGCAGAGAGGGGTTTATGCATCAAGTCACAAAGGTATTTAGGAGCTTGTCCAGTTTGAGTTTTTGAAACTAAGAGCAGTACTTTGAATTGGATACGAGAAGCAACAGGAAGCCAGTGTAGAACATCAGTCATGTAGGTAGAAATGTGGGAGTAGCGAGGTAGACGAGCAATGTGTCTAGCTGCCGAGTTCATAACTGACTGAAGGGAGGATAAGCGAACTTTGGGAAGCCCAGCAAATAGTGAATTGCAGTAGTCAATTCGACAGCAAATAAAAGCATGAACAATGGTTTTAAATACAGAAGAGGAAACAGATCTTCTGATGGCTTCAGACGCCTCAGGTGATAATAACATGAGCGTGTCAACTGTGAAAGGCGATCAGAGAACGAAAGGGTGCTATCAAGAGTGACGCCCAAATCACGGACACTAGATGAAAATGTAAAGTCAGGGTACATTGAGGACAATAATACTATTTTGAAGTTACATTTGTGTTGAGTGTAGATTTCGGTGGGCGTTAATTTTGCAAAATTAAAAAAAATTTCATCGTCTGAATACATTAATCTTATAGTTATAGGAGCTTTATAACTGCATTTTTGGCTTGATTGTCTAATTTCTAGAACGCCAAAGCTTTACACTAAATGACAAAAACACTGTTAGATACTTTGGTACACTGATTCAATGGAAATATAATGAACATTTTAATTTTTTAACTTGCGCAAAATTCGCGCAAATTTATTGTTTTTGGTGCGCAATTTTTTCAATTATTTGGCGCAAATTTCTGGGGGCCCTACCTTATGAATATATATATATATATTACTGAACAGGGTCGGGCAGGCCCATAAGATCATAAAGTCTGTGTCAAGTCGGCCTCATAATCGGTCACTTCTGAAAATTATCTCCAGCATAATTTTTGTCCATCTTTCACCAAATATCAGTCCTGTAATCATTTACTTAAGGGAAACATCGGTGGTAGGAGGTCAAGATTTTACTTCTTAACGAGAATGGCCTGGATATTACACTTAAGGGTCAGGTCTGGCTAGTCAAATGATTTCAATTCATTGTATAGGCCTATTACTTACACTTAACTTCAATCAGTTTCAACTTCAGCATAACAACTCAAAAATTAATTAGTCTTAAAGTTTGACCTAAATAGCCAGCACTCATACGATACGAATTTGTTTCTATCCTTTTTTCACAGAGCCTACACAATTTAGGGGCTAGTGACTGCTCTGCATAGGGCCCAGGAATTTCATTTATCGACCCTGCTTGCACCTGCCAAACGTAACACCAATCACGTTCGTCTGCAGTTGCAGAACTCCATTTGTAAAGGCATATTCATTGTTGTTAATCGAAAGATTATTGTACATGCCTATAGCCATGGTTGTGGATAGTAGAAATTTCCGAAGTCAAGAAACCGTGAATTCCTTTTCTTTTCTGTGCAAATTTTTTTGTGGGTATTTGCCCCTCTACCCCACCCCCTCCCACCGTATGCCCATGACTGCAATGAACAGCACCAGATGTAGAACTCAAAGATCTATTTTACTTGAATTGCATCATTTAAATGTAATAAATGGTCGCTATGCATTTTGCTTAGAACATCATGGGGGAAGCGCCCCAATTGCCATCAGAATCTACTGAGGGTACATAAGTATACCTATTAATGTTCTGAAAGTGACAATCAAGCAAATCATAAACAACGTTCTTAGAGGACATCAATTTCTAGCACGTTGAAGTCATCATCAATCCGATACATGTATACAAATACGAAAAACCTCTGTATTTTGCCCCCCTATTTTGGGGGGTGACCCCGTGGTCGGAATTTGGATATGTTATTCAGCAAAAGATTCTGATCAGGAAGCCGTTTAAAAAGCTTCTGAAGCAATTTTGCCCAGGTTGACGGTATATTTGAGCTAGATTTCCTGGACTAGATCTAGTTTGGCACAAAACAACTCTTTAAATTTGACCTTGAGCACTCCTGACCACAATGTATCCTGACTTCACATTTTGATCCAGTATCCGTGATTTGGTTGTCACTCATGATTCCACCTCATCGGTCTCTGAGCACCTTCTGCAATTGACATGTGCATTGTTACTCTCACGTAAGGCGCCTGAGAGTCATCAGAAGACCTCTTTCCTTTTCTGTCTTTACAACCATTGTTTATGCTTTTATCTGCTGTCGAATCGACTATAATTGCAACTCACTCTTTCCTGTGCTTCCCAGGGCCATCTTTTTCTCCCTTCATGCAGTCATGAACTCGGCAGCCAGGCTCAATGCATGTCTCCTCGTTACTACTACATTTCTACCCACATGAGTGAAGTTCAATACTAGCTGCACCTCATATCCAATGCAAGGCACTGCTCTTGGTTTCAAGAACTCAAAATGACATGCCCCATAAATACCTTCGTGACTTGATACACAAAATCCTCTCCACAGTCTCGTCCACCCACTCTCGTTTGCTGATCGTCTTGATCAATGCCCGAGTTCCCTGGGCAAGGACAACCATGCCTTTCCAAAGAAAGGCTCTTTCCATGTGGAATGACTTCCCTCCCTGTATCACTAGTAAGAACCAATCATCTAAATTCTAAAGCCCTTCACTGCTTGAAGTCTTTCTTATTCCCTTCGGGCTGTCCTCTGAGAGCGGTTCTGAATAACCAGTACCGTAAGAGGCGCATCATAAATTCTCATCTTATATACAGGGTGCGCCAAAAAAATGACTTCCCAGGTTTTTTGCCAATATCTTGACCAAAAGTAAGAATTTCTAAATGAAATTTTACAAGCTTATAGACAATTCATATTTACATATGATGACCAGATTTCATAAAAATATTTCTAACCCAACAAAAGTTACACCACTCTTAGTGAGGCTACCCACCGTTTTTTGACGATTCGAAAACGAAACGCAACAAAAAGTAACAAAAACACGATTTTATTAAGTCTGATCTCAAATAACTGTTTTCAAATGACTTGGTAGTGCTTCACAACTTGTGTTCAATGTGCCCACCACCAGTGCCAAAACTTCGTTTGAGTCTCTTTGCAAAGTTCTTGATGGACCTGTTGATTAATCTGACAGATTCCTTATTTACCAATTTTTTTTCATCTTGCTAAGTGACTTCTCAGTGACGCGCTGCTACGCTGGTACCCTGTTTCTTCTTTAAACAGTAATAATAATGATCATCTGGCAATATGAAGGCTATTTGAAAACAATTATTTGAGATGAGAAAAAAAATCGTGTTTCTGTTACTTTTTTTGTTGCGTTTCGTTTTTGAATCGTGAAAAAACGGTGGGTGACCTCCCTAAAAGTGGTATAACTTTTGCTCTGTTTGAAATATTTCGATGGAATCTGGCTATCACGTGTCTTTAACCCTGAAAAATTTCATTTCGATATTCGTACTTTTGGCCAAGATATTGGCCAGAATAATTAGATTGGTTTTTTGTTACTTTTTGTTGCGTCACGTTTTTGAATCGTCAAAAACGGTTGATGGCCTCACTAAAAGTGGTATAACTTTTGTTCTGTTTGAGATATTTTGATGAAATCTGGCCATCATATGTAAATATGAATTGTCTATAAGCCTGTAAAATTTCATTTCGAAATTCTTACTTTTGGTCAAGATATTGGCAAAAATCTTAGGTTTTTTTTTTGGCGCACCCTGTATACAGGGTGCACACAAAAAAACCACCACTAGGTTTCTTGCCAATATCTTGGCCAAAAGTAAGAATTTCGAAATCAAATTTTACAGTCTTAAAGACAATTCATATTTACACATCATGGCCAGATTTCATCAAAATATTTCAAACAGAACAAAAGTTATACCACTTTTAGAGAGGCCACCCACCGTTTCTGGACGATTCAAAAAGTAACGCAACAAGATATAACAAAAACACAAAGTTATTAAGTGTCATCTCAAATAATTGTTATCAAATAGCATTGATATTGTCAAGTGATCATTATTACTACTATTTTAAAAAGAAACAGGGTATATGTGTAGACGCTCGTCAGGTTAAAAGAGAAGTCACTTAGCAAGATGACAATCAAGTTGGTAAATAAGGAATCTGTCATATTCATAATTTTGCTTCAAAGCAATGAAATTCATATTTATAATAAAAGACAATGTCCAAGGTGTCAACGACAGAGAAAATGTATTTTCGGACACCTCTTGAGCAAGACCCTAGAAGGCTATGAGCAACGTTTATTGTGATAAACACTGAGAGCACACAAATTACGACTTAAGCTGAGATTTAAGAGATTTGCCGTAAATGAACGGTTTCCCGTTGCCTTCCTCACAAACAATAATGGGTAAGCAACTTGCCCAAGGTCGCTCCGCAGCTTGCACCCCTGCATCCCACACGTGCTAGCCCGAGATATCTAAATTGGTGTTCCGTCAAAAGCGCGCAGGACAAAAGCGCGCCGACATAGGCGCGCGGCGTGGACCAAAGGCTGTACTTTAACTTCGCGTAACATAAATTAAAGCATCAAGGCCAAAAACCTTTTTTCTTTGTGGTGCTAAATCATCGTGTTATGGCAAATCCACTTTCAAAATAAGTGTGTGAGTGAAAGAGGGAGCGAGAAAGAGAGAGAGGGAGGGGACGGGAGATGAGGGGACGGAATGAGGGATGGGCCGGGAGGTGAGGGGAACGAAGGGAGAAAGGGGACGAGAGGTGAGGGGAAGGGAGGTGACGAGACGGAGGGAGTGAGGAAGAGAGGAAGGGATGCAGGGGGACGGGAGGGGAATGAAGAAGAAAGGGACGTAGGGAGTGAGCGGGTGAGGGAGGGAAGGTGAGGAAACGGGAGGTGAGAGAACGGAGGGAGGAAGAGAGGAAGTGAGCGGGACGGAGGGAGGGGAGGGAAAGAAGTGAGTGAGGAAGTGAGTGAGGAAGGGATGGACAGAGGGGGCAGGAGGTGAGCGGAGGTAGATAAGTATAGAGGGAGGGAAAAGTGAGGGGATGAAGGGAGTGAGGGAAGGGAGGTGACGGAGGGAGTGAGAGCGAGGGGTGGACGGGGAGAGAGGAAGAGGAGGGAGAGATGGGACAGACGGAGGGTGAGGAAAGAGGGAGGGAAGGAGCGAGTGAAGGTGAGGAAAGCAGAGGTGAGTGGACGGGATATGAGGAACGGAGGGAGGAAGGGAATGAGTGAGAGGGAGGGACAGAGGGGGAGAAGAGGAAGTGAGTGAGGGAGGTAGCGAGTGAGGGAGAAAGGCAGGGACGAAAGAGACGGGAGGTGAGGGGGAGGAAGAAAGAGGGAAGTAGGGAGGGAGGGAGTGAGTGGGGAAGTGAGTGAGGAAGGGATGGACGGAGGAGACAGGAGGTGAGCGGTAAAAGATAGGTGGGGGAGTGATTGGAATTGAGGATACAGAAGGTGAGAGGAAGGAGGGAGGAAGTGTGTGAGAAGGAGGGACGGAGGGGGAGGCAGCGAGGAAAGGAGGGGACGGGAGGTGAAGGGACGGAGGTGAGGGGACGGAGTGAGGAAGACTGTGGGAGGCTGGGAGGGGAGGAAGTGAGTGAGGAAGTGAGTGAGCGAGGAAGGATGGAAGAAGAGGACAGGAGTTGAGCGGTAAAAGATAGGTGGGGGAGTGATTGGAATTGAGGATACAGAAGGTGAGAGGAAGGAAGTGTGTGAGAAGGAGGGACGGAGGGGAGGCAGCGAGGAAAGGAGGGGACGGGAGGTGAAGGGACGGAGGTGAGGGGACGGAGTGAGGAAGACTGTGGGAGGCTGGGAGGGGAGGAAGTGAGTGAGGAAGTGAGTGAGCGAGGAAGGATGGAAGAAGAGGACAGGAGTTGAGCGGAGGAAAATAGGTAGGGAGAATGATTGGAGGTGAGGGGACGGGAGGTAAGGGGAAGGAGTGTATGAGAGGGATGGACGGAGTAAATGAGAGAGGGAAAAGGACGGGAGTTGAAGATACGGAGGTGAGGGGATGGAGGAATATGGAGGGATTGAGGGAGGGAGCGAATGGGGCGAAGTGAGGGTGGGTAAGTAAGGGATTGTCCGGGAACCCCAGCTGGTATACAATACGTGAATAAAATACATATAACTGTAAAACTTGATTTAAGCATTAATACTTTGACTTACTTTTTGGCCCACTCTGTACATACCAAGAAAGATATGGTGTGCCGAATTCTCGGATGGACTACTGGTACTACTAACATCATAGATGAAAACACGTCCACAAATTCAGATGAATCCGGCAGAAACGCTTTGAATACTGGTCGACCTGCACAATGTAGACAAAACGCTTTTTAAAATACAAGCTGATTTGACAGAATAGACCTATGAAACAAAACACTTTTAAACATACAGGTGACTCCGTGTCGATTCTACCAAATTTACGACCAAAAGTGACATCAGCGACTCGGATTTACTTGAAATCTGGCACACTTGTTGAGTCACTGCAGACACCTGTAACCTCAAGAAAAAATCTTTTTGCAATTACATGCTGATATAAATGGAGTGTGAAACCCGACCCGCTCGACCTCGCATGATTGAATGCCTGTATCTCAGCTTCCACGAGACCTAGGTGTTCTTGGTGTCAATATTCAGCTCTTTTGTTGACCTATTTGAGTAGATTATTTATAAAGTTCTGTTTAAAAGTGTAACATGAAGGCCATATTTGACTATTTAGCACTCTAACCTTGACCTTGTCCCTTTCTTATATGAAAAATATCCTCTGAAGTAATCAGAAACGGGATCTCTAATGGTTCTCTCACTATAATTATTTTCTACAATTACGCTTAAACTAAAGTTGAACATCGGGTGATTACAATTTCAGAAAACTGTATATTCAAATTGGCGTAGATATAGATAAAATAATTATAGCAAGAGAATCATATATTCATTCATTCATTCATTCATTTCGAGAATTTATATAGCGCCTTTTCAAGAAAATCTACTCAGAGGCGCTCCCAGCCCAGCCACAGCTAAAAAGGTAGGATTCGAGATACTTAAAAAATGCAGGGGAATTTAGCCTAGGCATAAGTCGCAGGTTAGTGGGAAGCCATTCCAGATAGCGGGAACCACAACAGAAAAGGCTCGGCGCTGTCTGATAGAAGTGCGAGCTCGCGGAACCAAAAGCTCACCAATTGGCGCAGAACGAAGAGCTCGACGAGCTGCAAAGTCCGAGACATGTTGACAAAGGCTAGACAAGTACAATGAAGCACAAGAAAAGGCATCGCCAAACAAGTGCAGCAACTCGGTAGGAGATGCGCTGTAAAATAGGGAGCCAGTGAAGAGTGTCACGCACATAAGCAGAGACGGGGGCATATTTAGGAAAGCGGCCAATGAGGCGAGCAGCCGAACGAAGAACTTGTTCAAGGCGCTCAATTAAAATATATAGATCCCATTCTGATTACCTCAGAGGATGTTCAGTCTACAAGTGTTACTTTGTTTTCACTTTTAAAAAAGACCACAAAAGGGTCAAGGTTAAAGTGCTAAATTGTCAAATATGGTTTGTCAAGCTTGTAAACAGCAACAAATAATCTACTCAAATATGTCATCAAAAGTGCTGAATATTGACCCCCAAAACACCTTTATAGCTCTCATACAAGCCGAGATACAGACTTACAAGGGAACGAGGTCGAGCAGTTGGGGTCAAATTTCGATGACCCGAATCTCGAGAAGTAACTGACTTCAACAAATTTGTTAGCAGCTTTTGGCACGTCTCACGTAGCCCAACAGGTGTACCAAATATCATGGCAGTTGGAGTCAGTCATGTCAATTATGTTGGTTGAATTGACGTGGAATCGCCAATGCATGTCAATTTGACAGAATATGCATATGAAACAAACAAAACATTAGCAATATATAAAAATATTGAAACTGTCAAATCTGTATGCAATAAGAAAAGCTTTCAAACAAAATGGAAGATGAAAGAAACAGCAGCAAAAAGAGTTCACTGAATTTCAAATACACTAAAAAAATAATCATGTCTGCAATGGCCGTTATTCACATGAACAAACCAAAAGCATTGAAGTCTCAACGTCTAGTGATGTCGCCACCTTACTTACCTACCTCCACTCACTTCATCCCTCACTCCCTCCCCTCACTCCCTCCGTCCCACCTTTCATTACAGTCCATCTTGACACTGCTAATCACTCTACTCTTGACATCCACACAATCGAAAAAATGTGCCTTAATCGAGTCTCATGCTCTGCAGCACATCCAACTGGACATATCCTTAAATTTGGTTGACATGTAGCTGGAGACATTACACTGGCAGTAAATTGAACATAGGATCGCTGCTTTGGTTCGGCAATGTCAGCTTGGTATTGCCCCAGACTACCTGCAATGATTCTGTTGTTCCACGAGTATCCAAGGCCACCGCTCCTCCATTGTGCACAGAAGGGAGTGCCCTCGGCACTTGTGCACGAACTGCAATCATGCAGAATAGAGGCTTTTCTGTGGTGGACATGGTTGTATGGAATGGGCTCCCACAGGAGCTGTCTGGTTCCTGGGTCACTTACTGAAGCAATTTTTTAGTAAACTCAAAACTGTTTTTGCCAAGCCAGAGCATGGAGCGCTACAGAGTAGTCCTCTTGAAGAAGCACTATATAAATTCTGGAATGAACGAATGAAAAAAGCATTTTAAAATATTCATTGGTCAAATTTCTATAAACCGCATCTCAGCGTACGAGGACTTATAATATGCCTCCTACAGTGCTTTCCTAATCAGAGTGACAGCCCAAAGGAAATTGTAAACTCTTGAAACAGCAAAGGGATGAGTGCAGCCCTGATGAAGGTCTTACTTAGGATTGAGTGTGATGCCATTCCACATGAAAAGGGCCCAAACCTTCCTCAGAGAACTAGATCATGTCCATTCATCCACTGACAGAAGACATCGATTCGCAAAGATATTTAGGAGCTTGTCGCTGCTGACTTCCTGAAACTAAGAGCGGTACCTTGTATTAGAAGCAAAAGGCCAGAAGACAATAGAACTTCAGTCACATATTTGGGAAATGCAATAAAAAAATACCAAATATAAATGAGGAAAGAAGATGTCACAATTAGGTGTTGACAACAGTTCAAGAAACATTGTAATAATCTTCAATTTCTGAGGTGCTAATCTGAGGCCTATTCATTTCGAATACAGGGCACCATAACCGAGAAGTTGCCGAGAAAACAATATCCAGTGAAGGGCAGAGGCCGGGAGCCAGAGATAGAATCAGAACTACTAGTCTTCCTGAGGACAAGCAAGCTTAGGTTGAGAATCGAATAGATTAGAGAAGGAATTATTGAAGAGAGCAGGCTTATGTCACATAGTCAGTTTTAAACTCTTGCTCCACAGGTGCCAACCGACAGCATGCATAACACATCTTTCAAGTCCATTCTTGAAGCGCTGGTGCTATATAAATGTCAGATTACAAATATTCAGAATCCAAGGAAAAACAATAAATAAGTAGGTTATTAGAATGAAAATGAAAGAAAAGTGGAGAAATTCAAAGGAATTTCACTGAAAAATAAAACAAAATTTAGAATCCAACCTCAAACTTGACTATTGTGCATTGGCATGGTGGGGTTTTGCCTGGATGCCCGTCAGGAACAGCTTCAAGTGACATTCACTGTCACTTCAATGACCAAAGCGTCTTCTTCTTCGATGACCAAAGCATGCAAAACAAAAATCACTAGTTCAGTTTTATGATAAAAGTCACAGCAGTAAAATGGTAAATCAGTATGGGGGCTTAACTGTAAAGAGTGTTGCTGCAAATCATTATTATTATTATTAAATAAATTTTGTAACGCGCGCAATGTCACACCGAAATGTGAATCTGAGGCGCGGATTGATATCTGGAAAGCAAAATGACAAGTTTCAGGAGGGCAAAATATAATAATGATTAGAAGCGTTATATGCCTAGTTCATTTGGCTGCAATCCCAAGAGCAATTAGGGTGAGCAGCCTCAAATTATTAGAAGTCAGAAGCTCTTGGTTATTAGCAGCACATTGTCACTAAGAAAAAGGCCAACCAATTTTTTCATGCATTGTGCATGCTATCAGCTTGTGGCCTTTCTGACTTGAAGCTCTTCTATGTGATCCACGGTGCAGGTCTGCTCTAACTATTGTGCATTGGCATGGTGGGGTTTTACCTGGATGCACGACAGGAACAAATTCCAACATTTTCTTAGAAATTGCTCCGTTTGCGTGATCTACCTCGCAATAACTCATCTTGCCAGCAAATGTGGTAATAAAGTCGGAACTTGACTCTTCTCTGCGATCCTGTGTAACCCAAGTCAAGTTCTGCATGGATTGCGGCAAACGGAATAATCCCCATAGACATTATTCCCCCCGGGATCACATCCGCTCCTGCGGTAGGATATTACGCCCCGAGTCTATAATATCATTATTAAAAAATCACGCAAAAATATTAGAATATAGGCCTATGTTAAGGTGAACATCTATGCATGCGACACTATTTCAATCTTGTAAGAATAATTTAAGGTTTATATTTGTAATAGCTGGGGTACCCGGCGTTGCCCAAGAAATTTCAGGAACCCCTTTCCCCTTCCCTTCCTCCTCCCCTCCCTTCCTCCCCCCTCCTCTTCCCTCCTGGGAATTTTAGGATCCCTTTCACCCTACCCCTCCCCTTCTCCTTCTTCCCCTCCCTCCTCCACTCCCCTCTCATCCCCCTCCCCACAACCCCCTTCCCCTCCCTCCTCCCCTCCCCACAACTCCTTCCCCTCTGTCCTCCTCCCCTCTGTTCTCCTCCCCTCCCTCCCTCTTTTCCTCCCCTTCCCTCCTCCCCTCCCGAGAGTTTTAGGATCCCTTTCCCTCTTCCCCCCTACCCCTTCCTCTTCCCTCCCTTATCCCCTCTCCTCCCCTTCCACAAACCCCCTTTCTCTTCCCCTCCCTTCTGTCCTCCTCCCCTCCCCTCCCCCCTCCCTCCCCTTTCCCTCCCGGGAATTTTAGGATCCCTTTCCCCTTCCCTTCTCCCCTCCCTTCCACAAACCCCCTTTCTCTTCCCCTCCCTTCTGTCCTCCCCTCCCCTCTCCCCCCTTTCCCTCCCGGGAATTTTAGGATCTCTTTCCCCTTCCCTTCTCTCCTTCCTCCCCTCCCTTCCACAAATCCCCTTCCCCTCTCTCCTCCCCTTCCCCTAACCCCTTCCCCTCCCTCCCCTCTGAATGTAAGACATAGAAGAGGGTGGGGTGCTTTAGTTCACTGTCAATATAAGCAACTAGCTGGGGTACCCGGCGTTGCCCGGGAAATTTAGGATTCGACCCGCTCCCGGCCACGACCCCACCACTCCACAACCACCCCACTGCACTCCACAACACTCCAACCTCCACTTGTACGCTCCGACCTCCACTTATACGCCACCCGTGAAATTTGAGTTTTCGGGAAAATTTCCTTCCCACCCGCCACCCCCACGTCCTCCACACACCTCTGATGACTCGTTTGATGGATAAGTGTTTTGAGCAGTTGAATGAATAAGGATTGTGAAGGGCAGAAAGAGAAAAAAACACAGACAGGCAGGCGAATAGAGGGCAAGACATAAAAGTGGGTGGGGAGGCTTTAGGCCAACCCAATATAAACAATGCAACTCATATGGTGCGTTTTCTGTATATTACGAAGAGACGGACCCGGATGGCTTTACGGAACGGAAAATATTTTCGTGTTGCTAACTTTACCGAGGTAACCATAGCCTGACCGCGCGACGCCTAAACTGACTAACCAACCTTTACGACGCCTCGAGAGGGTGAGGCCTGAATCTCTACGAATATCAGCCAGAATCCCTAAGTCGAATTTCTAATTGCAACTCAAATTTTTTACACTAAACTTGATTAATCTGTTGTCAACATTACCAGGATCATTATTATTCATTCCTTCCTTCATTCAATGGATTTATATAGCGCTCCTTGAAAAAACTTAAAGGCGCTCCCAGCCCAGCCACGGCGATGTCGTGTGTACACTTAATTTAGCTCTGAATGGTTTTCGAGAGTTCGGCCGCTTTCTATATAACTGTTTTCGGGAAACAGCGGTATTCGATTTGCCGCCAACCCTTAACATGAATCTAACGGACCCTCACAACGCAAGCAGACTTGCAAACTATAGCCTTTTATGTCCCAGATTCTATAGCTATGCTAGATTACAGCCAGAAGAATTATGAAACAGAAACGCGAAATGCGTATACTTACAACATTTCAATTTCTACGATCAATAGAAGCACGAGGTCCATTTCACTTGAGACAAAATAATGGCGGAGCGGATCCGGTCGTTAAACGCTGGCACTCTGCTTCCGATAAAAGACTAGTTCCCTGTTTTACCGCAGTTAACAGTAAGCAGCAAATGGCAGCAATCTCATCACTGTCAAATAGGCTATATTATTTTATTCCACGTTTTACTCGATAGCGCCTTTATAAAATTATTTTTTAATGTTAGTAGCACAGTGTATGAAAGTTATGTTGTCGAGTTATGTAAATAATGGCACACACTAGGCCTGTGCAGTGAATGAATGCTTGATACACCATATGTAGGCCTAGGCTGGGCCTAAATGTAACCAATTATTTCACTGTCTTATGTCTTTTGGTAATCGTCTTAATGGAAATGCACAGCTATCAAATTTAACCGTAGCCACGATCGATTCTAATTACTGCAGAGGAACTATGCTTTTTTTATAAAAGGCTAACTATAATTTTGTTATTGACGCTATGACTTCGAGTCTGTAATGAATGTGATATTCAGTTCTTTGTTTAGCCTAACTCTTAAACTAGACTGCGGCCTAATTTTACAGGCTACAAAGAAACATTTTCTGTCTTCCATCTTAGTTCTTTTTAACTCATTAACGAAGTTTGATAAAAAAAAAATTATAGAAAAAAGACTTAGGCGTAGGCTCCGAGATGGATGTTTATTGCTGCCATGTCCAATCCCAAGCCATGTTGCTGCTCATGTCATGCCATCTCATTTCACTTCACCTGACAATATATGGCGCAGGCCTATTCATGTAGGCTAATGTAATGTCAGGGCATAGGCCTATGCTGTTTTAAGTTATGCTATTCCACCTATTGCCCGGTCATAATTATTATTATATGTTATGACATGTAATTTAAGCAATGACATGTTATTGTGCACGACGCACGAGGCATATCATGTTATGTTTATCATGCCATGTCATGTCGTTACATATCAAATCTGTCTCGTCACATCACGCTGCGCCATGTCATGTGGCTTTACGTCAAGTCACACCATATTCATTCATTCCTTCATTCATTCATTCGTTCATTCCATTCATTCCATTCATTAATTCATTAATTAATTCATTCATTCACTCCTTTCATTCATTCCATTCCATTCCAATTCATTCATTCCATTTCATTCATTCATTCATTCATTCATTCATTCATTCATTCATTCATTCATTCCATTCATTCATTCATTCATTCATTCAAGTATTTATATAGGCCAGCGCCTCTCCAAGGAAACTACTCAGAGGCGCTCCCGACTCCAGCACGGCCAAATAAAACAGTTCTTCACTCGTAATTGCTCAGCGCTTGAGCGTGAAACTCCGATTCAGTGTCCGTGCTACAGTAGTCGGGATCGCTTCTGAGAAGTAGGCCTAACCTTGAAGGGGCGCTATAACAAGTGCACATACAAACAAAATAAAGAAAGGTCATGTAATTTGAAATATAGGCCAGCCTAATATTAATAAGCCTACCATACGCAGGACTATATAATTTATAGAGGCCTAGGCCTACTGAAATATTTCGAATAGGCCCATCGTTCAAAATGGGAATATCGCAATCCAGCGATCTTTTTCATTTTGGTCTAGCCTATTAGGCTAACGTGTGTTGATATCAACCACCATTATTTCTTTTTTGCAATAATTTACTACAGGCCTATAGCCTAAATTGACTATAGGGAACGGCAGTGGAAATTTACTGGAAAATATAGGTCATAGGTCAACACGTGCTTAGAGAGTCATGCTTTGTGTTCTGCTTGAAGGTCACTAGCTTATGAATAGCTCGGATGAATAAATTTAACACACATATCAAAGCGTTGAAAATCTTAACTATATTAATCAAATTCAAATTTACTTAATATACTAGTTTAAATTGAATATTTATTAAACAATGTGCACATTTCGGTTTCAAACATTTTTTCATTCATGGATCACTTTTGTGCACCCTATATCGTTATAGCCGGGTGGCCGAATTGGGAGGGCGTTGGCCCTTGGTGTCAGAGGTTGGTGGTTCAAGCCTTGCCTTAGAATAACTTTTTAATTTTTTTATCATTTTCTTAAAACCAATGTTTTTCAAAGGCAATGGTTAATGAGACATTTCATGTGATTGTCAGTCAATGCTCGTCGAAGGTTTCAGCAATAAATCCTTACATATATTAGCTTAACAAAATCATTTCAATTATTAATTATTGATAAAGCCTAATTTTTGAAAATACATCACTAATTCGCTGGCCAATAATTATTATTCATTGCAATCGCGAGTTCCTGTTCGTTGGCCTATTATCGTGTGCTGATTTCAACCACCATTCTTTATTTTCTTTTTCAATAATATATTATAGGCTATCCTAAAGCGTCAGCAGCAGTGAAATTGTACTGGGAAAATATAACGAAGGCCTAGGTGCTATGTAGCAACGCTTTGTATTGTACAAGAATTGTCAACAGGTAAATGAATAAAATAAGCATAAATTTCAGTGCACTAGAAAGGTGAACTATATGAACCACATTTGACTTAATATAGGCCTACGAGTTAAAATCAAATATTCATTAAAGAATAATAAATTGTGTGTTTCGATTTCAAATATTTTTTTATTCATGGATCACTTTTGTGCACCCGATATCGTTATAGCCGGGTGGCCGAATTGGGAGGGCGTTGGCCCTTGGTGTCAGAGGTTGGTGGTTCAAGCCTTGCCTTAGAATAACTTTTTAATTTTTTTACCATTTTTTTAAACCAATGGTTTTCAAAGGCAAGGGTTAATGAGACATTTCATGTGATTGTCAATAAATGCTCCTCGAAGGTTTCAGCAATAAGTCCTTACATTTATTAGCTTAACTAAATCATTTCAATTATTAATTATTGACAATGCCTAATTTTTGCAAATACATTATTAATTCGCCGGCTAATAATTATTATACATTGCAATTGAAAGGCCCTGTTCGTTGGCCTATTATCGTGTGTTGATGTCAACCACCATTCTTTATTTTCTTTTTCAATAATATATTATAGGCTATCCTAAAGCGTAATCGTAAATCGTAATCGTAAACTCGAAATTTCTAAAGCGCCACTCGAAAGCCAAGCGCGGGGCACCAGCTTATTCACGAGCGCTGCGTTGAGTCAGAAGGTAGCTCTCTGTTGGCAAGGTAGGCCTAGATCTTGATTACAGACACTTAGTCAAAACAGAATCGACAGAGTGAAAATCAGTTCCAGGTCAAGATCCAAAGCGTCAGGGGGATTGGATTGTTTAAACAGTTTTCAGTTTCTAGTGACAGACCCTGGGGGAGATGGCAAGAAGCGAGGTTTTTGTTTGCTTTTGTATTCCGAGGTATTTGTTAGGCCTATTTAGGCTAATGCTCGTTAAAGTGTCGGATGCTGTGAACGTGTCAGATGCTGAGAACAAAAAGCTATTTACATAGATATTAATTTGTTGGCAGCTGAAGGCCTACGAAGCAAACATTAAGTTTAAGCATCGAAACGACTCTTTGTAAAGAAAAAATCAACTGAATAATCACTTGAAATATGTTTGTAAAACAATGTATAGACATAAGCCTATTTAATAAAATAAAGTTTATGGTCTACTGGGATTCGAACCTGCGACCTATGGGTTGCATGAAGCTAGGCACTGCGTTATCAGATGAGCTAAATGGCACACGGTATGTCGAACATTAAAGTCATAGTTAAACATTATACCGAACGCTAGAAACTTTTGAAAGACGTGTTTTAGCCTAATGGCGTCCCTTGAAATGTCCGACTATTCAACCATAATTTGTGTTTACGCTTAGGTAAACTTTGTCTAATGCTCATTAATTCCAGGGCTCATGCTCGCTCCATGTAGGCTAGGCTATTAAGAAGTTGTCTATAAATTGGCTCTTTAAAAGCTTGTTCTTTCTCCAATTTTATTTTCAGTTTCAAGTACATAAAATTCAATGGCATAAGTTAAAAGTAGGCCAATATCTGAGGAAAAAATAAAACAGGGCCTATTAATGTTTGCTACGTTTGATTGCCAAAATAAATTTTAAAAATTAGTTTGGTAGCCTGCCATGGGTTTCGAACCGACAACTTTTGATCATTTGGTGGCATCTTAACCAGTTGAGCTATGATGCACATGACTGAAAACCGATCCTAAACCCGCTTTGAAGGTTCATAGGCCTACTGCTACTAGACGCTAAATTTGTCTCAGCGGTAGATAATGTCCGCTGTTTACGAATGAATTGGCTTGTGCTTGTCTTATAATCTGTCAACGAAGGCTATGCGCTTGCACTAGTAATCCTTTATGTGGTAAGCCTACACCTTTGTGCAACCCAAGACTGCATCCCTTTGTTCGGAATTCTAGCTTCCTCGTGGTATTAATGCGCATTCCGATCTAAGGAATGCGGATGTTATGAGCTTCTAATATCTATTTTCCACTCAACCTTTCACTTGGGAACAAAATAACACAATAAAACAAAATGCTTAGTTACTCGATATAGTTATTTGTTAATTTTATAGGCAGCTATTACAAGGGGATGTCAATTGTATTTGTACGGTTCTTGGCGTCAATATATAAATGAATCAAATAATATACATTTCAAAACTTTATATTTCTTGACTATATAAATCAAATTCTGAATAGAGTAAATTGAATATTTATTCAAGAAGATTTTGTTTGTCAAATTGAATTTAATAGGCAATTTACATGCATTCAGTATCGCTGATGGTGCATGGCCGAGGGGTAAGGCGCTGGTGCTCGACACCCAAGGTCGGGTGTTCGAATCCCGTGTTAGACAAATATTTTAATCTTCATTTTTCCCTCTTAAAACCAATGTTTTTCAAATTCAAGATCAAATTACACATTTTTAATGCAATTATCAAATCGTTTAGTCTACGAGGGAGGGAGGAAGAGATGGAGGGAGGGGGACTAAATTTTATCTCCAATCCATAATTTCTCGGCTGGCGCACCGGTGGAGGTCGGAGTGTGGTGGGGTGTCGTGGGGTGTGGTGGGGGAAGTGAGGGAAGGAGAGAGGGAGGGAGGGAGAAAGGGAGAGATGGATGGAGAGGGAGTAGAAATTTTATTCCATAACCAAAATTTTTAGGCTGGCGTTGCGATGGAGGTCGGAGTGTGGTGGGGTGTCGTGGGGTGTGGTGGGGAAGTGAGGGAGGGAGGGAGGAAGGAAGTGAGTGAGGGAGATATGGAGGGAGGGAGAGGGCGGGTGGGAGAAAGTGAGGCAGGGTGGTTGCTGGGAGGGATGGAGGCAGAGAAGGAGGGAGGGAGGGAGGGAGGGGAGTAGAAATTTTATTTCATAACCAAAATTTTTATGCTGGCGTTGCGGTGGAGGTCGGAGTGTGGTGGGGTGCCGTGGGGTATGGTGGGGAAGTGAGGAAGGGAGTGAGGGAAGGAGATATGGAGGGAGGGAGAGAGGGCGGGTGAGAGGGAGTGAGGTAGTCTGGTTGGTGGAAGGGATGGAAGGATGGAGGGAGGGAGGGAGGGAGGGAGGGAGGGAGGGAGGGAGGGAGGGAGGGAGGGAGGGAGGGAGGGTGAGAGGGAGGGTGAGAGGGAGTGAGGTAGTCTGGTTGGTGGAAGGGAGGGAGGGAGGGAGGGAGGGAGGGAGGGAGGGAGGGAGGGAGGGAGGGAGGGAGGGAGGGAGGGAGGGATTGGCGGGGAACGGCCCAACCCTAAAATTCCCGGGCAACGTCGGGTACCCCAGCTAGTCATCGAATAAACTTAATATTCCACCCTATGGCCTAGGGTATAAAAACCCACTCAGGCCCTCCGACTTCCCACCCTAGGGAAAGCTAGGGTGGATAAAAACTGATATCACACCCTAGGGTGTCTAAACCGACGCTATTTACACCCCTGCCTGTAACAGTGTACTGAGGTTCTGCATGTAAACTATACGGCAATATCTCAAAGCATAAAAATTACAAACGAATAGCAAAGAATGCAGGCCTTCGATATTGGAACTGCCATGTCATAAACGCAATCGCTGAGAACTCTGGTATGTCTGTGTATATTCTAGTTGTGCCATGCAGTCTCTATAGCCTTATGAGGGAAGGGAGGTGTAATTATGCAGGTATACCCCACCCAAAGTATATAGCGTGCGTAATTTGCTATCATTATAAGTGCTTGGTGCCACGCTCAGTCGAAATTTGTCGAGTGTATACACTTTGCTTTTGGGCAAATTTCTTTGCACTGCATGTATTATACAATACATCCTTCGTCCTATACACTTGGATTCCTCTCTCCTTATTCTGCACGCCTTGAAGAGGTTAGCAACAGGGCTGAATTAAGGCATGTTCTATATGTTCGACAGAACAGGGGCCCACACTTTAGGGGCCCGCACACATGCGAGAAAATATTTTTCCAAAAATTTTCATAAAGATTTTTTAAATAAAATTTCAAGCAAACGACTAAAAAAAGGTCATCAATTTTTTGGAGGAAATAATCGGTATATTCTACGAAATTTTCGACCTTACGACTAAAAAAAGGTCATCAGAATTTTCGGCCGAAGATCCGCAAAAAATTCCAGAACAGGGCCCCACATTTCTTAATCCGGCCCTGGTTAGCGAACCTATATCATATCCTATGATTAGCCTATGTAAAAAATCTGTCTGCTTGACAGCGTTTTTATAGACATTTTTTGGCGAATACATACATGTCAACTGAAAGAGTTCCATGCATGATGTCTTTGGTTCAACCAATGTATTGTATACGCATCGATTGTGTTTTAATTATCAAAATTACGTTGCGTGAGGCAAGAACTGTATTCCGTTGTAGGAATTGGGTGTTGAGCTTCTCAGTTTTTCTCTATAAATCCTGTTCAATACACAGATGATGCTCGTATGTACATGTATGTATGTATGTATGTATGTATGTATGTATGTATGTATGTATGTATGTATGTATGTATGTATGTATGTATGTATGTATGTATGTATGTATGTATGTATGTATGTATGTATGTATGTATGTATGTATGTATGTATGTATGTATGTATGTATGCATGTATGTATGCATGTATGTATGTGTGTATGTATGTACGTATGTATTACGTACGTATGCATGTATGTATGTGTGCATGTATGACATTGTATATGTACGTATGAATGTGTGTATGTCTGTATGTTTGTATGTATGTATGTATGTACGTACGTATGCATGTATGTACGTACGAACGTATGTACTATGTATGTACGTACGTATGTATGTATGTATGTATGTATGTATGTATGCAGGTATGCAGGTATGCATGTATGTATCAGCACTTGTTATAGCGCCCCTTCAAGATTGTTACTCAGAGGCGCTCTTGATTGCAGCGCGAACACTAAATTGGAGTTTTACGGCGAAGGCTCGAAGCACATGACCAATTGCGAGTGAAGGACTTGCTCCTTAGGTTTCCTACACAGCGGCTTGAGGTGGATTCAAACCCGCAACCTCCCGGTTCCAAGACACCAAACATACCCATATATCGACCACCGCGCCCCACTTGGTTGGCTGGATGATTAATTCCAAAGAACATGTCCATGTAATTGGATGCCAAAAAGTGGAAGACTATATATGAGCAAAGAAATCGGAAGGCAGGAGAAACTAAGAAAGACGAATTAAGGAAGCGGTGGATAAAAATACAAATGAGGTTCTGATGCCAGACTTCAGCTGTATAATACACATGGAAAAGCTGACTTGACGAACGACCGAAGGGATTGGATGTCATGCGATCGCACCTTCTGACTGTATAGGGGGTGGGGGTGGGGTGTGGGGTGGAGTGGGGTGGTGGGGGGGCTGTCGACTAGGAAACGAGGCATCAGTGAATGGGGGAGAGAGAGATGAATGGAGATGCGGGGCAACCATATCCTTCTTAATTCTTATCTATTCCCTTTCCAATTTCTTTCTGGAAAATTGCTCCATTGAGTTTGTAAATACATTACAATTCTTTATTTACCAATTTATTAATAGTCGTCTTGCTAAATGAGGTCGCAGTGGCGTTCAGTTACATATCTCTCCTCTAAGTATTAATGATACTGATGCTGATGATTGTCTGGCATTATAAAGTTTGTTTGATAACAATTATCTGAGATGTGACTTGATGAGATCGTTACTTGCTGCGATATGTTTTCGAATCGTCGAAAACCAGTGGATTGCTGGACTCACGAAAAGTAATATAGCTTTTGTTCTGTTAGAAATTGTTCTGGTGAAATTTGGCCATTGTACGTAAATATGAATTTCCCATAAACCTCTGAGACCTGATTTAAAAATTCTTACCTTTGGCCAAGATATTGGCAAGACACAATTTCTATGGATTCCTTTTTTACCCACCCTGTGTATACTTATCTCTTTATCGATATCTTTCTGACCTCCCTCTCTCTCTGCTTCATTTCCGTGTGTCTACAGCTGTCCAGAGAGGTCGGATCCCGACGGCGCCTCATCCGGGCTTTCCCCCGCAGATGACGTTCTACAACGGTGACTCCCTGACCGGATCCGGAAGCAGCTACCTTTCCGGTTTCGTGTCGATGCTCGTCCGCGCCGAGCCGTACGCTACGTCCCGATACGGTCAGTGCATGCAGCCGCCGAACAACATCATGGGCATCGAGAACATCTGCGAGCTGGCCGCCCGGTTGCTCTTCAGCGCCGTCGAGTGGGCGCGGAACATCCCCTTCTTCCCCGAACTCCAGGTCACCGACCAGGTGGCCCTTCTCCGGCTCAGCTGGAGTGAGCTATTCGTCCTCAACGCGGCCCAGTGCTCCATGCCGCTCCACGTGGCACCGCTGCTGGCCGCAGCAGGGCTTCATGCGAGTCCGATGGCGGCCGACCGCGTCGTCGCTTTCATGGACCATATCCGTGTGTTCCAGGATCAGGTGGAGAGGCTGAAGGCGCTGCACGTCGATTCCGCCGAATACAGCTGTCTCAAGGCCATCGTTCTCTTCAATACAGGTAAATCAATCAATCAGCAAATCAATCAATCAATCAATAAATCAATCAGCTAATTAATCAGTCAGTCAATCAATTGGTCAGCCAATTAAATTAACCAATCAATCATTCAATCAATTCATTAACCAGTCAGTCAATCAGTCAATCAATCAGAATATACAGGGTGGGCCATAAAAAAGTAGCCCCCTACGGTTTTTGCCCAAATCTTGAAGAAAACCCAACAAAAGTTACACCACTTTTAGTGAGGCCACCCACCGTTTTTTGACGATTCAAAAACGCGACGCAACAAAAAGTTGAAAAAAACAATATAATTATTCTGGCCAATATCTTGGTCAGAAGTAAGAATATCGAAATGAAACTTTACAGGCTTAAAGGCAATTCATATCTACACATGATGGCCAGATTTCAGCAAAATATTTCAAACAGAGAAAAGTTATACCACATTCAGTGAGGACACTACCGTTTTTGGCGATTCAATAGGGTAACGCAACAAAAATTAACAAAAACACAATTTTATTAAGTCTCATCTCAAATATTTGTTATCAAACAGCCTTGATTTTTGTCAGATGATCATTATTAGTACTATTTAAAAAAGAAACAGGATACCAGCGTAGCTGCACGTCACTGGGAAGTCACTTAGCAAGATGACAATCATATTGGTAAATAATCAGTCTGTCAGATTAATCAACAGGTCCATCAAGAACTTTGCAAACAGACTCAAAAGAACGTATGACACTGGTGGTGGGCACATTGAACACACGTTGTGAAGCACTACCAAGTTCATTTGACAGCAGTTATTTGAGGATGAGACTTAATAAAATCGTGTTTTTGTTACTTTTTGTTGCGTTTCGTTTTTGAATCGTCAAAAAACGAGGGGTGGCCTCGCTAAAAGTGGTATAACTTTTGTTCTGTTTGAAATATTTTGATGAAATCTGACCACTATGTGTAGATATGAATTATCTTTAAGCCTGCAAAATTTCATTTCGAATTCCTTACTTCTGGCCAAGATATGGGCAAAAAAACTTAGGGGTTACTTTTTATGGCCCACCATGTATATATTGGTATGTAAGCGAGTGGTTTTCTATTAATAACCAGGTGATTATTCATATTCTGGTGTATACGCCACATACTTCTTAACAACAATCAACTATCAATAGTTATGTGTGCAGCATTCTACTTAGGCCTACATCATGCGCTGTCAATTATCAAAAAGAGTTAAGCAACAATCGTGCGTTCGTGGTCGCAGGGTATAGCCTATTGTTGGGGCTTTTGGAACTCATCCAGTAAGTGGCCTTTGTTTATCAGGACCGCAGAATGAACTTGAAGACAAAGTCGCTCAGATGTTAGGAAGTTGTTAGGAATGTATACTATAGCGTCTCTTTACGATCACTACTCGGAGGCACTACCGAGTCCCGACCCAGGTCAAGAAAAAGCAGGCTTCAACAGTAACTGTATACGTGATACTGAGAACCGATTGGGTGGAATGGGTGGTGTTGTATAGGCAAGGAAAATCGTTCCAGGTTGTTGGGTCAACCACAGAGAAGGAACGGCAACACAGAGTACACAGGCGATATATCAATGACTTTTGGCTCTGCATCCATCTACGAACAAAATTAAGTTCAGGCTGTAACCATTGCGAATCGGATCGTTTTTGAATGGAACCAGGGATCCTAGACTTGCACCACATAAAGTGAAACGAATACGTTGCTCTGAATGCACTTAAAACCATTGTTGTATTGTGGGCTATAAAATATATACGGTAGTGTATACATGACAGCTATAGTAAGTGGATCGTGTTTATCCGTTTTCACGACTATTAATGACTGCTCATGCGCTAGAAGCATTTCTAAATGATCACCGTCCATGTACATGCTCAGCCGAATCAAACACCAGACAGAACTATATCCAATTGCTCTTTCGCATGCTGCGGACAGCTAGCCATTCGGCTTGCAAGCGACCGCCATTTTGAGACGCTAATGTGATGACTGTGTCGGGTATGAGAGCATGGATTTCACTAATCTGCATATAGTCGAATGGTAATGCGTGTCCAGGTATATGGTACGTCGGAAACGAACACATGTTTTGCTGTGCAGCTAAACCGATATCAATTCTCTAAATTAACCAAATTTCGACCGATGTAAAGTAACGATTTCAATTTATGTGCCGAATATGGTAATACGGTAGGCCTATAGGCTATAACAATATACGGCCTCATTTCGCCTCATCACATGCAATCCGAAACAGTCAAATATAATATGGTGCAGGGCTTGTATACATAATTATATATACTAATGATATTAACACTTGCTAATGATGACCTGTTCATTTTAAAATGCACAAAATACAGTGGCCTAGATAGAATATAATGTAATGTAATGACGACAATTTCTATGGCGCCATAACACAGCATATCCTGTTATGAGTTATGGACAGTGTTTTGCTGTGCATACATTGCTAACCATTATGATCGGCTCTAATCATACATCTGGCGGAGTTAGAAAGATCGGAGATAGCCGATGACATGGACGGCAGTTTATCACGGCAAGAAACATTTATACCGAGACGTTGGAAAATTAATAAATTATGGCTGCAGTTTCCACGATTAATCAATCGATTTTTCGTTGAAATATTAATCGAGTAATCGTTAAAATATTAATTGATTAATCGTTAAAAATATTAGTCAATTAATCGTTAAAGTACTAATCGATTAATTTCGGCCGGCTTGATTAATGTTTTTGTGCCTGTTTCGTGATGTCGTGTTTGGTCCATTTCAATATGACGGACAATGACAATGCGAAATGTTTGAGCGCAAAATTAAACCATTATTTTGCATTTAGTTGAGAAAGAATTAATCATTTTCAATTAAATAAACAGTTGGCTGCATACGGTGGTTCAAACACCACGCTGACGCACCTATCACTTTCAGCACATGTGATTATTATTATTGAAGTTTTTTTAAAGAAAGGAAGCAGAAACTATAGGCTATGATTAGTTTTAAACAGTTTTTTTGTGTTTTACGTCATGGATACCAATTTGATCGAATTCAATTAGGCTATTAATCGAAGTTAAATTTAGGATTTTAATCGATTATCTTTAAATCTGCAGCACAACCGTGTCAAAATACTGGTAATAGTAAAATCAGGTTGAGACATGGGCAGAAACTGACAGAACGCAACTCTGTTGAACCCTGTGACAATCATGTTCATTAAAGCGAACATAACGAAACATGAAACCATCTTGCATTTGACTCTTGCATGGGCCATGCATGGTGGGCCCCATATTATAAAATATTCACAAGCTTATCTTATCTCCAATAATCAAACAAATATTGTTTGACTTGAAACCATTGTATGATTGCATATTGCTAAGTCGATTTCCTTTGGGCTATGTCTAAAACAGAAAACATAATCCTAAGAATATAGGCTATACGCCTTAAATTTAAGTGTGGATAAAGTGTTTCTGCTGGAGTAAACTGTTTATGAAAGTATATTATTTGCCATGTAGCATCGGTTTCTCCACTGGCTGGGAACATGTTATCACTAAACAACCTGTTATCACGTAGGCTACTCAAGTTTTAATAACCTCCATACAAAGATTAAAACAACCACAGCTTCCATAAATATACCAAAACAAGTTTTGTCGACCGCAACGGCCTCTGTTGTCACGAGATGTCGCTAAACTCTTGATCCATCTACCACTCCTTAGAATTTTTCCACAAACCTTGGCATTTGGAGGATCAACTTGGAATTTGTGGTTTTTGTATGGCAATCTGGGATGTCTTTACTAAAGTGTATGCACTGTATGCCCTACAGTCGCAATCAATGTTGTTTGACTTGTTTCCGGATTTTCCAGAAGTGGACCGCGAATCTGCCGTTTATAACAGTTTATAAAAGACTCGTTCATTGGAGGTGTCTGATAGACGCTTAAATATGCGTTTATTAATATTGTAGGCCTTATAACTGATAAACTTTGTTATTGATTGATTCAATGTTATATGCTCCAGTATTTTCCGTTTCCAACTCTTAACTCGGCATTTTTATGAAAATTAATTATGACGCAGAAGCAACACATAGGCCTATGGTATTTTTTTATTTAATCAACTTTTTCAGTTAGGTATATTTGGGATTGTTGGTAGGTCAACACTCTCAACAAATCTTGTTTTTTTGCGGCACGATCTTGTGATTTCTGAAAATGGAAATTGTAGCCTAAACAATGAATCCTTTAGCTATAATTATAGGCTATAGGCTAGTCAAGTAGGGACTTGTTGAAACTCCGTGCAGGCCTGAAGGGAAAAGATGTCATACGAAATTGGGCATGATCTAGTTAATACACGTTCGGAAACGTGACTGTAATTTATTATTAAGAGTAAAAGCCAATATTTTCCACCCTTTTTTGCTACAAAATGGGCCGTCCATAAAGTACGTCACGCTCCAGGGGGGAGGGGGTGTAGGAAAGTGTGACAGTTTGTGACGGGGGAGGGGTCAGGCCATGTGTGACGTCACACATTTATTTTTTAAATTCTTTTATATTTTTTTGTTCTTAGTACCTAAAATCCGACCCGGCCCGGCCAGGTGTGTCTAAAACCCGGCCTGGCGGGATAAAAGTTGATTTCCCGTCACTATCAAAGTGTTTAGGGACACACGTCACTATCAGAGGGATTAGGGATAGTATCCTAGGGTTTAGAGAGTTAGGTAAATGGTTATGTTTTTAACTTTTTTGTTCGAAAGTGTGACGTACTTTAGGGGGGGGGGTCCGAGATTTGTGACAGTTTCTGACAGGGGGAGGGGGGTCAAAAATAGCGCGACGTACTTTATGGACGGCCCCAAAGTTTTATTCGTTTATACTTGGACTTATACATGAAACGCAATTTAGATTTTAGAAAACACCTCAAAGCTTCATTAAGTTTAGGCCCTTTATAATATCAGATTAATCTGAGCCACGTCTGAAATAATAAAGTAAATTCCTCCGAAATCTTCTTTAAAAGAAAGTTGACTGCATACTTCAGTAGTTTGATTTGTCTATTTTCTTGAAATCTAGACGCATGCGGACTCTGCGACGTGGCGCACATAGACAGTCTTCAGGAGAAGTCTCAGTGCGCCCTCGAGGAGTACGACCGAACCCAGTACCCCAACCAGCCGACCCGCTTCGGCAAGCTGCTGCTCCGACTACCGTCGCTCCGGACGGTCTCTGCGCAAGTAATCGAACAGTTGTTCTTCGTCAGACTCGTCGGAAAGACTCCCATCGAAACGCTAATCCGGGACATGTTACTCAGCGGGGGCTCCTTCAGCTGGCCGTACATGTCCATCCAGTAAGTTCCTATATTCACGCGAGTTCTCGCGAAGCTCTCGTTTAGGCATTCTAAGCCTCTGATTGGTCAGTTGATGACGCGATCGAGAAGCATGCATCACAAGAGGGACCTACGCGCGTGAACTGGTCTGTTAATACCGACGCAATCATCTGAGAATGTTGAAGAACAGCCAGGGTGAAAGAGTTTAAATTCTTTTCAGGTTCTGCGGGGTTTTTTCATCCGCAATTCGAGAGAAGAGGATTGCCATTATAACATTTCAGATGAGCGCAATAGCTTTTTCGATTTGTGTCTTTCCAGAAAAGTCTTCAAATATGTTAGCCAAAAAGTTGTTCTTAGGAATTCGAACTGCTACAGTCGTGTGGACCTAGTCGAATGTTTTTTTTACAAATTCTGTCTGAATATAAATGATTTTATATATGAATTATTTGCAGCGAATCAGTATTTGAGTTTTGCTAATCGAAATAAAGCTTGATATTGTCCAATTAGAAAAGTTATTTTATGTGTATTTTAGGTCTACTTGATTGATTTAATTTTACATTACAAACGCTGTTATTCATTGCAATTTTCAGTTCTGCTGAACTGAATATACAGGCGCTATATAGAGAAAGTATTTGCCACGCTACTGTTACAAGGAATTACGTTGAGAAGATCTATTGATAATTAATTACGTAACCTAAACTTCACTGTTACTGTTAGACATTTGGCTACAGAACCTTAGACACCTAACTAATTTCTGAATTAACTTTATTGGCATGAACTTTTGCTGATGTACAATGAAATGGTGAGATTGTTAAATAAAGAATATTTTTCATTTCTTCAAACAACGTCAAAGTTTGAAACTTTTTACTCTCTGTCATGGGCAGAGTTTTTCAGGGTCTGGGGGGGCTAAGCTCCCAAGAAGACCCAGATTCATTTTTTACCATGTAAATGGTATCTTTTCTCGGGCTTAGCCCCCCTCCCCCAAAGAAGGCGCAGACTCCTAAATTTGTTCGGCGAAAATGGTTCTGTTCACGAACGCGAAACTTCCGAATGACTAAGAAAAGGTCATCAACTTTTTTGGCCGGGAAAATTAGATTTTCCGCGAGATTTCAGCCCGAGGATTAAAAACCAAAAAGAGAAAAGAAAAACGGTCATCAACGTTGTTGGGGCCGAGAAACATTATTTTGTTCTGCGCCGCTCGTTCTGGACCGAGCCTCAGTCCCAACAAATCTAGCCCCTCCAAGAACGGAAGCCAAACTCCGCCCATGCGTTCTGCATGAAAACATAACATTGCATATGAGCTGTTGCAATGGTATGATGCGACAGCTGATACATGCACTCCACTAGTAATAGACCCTGCTCTAAAGGCAACAGTATAGACTACACCTGCAGGGCTTTAAAGTAGGCTATAGGCGCCCAGTGGACTCATAATGACTCACTATATTCACTACATTAATGGACTCCCCTCCATCAGTTCGCTCTGTAATCCTCTCTGGTAGTCTTTTCTCGCATTTCTCTCGTTTCAAAACTTGCCTTTTCTCTCGGGGTTGAGCGCACTGGGAGCGCTTCTGACAGGATTTTGCTGCGCGAAGCGCTTTATAAATGGTCAGATACAATACACTATAGTCCATATCCCCAAAGCCTAAGCCATAGAAGCGACCACGTGGTGGTTATTATATAGGCTCAAAAGAAAGAAAGTTATGACGATTGAATCTATTGAATACTTTGCCTACATAAGTATGCTGTTTGGCCCAGAGTTGCTCTAAGATTTTGTTGAGTTTATAGATGAGAACAGCGTTGCAGCAATTTTTCGTCTATTACCAATTATAAATGGTCATATATACGGGTCAGTTTTGTCCGATAAGTCATAAGATGTGCAAATTGTAGATTCTACATTCTTTCCGAAGTGAATGTTCTTGACCGTACGATCTGTGCCTGCAATGTGTCCTCTATAATTTAACTCTAGATCTATAGCTGTTTTAAGTGTTTCATTGCACAAGGCGTTATAAGCCTCTGACTGGTCGATCATTTGCGTAGGAATCTTTAAGGGCAGGTGTGTACACTGTACAAAGAACTTTTGAGGTGAGTAGCCTACACGCTGCCACCAAAAAATCGACTTTTTGGGCAAAAATTTTCTGACGACCCTTTTTTAGCCATCAACATTTCTGACGACCTTTTTTAGTCATCGGAAGCTTTGCGGGATTTTTCGCCCGGAATACCTTCAAAATGCTGTAAAACGCTCTCATTTCAAGATATTCGCGCTTTCGTATAGACCGCGATTTTCCCTTGCGTAGCCTATACCCAGGTCCTATAGAGGTCTAAAGTGTTCTACATTCCACTCCCCTTTCTAAGGGTAGGTCCTATTCTTTCCTGTGCATTTGACATGCGCTGGTATTTTTCCACCTTTGTAAAAGCAACTCTGCATGTAAGAAGAAAACATCTCTTAGTTACGTCCTATCTCCAATCTTTCCATGTTATCTAAACTACAACTGATAGCCTGCGCGTCGTTCTTGCACTCCTTAATGAATACCATTTTCTATCTCCTCCACTACTGCCAATCAGGATTGGCTAAACACCACTCCACGGAAGCTCTGCTTGTCTGTGGTGTAAGTAAACTGGTTTCTGTCAGTCATCGACAATTCCGTTGCCTCTTGTCTTGTTAAAAGACTCCGCATAGGCGTTCACTTCAGACTTGCCTTTGGAAAGCCGAGAAAGCGAAAGAGAAGCAAAACAAAGCTTTGTTCTGTGCCTTGTTGTTCGCTTCTCTGCTTTGTTCTGTGTTTCGTCGTTCATTGTTCTCTACTTTGTTCTGTGTCTCGTCGTTCACTTCTGCGCTTTGTTCTTCACTTCGTCGTTCACTTCGATCTGCGCTTTGTTTTGTGCTTTGTTATTTACATAGTTACTTAGAACTCCTTATTATGCATAGGTCTAACATGTGTCCCAAATAGAGTGGCGTAGCCAGGAATTTATGATGGGGGTTTTATGGCCTGGCCGGATGCCCTTTCAGACACCAACCCAACAGTATTACAGTAAATAAAAAGGGAATAAAGTAACAGAGGGAAAAAGTAAGAAAAACAATTGTTACTACAAGCAATTGCTTTGCTTTTCTTATTTAAGTGGATAAATAACCTTTAAAAAGTTTTCCCTTCGCCAATTGGGTAGGGGTTTAACCCCCGAAACCCTTGTCTATACGCCACCACTGCCTAAATCTAGACTTTCTCGTCCGGTCTTCACCCTAAAGTCCATTCTCTGCTCTGCTCCTTGCCTTGTCGTCTACTTCTCTGCTTTTCGGTGCTTTGCTGCTTATACTATAATATTATACTCTGCCTTTTTATATTTTACTTTGTCATTCACTTCCCTGCATGCTCTGTTCTTACTCGACGCTCACTTCTCTGCTCTGTTCTCTGACTTGTCTTCTCCGTAACTAGAAACGACTTCTGTACCATCGCGCATCGAATGTAGGCCTATACCCAGGCGTCCATAGCTAGAAAACACAATATTCCATCTTCTATATCATATAAACATCTTTTGCCATTTTCCCCTCTTATGCGTGTCTTCCTTTTGGGCTGCATATATGGCAGCTCGAACGAACGGTTCGTTCATCTGCTGGACTTGTTGATGACCGGAAATCCGATCATTTTCTTGCATTGCATTGTATTGCATGATAGTTGACGTCATTGGATGCCTGCATCTTCAATGTTTAATACCGAGTTTAAGATTGCAACATGAGCAGTGTTTAAATCTAGGCGTCTCTGGGGGAGGGTGACCCAAAGGAATGAATTCCCCCAGGAAAAATTGCGAGGTGTTGTGTACATGTGAATATGCACCGGGTGTACCCTCCTTCCCGAAAATCTAGACGGGTAACAATTCCCCCTCCCATTCCGAAAAAACGACAGGTCTTGTGTACACGCAAACAAGGACATGCACGAAAATGGTATACGGTTGATATTGAGAAATTTCTAGAAAGAAAACTAATAAAGGTCATCAGACTTTGCATTAGCGAAAACGGTATGTTGCCGTCCGCCCCAAAACACGGAGTTTTTCCCTCACCCTTCCCCAGAAACTCTAATTCCGCCCGGTATACCCCCCCCCCAGCAAGAGGACTAGCCTACATTTATATCTATAGATTAAACACTACGAAGTTGATCATGTAATATCAGTCGGAGAATGTCGATGTAAAAGCTTACTGTGTCAGTGTATACCAATAAAGACACTATATTAGTTGATCTATAGGCTACCTTTAGCTTTTAACTTTACCCTTGTCATCCCGTTTATGTTTGACTGGCCTCAGAAATATTTGCTTTTCAAACTGAGGCAAAAACTATTCGTTCACCGTCATGCGTTTAAGTCGTTGGGTCAGTTACCTTAATTGGACCGTCTCTGCGTTGATTTGTTCTTAATTTCCTGCTTTGCATTTTTCAAGCTCTTTCTAAACATTTACCCGCGTTCATTGCGTTTTCCGTGCATCTGCAAAAATATTTACGGGTGTCTATGTCAATAGTTGGATGATGACTGACGGATACAAAGAACTGAAGAGAAAAGCACAGCGAAGAGAAGAATTGCGTCATTGGAAGTTGAAACCTGCCGAGGGGCAAAGAATCTAAAGAAGAAGAAAAAAATAATGTCAATATATTATAGTCTCTGGACAAATTTTCACTCATCATTGATTACACTTATACAGGTCTATATAGAATGCTTACCCATCTTACCCAGGTTTTCTCTGAGATTTATGTATTTATGCGTATTGATGTATGTATGTATACATGCATGCTTGTTTGTATGTATGTATGTATGAATGTACATGTATGCATGTATGTATGTATGTATGTGTGTATGTATGTATGTATGTATGCATGACATTGCATGTATGCATGTATGTATGCATGTATGCGTATTGATGTATGTATGTATGTACGAACGTACGTATGCATTTATTTATATACACACTTGGTGTGGTTTGACCTATTTGTAAGCAACTTTTAGTCCGGAGTGAGAGGTCATGTCAGGCAGCTTAAACAAAAGACATATACGGAAGTCATCCATACGCGAGCACACGAACACTCGACATTAGGCTACATATGATATTATGTATACATACATACACATCATGCTTTTATATACATTTATGGGCATATGTTTAGAATACACATATATGTAGAGCTATGTAGGTATCGAGCCATATATATATATATAATACATCAACAGATGTGTGCTATATATATATAGGTCCTATATATATATATAGGTCCTATATATATATATATATATATATAGCGTACATGTAACCTGCTTGTGGATTATTTTCTTTCCTGTTCCCTTTCTACAATCCATGGATGCGTGCTTGGTGTCAGTGGCTGCATGCAGTGGTCGGTGTGCAGCAGCTGCCATCGGAGACGGCTTGCATGCGTTCCTCACGCGTCCCAGGGTCAGAGTTCAAAGACCCTCGTCTGACCCCGTCTCTTGAGCCAACAGCGCTGTATCCTATCTATAGACACTGCATGCAAGACGCCTTACATGCAAGCGGAGGATCGCTGGCCGCTCTTCAAAAGTAACAGTCTATTCCCCCTATACTTGTTTTGCCAATATCTTTGGCCAGAAGTAGGAACTTTGAAATCCAGTCTCACCGTCTGAAAGGTTAAAACTCATATCCACATACAGCTGTAAATATCACCAAAAAAACGTGCAATCCGCATGGGCAAAAGTTATGTCTCTTTTATTGAGTCCACCTATAATAGGCTACTCTTATTTGACAATGAAAAATATGATGCAAAAAATTAAAACAAAAGAATTTGTTGAAGTCACATCTCAACTAATTCTTATCAAATAAGCTTTTGATATTATACTTCGCAACGTGAGTCCAATGTGCCCATCATCAGTGCCAACACTTGTTCTGAGTTTCTTGGTAAAGTGCTTGACGGTCTGGTTGATGTGTTCCTGAAGTATTATATCTTTCCATATCATCACCAATGCGACCATCAATTCTCTTATCGCTCATGGTTTTGGCCGTAGATTTTGGGTATTTCTCCGACACAGCCGTCTTCACTTGATAATCTATCGTGTTCAAATCAACAAAAAATTGAGGCCATTGGTTCTTCTCAATGAAACCAGGACTTGCAACACTTTTCCATTGAGTCGATCTCCTTTCAGCAACGGCATGTGCATGTATTACTTAACTCTCAATTATTTAACTGTTGATTTCTCCATGCACTCTCACTGTTTATCAGAGCAAGTGATCATCAGCAGAGATTTAGCTCTAAGACCGTGCCATGATGATATCTGAATACACATTTTGCCTGTTGTTGATACAATGGCCATTTTAATGCTTTCTATAAATTTTAATTTTATTGTTTTAATAAAAAATAATTCTCAAAATTCTTTATTTAGCAATTTGATAGTCATCTTGCAAAATGATGTCAGCGTGACGTGACACTACGCTCATACATGTTTCTTTTATAAGTAGTAAAAACAATGATTAGCCTGTATACCAGGCAATATCAAATTTATTTGATTGAGAAACATCTGAGATTTGGCTTAACAAAAACGTTTTTTGTTAAGCCAAATCTCAGATGTTTCTTAATCAATTTGTTAAGCCAAATCTCAAATGTTTCTTACTTTTCTTGTTTCTTTTTGTTACCTTTATGCGTTATGCTTTTGGATCGTCAAAAACAGTGAGTGGGCTCACTAAAAGTAATATAACTTTTGTTCTACCTAAGATGTTTTGGTGATATTTGACTGTTGTGCGCAATGTTAGCCTAATTGCTTTTAAGCCTGTAAAACGTGGTTTCAAGCATCTTACGTTTGGCCAGCATATTGACCAAAATCTGTAGAATATTACTGTTTTGGTCCACCCTGTGTATAATTTTGATACTTGTTGACCTCTTTCATGTATACACCCTTCAATCTTCATATACTCTTTCCATCTACATGTATACGGACAGAAGGAATTTCTTCTATCCATTGATCACACTCTTTTCTTCCATCAGTCCATCATCAGTCTCCCCTTCTATCCATCCATCCATCCATCCATCCATCCATCCATCCATCCATCCATCCATCCATCCATCCATCCATCCATCCATCCATCCATCTGCTCTTCCATGCATGCGTCAGCCACCACTTTGTCCTTTTGTCCCAGATAGGTCAAAGGTTGACCCCTTCGCGCATGAAAATTGACAAAATATACAGTACTTCCATTCCACGTATCAATTATTAATTCTAATTAAATTTACATCGAAAGCAATCCAATTGCAAACGGAAGCAATATTTCTCGCAAGTTTAAGCCTGCTTTAACAAGCGACTATTTTACAACCAGTTATCTATTGTATCAGGCGCAACTGTGGCTTGCAATTATTTTCCTGTTTAGGGAATATAATAGTTGTTCGAACAATTTTTGGAGCCAGGGCTGTTTAGGGTACAGTTCTACAGAAAATGTACAGTTTTAAATGGATATGTGTTGAATTGTGCAGTCGTATATGTAGAAGCATTTCTCCGAGGTTAAAAATAGTAAAAGGTCGTCCGATTTAGTTTACCATGATTGTTGCAGTACAGTATTCTTTGTCCACGGTTGTGCTTGAGGTGCCTCGATGAAATCCATGGTTGTTGTCTATAAGGATGTGGTCGTGGTATCCATAGCTATTGGGTTGAGTTGCCAGTTGCTGATGTTGAAAGCAGCAAATAAACCATCATCAGCCATTATGCGCTCTAAACCTCAGTTGAACGAAGACCGAGGCTTTAAGATTTTTCTCCACACAGGTGCAATATTATGATGATGAGATTGTTTAACTGCTAATGTGTGAAGCTGAATTGTTTTAGTAAAATCGAGCAAATTCAAGTCCTACTGCACCGGTTTGTGGATTTGTTGTTGTCACCCAGACGTATACAATCAGCATGACATTGCGTTTAACGTCGCAATTTAAGCATGAGTAGAATTGCATGGGGTTTTGAGGGTGCCCAACTCTGTTATCTTTACTATAGGACCCCATAGAATAGTCTTCATTGCACAAAAAGTAAAAGAAGAGGAGGAGGAGGAGGAAGAAAAGAAAGAAGAGGAAGAAGAAGAAGACGATGACGATGCGATGACGATAGCGACGACGATGACGATACTACTGCTGCTGATGATGATGATGATGACGATGATGATGATGCTGTTGCTGCTGCTGATGATGATGATGATGACGATGATGATGATGATGATGATGATGATGATGATGATGATGATGATGACGATGACGATGACGACGATGACGATGACGATGATGATGATGATGATGATGATGATGATGATGATGATGATGGTCATGTGTGGCACAGTCTCATTCGACAATCGAATAGATTAATAGCAGATATCGTGTTTCATCTGTGAATGGAAACCTGCCTCACATACAATTACGATATAAAACATCTTTCAAGCACCATTGCCATATTATACATGTAAAAACATATAATGCATATATTACAGACCCCAACAATACACAGCACACAGTCAAGGGAGCTGTAACAGATGCAAGCAGTTCCTCTATGCATATATGCCCTGCTCTCAGTCCGTCCAAAAGTCCTTTCGTCTATGATCTGTCTTCAAATTTTCCATCGTGCCGGATTTCAGATTACAACCCCGGACGAGGCAACAGGAATCTCTCCACCAAATTCATACGACAACCGGGAGAGTAACCCGAGTCCCTATCCGCCGCTCCTCCACCTCCGCCTCCCCTTACCAGCCCCAGAGGGCGCGGGGGTCGCCGGCGGTAAACTGGAGCCCCTTCCCGTCTCCGCCTGCCGACTATAGGACCCGGGAGCGTGGGAAAGTCACTGAAGGTCTCGAGCGCTCGCCCCGCCGAGCGGTACGGCCAAGCGGCCGCTTGCGTGACGGGCGTTGAAGGCCGCGGGCCGTTGCTACGGCCGCGGATTTTAGCGGGCTGGAAAAGGCCTGTCAACGCAGCGATATATCTTCGCCTGGAGCCGACGCGGAGAATCGGGAAAACATAAGTCTGTTCGGCGTTGGAAGAGGTGGAAGAGGAGAAGGAGGTGGAAGAGGAGGAGGAGGGCGCGAGTTTTGTGCGGAAACGGCTTCGAAGTGATGGCAGTAATTGCAAAGTCTCTCTCTCCTGCTGCTGCAGCCGGTGTTGCTGCTGATGCTGCTGCTGCTGCTTTGGATGTTGATGCCAGTCTGCAACTGTAGCAGCAGCAGCAGCAGCAGCAGCAGCAGACACTTGGTCTTTGTTTTCGGGCGTTCGGCGAAGTAGAGGTGATGTTTTAATGGAACCCCGCGCGTAATAAGTGTACAAAGGAATTCGCTGGTACTTGCGAAGCAGACGGTTGGCCGCTGAAGGAGGGACGGGCCCCTACCGACCGACCGACCGACCGACCGACCCACAGAAGACCGACGAGCAGCGTATAGCGCGAGGGAAATTGCCCGTGAGTAGGTAATTGGCGATGAAGAGTTCGACGGTCATGACTCATCGATCTACGCTCGTGTACATCTATGTGTACATTGTTTGTTTGTATTTGTCTGTATGCGCACTTGTTATAGCGCCCCTTCAAGCTCTCTACTCAGAGGCGCTCCCGACTGCAGAGCGGACACTGCATCGGAGTTTCACGCCGAAGCGCTGAGCAATTGTGAGTGAAGGACTTGCCCAAGGTCCCTTCTCGGCGACTTGAGGTGGATTCGAACCTCGAACCTTCCGACTTCAAGGCAACGACGCCACCACTACACCACCGCGCTCCACATCTGTCTATGTAGGAAGCTGGCGCTGTCGAAGTTAGGTTAGACGAAGTCTTTAGAGGATCGATGGGATATGATGGCATCGATCGTAATCGTAATTGCATAAGTTAAAAACTAAATTCTAAAACCGCCAATTGCGCTGCGTCAAATCATCCGGGTTGTCTGGAGATATTAAATGAATATCTCAGTTCGGTTGAGTTATAAAGTACATCGCAGAAGTGGTATAGTTGCAGTCTAACATCACTGTGTGATGCATGCAAAGATCATTAGCGACGCCCTCCTTCTTTATCCACGCTTGGGACTGGCTCTGGCAGAGTGCATCAGTGCACACTGGACGGCAGCCGCCCGTATACCTCACAATATTAGTAAGCAACCGTCACTTAAATTTCTATACTATAGTTGGAACCTCGACACTCTGATAGTGCCAGTCCCAAGCTGCCAGATGGAGGAGGGCGCCGCTAATTAATTATGTCTGTTATGAAACAGTGTCGTTAGACTGCAGCTACACACACGCACGCACACACACACCCACACACAGACACACACACACAGACACACATACACTGGACTGATTGGCTTTGTCCATTGGTTCGCAACTTTGTAATGCTCGTCTGCTTAGAATCTGTTGATCATGCATTACGAACTCTAGTAGAAATTATACAGGGGCTATATAAAAATAGGTGACGTGTTATAACGATGACTGCACAGCTATAGTTTTCGACTAAGATTCAAATCAGACAATAATTTCTACTGTTCACCGTGAACTCCACAACTCGTACCGCACTCGGTGTACTTGTCTCTTTTCGCGACGCCACCGCCACCGCGTAGCATTCCCATGGAGCGTTCCTTCGCAAGACCGCAACAGCAGAGTTGCAGTGGTTTCCAGCTGGCATCACGACCACCGCACAGGAAACGAGTAGAGGCGGCGGCGGTGTGTGGAAGGCGTTTGGAGCTGGAGCGGCGGCCGTGGGAACCCAACTTGTTGGCTGCGGCCGATCATTATGGACGCCGGGAAAAAAGAGGGGCCGCCTGAAACCAGCCCCGACTTCAACGGGTTAGCTTATCAGCGGTGCAGCGCCGCCTGTCGATAACCCCGGCGACCCCGGCCGACAGGCGGCCCTCTGGCGGGAAACGATTACGACGCTAGAGTTATTGGCGTAGTAATAGCCGCGCGGTAAACAATGGCCGCGCTGCTGCTGGTCCGGCGGGTGTAATGTTTACGGCGAGACCCGACTTTTTTTTATAACGGATAGATCATTTTATATTGAACACTTCGAGGGTCGTTCATCGAAGGGTCACAGGGATGGTGGGGGTGGGGGGGGGGGTGCGGTGTAGCGAAATGATACAGCGCAGGCAGTCAGTTTACCTGCATGGATTATGGATGTTGTGAGGCTTGTAGACGTATGAAGAATGCGCTTCTCGTGTGCGATTGGTACTAAAGGGGTCAATCCAACCTTTTTCCGCATGCAAGCGCAGAATCCGTGTGGCTCGCATAGAGAAATGTCGTATACATCTCAATAATCAGAATGACAGACTCTGTGGCCTGCATCGAAATGGTTTTTGTCTGATTGCATGCAGTCGATCAATCAATCAATCAATCAATCGTAATTTATATAGCGCCCCTTCAAGGTACCTACTCAGAGGCGCTCCCGACCGAGATCAAGCGGAAAAAACCCATTCTACAACAGTTTGTGAAATTGAGAACAGCTTCGGAGGTGTCGCATAGTCAAGGGAAGTCCATTCCAGGTTGTTGGTGTACGAGTCGATGATCGCGTTGTAGGCATAATGACCGGCATGCTGTAGGTTTTTTTAATGGTTCTGATGTTTATTCACTGGATGGGGACGTGTTCAATAAAAGACCGTTTTCATACAAACATCTAAATTTCTAAAGTGATGTTCCAAAAACGGTTGGATTCACACTGCAGGGCTTATTCTAAGGAGTATTCTCAACTCCACATGAATGGCGTATTGTGAGTGTGGCACTCTGGGCCTGTGCCCCAGTAGGTTCTAGAGGATAGAGGCCTTGGTCAGGAATTTGTCTCCCAAGCTGAAAGGATATCATGGGAAGTTCGTCTTGCAGATTAGACGACTTTCAATTGAATCATTATGGAACTGTATGATACACGGCTCTGTCGCATCAGAAGTAAACTTTCTTTATTCAACACACATTATGCGGTGAATATATGAAATGAAGTTGAACACTGTGGTGTTACCCACAATTAAGATAAGCAGTTTATCAGAGTCATATATATATATATATATGCATATATATAATATAAATTATGTGAAACATAACCAAAGTCTTCAGATTAAAACGAATTGAGACAAAAAAATCACTGATGAGCAGTCCACCATGCTATAGCCAAGAGTCAATCAAGCGACATCACTGAATCAGAAAACTTGAAATAAAATTCTGTTATAAACTTGTAGTGCAGTGGCTAACAAGCAGTCTGACGTTTCAACATGCTAAAAACTCAATTATCTGGAAACATAGTATCCGCGCAACCACGAGTCAAAGCTCTGGAACACAATGCCGAGCGAATTCACTTGTCTTCCCTGGTTTCCCACCCTGCATTAGTTCAAAAACAAGTTCAAAACGCATATTCTAATGTCGATACGGTATTAATAATTGCGTTAGATTAGCTAAATAAGACACTCTTTATTAGACTGACAGTATACTATACTTGCATTATAATGCTGTCCTGTACGCGGAACTTTAGGCTCCTTATTATACCCATTATCAATGGAATTGCATCTTTTGTCTTTACATGTAAAATGAACTGAAACGGTGCACAATATAGTTGATTGATTGATTAATTGAAACAATAAACTTGATTGAACCTTAGGAAATAAGAAGCTATAAAGTATTACAAACAGCAAAGAACAGCAACATAGTAAACAATAGTTGACAATTTGTCCTCATCACATACCAAACCAGGACACAATTTACAGAATGGCTGCAATGTGAAGCTTCAGCGGAGGGTCTGGTCTCAACGTCAGCGCCATCTTTTGTCTCGTCTGGATGCCCGGGATGACGTCAAAACGGAAGTGACGTAACAGAATGGCCAGCATCACACGCAGTTCGACAAGAGCGAACTTGTAGCCAAGACACATACGAGGCCCGACGAGAAAAGGAAGGAAGTTCTTGACAGTTGTCTCTGTTTCCTGCCCTTCAAATCTATCCGGACGAAAGGCATTCGGATCTTCGAAGATGTCCGATCGCCTGTTAACATCAGATAGCAAATTATGTGAAATGGTTCTAATATCACGGGAATTAAGGGAAAAGAATTCAAATTTCTTCAATTTCAGACAAATAATTAGGACGTTGTTGCACGTTGTTGATTGAACCTTACCGCTGTTACTATTAATGTACAGTTGTACACAATGTTTAATCTAGTCCTCCTCCTCTGGGTTGAGGTAAAAGGGAATATGGGGGAGGGGGAGAATCAAGGTGGCATTACGTTGTTGACAGATATATATATATATTTATTAACTCTGCCAGAGCTGTATACATTGTTACTGTGTTTTTCTATTAATCAACTCTTTTACTGTGACTCTGCTGTTCCACATTAACAACACATCTCTTCTCATCAGCTTTTGATTTAGTTTCCTCAGTAATTCGATAAACCTTTTGGGTGTTTGTCAACAGCATCTGCTTGGCATAGATCAACTCATGCCTTGGATATGGCTTCTTAACGCAAGAACATAAACAACACGCAATTCAAAGCATAGGCTATACCTATTATTATAATCGATAACACGATGGGTTTAAGTCAAAAGCCCTAAAAGTCAAATCAAATGAAACATAGGAATTCCTACTAAGGAATCCAGTGTTAAATCATCATTGGATATGGCTTCCTAACGCAGGAACATAAAAACCCAAAATACAAAGTATAGGCCTATACAATTGTTGACAAAAAGGGTTTAAACTTTCAAACCTACTGCCCTAAAAGTAAAAGCACGCGAAATCTACTCTTCAGAATTCGGTGTTACCTCATCATTGGCCCTATATTGAGTGTTACGATGGTACCAGCTGGAACCTCAGTTTTGTCTGGGAGAACGTCTCCTTTCACAGCCTCACGGATGGTTATTGGAACCGGAGGCAGAAGCCTAAAAGAAGTTCAGAAGAGAATTATGCAGATGTAATGACTATTTGTGTAGCAACTTGAATAGCTAGCTATACTTATAGAAATTTGCCGGAAGACTACCCGACCAGAGATGTAAAAAAAGATTAAAAGAAAATTAAAAAACGGAAACACGTCGTTTCATCCGAAGAAATTTTTTTGAAACCCGGAAAGAACCGACAAAAAACGGAAAAGGAAAATACTTTGACTTTAGCAAGCTTACATCTTAACCCCCATTAAGTTCCATTTTAAACTTTAAAAACCATGTTTATGCAATTTTATCTTAGTCTGCAAATAACACAACCTTAGGGCCTATTAGTATGTCAAACGTAATTATAAGTGACAATAATCTACAGCAGTTGCTTTTTCTTATAGTCTAACTTCGCTTTGACTTTGGATAAATCGAGAAAAATTAAAGGTAGGGCCTGCAGCCTACTGAAATTTTTACATATTTAAATTGTAAACATAAGTCCGCATAAGTTCATATTGATTAGGTAACGAAATTAAAATATAATCAGAAGTAGGCCAAGGCCTAAAGACTATAGATGTGTATCAAATTATATATTGCACTTAAAATTGTTACTTATAGTCCTAAGAAATTTAAATCAAAGTAACTCTAATAAATAACATTGCATTTCTCGTAGGACCTTCTACTTGTAATTCTCAAACGATGACGATGGCAGGTAAACAATTAAACAATGACATTTAATTAGGTCCTAGTTAGCTGAATCTATTAGAGTACGATGAAAACGTTGGCCTATAAGGAATATAAGACAAAAATAAAATTAAGGACAAATAATAACAGGCAGTAAATAAAATAAGAAAAGTTGCATGAAAATATAAAATACGAAAAGTAAAAACGAAAAAAAGACTTTTTTGGAAAAAAGTTTTAAACAACTATGTAGGCCTACAGAATACTCTGACTACAGGCCCAATCGAGTTAGCTCACAAAGCAAAAACCTCAGCGATATGCGTCAGATTTATAGGATAGGCTACCTGTAAATATTATAATGGTGAATCTGATATTCTAAATGTAGTTAATGGTTCAGATACTCAAATTATAAAAAAGAAATTCACAAGAAACTTTGCAATCCTTTGTTCCCAATCCTTTGCTATGATTGCTATTTGTTTGATAAATCTGCTGTCTGACACAACTTAATTTCATAGCAAATTTTCTCATTGCACCACTGTGTAAGTCATGCATGTTACTTTATTATACTATGTGATCATAATTTCTTCCACGTTGTACGTTGATCAATAAAGTTGACTTGACTTGACAATGCACGAACTAAAAATTTAATTTCCATAACTCTGATTAGGTTTAATCCCAATAGCAAAGAATAGTCTGACAAGATATGTAATTATAGGCCTACATGTTTTTTACAGCAAGGCTGAGCAAGCACACAACATGCTCGGAAAATATGCATTAAAGTTACAGAATGATTTCATGATGCTCAGAAAGCGGTAACATAACTGCTCTGTTATAATCACAATTACCGCAAAGTTTCCTTAATAACTCGGCCACAGTATTCAAGCTTTTCAAGGTTCTCAAAGGTCAGAGGCTCAGCATCATGCAGTTGGTCGAAAACTTCCAACCGAGCTTTGTCTTGTACATCTGGATTTGAAGCCAACATCAAAAGGCACCAAACCATCGAAACAGCTGTTGTCTGAAACCATCACATATATTAATTCATATTGATATAGATACATTAATTTAAGAGTTGATTAATTTTTTTACATCTGTATTGCATTATACGACAGGTTTTACTATTACATTACAATTATTGTGATAAAAAGAATGAAGAAAATAAACAAAAGGATATATACTAAAGAAATATCAGATCTGATATATACCATTATATGACAACTGTACCGGGATTTGGATATTCAGTTGATTACTTAACACAAAGACTAAAAAAGGTCGTTTGACCAAATTGACCTTCTCTTAGAAACAGGAATCTTACGCCTCCAGTAGGAGAAACTATAATCAGGGCTTTTTTAACGTGCAGTTCTACACAAAATGTGCAGTTCTAAACTGATTCGTGCAGTTGTAGAAGCACTTCCGTCACGTTCCGTGCAGTTAAAACTACTAAAAAAGGTCAATTTCCTCAGATTGGGAGTAATATACCATGGAGGATGAGAAAGGAGAGAAGAGGATGTGCAGTTATAAAATATGAGTGAGGTGGTTTCCCGTTGCCTTCCCCACAGACAATGATGGGTAAGCAACTTGCCCAAGGTCGCTCCGCAGGAGCTTGCGCCCCTGCGTCCCACACGTGCTAGCCAGAGATATCTAAATCTCTAAATGTCAACTCCCAGCCCGGGGCTTGAACCGCAACCCGTTGCAACCAACAGACGAATGCCGCTCCCGCTTACCGGTGTAGCTAACTAGGCCATAATTTTGCTAGTAGGTTAAGACTCAGTTAACCTACATTTGCTTAGACACTGCATATATTAAAGTGATATGACAATCCTCTAAAATAGCAGTAATCCAATTTCATTAGAGAATAGAGATGTTGACCATGTATAAAGAGTCCTCTACATCTCACAAGTGACTACCTCGTGACCTGCACCCATGATGGTCAAGACCTCGTCCTGAAGTTCGTCATCAGACAATCCTTGACCAGTTGCTTCATCTCGTGCCATCATCATCATCCCGAGCATATCTTTAGTCACCAGCATATTTTCTATATCATACAAAAAGTATTTATCTTGGAATACCCTGCGTCGGACGCGGACAATAATTAATTGGTCCAATACCTTCAGGCACCACACAAAGGTATGATTCACTTGGGATACACTTGATCATCTCAAAATCGACTGAAAAGTGATTATAACAAACATTTCGATGGTAAGAAGCAGAAAGAAAGGAAAATCTGACTACTCAAATGCTTAGTAAGGTACTACTAAAATGCTGAATAAAGCCGGTTTCAAGTGTTTATAGTCGTTGTACATTGTCGATCTTATGGACTGTTGGAAATGTCTCCCAAGTAGGCCTAATCACTTTTTGCCGGCTGTGATGCTGTGATTATCAATTATTAAAATAAGCGCTTATTTGCTCGTTTATACAAGTTTATAACATTTTGTCATCGCGACATTTTGTCAGGTGACATTTTGTCAGGTGACATTTTGTCATCGCGACATTTTGTCAGGTGACATTTTGTCATCGCGACAATTTTGTCAGGTGACATTTTGTCATCGCGACAATTTGCTCGTGCCGTTTCGTTTTGTCCATGAAATTTTGTCACGCCACCTCAGAAACTACTTCTGCTCTCGTGGCCTTTCGCACTAGAAGCGCCTCTGAACGGCTCACCCTATAAGAATCGCTTTATAAATGTTTAATACAATACAATGTACCATGATCATGTATACGACCCCTGCCTCATGCTTAACTTTAACTATGTGGTTTACCCGTTCCAGTTCCTTTAGCCAGTAGATCTCTCTTGCATTTGATAATGTTCTGGACCGTATTTTGTACGATCTTCATGTTCCTGCGAGTTCGTAATGCGTCCGGAAACGGAAGATAGTAATAAAACGGAATAAGGAAGCTATATCTTCAAAGAACAACGAAATACCAAATGACGAATGTTGCTTTATTTAAAGCACTCATTGGGCAAAAAGAGTCGGCAAGCCTGAATCTGTGGAACAGGTATAAGGTGAATGCATAGCCTACTGGAGGCCTATAGTCGAGATCTAGGCAAGTACAGCCTACGTGTGCTCATATCGCCAAGCAGCGGCGCTTAGGCTATAATAATTTTGTAAATATGATTCAGGCATAAATGAGATACAGATTAGGCTACAGAGGGCATGTTACTAAGCAACTAAGCAATTGTCAATTTAAATAACACAAGTCCCTGCAAAGTTATAATATTCCATAATCCATTGCACGATTACGTCTATACTCTATAGGTCGGCTATAAAGCAGTGATTCCCAACCTTTTTTGAGAAGAAATAACAAAATTCGCGGCACACTTACTAATAATTACCTTTAAAAAAATCTATTTGTCACTATTATTCAATAATGTTCTAATTTTAATGTTCTTATTGTCTAATAATTATAGCCTACTCTATAGTGAGTCTAGTCAGTTAGCAGATCAAAATTGAAACGAGGCTCCAGAGACGACAATCATAGCCTACTCGCATATGTCATCGTCGATTCTAAGAAGTCTCTCCATCTTTTTAGGCCTACACCTGATTTCAGTTCAGGCTGAAAATCTAAATTCACAAAGCCACAAAGATGCAAATGTCAGAAGAATTTTGACTGCTCTTGAACTGATCGAGGGATATGATTCCTGAATGGAAAGCCAAAACTTATCCAAACTCTTTTCAAAAAATGTTGACTGATAAAATTTGTCATTTCATACATCAATGAGCTGTTCTTCATCCTCGGTTGTAAGATTTCTTGTTTCACCGATTACGAATGGATTGATTACCCAGTCAAAAATGTCGACTGCAAGCGAAGGGAAGTAGTGTTGACCGTGAGAAAGCAATCAAGATTTCCTTGGAGATCTTAACCTGCTACAGTGTGAGAGATTAAGACCAACTGACTTAAGTTTTGATGTTGCAGTGATGATATTTTCGGGTGTTTTGTTTGCAGAATTTTCCCGCGGCACACTAGCAAAGTTCTCATTGGCACACAGGTTGGGAATTAGTGCTATAAAGTATACATCCCACCAAAAGACTGCAACGATTAAAGTTAGCCTACTTGTTAGGAGGCCTGTATGATGGTACGCGCTTTAACATTCCGGCGAAAACCAATAGCCTAAAAGGCTAAAACTATTGACTGTGTGTGTGGGTGTGAGTGTGAGTGTGTGTGTGTGTGTGTGTGTGTAATATTCTGACAGAAAAAATTGACTCTGACCGCCGGGAGCCCTTGTGCAGCCGTAGTCCCTTTGCACTGCACGATCTTCGCAATCCATTGCTATATAATAATTTTTTATATGCCACTGAGCCTATATCAGTTCCTACTGTAATGTACCTAATGCCTATATTATATAAAATTTCAAAAGCTACCATGGAAACTTACTATAAACGCTATTGTTATGGGGACAGGCTGAGGATCCGCGGTGCTGCTGCGGAGAAAGACAGTCGATGCAGTGGTTCTAACACAGACCCAGTGTCTTCTGAACCACTTAAAACCCATGTTATGTTATGTTATGTTATGTCGCACATTGTGAACGAGTGCCGCCTTCTTCGTTTCACGGGCGGACTCCGGGCCCTAGATCTTGCTGAGGGTCCTGCCGCAGTGGAATGAACAAGAGAGACTTCTTTTTTTGACTTTCACTTCCTTTCAGCTATCCATATTCGAAAGTTCCATTTTTCGGGGCTTTATCTCAAACGCTCATAGATTTGACAAATTCACGAATATTTCTAATCGGCTTTAGTAGTTGATGGTAATATGGCCCTGCACTGTTGTTGTGATTGAAATTTCAGTCAAATCCTAAAAGCTTTGACCGAATTATGACGCTTTTTGCTGGGTTCTACTGTTCATCGGGACACCGTGACCGTGTACATTTTGAAGTACATGGCAAAATGCATTAGGCCAACAAAACGCCCATAATTATGGGCCTAAAGTGATTTACCATGTACTCAAAACAATAGACTTATAACTAATAATTTTTATAAGCCTGACGCATTGTCCTGGGCACGATGTTAAACTGCATCCATCCTCTGCCACAGGGAACCAACAACGTCCCTGTGCCGGTCCTAAGTCCGGACTAAAGGAGGAAGGTTTGCCAGATGGGTGGTGATACGCTGGCAGTAAAAGACCAAGACCATAGAAATCCGCAAAAACCACGACACAAGTGACATAGCAACCCAGATGCTCCAAGGTGTCATGATGTGAAGCAGACATGCACAGGTCGGTCAGGACAGATCGGTGGAGAGAGTCGGAGGAGAGAGCGTGGGACACATACATGTACGGGCATTGACCCAGGTTATCCTTCATACCTCTCTCCCAATATTCTCCTCAATCAGACAAGGTGGTCTAGCAGACTCTAGCTGCTCCAAGATGTTAATAGTATGGAGCAGACCTGCTGACCGGACCGGTTGAAGCTGGGCAACATGATGCGAGACAGACTCAGACAGAGAGTGGCGTCGGACTCCTACCACCTAAGGATATTGATGATGATGATGCATTGTTAGGCTACCATGTACTGTAAAATATATATACTTCAACTATGACACTATCGTTATAGCAAGTTCCAACGTAGCTAGAGATCTCGAAAATCATTTAAAAAGTGCTTCAGTGCAGGGAAACGTCAAAACACGATTATAAGACTAAAAAATGACATCAGTATTTTCGTCGGTTGAAACGATAGATTTTCAGAACTTTTTGACGGACTTTTCTCGCCCACCCACCATGAACTCGAATTCCCCCGATCCCAAGCAGAGGGACTAGATTAAACACCGAAGGACATGTATTGAATTACAAAAGGTCTGAAACCTACGAGAACCCGGCTCCTGAAATCACTTCTCTGAAGGCCTTCGACGCATCGAAATCTGGATTCTCCAAGCTATTCATGTCGTATCCAAATGCAGTCTCTCCAATGATGTCCAAAGTCTATAGACACAAAATTCAAAACTTCTGCAAATAAACTGTAGACTTCTCTATTCCCTAATCTTCCTGACGCTCAAATTGTAAAGAATCGAGTTAAGAATGGTTTGGACCAGATTGGTCACATACATGTGTCATAGTTGGTAGTTTTTACGAAACCGGTTGCAATATGACATTTTTAAACGCAATCGTGGGCGCTCGCACATAGAGGCAAGATTGGTACTTGCCCCCCCCCACCGTGGATAATTGATATATGATATTGCCAAGAAACGGGCAATCAAAAGATCATCGTCAAAACCGCAGCATATTATTGCCATGCTGTACCTCAGCAAATGCTGTCTACAGGGTGGGCCAAAAAATAATCTCCTACGATTTTTTGCCAATATCTTGGCCAAACATACGAATTTTTAAATGAAACTTTACAGTCTTAAAGGCAATTCATATTTACGTACAATGGTCAAATAATAAAAAATATTTCAAACCGAACAAAAGTTATATCACTTTTAGTGAGGCCACCCACCGTTTTTTGACGATTCAAAAACGAAACGCAATTTTTTAAAGGTTTTTTGCTAATATCATGGCCAGAAGTAAGAATTTCAAAATGAATCTTTACAGGTTTAAAGACCATTCATATCTACACATGATGGTCAAATTGCATCAAAATATTTCAAACACAACAAAAGTTATACCACTTTTAGTGAGGCAACCCACCGTTTTTGACGATTAAAAAACGTAACGCAACAAAAAGTTGCAGAAACGTGATTTTATCAAGTCATATCTGAAATAACTGTTTGGAACCGAACTTGACAGTGATTCACAACTTGTGTTCGTTGTGCCCACCACCAGTGCCAAAACTTCTTTTGAGTCTCTTTGCAAAGTTCTTGATGGACCTGTTGATTAATCTGACAGATTTCTTATTTACCAATTTAATTGTCATCTTGCTAAGTGACTTCTCAGTGACGTGCTGCCACGCTGGTACCCTGTTTCTTTTTTAAATAGTAATAATAATGATCATTTGTCATTATCAAAGCCTATTTGATAACAATTATTTGAGATGAGACCAACGTTCCCCCTAATATTTTTTCTGTGTGCGCGGAACTGACGGTTGACTGAGCAACCCAAATTTCCGCATGAGAACCACATTTTCAGAAACTTTAAATTTTTTTGTTTGAAAAATCTATAAGTAGGCCTACACTAATTGGGGACCCACACACGTCTGTAGCCTAATAATGTCGCTTTTTCATTAGAGATGGTGTAGGCTATTGCGCAGAAATCACATAGGCCTATAGTTTTAATACTTATCGCAAACGAACTTTTACGAAAATATTATAATCCGATGGCGAATGCCAAGCCGAAATTGAATTAGACCTACATGATGAAAGAGGCTATAGATATGTGTAGTTCTTAATCTAGTGTAAAAATGATGTTCAGCGCTAAAGTTTCTGCCTCCTAGACCTATAGCTTTCTGCGACGACCATAGTTGATAAATTCTGTCGATATTAACTTCCAGTCCAAAACCTATAATAGTCTCATTCGTCCGTGATCATGCATGCCACTCAGTGGAGGAATCTTGGTGCGTACGGTATTGTGAGGCGCGGTGGTGTAGTGTGTATGTTCGTCGCCTTGCAGCCGAAGGGCTGCAGGTTCTAATCCACCTGAAGTCGCCGCGTATGGTTCTACTGACGTTGGAAGCTCCGTCTCTACCATCTCGTTAAGACAATCAGTTTTGAACTTAGAAGAACACTTTTTCTTTGAAAAACCCCCCCGTTTAATATACTCATTAGCTTTGCGCTTCAGCATAGCTTACAAATTTCACTCACTAAAAATATTACTATAGGCAATGTATCGAACCAATCTCCGAAGTAGAATCCGACTCTGATGATCCGATTGAAAGACAGGCTACAATATACGGCACCGTCTTAGGGCTTTCCCCTCACCTAGTGGATGGCTCTTTGGCACCACCTGTTGGACGCTAACATGCCAGCCGGAGCAGCCGCCTATGACGGCAAAGCAGCTGATAAGAATCAGCATCCCTCAGAGTCCCTCTAAATTGGCTGGTGCCGATTAAGCTGGTCTGCTGGTGTCGGGCCAAAGCAGAAGTCGCCAAGACGTCCCAGTGGGCCAGTTTATGACTGACAAACAGACACTGAAGATGAGGATGGAGCATCCCTTGCGATTAGATTAGAATTATCTATCAACAGATGTCCCTGTTTGTGGTTCAATGAGTTTTGCTTTCATCTCGCTTCTGGACATCATTCGCTTGATCAATAGCCGTGACTAGATCTTCCCTTGGATTCAACCTAGGAGGAAGCATAGGCTATGTGCTTCCAGACTGCATCCAGTCGTTACAACGCTCTCGGGATGGAGGCAGTCATTAGTTGGGGAATTCGCCCGGAAGATGGCAGCTGGGTAGTCGCCCGCGCACACAGATATTGGACCACTCGTTCAAAAGGTGAGCTAATAAAATCAATGACTTGCCTCATGTTAAACAAAACGTTAGGCTAGCTTATATTGCACTTCCTAACAAAATTTGTGCGCGGAAATTTGAAACTGCTGCGCGGCATTTTCTAATGAGCTGCGCGGCAGGGCAGCCGCAGCTTAGAGGGAACGTTGGATGAGACCTAATAAAATCGTGTTTTTTGCTACTTTTTGCTGCGTTACGTCTTTGAATCGTCAAAAAACAGTGGGTGGCCTCCTTAAAAGTACCATAACTTTTATTCTGTTTGAAATATTTTGCTGAAATCTGCACATCATGCGTAGATATGAATTGTCTTTAAGTCTGTAAAATTTAATTTCTAAATTCTAACTTTTGGCTAAGATATTGGCCAGAAAATTAGATTGTTTTTTTCTGTTACTTTTTGTTGCGTCGCGTTTTTGAATGGTCAAAAAACGGTGGGTGGTCTCGCTAAAAGTGATATAACTTTTGTTCTGCTTCACGTATGACGATGAAATTTGGCTATTGCATGTAGATATGAATTGCCTTCAAGCCCGTAAAACTGGATTTGAAAATTTCCTATCTTTGGCCAAGATATTGACAAAAAGCCGTAGGAGTTACTTTTTTTGGGCCCACCCTGCAGATAGGCAAGTCACAAACGTCAGGATCATGCTCTGCTGCAGAGGCTTTGTGACACTCACGTTTTCTGCCTCAACACATTGGCATAAGGCCAAGTGCACGCTTTTCGTGAGCATTGGCGGGTGCCTCAGCTTTATAAACAGGCGTCACATAAATTGCTACGTTATATATTGGTGATTATGATGATGATGATGATGATGATGATGATGATGATGATGATGATGATGATGATGATGATGCGGCTGCTGCTTCTGCTGCTGCTGCTGATGATGGTGACTACGACGATGATGGTTGCGTCGGTCGTGGTGGTGATCGTGATGATGATGGTGATTTCTAAAATAAGACTATAGCTATAATAATGCCAATAATAATTAGCCTATACAACGATAGTAAAAATAGCAATAACAACCTCAGTCAACCTGCCTTACAGCGAGGCCATTTTTTAAGGTTAAAAGAATATGAATGCTTACCCATAGAGTCCAAGGTCGTAGCTAGGGGGTGTTTTGGGTGTTTGAACACCCCCCGAAATGTAAACAGTAAAAGATAATAAAATGCATTTACTAGCACATGATGTGAAAACCATGAAATAAAACCATGAAAACACCCCCCGAAATGAAAAAATAGAATGAATTGATTTCGGTCGGATGACTAAAAAAGGTCATCACTTTTTTTCGGGTGGTAAACTGAAGAAACACCCCCCGAAATCAAATCCTGGCTACGGCCTTGCCATAGACCGCACATGATTATTAAAATTAATGAGTTCACGTGTTAATGAACAGCTCACATCTTACATGTAGGCCTAATTATTGTTTAAATTATTGATGAAATTTATTAATTGATTGCACGGTAAAATTAATATTCTTACACATCTGCTAATGTCCTCAGTCGCATCAACCTCCACTTGATCTTCAGTTGTAAATTTCTGCTTCCAATATTCGGCCAATTTCAGGACCCTTTTCTCAAATGTAGGAATCAATTCTGAAGTGAACGACATCAATAGAATTACAGATAAACAACAACATTAACGATAACAACAATGGCAGTTAAAGTGCCGTACTAGATATAATTTATCCATTTTGTTCATTGATGTAAAGCTTTCAATACGAAAATTCATAGAACATTATCATGCTGCTTTCTGAGCTGTACAGAAAGTTGCACAAGTCATAACTGTTTTTTTTCACACTCTTCTCCTATGCAGAAATTCTCAGATTCATTCTTCTTGCATTGTTTCACTCTCCCATTGTTATCTCTCCCATTCATTCCTCTTGTACTGTTTCACTCTCCCATCCTTTTCTTGTTCTCACACACACAATCTTGTGCATGCCTTTTCTTTTTACTTATATCTCAGAATTAGTCAGTTTCTTCTTATCCAGGCCTTACGCATAGATCTATTGTCTCGTTGATCGATGGAAAGACTAATATAATATATTATGATTATTTATTAATCTGTCAGTCTCCTTGAAATTGACACACCACTACACCACTGCAGGGCGCGGTGGTGTAGTGGTAGGTTCTATGCCATGGAGATGGAGGGTTCCAGGCTCGAATCCACCTCAAGTCGATGCGTAAGGACATTTGAGCAAGTCCTTCACTTGCAATTGCTCGTGCGCATCGGCGTGAAACTCCGATTCAGTGTCCGCGCTGTAGTCAAGAGCGCCTCTGAGTAGGGAACTTGAAGGGGCGCTATAGCAAATGCGACAAGTGACAAAAGGAATATAAGAAGAGGGTATTCTTTGTTAGAATTGCAAATACGAAGCATTAGGCTATTAATTTTCTTTCACTCACTTGCGATAGACTGATTGTTGAAGGCAGGAGACATCAGGCGTTTGTGAGCGGCATGCGTCTCTCCCTCAAGAGTTATCAATCCGTAACCGAGAACCAATTTCAATAAACTGCACCCATAACAATATTCCAATATTTTATGCTTTGCACGCGAAAATTGAATATAGCCTATATTAAATATCTCAGTAAATTTTGACCCCATCATCTACACTGCAGGGTGCGCCAAAAAGACCCCTAGGTTTGTTGCCAATATCTTGGTCAAAAGTAGGAAAAATTTTACCGTCTTAAAGACAATTTATTTACACATGATGACGAGATTTTATCAAAATATTTCTAACAGAACAAAAGTTATACCACTTTTAGGGAGGCCACCAACATTTTTTGACGAGTCAAAAACGTAACGCATCAAAAAGTAGCAAAAACACGATTTTATTAAGTCATATCATCATCATTATCATCATTATCATTATCATCGTCATCAACAACGGTAATCATCTCCGTAATCATCATCTTTATCATCATCGTAGGATTCGTAGCGATCATCGTATTCATCACCATTGTTTCCGCCGCCATCAACATCGCGTGTTTACTCATATACAGGAAACTATTCAAAGTTTTGCTCACCGTTTGCAAGCATAACCAAATTACAATAATTTGTATAATCAGTATTCTATAATCGTCATCATCATTGTCACCATCGTCGTCATCACCACCACAACCACCACCGCCGCCGCCGTCACCACCATCACCACCACCATCACCATCATCAGCACCATCACCCCCCACCACTACCATCATTACCACGACCTCCAGCATCACCACCAGCACCACCAACACCACCACCACCACCACCACCATGATCAGCATCACCACCACCACCACCAACATTGAGTCCAAAGACACATGTTTTACGCCTCGAGACACTGTAAGGGTTATAGGACAAAATGGTAGTGGACAAAATGGTACTGACAAAATGGTAGTGGACAAAATGGTACTGACAAAATGGTATGGACAAAATGGACAAAATGGTATTGAGACAAAATGGTATAGGATAAAGTGGTACGGACAAAATGGTGCGGACAACACGGTATGGACAAAATGGTACTTGGACAAAATGGTAGCAGACAAAATGGTACGGATAAAATGGTGCGGATAAAGATTCTTAGACTTATTTCATTTCATACAGTTAAAAAATTTGTGTAGCGGTCCTTCAACATACCCACTCAGAGTTGCATGGTATACGGATCATATTCATCAATTATTCTTTATATATATATATATATTATATATATATATACGTTTATTAAAAACCTTCAGTGAGAAACCGTAACCAATGACAACAGAGATAAATAACAAACACAAAATAAGAGTTAACCAGAAATTATGTCTCTACAGTAAACTAAGAATAATTATAGTTATTGTCATACTTAGCAGGTGGGTTTAAAATAGTGTGACACGGGGCGCAAGTCATAAGGGCACTGACAATGGAAGGGGGAAAGCGCAGAACATGTAAATCATTGTTAAGGACAGCTTCCAGCCGTGATCCCACTCCCAAAGACCCAAAAACACCCCTCACCATGGAGATAAACATATATGATACGCAGCGCATTTTCAAGATTACTACCCAGTAGCGTCTCCGACCCAACCCGGCTCAAAAGAAGTTTTAATTCTGAATTAAAATACATTAATTTTTTTAGCAATTGAGCAAGACCTAGGCATAAGGCATATAAACAGTGGGACCCTAAGAAACACCTGTGGCCTATCAATAGTCCCATACCATTTTGTCCGTACCATTTTGTCCGCTGCCGTTTGTCCGGTCACCCACTGTAAGTCGAGAGCGCCAGGCCGCCATATTTTGAAAAGAGCATTTTCTAGTTTATTTCGATTTTCCGTCTGTGAAAATCATATATTGTTTATTAAAGAACCTGGAAGAGAGAAATGTGCATCCACGCAATTTGAAGCCATGTACAAGCAAAAGAAACGACCTGGCTGCAAATTTATCGAACATTGTTGTTTAAGATTTTATAATCGATTACCCGATTTCAGGATGCTTGAAATATTTAATATCTTTCTATTATTCGGTAAACTTTGGTGGCTTAAAGCTGGTAGTAGATTTGAACAATTGAGAAAACAGATTGTCTCAGAATATGAACCCAAGTTTAACTGTTATAGGACTTGGAACTATTGTCTCGTTCTCGAAACTATTGTCTCGTTCTCGAAACTATTGTCTGGTTCTCGGAACTATTGTCTCGGGTCTTGGTTCCACTGTCTCGGCCTTGGACTTGAAGTTTACTGTCTTGTGCACAAAACTGGTTTAACGTGTCACAAAATGACAAAATGATTCTGGCAGAGAATCTTTATCCAACATGGAAATATTAATACAGTAGATCTAATATATAGAAACAACCTCAAGTTATAAGGGCGCCTCAAAAACATACAAATGCCATATTCTCCTAATTATTTTAGAAACAGCATTTGGAAATGCTGCCACTAATTGATAAAACAATGAAGATAGGCCTACTAGGCTAATGACACTAAACAATATTTTGAAATGTTGTTATTGATGATAAAACAAAACAGATATGGATGAAAGTCATGAAACACATGTATTAATGATATTAAATAGCACACGTACGATCCCTGCGATAACATTGAATGTTGTAGACAAACCTTATCAGACTTGGCGGCTTAATGTAATTGCGGTTGTTTGTGACGAGCACGTGTCGAATAGCTTCAGGATCAGCCAGACCCAACCTCTCACTTCCAAACAGCATGTAGTAACGAAAGATAGGACCGTATTTCTCAATCATCCTGCAAATTTCATTATCTTTATTATAGGTTTATTCTAGAATAACTCGTGGATAATGTTATATTGTCTAAGCTAAGCCTATGCCTAAAGAATCAGTCAATGAACCAAATAGCCAAAAATAGTCAATATTTTCCTATGGGAATTAAACAGAAATTGCCACGACGTTGTAGCAAATAGCCTCGGAATGGCCACAGAATAGATTCAAAATCACCTCAGAATAGCCCAGGAATAACCCCAGAATAGTCTCAGAATAGCCTCGGAATAGTCCCAGAATAGCCTCAGAATAGCCTCGGAATAGTCCCAGAATAGCCTCAGAATAGCTCCAGAAGAGCCTCCTCAGTTGGGAGTATTATCAAGAAGATTAGGCCAAAATAAGAGATTTTCAGCTTTCAGGGATTAATCCTAGCCGGAAGGGAAAGAAGAAGAGATTTTCAGGTTTTGTGACCACCAGTCAAAAGACAACTATTTAGCTATTACTCGTATTTGCTATAGCGCCCCTTCAAGCTCGCTATATTCAGAGGCATTCCAGACTACAGCTCGGACTCTGCATCGGAGTTTTCACGCCGATGCGCACGAGCAAGGAGTGATGGATAGAGGAGCCTGATGAGGGTGATGGTGGAGGAGCGGATAAAGAACGGAATTCAGAAGGAACATCATTCCAGAGGTGTGGGGCTGTGTAACTGTGTTTGATAAGCGTCCGTTGGAGAACTTGAGATGAGTAGTGACAGGCATAGTGCAATCACGTCCTAAAAGCTGGGGGGACCAAATGAATCCCGTCCTAAAAGTTGGGGGACCATAATAATAAAGTTAGGGGACCACTCAAAAGTTGGGGACGCGTGCCGTGGGTCCCATATAGGGTGGTTGCGCCTATGGTGACAGGAGGTCGAGAAAGAGTGAGACAGGCGGATGATCGGGTAGAGCGGGTTGGCTGAATGGTGAAGAGTTCGCGAAGATATTATCTTGGCTGAGAAAAATATATAGGCCTATTGTAAGAGTAGAGTTATATAGACTAGGAATAGAACTTTTGAAATGGATTCGTTAAGAATTTTAACCAATAGACTGATTTCAGCATTGGGGCAATGTGGTGGTGTTTGGGAGTTCTGGTGACGGTTCTGGCTAAAGAATTTCGAATGAGTTGGAGACTCACAAGTTGTGTGGAATCAAGGTTGCGGAAAAGAGGATTGCAATAGTCGAGTTTTGAGTGAACAACGGAGGTAGCATTGGTGGAAGTAGTTATGAAATCGCTCATATAAAGTAGACCTATAATTCCAGGCATCATCATCCAATACTTATTCTAATAGGCCTACTAATACTCGTGGGACGCGGTCCATGGTGTAGTTGATATGTTCGTTACCTTACAGCTGGAGGGTTGCAGGTTCAAATTCACCTCAAGCCGCCGCGTATACGGACCTTGGGGAATTCTTTACTTGCAATTGCTCAACGCATCGGCGTGAAACTCCGATGTAGTGTCCGCGCTGCAGCCGGGAGCGCCTCTGAGTAGCGAGCTTTATGGGGTGCTGTAACAAGTGCGCACGCAGAGAAACAAACAAACAATACTTTACTTCAGAGTGGCTTCCATTCCCTCGCCTTTCATTATTTCTGGAAGATTTCCGACGATAGGATTGTATCGCAATCCAGGAACCTATAAACCCAAGTAGGAAACAGCCGTATACGGATTTAGTTTAGCCTACCTGGTTAGTTGAATGCGAGTGCATCTCCCCGGAATATAATAGGCTGATGACAGTAATGAGCGCCCTGATTGGTGGCCTATGTCATAATTATATTCATGTATTTATACAACACTATAGGCTATTCCCTATAACATATACTTAATTAATCATCACCACATGATTGTTCCTCACTGAAGAGCCGCGCTTTTGAGTAACAGATCAGTATCTATATAGGCCGAATCAATGTAACGTAGCCTATTAGTGACATTTTTCTGGTAAATGTGAATTATGCGGATCATGGAGGTTGATGTTCTCGCTGCAGAAACTGCCAGAAAGAAAAGTCTATTAAATTTTGATCAAAGTTGGACGAAGTTTCGTGTGATCTCATCCAATGTCAACGTCAGCAAAGGAAGTCGAAAAGTTGCAGCTTTTCAAAAGCATTCGGACACGAACTGCACAATGTTCTATAGATCATTTCTGCAAACCTTCTAAGTTCAACGTAATTTATATTGAGAGGAATTGCTCAACAACTGAATTCAATTTCGATTTTCTTTCTAATTAACTAAGACCTATGGTCAGTAAATTTCATAGTGTTTATCTGCGATTCAGCCATGATTATCATCTCCATCACCAAACTGACCTTTCGAAGTGGTGACAGGAAAGGCTTCATGCCCAATCTGTATAGCAGCCATGATGCAAGAAGGACGCAGGTATAAACTGCCACGCTTGACCAGCTCAGTTGACCGCTGAGTGCCTTGTAAGCTGACCAAACGTACTCCAAGACTTCATGTGCCATTACTGAAACCAAAGCAACCATGGCTCAAACTCACCAAATCAAACATAAATAAACATATAGTCAATGTATGCACATAAAAGCAATAAACTATCGTTTAGCATGTTTGAGCAGCCACACCTATCTCTAATAGGGTGAAACGTTAAGAGGCGCTCGAAGACAGAAGACATGAGTTGTGAGACAAGGGTGGCCAGACAAAATGTCATGGACAGATTGTCATGGGCAAAATGGCACAGACAAAATGCCATGAACAAAATGGCAGGGACAAAATGTCACGCGACAAATGTCATGCGACAAAATGTCACGCGACAAAATGTCATGCGACAAAATGGCACAGACAAAATGTCATGCGACAAAATGGCACAGACAAAATGTTATGTGACAAAATGTCATGCAACAAAATATCCAATCGACTAGTTTATTGATTGTTTTATGCGTTCGGGCAAAGACGGTCATTAAATTTAAACATCCACCTTGATTCTGGCTAGAGATTGTCTCTTTTGCTCTTAGTTTTGATCGTATACAGTTGTTTGTGCACACTCCCTACATAGATCAATCAAGATAATATTCTCATTTCCGGGATTTCAATAAAGGCAAATGCGGGGTAAACTACCTATTTAAAGCATTTGCTGAGGAGATACGGCAGAGCGAACCCCCGCCTTATACGCCTTATATATAGCGCCTTAACAAGAATCTCACTAAGGCGCTTAACGTACAGATGTAGCTACCCAACAGATCTAAACAGATGCAATTTAAGAGATTTATAAAATGTTTCCTGAGATGCATTCGGTGCAATGTTATGAATTGTCAATGGAAGACAGTTCCAGTATGAAGGGCTAATGCATGAGAATGCACGACGAGCCCGCATCGATGTACCAGAGCGAGGAACCATGAGGTCCCCACGAGTAGAAGAGCGCAGGGATCGACGACCTGGCTGACTGGAGACGGGAACGTAGAGCTCCCTAATGTACGCTGGGGCAGCACAGACCATGGATGCTCGTCCCATATTAATGATCTTGAACGAGATCCTATCTTCAACAGGGAGCCAATGCAACGTATCTCGCGTATAGATGGAAATATGCGAGAATTTTGGTAGATTGGCGACGACTCGGGCAGCACAGTTGAGGACGGACTGAGGTTGTCGTATCCGGAACTTTGAGAGACCCGCCTGGACACCATTACAGCAGTCCAGGCGCATCAGCACAAAGGAGTGGACAAGAGTGGCCTCGGTATCAAATGATAGATTACGACGTATGACTCTTATCTGGCGCAGTTGGTAAAAGCAAGGCCTACAGATGGAATTAACGTGTTGCTCCATTGACATATCTTCATCCAGAAGCACTACTAAGTCGCGGACAACGATTTGGACATTCCAGTTAAGAAATGCCACTTCAATCGCCCTCGTATCAATCGTTGAGCGTCCCTTTTCCGTACCCAGCCATATGAACTCGGTTTTATCAGGGTTCAGCCTCAACCGGTTGGAGAACATCCAGGTCTGTACCTCCAGTCCTCCACAACGATCGCCTGGATCACCATGATATGGAGTAGGCTAATTGGACAGTGTCTTCCGTAATTTCACCGTCACGAAACCACAGAGAGCCTGTTTATACTAGGCGCGCCATTGTCCACCAGTGAAGCATTTTGACCAAATGTCTGGACGACAGATGCACGGAGCTGGAGTTGGCAATAAGCAGACTAGAGTCCATTGCCAAACATGATACTTTGACCCTCCTTAGATTCTCACTCAGCTCCCAGAGACTGGTGTACACATTACGATGCAGCCCGTGTACAGGAGAAACCGTAACCAATGACAACAGAGATAAATAACAAACACAAAATAAGAGTTAACGAGAAATTATCGTCTCTACAGTAAACTAGGAATAATTATAAATCAGGTGACGTTTTGCTGGACCGATTCGACGCAATTCTTCGAAACGGATAAAGCACAGTCTTCAACATCGCCGTATCGAACGATCAATTGCTACAGGCCCGTCAAGATGGGTGGACTGGGAATTCGTCGGCTGGCTTCGCCTGCACTCCCTGCCTTTCTGGCTTCTGCTGCAGGCACCCGCGACCTCCAATCCTCCATGCTGGGATTGAATCACACTGACATCGACGGGAAGGAGGAGACGCGGAAGACCGAGGAAGAGATGGTTGGATGAGGTACAGGAAAAGTCTGGCATGAGCCTGGAGGAGCTGAGAGAGGCGACAAGAGAGAGGAGACACTGGAGAGGATACATCAAAACTGTCGCCAGAGTTCCAAGAGCTGACGGCACCAGGTGACCAGGTGACATCGACGTATACGTGGAAGAGATGACGCAACGTTGGTGCGTCGCGAGCGGCCTCACACCGACAGACGATAATGTGGCCCACAACCAGTCACATTGGAACAGACCGCTTGTCATCAAGGTAGTCGAATCACTGGACACTACCCACACTGACGCTTTCCATCAAGCACGCCTTAAAGCAGTCGTTGTGCCTCACAGCGGCGACTGGTTGTTTGCACTTCCGATATCGTCATGTGGATTGAAGCTGGACGATGAAGCGGTGAGAACAGCGGTAAGCTTCCGTCTTGGACACTTCTTGGGTTGTCCTGTGCCTGTTCCAAGCCAGGATAAAGGAGGAGGGTTCTGCGGTGGGCTTGCAACCCACCCAGGTAAAACAACTTGCGCAACAGAAACAATGCAGAAAATTCATTCAACTCAACATGGAACAGAGTGGAGTGGAGAAACTGCATTGCTCGATGTGCAGAGCTGCACGGGAAGGACTAAGGTCCAAGGTAAGGTCCGTCTTGGTGTGGGCATATGCGAGCCACACGCATGTTCCTGCGGGGCGGTGGTTGCGGCGTATGGCTCGCATGGTCTGTCATGTGGTCTCGGTCCTGGAAGGATCGCCAGACACGCTGGACCGAACGACCTGATCAGCCGCAGCCTGACTCGTGCGGGCGTCCCCAACATCAAAGAGCCTACCGGTTTGTTGAGGACGGACGGAAAGCGTCCCAATGGGATGACTTAATTCCATGGCGCGATGGCCGCAGTCTTGTTTGGGATGTGACAGTGACTGACACCGTGGCTCCATCGTAAATTCAACACATGGCGCAGTGGGAGCGGTGGCTGAGATGGCAGCCACCAGAAAGAACGCTACAGTAAATACCGCAAAGTGTCCAAACCCATTTATTTGTGCCACTGGCCTTCGACACCCTGGGTCCCATCAACGAAGACGGTCTTGATTTCATCAAAGATTTAGGGAGACGTCTTCCCCAAATTTCCGGTGACTCTAAAGAAACTAGTAAATCACTATCCGGCGCTTTAATTCCGTGACCTTCCGCGGTTCTTTTGTCCAATCAGATATTGTCGAATAATAATAATGATTATACTGTAAGTTGTAATAATAACAATAATAATAATAGTAGTAGTAATAATAATAATAATAATAATAATAATAATAATAATAATAATAATAATAAAATATATTTTAAATAATAATAATAATAATAATAATAATAATAATAATAATAATAATAATAATAATAATAATAATAATAATAATAACTGAATTCAACGCCTCTCGATTTTCGATCCAGTGGCCAACAATTGTTCGCTTTCATAAAAACCAATAGGCATTACCGGTATTGACGTAAATTTACACACTGTCCTTGAAGCGAAACTAATTAAATAAAATTTAATGGTGCGTTTGCACATTAAAGACTCTTGTTGCTCACGCCCAGAGGCCTCTTGACGACGGGGCCCGCCGCCATGGCAGACATTGCATACTGATCAATCCGGCCCTGCAGCACAAGGTGTAAAAAGGCCAGCGGAGCGTGGAGCCGACGCCTATAAGTCAGATAGTTGCATCTGCGTGACGGCACAGTAGACCGGAATGGGCCTCGGAACAGCCCGTGCCCTGGGCCGAAGCAGCCACGGCGTATCCAACCGAAACAAGAGGATCGGCCCCGTGAAGGGGTTGCGACCGATGGCGCCCAGGAGGGGTCAGGGACGCGCGTCCCGGACGCGGATCCCATTATTATCCACCGAATCTAAGGAAACATCGCAGTTGCGACGGAGATGATCAGCACTAGACTTTAATCTAACATCTCAGATATGAAAGCATCGTTCAATTAAACGAAGCCGAAGCCGAGTCCAATACATCAGTGATAATAGTGCTGGCCTAACTAAACACTAAATAATCGCAACGACTTCACTTTCAAACAAAACTTAGAGTGAAGTCATAGGCGTACGGGACATTTCAGCAGTGGGGGGGCAAAATTTTTACTTTTGCCCGAAAAATTAAACCCGGAATAATTGACGTCGTGCACACATAGCCATCTCTGTTCTTGCACCCACACCCGGGGACAAAGGGCAAATACACCGGGACCCGGCCATATTATAGGGACTTTTATATTATATTATTAGGGTAGCCTAATTTTAGGCATATATGCAAATTTATGATGCAGCCTATGTATATATTCCTGACGCTTAACCAGTTCAAACTTCAAACGAGCAACTTATTAAATTCATAATTGTAGATTATTTTGTATTGTATCTAATCATCTACAAAGCGCCTCAGTAGGGTGAACCGTTCAGATGCGCTAATAGGGCGCAAAAACCGCACTCGAAGAGGCAGGTTTTAAGGTGAGAGAATGAAGAAGAGAGATTGCCACAGAAAGTGTAAGCTTATAGAGCGAACGCAAGGTGAAAGCTCATTACAAAGAGAAGGATCAATTGTGGCAAATGATCGAGACTGAGCCATAGCAGTTCTACGAGGAGGAAGCAAGGGCCAAGTCTGTTTGATGAACGAAGTGGACGGTTGGAGGAAGCTGAGTGAGGCCTTAGTATAACGTCGGTCAGATATTTGGGGCAAAACCCCGCTGAGCCTTGAAGATCAGTGAGGAATTTAGATTGTATGTGAGCACGGAGAGGAAGCCAATGGGTGGAGACAGAACAGCGAAGGATCCTGAGACACCTTAATAGTGTGCTTTTGAAAATTTGCTCAGTTAAGGTATTATCCTTCCCGTAATATAAGTGAGTTATCAAGTGCAACACCCTGATCCCGCACACTTGACAAGTAGGAAAAGATTGTAAATTTTCAGAGAGCAGACCAAGATCTGCACGTTCAATGTTGATGATCGCAGGATTATCGTCTCTATTTTGCCTCATGACCAGTAGAAATTTCGATGTCATTCAGGCAGTGAAATCCGTGTTCTGTTGCACCTATAGCTTGCATGCTGTGAATTTCCCCAAATGCCACGAATAGCCTAGTCGCAATTTTCGGTCAAATTCCAGCTCTTGAATTTGTTGCGACTCTAGCCATTATTTACCGTGAATCCAGAACTTTTCCGGAATTTCTGCCATCCATAGTTGTTGCGAGCTAATATCTAACTCGATTCGGGCAAGATTTTCGGGCAAATTTCGGCTCATGAATTTGTTTCGATTCTCGCCATTAAGCTTATTTATAAAATTATACTGTGAATTCAGAACTTTTTCGGGAATTTCTGCTGACCATGGTTGTTGTGAGCTAATATCTAACTCGATTCGGGCAAGATGGAACTGGGAGATAATGTTGTGTACTAATGAACGTTGAACTTCAAAAAGTTTGGTTAATATTTTCCCAGGTCTGCTTGCCCGAAAAAACAGACTTGCCCGAAATTTGGGGGGGCATTTGCCCCCCCTGGACCCCCGTCTCGTACGCCTATGAGTGAAGTCATTGCGATACGATCGTACTCATTTTAGTCTAATACCCATTTAAGATCCATCGGAAAAGATGACAACCATTGCCATAGCAATGAGCAAAATAATTATTATAACAAAATATTACCTTAAAACGCGAATTCTACTCATAAAAAATTCGCACCAGTCATTTCTTCAAAAATAGGCCTAGCCTACTATACGCCTAACTATTGTGCATCCGGTAAGCGTAAAGATCTAGGCTCCTTGGCCTATGCCTATTCATCCGGTAACGTGAATATTGCAAGGGCGAGAACCTGTCCCTCTCTGGCAAAAATAATCTATACTTTGGTGTTGCTCTCAAGCCCATAGATGTTTTGACCGAGCCCATGACTGCCGTTCACAGACAAAGTCTACGAATTGTGTATATATAAATGTGTGTGTGATTATAGGCCTATATACGATACAATAAATCAATGAGAACGGCAACACCCTCGTATCAATGACGCGCTGCCAGTTTTGAATAGATAGACTAGCCTATATAATTATAGTTCTGCTAGCGAACAACAGCGCAAGGACAATCCAATGACCACGTGCACAGTAAATCTTAGAAATGCTTTACAAGACGGTTTTAAAGGGGAATTTACGTTAGCCATGGCCTTTTCGTACGCTCGAGTATATGAAAGCCAGTGTCGCGTTCCTCTCCAGCGATAATTATAGGCCTGATTGGTGACAGGACAATTACCTCTGTAATAATAATAATAACAATATTGTAACTTCCTCAGTCATTTTCACCAATGGCGCCGTGATATAACGGTGAAATACCGCCTTAATTTTGCGGTAATAATCACCACATCGAATTTTAAAATATCCGTGTCTCGTGTATTAAAGTGAATTGTGAGTTGAAAACAGTCGCGTTGACCTACAAATTCGCAAGAGAACGTTTTGCAAATTGTTTGAAAAGAATATTCAAACAGACGGACAAACTTTGAAACAATTTTGGCGTAGATAAATATGATGCCGGGAAAACTACGTTTCGACAGGGGATGAAAATTCTCTCCCCTGGAGACTTTATTTCAGACAGGGGCGGAGACCTAGGGGGGGACAGGGGGAGGTCCCCCAATGAAAGTGTTGGGGGGACGGCCCATGCATTTGTCCCCCCCCAATCTTTGAGCGTGAAGACTTTTTGGCGGCGAAAATAGAAAATTTCGTCAAGATTCGGCCGGATGACTAAAAAAAAGGTCATCAACTTTTTTGGCGGCGAAAATAACAATTTTTTTCGAGATTTCGCCGGTCGTCAGAAATTTTCAGAAAATCTCGCGTCTTTCCGTTCCCCCCAATTCTCGGTCCAGGTCTCCGCCTATGATTTCAGAATAAAGTCTCCGGGGGCGAATTTATTGTGAAACAGATCCTCCGCGGGAAGAATCTGTTTCGAAATAGTCTAAGGGGGGAACTTTGAGGGAGGAGACTTTGTCAGCGATACCGGCGCTGTTGAAGTTAGGTTAGACGAAGTCTAGAGGATCGATGGGATCTGAAGGCATCGATCGTAATCGTAATTTGCAACTTCTGCACATTTAATTTCCTCGACCTTACGAATAACTTCGATGAACTTGATGAGACCTGCAGCACCAAGAAATTGTATGGCTGGCGACGCCACTGTTTGCACAACGTAACGAACTGAACCATCCATTCCATCAGGGAATAAACGCTGCAGTTTCTAAACCACCAAAATAAATTATTACGTCTTTTCCAATGCGAGTAACAATAATTATTCTCTAATCATGTCAGCATCCAGCACATCGAAGACCATTAAAACGTGGAGCAGATTCTGAATGTCTTAGGATGCAACAATGATACCACACAGTAGGCCTACGTTAAACTGCAAATACCACCGGTCCACCACCCTATCTCTTAATGAAAGCACTAACCGGTTGACGATTGCCAAAAGTTTCAGAACGAAATTTGTCCCTCCCTTAAATGCAACATTTGTTTCATTTCCCTCATCGATGCCTTGTTGTTGTATTTAAAAGTATGGGTTACCCACAAAATCATGATTATAGCTGGCATAAATATAAGACCACTGGTTGCCTTCATAAAAAAAAACCATCAGCAATTGACGTAAATTAACACACTAGTTGTCCTTGGAGTGAAATCGAATAAATGGGAATATTATGGAGATAAAAAAATTCTTGTTGGCCGCGGACGGGGGCCCCTGATGACGGGGGGCCCGCCGCCATGGCAGACATGGCATACTGGTTAATCCGACCCTGATCGCAACGACTTCACTTTCAATCAAAACTGAAAATGAAGTCAGTGCGATTTGATCGTAGTCATTTTAGGCTAAACCCCATTTAAGATCAATCGGAGAAGGTCACAACCATTACCAAAGCAACGAGCATTATTATTATAAAAAATATTACCGTAAGACGCAAATTCTAGTCGTAAATAAATGTCGTACCTGTCATTTCTTCAAAAATAGGCCTACTATATAGGTCCAACCATTGTGCATCCGATAGGCCTAAGCGTAAAGGCCTAGGCTCCTTGACCTGTGCCTATTCATCCGGTAACGTGAATATTAAATCTATATTTAGGTGTTGCTCTCTGGCTATATAGATGCTTTGACCGAGCCCATGACTGTCCATAACTGACATAGACTACGAATTGTGTATATATAAGCTACAATCAATCGGTGAGAATCAATCAATCAATCAATCAATCACATAAATTTATATAGCGCCCCTTCAAGATCTCTACTCAGAGGCGCTCCCAACCCAGGACTGGTCAAAGAGAAAGGTCTTGAGAAGACGGTAGAAAGAGCCAGCAGAGTCGCGGGGAAGCGAACGGAGAGCCGCAGGGAGGCCATTCCAGATATATAGCTGGACCCACCACGGAAAATGCTCTTCGCTGCATAGTAGCGGTACGACAAAAAGGGACAAGATAGTCACCGCGGGCAGCTGACCGCAGCGAACGACGGCCCAGAGAAACCGAGACTGGAGTAAAAAGCTCACATAGGTAGGATGGAGCTTAAGACAGAATGCAACGCCAATCTATAGACGAAACTCTATAAGCAATGCGTTGCTGCAGTGGGAGCCAGTGGAGGTCGTCCCTCATGAAGGCAGAAACGTGAGCAAACCGGGAGATGCCACCAACCAAGCGTGCTGCAGTTCGAAGAATGGCAAACTCTCGTAGGCTATCGATGACGTGGCATGCCATCTCATGTCAAAATGTCAAAACGCCTTCGTCGCCTCGCCACGGTTGGCTACAAGAAACGGAGTGTAATTGTAATTTGTAATGTAATGTAATGTAAATTCAGACAATTTATATAGCATCGTCAGAGGCAAGCCACTTCTAGGATGCTTTACACGCATAATGTCAAATGTCAGAGCAAATGTCATGAGATCGAGAGCAAGTGCAGCTTCAATTGTGTGTTTTAAAAGTTGATTCAGTTTTGATTTCCTAGATAGTTGATATAAGACTGTTCCAGGCGCGTGGGCCTGAGACGCGAAAGGCGCGATCGCCCATTTTAGTTTTTGTCGCAGGAATGGATACGTCAGCGGTCTTGGACGATCGCAGCCGGGACCTAGGCCTACATTTATCGTCTGCTAACGGTTTGATGTTGTCCGCGAGGTAGGCTGGTGCGCAATTGTTCAGGCATTTGTACATTAGGATACAAAGTTTGAAATTGATGCGGTCACAAATACCAAGCCACTGAAGATGGTCTCGAATCGCGCTAGAAATGTGGTCGAATTTTTTCAATCGCAGGACCAGTATGTAATTGTCCAAAGTCTCCTGTCACGAGCCGCGTTTAGCAGGTGTGTGCCCACGAAGCCAGTCCATTCCGAGATGTTGTCCAGCCATGCAATCCTGAGTGTGTCTGACCCAGGTATATAAGTGGAACGGCGCTGTATAATTGCTCGGCGGTGCGGTGTTGTAGGGAACGGTTACGGTGCTGTGTTGTGTGCCACGGTGCTGTGTGTAACTGTGAAGTCTGTTGAATCATCGGTGCATGTGTTGATGTGGTGAAATATGTTGATTCGTAGGTGCTTTTTGATGCTGCATGGTGCTGTTTTGTATGGCACAGTGCTGCTTTGTATGACACGGTGTTGTATTGTGTTGCACTGTACTGTATTGATGCGGTACGGTGCTGTGTTGATGACATGGATACTTTATTGTTCGGCGCGGTGCAGATGCATGGTTGACTCATGGGCGATTTTTGCATGGCACTGTGGAGTGTTTTATAGCACGGTGCGGTGTTGTAAGGCACGGTGCGGTGCAGTGTGGCAAGGCGCTGTATTGGATGGCACAGTGTTGTGTGGCATTGCACTAAGTTGCATGGCACGATGCTGTGCTGAACGGCATTGTGCTGCGCTGTGTGATACGGTGTAGTCTGTTGATTCATATGTGCTTTGTGGTGACAGGACAATTACCCGCTGGGCAATTACCCCCCCGGACAATTACCCCCGACAATCAGTGGCGTAGGCAAGGGGGGGTTTCGGGGGTCAAAATCCCCCCCATTGGCTCCGAAAAAAAAGATTTTTAAAGATTATTTTTCCATTTAAGTAAGAAAAAATAGCAAAAAACAGGGTTTCCGGCCATAACCCCCCCCATGAAAAATTCCTGGCTACGCCACTGCCGGCAATTACCCCTGGACAATTACCCTTCAGGACAATTACCCCCCTCCGTACCAATTACCCCCGGACATTTACCCTCCGTATCAATCCCCCCCGGACAACTACCCGGTGGCACAGTGCGAGCTTGTTCCCTCACGCGTATACGAAGATATGCGTGAGGGAACAAACATTCTCATGGTCATGGTCATCGTAATTGTCAGACCTTCAGCGCTGCCTAAGCCTATCACCCACCACAACCTACAAGGAAGAAATATGCGAACACAAACGCAAGGATTCTGGCAATCGTTCGCAAATACGACGCGCACAAAGCCATTACTTCGTGGAGTTGCTCGTAACCTTGCTTTTTAAACTAACATCTTGCTCTTAAGTGCTGTAATATGCCGAGCAAATTTCTGTCCAGGGTAACGGCATTTGTTGTCATAGACCCTGGTCAAATCGGATCCATCCATAAACTAACTGAATCCAGACTTCTATCGATAACATTTAAATATTTTATTAGGCAGGCGTTACAAATAGCTTAGAACCGTTGTTATATTGGATTTTATTTAATATTTTTCTTGAACGTTTAACACTAACTTGTGTTTAACACGACATAATATACTTCTTTATTGGCACGGGGGGTAATTGTCCGGGTTGTAATTGGTACGGGGGGGGGGGGTAGTAATTGGCACTGGGGAGGGGTAGTTGTCCTGGGGTAATTGTCCAGAGGCAATTGCCCTAGAACCGTGCTTTGTTGATGTGGCACGATGCTGGGATGATTTCACGGTGCTGTGTTGTGTGGCACATTGTAATCTGCTGATCTATAGGTATTTTGTTGTGTTGCGTGCTCTGATGTGTGGTGCGGTGCGGTGCAGTCTGTTGATTCATATGTGCTTTGTTAATGTGGCATGGTGCTGTGTTGTATGGCAAGGGGCTGTATTGTGCAGCACTTTGTAATCTGCTGATCTATAGGTATTTTGTTGTGGGACAAGTGCTGAACTAAATGTCACGGTGTTGTGTTGTATTTTACGGCTCTGTGTTGCATGGCACGTTGCTGTGGAGTAGTGAATGGCTGTGCTGAGCGGCACGATGCGATGCTGCGTTGTGTGCGGGTCTAGGACTTTACCCCCGGTCCATTACCCCCTGCCATTACCCGGGTTACCCCCCCCCCCCGTAGGACATTACTGCCTGCCATTACTCCCCGTCTGTTTACATTTAGGTCCAGTTTATGGATGCAAGTACACGAGTATGTAGGCTATGTGCGCATATATGTAGGCCCTATGTAATGGACCGGGGTAAAGTCCGGATACCGTTGTGTGCAGTATAGTTTGAATCATACATGTAGGTGCTTTTTGTATTGCACGGTGCTATGTTGTGTGGCACGGTTCTTTGATGTGCGGTACGATATAGTTTGTTCATTTCTAGGTGTTTTTTGTGTTGAGTCAGGGCTTTTTTTAACGTGCAGTTCTACACAAAATGTGCAGTTCTTAATGGATTCGTGCAGTTGTAGAGGCACTTCCGTCACGTTCCGTGCAGTTAAAACTAGTAAAAAATAGACAATTTTCCTCAGATTGGGAGTAATTTACCATGGAGGACGAGAAAGGAGAGACGAGGATGTGCAGTTCTAAAAATTCTTTAAAAACAGCCCTGTGTTGAGTGGTGTCCGTGTTGCACGAACCTCTGTTGTACGGCACGGTTCTGAGTTGTGTGCCACAAGATGTGTTGCGTCGCATGGTGCTGTTGTTTGCCACGATGCTGTTTTGTGTGCCACAAGATGTATTGTGTAGCACTGTGCTGGCATGTGGCACGGACTAGACTGTTGATTTGTAGGTGCTTGGTTGTGTGGCATGTTGTGTTGTGTGGCACGGTGCTGTGTTGTGTGGCATGGTGCAGTCTGATTCATATGCGTTTTCTTGTGGGTATGGTGCTCTGATTCTTCGTAGGGCACTCCTTTGCTGTTCTTTGTGCCAGTTTGTATGGTAGTGTGGTCTTTGTGTGGTCAGTGTGGAACTGTGTTTTATGGGCGTCTAATCTGTTCATTCATAGGGTTGTCTGTTGCAAGAACGGTGCTGTCACGTAGGGTGGTCTGTTGTGTGGCACAGTATAGTCTGTTGATTCATAGGATGCCTTGTTGTGGTTGTGTGATGCAGTGATGTGTAGCATGGAGTAGTCTATTGAATCATAGGCATTTTGTTGAGAGGTAGGGTGCTCTGATGTTTCACAGGGCGCTGCTTGGTGCTCGTTCTGTGTGGTTAGGAGCTCTGCGGCATGGCACATTGTACCTTTTTGGTACTAAGGTGCTCTTGTTTGTGGCAAAGATGTTTCTGATTCGTAAAGTGCTTTGTTGTGTGGCGCAGTGTTCTGCCGTGTCGTACAGTGTACTTCTTGATTCCTAGGTTGATGTCGATTCGAGAGGTGCTTTGTTGTGTGACACTGTGATTTGTTCTCAGATGAGATTACAAATGAATAGAGATTAAAAATATTTCGATTAAAAAGTAATTTGCATATTTTATTTCCTGCAGTGCATTTATGAAATAATGTTCAACATTGCGGTGTTAGCTTCAACTAAGATAAGACAGCATAGTAAAAAAGTTATATAAAGATCATAAAATCATTCAGATTAACAAGTATTCAGATTAGAAAGGCATTTAAGAGCTTCACCGGGCACATTTTAATTAAATCCTAATTGCAAATGTCATTGACTTCCATTTAAAAATACAACCTAACGCGCAATCTTATACATTCAGTGAGGGCCTATAGCACCTAGGAGAATGACGTTAAATGCCGGACTTTTATACACATTGTCAAATACACTGCGTTCTAGATGTGACCATGTTCAAAATACATCCCAATCCTATTAAGAAGATTGAGAATGATGCAATAAATCACATAAAGAAAATTATGACGAAGAAATGAAGGAGGTTTGAACCCGTAGTTGACTCACAAAATTTCAAGCAATGCACCAGGCTTCATACATTACAAGTGGTCAGGGCCTAAAGTGTGCCTGGACGGTCATGGACGGCGTTCATGCACTTATTTTAAAATCTGAACACCATCCTGCCACTTATTGGCCAGCACTGACTGGAAAGGTAAGGGGCATCCAGGCACTTCTTTTGGAATGGTAAGGGGCGTCCAGGCACTTATTTTCACACACTTTATGCACTGCAAATGGTAACAATTAAACAACCCCCAAGAGCCTCCACAAATAGCTTGACTATAATAATTACCAGGACACCTTACCATAATTGGAACAGGATGACAGAATAACTGGCACAGAATTAATTCTGACCATCCAACAAAGATGATTTTGACCATTTCATATTCTAATTTTAGAGAGAAAAAATCTATAAATAGTAGAAAATTGTATCACATCACTTACAAAATCACAGCTGTATGAAGAAGTCATAAATTACAAACAGTAAAGTAAAGGACAGACACCCTGTCCTCATCGCATACTAAACAAGGACCCGCTTTACGGAATGGCTGCAATGTAAAGCCTCATTGGAGGGTTTGGCTTCATGGTCAGAGTCAGACGTCGCTTGAAGTGGATGCCCGGGATGACGTCAAAACGGAAGTGACGCAGCAGAACGGCCAACATCACACGCAGTTCGACAAGAGCGAACTTGTATCCGAGACACATACGAGGACCAATAAGAAATGGAAGGAAGCCATGGAAAGCAGCTTCTGTTTCTTGCTCTTCAAACCTCTCCGGACGAAAGGAATTCGGATCTTCAAAGATCTCTGGTCTCCTGTGAACATCAGATGGTTTTACGACAGAACGTGGTTTTACCAAGCGAGGTAGGGAAAGAATTTCATATTTGTCAATTGCAGGTTAATTACTTGAACATCACTTGACCCTATTACTAAATACTAATAATGTTCATCATCATAGGGAAGCAATACCCTAAGAATAATATAAACTTGTCGAATGATATTTAACTCTGCCTTGACTATAATATTTATACCGATAACTGCGTTTTTTTTGTCATTACGCAACTCTTTTCGTGGGACTTTGTTGTTCCGCACTAAGAACTCATCTCTTACAACCAACCAGCTTAGAGTTTTAGTCTTTCCAAGGATTCGGGAAATGCTGAGTTTTTTTCTAAACAGTTGCTTGGTATGAGATGAATCAACTCTAGCCTTCGATATGCTTTTGAACATAAGAAACAAAATACAAAGTATAACTGCTAACTTGATGATTTTAAAGCCAAAAGACCTATAAGCCAATGTAGAGAAAGTTTAAATGAAAGTTACTCTTAGTAAGTTACCTCATCATTGGTCCTATATTGAGCGACATGATGGTACCAGCGGGAATCTTAATATTGTCTGGTAGGACGTCACTTTTCAGAGCCTCACGGAGGGTTATTGCCACCGGTGGAAGAAGCCTAAAAGAAGCCCAACACAGAATTATACAGGAGTAATGATTATTTGTGTAGCAAACCGAGTAGCAAGCTACTTCTAGGAATTCCGACAGAAGACTAAGAAAGCTCCAGCAATATACCCTGTAACCACAATCACACAGTCGCTGCCTACCTTTTGTAGATATCTTCTATAGTGCAAGATTCATATAATTAGAATTTTGTACTCATATTCACAGTCGATTGTTATTGAAATGCATGTACGCTAGAGAATAGATACACAATTGGTTTAATAAAGAACATACTTACTCACCTACTTTATCTGACCACAGTCCCGTTCTAACCAACTTTTTAAAAAAAATAAGTCAAACTACTACCTTAATCAATTTCTATCAGCTCTACCTATAAATCTAATGGTGAATCTCATATTCTAAATATATATATAGTTTATGCCTCAGAGACTTAGACTCAAGAAAAGAAAATCTCAAGAAAAGTTGCAATCCAATAATTAAAAAATAATTTCTACCGCTCTGCTACACTTTCATTTGAATAGCAAAAAAATAGCCTGACACAGATCATCCTGTTGTCAAAGTACATAGCTTTGTCAAACTATTCCATCCGCCGAAAAAACTGATGACTTTTTTTAGTCATCAGCCACGAATTTTACCTTTTCCATCCGCCGAAAAAACTGATGACCTTTTTTTCATCAGCCATTATTTTAAAATATTTTTGCCTTTCAGCGCTGTACTCACTTGCGTATGTGCGTACGCCTGCGGGCGCCACTGGAATGATTTAATGAGGCTCTTAAAAGCTTCAATAGAACTGCTCTGTTATAATCACAATTACCGCAAGGTTTCCTTAATAACTCGGCCACAGTATTCAAGCTTTTCAAGATTCTCAAAGGTCAGCGGTTCATCATCCTGTAGCTGGTCGAGAATCTCCTGCCGAGCTTTCTCTTGCACTTCTGGATTTGAAGCCAACATCAAAAGGCACCAGGACATCGCAACAGCTGTTGTCTGAAACCATCACAACAGTTTATGCCTTGCAGTTGGGTTGTTCAAACGAGTTAAACTTAATGAAGTGAATAAATTTGAGAATTGGTAATGTATCCCATAGCAGCATAGCACTTTAGGTTATTCTGAAATAGGATATACATTACAGCGACAAAAATACCATCAGTATTATAATGTACAGTGGTCACAACAACCAAAAGAACACGAATGCTCCATATTCCACAAGCTAGACTTATCTCCTTTCCTTCACCTTCTGTCACAATGGTATGATTACATAACAAGAGTTTAAGTGGCTCAGAAGACTAGTTTGTGTTAGAACCACTGCCTCCTTTGCCCGATAAACACATTTGCCCGAATTTTGGGGGGCATTTGCCCCTCTGGATCCCCGCCTCGTACGCCTATGAGCACAATTACCGCAGGACATCGCAACAGCTGTTGTCTGAAACCATCACAACAATTTACGCCTTACAGTTGGGCTGTTCAAACGAGTTAAACTTAATGAAGTGAATAAATTTGACAATTAGTAATGTATCTCATAGCAATCCAATAATTAAAATTAAAAACTGGCCTAGTTAGCTACACCGGTAAGCGAAAGCTGCATTCGTCTGTTGGTTGCAACGGACTGCGGTTCAAGCCCCGGGCTGGGAGTTGACATTTAGAGATTTAGATATCTCGGGCTAGCACGTGTGGGTCGCAGGGGCGCAAGCTCCTGCAGAGCGACCTTGGGCAAGTTGCTTACCCATCATTGTCTGTGGGGAAGGCAACGGGAAACCACCCCACTCATCTCATCCCAAGGGGCGTAAAGCCAATGAACCTGCCTTCGGGCAGAGCACCATCATCATCATCATCCCATAGCACTTCGGGTCATTTTTAAATATGATACACATTACAGCGACAAAAATACCATCAGCATTATGATGTACATTGGTCACAACAACCAAAAGAACAAGAATGCTCCATACTCCACAAGTTAGACAAAAATACCATCAGTATTATAATGTACAGTGGTCACAACAACCAAAAGAACACGAATGCTCCATATTCCACAAGCTAGACTTATCTCCTTTCCTTCACCCTCTGTCAAGGTGGTATTATTATATAACATAACAAGGTTCAGAAGACTAGTTTGTGTTAGAACCACTGCAAAGTCGCCCAGAACTCTTAGAAGCCCATTTTACCTAGCTTCCTCTTAAAAGACACGAGAGCTGAGACATCCAAGCTACTCCACAAGTCTACAACTCTTGCACTGAAGCATTTCTGCTTTAATGTTCGCTCTGGCTTCTTAAATGATTTCTACCTACCTGGTATGTCCTCGAGTTGCCTTGTTTGGTGCTAATTCAAAAGTCCTCCACTTCAGTCCTTCTTTCAAGGGATAATCTGGTAGGCTTCGATCAGATCTCCTCTGCTCCTCCTTGTCCTCTCCAAATAATAATCAGTCCACACCCGTTCAACCTTTCTTCACAGCTCAAATACTTATAGTCCCAAATCATCCTTGTAGCCCTTCTTGGCAATTTCTCCAGTTTTTCAATGTCCTGTTTCAGATAATATTATGGACTCAAAGCCTGATGTTGTTTGGGCAAACAGCTTGACCAGGGTTGTTGCACGAAGTCAAACCCGTGAACGCATGATCACTGTCAAAGCGTATTACCAATGGACCTTCACAGGTCAATGTAAGTACTGTACAGCCATGTAATAAACTGTAAGTTGCTGTAATCCACTTAACAATTGTAATTCTGTAAAAGTTGTAGATTAAGAAAAGGAGCATTCCCTTATGCTAAAGGTTAGGGGCCGTCCATAAAGTACGTCACGCTCCGGGGGGGAGGGGGTGTAAGAAAGTGTGAGGGGAGGGGTCAGGCCATGTGTGACGTCACACATTTATTTTTAAAATTCTTTTATATATTTTTTTTCTTAGTACCTAAAATCCGACCCGGCCCGGCGTGTCTAAAACCCGGCCTGGCGGGATAAAAGTTGATTTCCCGTCACTATCAAAGCGTTTAGGAACACACGTCACTATCAGATGGATTTGGGATAGTATCCTAGGGTTTAGAGGGTTAGGTAAATGGTTATGTTTTTAAATTTTTTGTTCGAAAGTGTGACGTACTTTAGAGGGGGTCCGAGATTTGTGACAGTTTGTGACAGAGGGGAGGGGGGTCAAAAATGGTCAAAAATAGCGTGACGTACTTTATGGACGGCCCCTTATGAATATTAAATGTTAGCTGTTTCATTTTCTTAGACTCAGTATATAGCGCAGGCCATTCCTCTCACCTGCCATCTGTATTGCTATGTGCATTGTAGGTTACCTGTTCTGCTAGTAGTTAAGATTCATGTCATCTGTAATCTGCATTCTTGTGAATTGTTTCAATTGCGTAAATACAAACTGTAACCAGTTGCTGTCTGTCAACCGGATTGTTTCAATGAAGAAAATATTATTATTATCTCATCAGCCCATCGATTGCATACCGGGATGAAGGTGCAATATAAATCTGGAACCAAATATTTGTCCACACAGGGATCTGAACTCCAATACCAGAGGATATGTTTCAATGACGTCAGGCCGGTGGACGGTCAAAAGCGCGCAGGACAAAAGCGCGCAGACAAATGCGCGCAGACAAATGCGCGCAGCGACATATGCGGGCAAGACAAAAGCGCGAACCGACAAATGCGCGCAACAGGAACAATGAAATCGAAATTTCGAGTATTAGAATGACCATTTAATATAACCACAACATCGTCAGAGACGGTTGTTAAAAGTAGATGAAAAAGAGCATGTGGCGTAAGGTTCAAGACCTCTCTCTTGCCGCAGCCTATCGATCGTGACGACGAAAATATACGCCTTCACGCTGGATGAAGGTTCGCTATAGGTGAAATGGAAGCTGGATGAAGGTTCTCTATATATGAAATAGAAGCCGGATGAAGGTTCACTATAGGTGAAATGGAAGCTGGATAAAGGTTCGCTATAGGTGAAATGGAAGCTGGATGAAGGTCAGAGAAATGGAAGCTGGATGAAGGTTCTCTATAGATGAAATAGAAGCCGGATGAAGGTCCTCTATAGGTGAAATGAAAACTGAATGAGGCTCGAAATTTCGATTTCATTGTTCCTGTTGCGCGCATTTGTCGATTAGCGCTTTTGTCTTGCGCGCATATGTCGCTGCACGCATTTGTCTGCACGCATTTGTCTGCGCGCTTTTGTCGGCGTGCCCGTCAGGCCAGTATAAAGCGCCCTCTACATCTCACAAGTGATTTACCTCATGGCCTGCAAGCATGATGGTCATAACTTCGTCCTGGAGTTCGTCGTCAGATAATCCTTGACCAGTTGTTTCATCCCGTGCGATCATCATCATCCCGAGCACATCTTTAGTCACCAGCAACTTTTCTACATCATACAAAAAATATTAACCTGAGTAGCATGTGTCCGTCCATTAGTGTCTAATGCCTTTTGGGCACCTCACAAATATGTGATCAATTTGATGGTGTGATACACTCTACCATACAAGCAACTTCTACAGATCGAAACAAAGTGCAGTCATAGAGAAATTCTTTCCAAGTTGAACTCATACCCTACAGCTACATATTTTACATAACTCAACATAGAAGGCAACAAAAAATTACATACGCAAGTCTATTTCAGGTTTGCGTCTCCGAAGTGTCAACACTGGCAGGGCTATCTGCTTCTTTTTGCTTGGCCCCGGTTGGGAGCCTCTCTGAGTAAGGATCTTGAAGGGGCACTATATAAATTCTGACTGACTGATTTATTAATAACGTCAAAAGTTGGATTCACATGCTATTCAGTGCATGTGAAGAAGCTAGCACCCTGTGTTTAGCTTACAATGGGTGCCTTAGACTCATTTTGAGTTTATCTTTATGCTTCATTCAGCAGGCTTCTTTGCTTGGCAATTCCAATATCAATATAACATGGAATTATGGAACACAAAGCATAAAATTTATTTTAAAATTATCATCATGCATCTGTAATAATCTAACAATTTGAAAATATTGGCCCTGCTCTAGTTTCTGCTTGTTTTCTCAAAACGAAAATTTCCCACTTCAGACTAGTTTTTGTGCAAACGCCGAACGGGTCACATAATATACCCAGATTACCTTACCTTACCTCACTAGTTACTATTTGTTTGTCTTACCAGTTCCTGTTCCTTTAGCAATTAGCTCCCTCTTGTTTCTGATAATATTCTGGACGGTGTTTTGCATGATCTTGATGTTCCTACGAGACCTTATTGCATCCGGAAATGGAAGATGGTAATAAAATGGAATCATGAAGCGATACCTTCAAAGAACAACAAAACGCAATGTAACAAATGTTATATTATATGTAAAGCATATATTTCAAAAGCAAAGTCTGCAAAGAAGAATCTGCAGCACAGATGAGCATATACATCATAGGAATAAACGCAGCGCAGTCAAGCTAAGGAAATAGAGTTAAGAAAAACACCTACAAATACCTACTGTAGCACATACAACATTTCAGTTTAAAAAATCACACATAAAATATAGCGTGCTAAAGCTTTAACATATGACTTATACATGTAATATGTTTACTAACTGCACAAACACAGCACAAATTTAGGAACGCAAATATTTGGAAATGAATGGATTCCGCTGCAGCAGTCAGGTTTCCGTCAGAATCATTCTGCGGAGACTCTAATGCTTTGACTTTTGTCTGACTTCTATAGCGCAGTTGACCGTGGTCAAGTCGCTCATTTTGACGTAAGCTCTGCCTTTGACTTCGAGTGGCTTACCCCTAATATCGAGGGATTATTTCCAGAGAAAAGAGGATTGATGAAGAGATAAAGAATTTAAGGACAGGCATTGAATTCCACAAAAACCAAAACCTACGACAATCCTGCTCCTGAAATAACTTCTCTGAAAGCCTTCGACACTTCTAGATCTGGATTCTCCAAGTTATTAAAGTCGTATCCAAAGGCTGTCTCCCCAATGATGTCCAAAGTCTAGACACAAAAAACCAAAACTTCTGCCAAGAAACTGTCAAGAAATGATAAATAAGAACATAAAGATAAATAAAACAAGAAGATAAATCAATAATAAAAAATAACCCACAGGGGTTGAGGATGACCAAATATACTAATAATATATGCATATACATTAGTTTTAGCTATGCAATTATGAGAAAACAATTAGCACATTATACCTGTGTTTTGTCAGGCGTTCACTGTTCATCAGGCACAGCCAGTTGGTGTTGCACAGTTTGAAACGAAAATAAATGATGGTTTTCATGATAATAATTAATAATAATAATAATAATAAAATAATAATAATAAAACGCTTGGACCTATGGACCAGGAGGGCCTGGCCTTCATCACAGAACGTGGCCGATGATTGTCACATGTTACAGAAGACCCACAAGAAACCTTCTTCCTGTTCCAGAAGAATTAGTAAAGTACAGCGATTCAACACCATCGCATGCCTGGGCACGACGAGGCCGTAGTACCCTGCTTTTAGAGGAATAATTATTATGATGACAATAATATAATAATAATAATAATAATAATAATAATAATAATGTATATGCATTTAATAGCCCTGGCATTTAATAGGGCCGTTCCAGACTGTGATTTTATATTAGGCGGTAGCGAAGTCCCTGAGGGATCCTGTATACCTCGGGGCAAAAAAAATAAAAAAAATAATAATATAATAATAATTATAATAACATTTGTCTTCCAACTTAGGCTGAAGTGAATTTTAATCTTTCACCTAGACCACATATTACACAAATTCATGTTGTAACAAGACATTTTATATCTTACACAAAACAATCATTAGTTTAATAAATGCAAATAATAAATTGATGGTATAGGAAATGTTCTTACAGTTCTGCCAAGGTCATCCGACACATCGACCTCCACTTTCCCTCCATTGGTAACTTTCTTCTTCCAATATTCAACCAACTTCTCGATTCTCTTCTCAAATGTTGGGATCAATTCTAAAGAAAACGATATCAATAGAATTACTAATACACGTCAATAATTAATTAAAGTGCCGAACTACGATACTCTGTCTTATGTTTCACCGGTGAAGAAACCTTCGAGAAATTCATAACACATGATCCAGCTTTGTCTGCTGCACAACACAAGTCACTTTTTTATCGGTGCCTTTCACGTTTCCTATGCACAACGCTCCCTTTCTTCGTGCAATATTTCTATATCCTATATGCTCTCTCACATGATCCTGTGCATATCTTTTCTACTTTTCTCTCAGTTATTGTATTGCATAAAAACATTTATAAAGCGCTTCTACTAAGGTAAACCGTTCAGAGGCGATCCCAGTGCGCAAGGCCACGAGAGAAGAAATAGGTTCTGAGAAAAGAAAATGAGGAGGAGGGGATTACCAGTCAGAAGTTGAGATCAAGTAGAAGTAGACAGCGTATTCCAAAGAGAGGGGCCAATTGATGTAAAGGAACTGAACTGAGCCATAGCCGCTTTAGTAGGAGGTACTAGAAGATCAAATTATTATTAAATTATTATTATTATTAAATTATTACTAGTCAACTTCTTCCATCGATGTCATAGCCGTTCTAGTAGGAGGTACTAAAAGATCAAATTAGCCTATTATTAAATTATTATTAGTCAACTTCTTCCATCGATGTCTCTATGCTCCTACAGGATAGATCAATTGAATAATTTGTCTAGATGTCAGCCAGTCATTCAGTCTATAAGCTTATATCTCCCCTTGAAATTAACAAGTTAATTCGTCAAAGTTGCAAATACAAAGCATTTCAATTTATTTAAACTCACTTGAAATCGACTGATTGTTGAAAGCAGGAGACATTAAGCGTTTGTGAACAGCATGTGTCTCTCCCTCACTTGTCACCAGTCCGTTACCGAGAACCATCCTCAACACACTACAACAATAAAACATTCCAATAATTTATGCTTTTCTTTTGAAAAAAACCCGGATAAATCTTATCACAGACTTGTGAAATTTAGACCCATCCATGGTCCATAGTAATTTTTAAACTTGAAATTTACACAGTGCTATTTGTAAACAAAACTAAGAAAAGGCCGTCAGATTATTCACAAACAATATTCCCTCATAATAAAACTAATCAATCTGAACATGATGGTTTCAAAACATTTCTCAATCTTCATGTCATGACAAGTAAAATCAAAGACTTGCGAAACTAGGTCAGGTAAACTATCACACAATATTGCTAAAACGAATGCCCAGAAAACGGAGCTAAAGCATACAACAACCACGGCAATGAAATTAAAACTACTTACTCATAAACAGGGTATTATATAAAACACTGTTCATTACCCTTATTGGCATAAAAAATTATAATGATCATCCCATAATCATTAATCATCATAATCATCATCACCAACATCACATGTTTGACATGCAGTGAAAAAGCAAATGTTGGCGGCAAATAATTCAAACATGACAAGAATATAATAATAATGAAACACAGATACAATAAAAACAATAACTTGGAAATGCGACTACTGACTACAGAACAAAGAAGAAATTAATGAAACTGGCATAAATATGCTCAATGCGATAGCTTTGTACGTTGTAGGCAAACCTTATTCGGCTTGGCGGCTTAATGTAGTTGCGGCTGTTTGTGATTGCCACGTGTCGAATAGCCTCAGGATCAGCAAGACCCAATCTCTCACTTCCAAACAGCATGTAGTAGCGAAAGATAGGACCGCATTTCTCAATCATCCTGCAAATTCCATAACTTTTTTGTACGCTTCTTTCTAAATTTCTTGTGGGTAAGGCTAAAATTGCTAAAATTGTGCTTAATAGTTTAGCCAATCGAGTGTAGTCTAATGAATGGATACATTGGATACACATAGAGCTTGGTATTGAAAACGATGAGTCGCTACAGCAAACAGTGCTAAGAAGAAAGTTGGGTTTCTTTGGTCATGTTATGCGTTCAAATGGTCTAGAAAAAGATATGATGTTGGCATACAGAGAGGGAAGAAGAAAACAAGGGCGGCCAAGGAAAAGGTGGATGGATGAGGTTCACGAAACAACAGGAATGAACTTGGAAGAACTAAGGCAGGTGACATCAGAAAGAAGGATATGGAGAAAATGGATCATGTCGGTCGCTAGAGCTCAGAGAGCTGAAGGCACAAGGTGACAAGGTGATGCAATCTGAGTAATGAGATGAGACCAGTGTCTAATTTTCTGATACTTTAAAGTATCTGATACTTTACTTTAGAGTGGTTTCCATTGCCTCGCCTTTCATCATTTCTGGAATATTTCCGACGATAGGATTGTATCGCAATCCAGGAACCTAAAAACCCAATTATACCCCATGCCAATTATGCACTTTTCAAGCGCAATGCCATTGACTTAACACCAATTTAGATTACCTGGCTGGCAGATACCTAAATATGCCAATGAACACCTTTGATAGGAGGGTTATAAGGGAACCGGTATGTATGCATGTATTTATACTTTAGCATATACAATAACATATTTAATAGCACGTTATGTACCAACTAAAAAGCTGCACTCAAGATTATTTATAACTGATTAATATGTAATTAATGGCATTTTCTGGAAATGTGAATTCTACAAGCTATCGAGAAATCCTCTTTGGTCAGACTGATACTAATTTTCTCGTTCACAATACACCAGATAATTTCTGGCAATCTTTTGGGTTCAAATTTATTTACAATGAGAAACTTCCTCCAAACAGCAAGATTCAATTTCAATATCTATTATTAGCTAAGACTCAATGGTCAATAAATTTCAGTGTTTATCTGCAACTCAGTCATGATTATCTCCATCACCAAACTGACCTTTCGAAGTGGTGACAGGAAAGGCTTCATGCCCAATCTGTATAGCAGCCATGATGCAAGAAAGACACTGGCGTAAACAGACACGCTTGACCAGTCCAGCTGGCCACTGAGTGCCTTATAAGCTGACCAGATGTACTCCAAGACTTCATGCGCCATTACTGAGAACAAAGCAACCATGACTTTCACCAGATCAACATATAAGTAAGCATACATTAAAAATTAATAATCAAATTAACTATTTAACATGCTCTACAGAAGCTCCTTACAACTGTGGTTTGTGGTCAATTGCCTCAGGCTTTAATAATTGTTTTGGTGTTTTGCACTGTGGTCTTGTGGTCCAATGCCTCAGGCTTTAATAATTGTTTTTGTTTTGCACTATGGTCTTGTGGTCCAATGCCTCAGGCTTTAATAATTGTTTTGGTGTTTTGCACTGTGGTTTTGTGGTCAAATGCCTCAGGTTTTAATAATTATTTTGGTATTTTTGCACTCTAAACAAATCAGGGATTGATGGCCAAGCTGATAAAGACTCTAACGTAGCATGCATTTAGTAGAAAACTGTATGGTTGGGCAATCTATCACTTCAGCGTTCTAAATTATACACCTGGCGCATCATCATTATTTTCATCAATCTGATTTCTACTTTGGCAGAAATCCTCTTTCATCAATCCAGCTTCCATGTAGGCAACAATTCGTTTCATTAATCCAGCATCTTTTTGAGCACAGCTATTTTTAAAAATCCAACTTCCAGTAATTATTTTTTTCACTTTCAATCAGCGCTTAAAGTGCAGTCATTGCGATACGATCGTCCTCATTTTAAACCCCGTTTAAATCATTCGGCAACGATGACAACCTTCACCACAAGCACGGAACCACAGCTCACACAAAACATTAGCCTACCTTGAAATGCAAACTCTACTTGTTAGAAAATGCCGCAGCAATCATATCTTCATAATAACATTATTATCTTGCATCAGGTAATAACGCGAATATTAACAATGCCGCCGAGAACAGTGTTGCCACTGAGGTTTCTGAAATAAACCCAGATTTTCTTCCGAAAAAAACCCAGAAAAACCCAGACTATTCATATAAGCTATTTTAGACCCCCTTTGTTCAAATTATGTTGGTTTTTCGCTTGTTCGCATGAGGATTAACAAAATGTTCGTCAAAAGAGTCGAATAAAATGTAATTACAACTTTAAAACTATCAATTGTCAAAGTTGTCAGAGACTCAGGATCAGTGGTGTAGTGGGGCGGGGACGCGGGGGGACGCCGTCCCCCCACTTTTTTGCAAAATTCTTGCAAGATTGCACTTTTTGCTACAGTTTCTACTTCAATTTCCATGGAGTCCCCCCACTACAATTTCCAGGCGTCCCCCCACTTTATTTTTTAGGACTACACCACTGCTCAGGATCCATACTGACAATAAGCTTAATCGATATACTCATGTGTGCCTGTGCAGCGGGTTGAGTCTACCAGAATTGTAGTCTATGCACATAACACACGTGGCTTAAGTTTACAAAGTTTTAAAGTTGTCCGAGGTTTCCAGCCAAATTTTCTTAATACACCAACAATCCAACGTTTTAAACACCTAGAACATTAATACTCTGCAACAATTTGGCTATTATACCACTAGAGGATTGACCTGACCTACAGTGTGTAACTAGATGCAATACGGCTTTACAAGGAAAAAGATGAGTGACCTGACCTATTTTGAAATGTCAAAATGGTTTATTTCTGTGCAGAACTATTCTTCAAGTTATAAATTATTTGTGAATTGACAATATGAGATCTTGATTGTGGAGTTTAAAATTAAAATTAGTGGGAAAATTATGTATCACAACCATTTTACATTGAATTTCACAGAATATTCATGTGTTGTAAGTACAAAATGTCAACTCACCAAAATAAACCCAGATCTTGCCAAAAAAAAACCAGAAACCCAGACGAAGGCCAAAAAACCCAGATCTAGTGGAAAAATCCCAGCTGTGGCATCACTGGCCGAGAACCTGTTCTTATCGGGCGAAGGAATCTATTTTTAGGTCTTGCTCTTTGACCCATAGATGTTTTGCCAGGGTATTTACCAACGACCTCATATAATATTATTTTGTATTTACTATCTCCATCGATATTTATATTTAGAACCGGATGCGCTAATGAGCTCGGAAGCGAGGTCGGCGACCTGCCATCTTGGAACTACGAATGTGTAGATATCGATAAATTGATTAAAATGCCTTATTGCGCGGCTATAAATTGCTGTAAAATTGGTTTGACCTTTCCTCTAAGCTCCTACAATCCACTGAACTCTCACGCTCTACTTCCACCTCTCTACTCTCTCCACCATCTACTGTGTGGGTTCATGGAGACATCCTTGACTGAGCACTTTCTCTCAAACCTCAGATAGCAGCTATCTGTCAGGCACATTTGTTCTTTCTCAGAAGAATCTGACAGATCCGCTCTACTCTTGACTCGTCTTCACTGAAACTATTTATTCACGACCTTATTCTGACATGGATTGACTACTGAAACTCGGTACTTTACGGTCTCCCCAATGCACACTGCTTCCTCTAACTAGAATACTGCATCATGTTGCAAGACTGTGTCTTGAACTCTCCTACCGAGACCACATCACACTTGCTCTTTGTTCTTCACACTTGCTTCCTGTCTGTGAGCATATTCACTTCAAGCTAGCATGTACAGATCATCTGCCATCCTACTTGTCTTCTATGGTCACACCTTGCAACTCTGTTAAAGGACGTTCTTCTCTTCAATCAGCATCTGCTGGAAAGTATGTTGTTCCTGGTACATGTCTTATCTTTGGCCGGCGTTCTATCACATTTGCTGGTCTCTTCATCTGGAACTCTCTTGTTTCCTCCTCTTGTTCATAACTCTCTTAGCGAGACTACTCTACTCTACTCTTTAAATAGCTCTAAACTTAAAACTTACCTTTTCCAGTCAACTTATAGTTCGTAATGGTCTTCCTAACTTCAATGTGCACTTCTGAGCTTATAAAGAAAGCATCATCAAATTTCAGTTGTATTGTATATATATACTGTATATTTCATAAGCTAAGATGTTTAACATTGTCAAATGGCTGTTCATATCAATCAATGATTTATTTGATCCAAAGACATTGAATATAACATTGCATACAGAGAAAAAGTACAGCTTCTCGGAATACAAAGGCTTACACAAAACTAACAGAGTCCGACTAATGTAATTCAACTCTGATGAAATGTTAAGAGTTACAGAATAAGAGCAATTAACTTTATTTCCTATGACGTAAGCACACCGGGTTACCTAGTTAACTGCAAAAAAGTACTGAAGAGAGAGGATAAAATAATCTCATGAATGGGACTTAAACTGGGGACAGGTTTCAGCCTACAATCAGTCCAGAATTTCATATCATGGGACACACCTGACACACTGAGTGCTGTTTTGCAACTGGTTGCATTAAAGAATATACTTACTTACTTACTCTGAAGGGTTACAATATTATTATTCATTCATTCATTCATTCTAGGAATTTATATAGCGCCTCTTAAAGATATCTACTCATATATCTACCTGCACTAACTAACCGAAATGATATTAAGAGTCATAGCAAGCGAAAAATAACAACAAGTTGTAAAACAAAACAGTTATTAGTTAACCCTTCAAACCAGAGCTGCTCTTACCATTGGCTACAATGACTTCTGACCATAATTCGGACATGTTTAGAGAATAACTAACAAAGCTACTCTCATAACCACCACAACACAACACACCGGTACTTAATTTCATTTCCTGATTTTTCTAAATTGTTAAATTAGTTAAATTCCACTAACATCATTATCAAAAATCACAGTTTTTGGTACAGACAAACATCATTATATTGAAATTGTTGATTTGCATGGTTCCTTGAAACTAGAATGTTGAAGATCAAAAGATCATCATGAACAGTTTGAAATTAATGTTCAAAATAAATGGAGCATCCACGTAAAAAATTCTATATATCACCAAGTAAACTGCAGTCATCGTGAATCATTAAAACATGCACTGTAAATGCGCTAACAATGTTAGAAAATTTAAAAATCATACATGTTTCTAGTCGACGACTGTAAATAACACATTTTGCTGGCTTTGCCACATTCCTAACAATTAAACCGTTGCACCTGAAGTTGTTACACAAGAAACTAAATGCAAAAAATGATGAAAGTAGCTAAACATAAAATGATAGCCAAAATGTTGCAGAAAAAACAAAAAGATGAAACCATGCTGCAACCAGATTTGTCTTGGTCTCTAAACACTTCAAGATACCATTCGGCCCATTAATTTACGATTGTTACCCATAGCAACACAATATATGTCGTCAATCACAGAAAACTTCAAACTTCCCATTATCAAAAATCACATTACTCTATCAAAGATCATACTGACAACCAAATCAGAAACAATGAGCATGCACAGCCTCTGAGGCTCATTGTTCCTTTTTATACTTTAGCCTCACGTTAAAGACCTCCTTTCTGGACGTATACAGACCCTGACATGCAGGAGCTTTACATTGTGACCCCAATCGTAAATATTGACCTCGCATGTGTCTGCCTATTTTGCTGTCAGTATTATCTGAAATACAGATAGGCATATCCTTATGTATCGGTCTGTGCAACTGCACTGTTAACTCTTTCAAAAACAATGCCTTAAGTGTTCCAGAAATATAAATGCATCATCATCTTTGACCTTTTCTTGGAAATTATTAAATTAAAATGCAGCAACTATCACTTGACAATCAGAATAAACTATGCTAAGGTTACATACAACAAGTCGTGCAATAACCCTATATGTGTAGGTCAGTATAGTGTGATACGGAATGATAATGCTAATAAGATCGATAAAATAGATCAATGCATACATATGCTTGCATAGCCAATACAAGATAAGAAAGAACTTAATTAAGTTTTGACATCACCGAAAGTTTGTTATAGGCTGACCAAATCTACACTTCATAAGTTAGTCATAACTCATGTAAAACAAAGGACAGCCAAGGAACACTCTGTCGTCATCCCATACGAAACAAGGCCACACTCTACAAAATGGCTGAAGCGCGAAGTCTCAACAGAGGGTCTGGCTTCATCGTCAGCGCCATCTTCTGTTTGTACTCAATGCCCGGGATGATATCAAAACGCAGATGACGCAAGAGAATGGTCAACATAACATTCAGTTCGACAAGAGCGAACTTGTATCCGAGACACATACGAGGACCGATAAGAAATGGAAGGAAGCTATGGAAAGAAGCCTCCGTTTCCTGCTCTTTAAACCTGTCCGGGTTAAAGGAACTCGGATCGTTGTATATCTCTGGTCGCCTGTGAACATCAGATAACACCATGTAAAAAGATTACTCAGCTCTATCAAGGATCATATTTTACTAAACGATACATACGTGTAGAAGTAATTTCTGTTTCATTAATTTCAGGTTGGTTACTGGAAGTGAATACTTTACCTCTTCCAATTAAAGCTCGTGAGTCACGTTCATACTGTATCTTTTTGCTGCACTGTATTGTGAAGTTGCAATTATTTTGTACATTTATATTTCATTTCATTTCATTTTATTTATTGAACCCATAAAACATTTTCAACTAAAGCAGTACATCAATAGACAACAATAATAAAACAAATAACACAGCAAATGTACATTTATATTGCACATGATATAACATTTAATGGGCATAATGCATATGGTCATCCAGCATCATAAATCAGACATACAGTCATTGATAAATGCAAGGCTATAAACAATGGAAAATAATATACAATATAATAATTCAATTTTTAACATGAACAGTTCAACAAAAAGCCCATTATATTGCCAATTTAGATGAAACTAACTCAAGAATTCGGTGTTACCTCATCATTGGCCCCATATTTAGGATTATGATGGTACCAGCAGGAATGGTAAAGCCGCCAGGAAGAACATCTGTTTTCAAAGCTTTACGGATGGTTATTGGCACAGGTGGTCGAAACCTTAAACAAGTCCAATGCAACTTAATACAGGTGTAATAACAATTTGTGTAGGAACTTAAGTAGCAAACTACCTGCAGACAACTTTACAATAGTAGATTATTTTACAGTTGTACCTGACCACAGTCATATGGTCACATTTGACTCAATCAATATTAAAGCAACATGATCGTCTAATCAGATTATATTTTTCTCTGAACAACAAGCAAAAACAATACCTAAGCAACATACTGGGGATTAGGTCAACAAAAGCCTATGAAGTGGATGAGCAATACCGTATTTCAATACCTTATTGAAACTGGAACTGAAAGACAGGAAGAAACTAAAAATGGAAGACAGGAAGTGGGTTGGTACACCTTGATAGGGCAATCCCTTATGAGAACTATCATGCAGGTAAGAATCGAGAAAAAGAGAACGAGAAAGATATAAAATTATGCAGATGCAGCAAATAGTAGATGCTTACAGAAAACAGAAGGAGACAGCCCAGCATCGAAAGGACTAGCACCACTGGATTTTCAAACATGCTCAAGGCTGAATAACTTGAAGATGGAGTACTTAGAGAGCTGTTTCAAAAAATTCTGATGGGTTTACAGTTTACGCAATTACTACACATGTTTACAACACTCTGAAAATCTTAGATTATGTATGAACCTCACAGAATGATTCAGCGAGACTCTTAAAACTGCAAAAGAATTGCTAAATCACAATTACCGCAAAGTTTCTTTGATAACTCGACCACAGTATTCAAGCTTTTCAAGGTTCTCAAAGGTCAGTGGTTCATCATCCTGCAGCTGGTCAAGAATCTCCTGCCGAGCTTTCTCTTGTACTTCTGGATTTAATGACAACATCAAAAGGCACCAGGACATCGCAACAGCTGTTGTCTGAAACCATCAGAAAATATTGTTTGTGAAAGCCTACTAAAAAATCGTTGACATCCGCATAAATTACCCCATTAACTATATTGTTGAAAGGTATCGGGCCTATATATAATCTAATGACCTACACCACTGCTATTGATAAGAGACGTTGCTATAGGAAAAATTTACAAACAAAATAAATTGTAGCCCAATCAAAGTGTGACTGTGCATTCAGTCAAAAATGTCATAATGTGGTAAAAAAACCTGTAATTGAATTTTCAATGGTATAAATTATTGTACATTATCATTATTAATAGTGCTTGCTTATAGTAATGAACATAGATTAATTTATCGAAATTGCAATTAAAGACTTGAGTGAACATTCGACTGATATGCTATGATATAGGATCCCAACTACAGGAATGCCGTGCTGAAAGACTGGCCTAATAATTTTAAGAAAACTGTTAAAGAAGGAAAATGGTCTCAGCTCTGTCTGTTTAAATGTGACAGCATCTAAAATGAACATCAATGCAAGCCACTGCTCTGAATTAAGTCTTGACAGTTGCTATGCTAACATTTATTACATTAACAGTAATTAAGTAACTTAAATTCCTGAATGAATGAATTGTAATGCTTCAAAATGCATAGAATTCTCTTATAACAGCGGCTATCATTATCATGAACATTATTGCTACCAAAAATATAACTCTTTACAGTAATCACTAGTAGGCTATGTGTTACTATCAGCATTTTATCTACTATTATTACTATTTTTATAGCTAACAACTAGACAAGTTGGTTTCTTAAAAACTCACAGAGACTTGGATTACAGTTAAAATACATACCATACACAGGTTTTAATATATATGAAGAGCTCATGATATCCTGCAACTGATTACCTCATGGCCTGCAAGCATGAGGGTCATGACCTCGTCCTGAAGTTGGTCATCAGACATTCCTTGACCAGTTGTTTCATCCCGTGCCATCATCATCATTCCAAGCACATCCTTGGTCACCAGCAACTTTTCTATTCCACAAAAATACTTTTCTGTACAATCCTTGTCTAAACACGCACCTCACAAAGTTACTGCAACTGAACAAAGGCTGTGTGCTCTGCCATGCGATAAATTGCTAGCGATCCACACAAAACATTGCCAAAAAATTATCTTGTCACATCTAGAACTTTCTTCCATAGATTGATGCTCTGCACATTTCACTGTCAAAGGCAACATTAAATAATTTTCACGTGAAATATGGCATTTTAAAATTGAGCAACACTAAAAACAACATGCAGGCCCAAATTGAGAGGGGCCGGGAGGAGGAAATGCTGGGGCTCAGTGACCTTTAGGAACCTGGCGGCTGGGCAGTTAAACAAGTACATGCCTAAACTATAATATTTTTCGAATTAACAATTGAATCATAGTTGCATGTATTACAAGAAAATATGGCATGGTCGAATGACTCGCACTGTGAGGTTCTTAAAACGTTTTGTATCAATCGTTGCTTCAGAACTATCTTAGCGTATCTCCGTTTTTCACAAAATTTTCGAGAAAAACGAGGTAGAAGTTTGGGTAGAATTTGAAGCAAAAAATATGAAATTCGGTACAATAAATGTCAGGCACAGACATCACAATAAAACATCAACAACAAGGATGGATGTCATACTAAAACGCAGACAACAGCACTTACAAAAATTAACATTTAAAAAAGTACAAGTAGCTATCCTATTGAAAACAGAGGCATGAAATGATAAAATAAAACAACATACGGTACAATTATTAACGATTGTTTTTGTTAAAACGTTCGTTTATATAAATACTGATTTTTGAAGAAAAAGTTCTAATTCTCTTAATAAAAGACACTGTAACAGAACCAAGTGATGAGTTTTATTGACTGCTGTATCTCCGACGCCCAATCAATGATGAGCTTTCTCTGGTCATAAAACAAGCCTTGAAGACATATCACAGGACGTTTTGGCAAATACCTTAAAAAGGACCTGTCATATCGCCTAGTTACCAAAACTGAAGAAAGATACTTTTTGATACAAATCAACTGTAAACTGCATTTAGAAGAAAAGTGGAGAGAAAAAAGTGCATGAGAATTATCTTGTTATATTATGACAAGAGAATTCTCATGCAACACAATGTTCAGATAAACACCATATACAAACATACATACATACATGCATATGGCATTGGTACCTTGAATCACTATTTACTCATTAATCTACCCATATTTAGCATATTGCAATTTGTCTGGGCCTCGAATTACACCTCGAGACTTACACGTTTAATTATTTTACAGAAAATGGCCATTAGACTCATCACTAAATCTTATTGCAATGCCAAACTTTTCCTCTTCAACGGTATTTTAACATAGATCAAATAAGAATATTTCAAACTGGTGAATTCATGTTTCGCTATAAGCATGGCCTATTACCTCACACCTTTGCTATCTATTTTAACACCAGTTCGACCATTCACTCTTACAGTACTAGAACAGTATCAAACTATAGACCGACATTTGCTCATACCAACACCCGCAGGTTCTCAATTAAGATAGCTGGTCCAATTGTTTGGAACAATCTTCCTATCGAAATTCATGGTGCGCCTCATTTTCTTCTCTTTAAAAAGCTTTGTATCCCAACATAGCACTGATTGGAATTGTATCTTGTTGTTTTCTTTTGGGAGCAATAAAAAAACCTATGTTAAGTTATGTTATACAGCACCTTACGTTACTATTCACTATTTACCATACGGTACCTTATGTTACTATATACTGGCTTACCGGTTCCAGTTCCTTTGGCAAGTAGGTCTCTTTTATGTTTTATGATGTTCTGGACGGTGCTTTTCATGACCTTGATGCTCCTGCGAGCCTTTATTGCGTCTGGAAATGGAAGATGGAAATAAAATGGAATCATGAAGCGATACCTAAGTAAAAAACAAAAACATCACTTAACAGATTTTACTTATTTAAAGCACTTATTACATGTAAACAGTAGGTCTCCCTTAATCTGTGGCATAGATAAATATGCACTAGACGGTTGGACGAAGTCGGGCAAGAGTTTGAGTATATACATATATAGTGCAATACACTTACATGTTCTGTTCTGTTCTGTTCTCAGCCATCCTCGTTTCGAGGTTCGGCCGCATCATGAACAATATTCCTCCAGCGTCTCTTACATGTAACAGTTTTTCCATTTTATTTCCATGTAACATGCAACATATCACCATTTTACCCCAAAATACCAAGTAACCCAAACCATTCATTAACTGGCCCAGTTAGCTAAATCAGTAAGAGCGCTGGCCGCGCGTCTGTACGTGACTCTGAAAGAGATCGTACCGGCCACCGTTCGCTTCCCATAGGTGGTTATTCCAGAGATTCAAAATCTCGTGTTAGCACAGTCTATCCACGTGGACCTAAATGGCGTGACTTCCATTCAAACAGGCAAGCGGTGGTGAAGGATCTCACATGACGAACAAATTCATTGAAAAATGAACAGGGTCGATGCCATAGACGGCCGCTCGCCATATAAAATCCGATTACATTCACAACCATCTGTACTATATTTATTTTCACATGCGTTTGAGCAAGTAAATAAGTTTAACATATGACTTGCAATATCTGGAAAAAATAAAGAATACCTACTGCAACCATCATAATATATCTATTGTAATTTCTAGGGCTGACTGAATAGGTGATTATCACTATTCAGCCAAATACGAATAATTGACCCAATAATTAGGCCAAATACGAAATTACGAATAATTGAAAAAATACATCTACCAAGAACAATCAAAATTTTAAATGTAAGCAGAAGTTTCAGGTCGAAAAATTCGATATATAAACCAAAAGTAGGCAGTTAACCGTGTATTTTAATTTTTGAATCTTGCAGCTCTCTCGCAATAGCAGACATACATGCAGCAACAGAAGTCACATGACCACTATTCATAATTGTTCTGACTGCTACTATTAGGCCAAGTACTCAACAGCTATTTGGCTTGCTATTCAGCCCCAAAGCGAATACAAGGCGAATAGTCAGTACACCCCAGTAATTTTTTCTGTGTAACTACTGTTTACAAAATTCGTACATAGCACTTCAATGCAGGCATGTACGAAAAAAATTACCATCATTTATAAATGCGATAGATGAACAAAAAATAATAATTAAAAACTATAAATTAGATTGAACAATAGTAACTGACATTGAAAAACATACTGAATGCATTGAATTGTAAAACGCCTGGAACTTACGACAAACCAGCTCCTGAAATGATATCTGTGAAAGCCTTTGACACCTCTGAGTCCGGTTTCTCCAAGCTATTAAAGTCGTATCCAAATGCTGTCTCTCCAATGACATCCATTGTCTAACAATAACAAACCAACGGTTACTAACAATACAATGCGATACAATACAATACAACTGTAATTTGATAATGCTCTCTTTGCAAAACTCAGAAGTACGCATTGAAATTCGGCAGACATTAAAAACTACCTACAGGTACTGGGAAAGAAAAGTTTTTAGTTTAGGGTGAAAGACAGTCTTGCTAATTTACAAACAGCAACCAAATTCATGTACAAATAATAACAATAACGATAATGTGTTCAACAGAGTATAAGGCTGGACAGAATTCTAAACTTATACCCCATTATAATATGAATTCAAATTACCATAAAACATATCCTATCTATATAAATAAAAATGTAAAACGTTACTTTTTGTGGCCTCAGAACTCGATAACCTCTTCACCGATTCTTTTCAAAATTTTCGCAAACCGTTCCATTCGAACATAAGCGTGTTGTTTATAATGCCTTTTGGGGAAAAGCGCAATTTTTTCGACCAAAAACACAACTTTTAATTCCATTCTATAGACGTCGACGGAGTCCAGCCATTTTGAGTTTGAACTGTCACGCATTAGTCCGCCCAATTCTTCGGGCGCGTTTCAAAACCATTCTTCGGGCGCGTTTCAAAACGTGTAGCCGGCCGTCTGCTATAGCGCAAATTTATGTGTAACTGTCGGTTTTTACAAAATCGTCCATTTGCGGCCGTTTTCCGCGCGTCTTTCTACAGTTTCCACGCATCCGTCCGTCCATTTTCGGGCGCGTTTTAAAACGTTTATCCGGCGAAGGGGAGGGAGGGGAGGAAACGGGAGAGAGGGATGCAGGGAGGGAGGGATGGAGGGAGGGACGGAGAGAGGGAGGGAGGGACGGAGGGGAGGGGCAAAGGGCGGGGAAGGGGGAAGGGGAGGGAACGTGAGGGGAGGGGAGGGAGGGGCAAAGGGCGGGTAAGGGGAAGGGGATGGGAAAGGGGAGGGAACGTGAGGGGAGGGGAGGGGCAAAGGGCGGGGAACGGGGAAGGGGAGGGGAAAGGGAGGGGACGTAGGAAGGGAGGTTTGGGCAGTCTTTTCAGCCACAGCAACGCGTGGCCGGGTACAGCTAGTATATTATATAAACTATAATTATAATAATATTATAAATTGAGTGATAATGCAAGAATAATAGTTCTTACACTTCTGGCAAGGTCAGCCGCTACATCGACCTCCACTTTGTCACCATTTGTAGCTTTCTGCTTCCAATATTCAGCCAACTGCTGGATTCGCTTCTCAAATGTTGGGATAAGTTCTGAAAGAACCATTTCAACGGAATTAGCAACACCTAGTGATTTAGAGCAATGGCCCATTTGACTCAATTTGTGGCTCTACACACCAAACGCAGTGTTAAGGTGATTTTTTAATAAACTGAGTTTGATATATCATCTCAAAAGGTCTTGTGCCATGCTTCAAAATGATACAAAATTGTTGCTCTGGCTTTATTCTAACTCACAATATAAGACATAAAGTGATTAAATTAAATTAATTAATTTAGTAATTAGCTTAATCAAAACGAAACAATATGCATATCAAGAGCATTAAAATAGCTTTAAAACTTCACTTTTTTTAAAGAAATAGGAAAAAAAATTTTGAACATATTTCAGATTAAATTTTTGTTGAAAAACCGAAAAACACAAAAATACTAGTTCCCTAATTTTCTCTGATGTGTAATTTCCTACATAATATCAATTTGGGTCTGGACTGTCACATTATGCACAGCTGCTATGCTGATCCTGTCTCAATTTGAACCGAATATTTAACCAGAGTAAATTTCCACTTCTCTCATCAATGAGAGTAATACCATATTTGTGAAATTAAACTGTTGTTTACTGTTGCTGTAAAAAGACTTCATTATCACTTCATGTACTGTGTCAGCAGAGCTGGAAAGTTCTTACAAGATGAGAATGATGCAAGAAGATGACGGTAGAAAAGATTCAGACTGTTCAAGCCACACTCAAGATGCAAGGTTCCATGTTTGCAACTATCTGTCTCTTTCACTCTCTTGATCTCCTCTTCCTATTCCTTATCTTCCCATCGTCTCTATCTCTTGCTACACATGTCTCTCTTTTCTCCTCGATATCTCTGCCTTTAATCTCTCCTTCCTGTGTTTATCTGACTTTATTCTCTTCCTGTCTATAACTTTCAGTCAGCAAGCAACAAGCGCACGATCGGTTTGTGAGTATCTAACACAATCTTCAAGCTCACTTGAAATGGATTGATTGTTGAAAGCAGGAGACATCAAACGTTTGTTAACCGCGTGGGTCTGTCCCTCACTTGTCAGCAATCCGTTACCAACCATCATTCGCAGCAGACTAAAACCATAAAACCTCTATGTAGTTTATGCTCTAGAAACAAAAAGCAATTTAAGAACTTCAAAAGTGCCTTTAAAATAATGCATTCAAGGCATCCAGAAACGGCTGCATCAACTGAAAACTGAGACTCATAAGTTCTTGCAAAGAAGCCATAATAAAATTGGACAAGTCAAGTACGGTAAACCTGAAATCAGGTAGAGCATGTATATATAATTTTTAGGGTAGTCAATGTATAAAAAAAATTTCTACCTACCTACCCAGTTTTTAGAGCTATGTTACTGGAAACACATCATTATTTTTTGGCCTAATGTCGCTTCAAACTACTCAAGAGGTGCTATTATGATGCTATATAAAAAATTTACCTCCATCTTGTCACAAGTAACATCAAAGTATTGCAAGATTAGGCAAGGTATGATATGGCATTGCTCTCTATTACGTAACACTACCAAAAGGAAAGCCCAGAGCTTTGGTCCATGGGCCAAAGCATAGTTTACACAGAATCACTGCAACACATCAGACAAGTATTAACACAACAGGATATCATTTAAGGTTTTACTCGTTGCCTTATAATCAACATACTCGTCAACATGAATTGTTCATAAAGTGTCCAAAATGGCATATGATTATGGCAAAGAATTTGGAGTGAAGATGTCTTTATAAAAGTGATGAAAATGAGGGAAAAAATCAAATTTTATGCACAAAGATGGCTCATTTGTATGTGTTGAAGGCACACCTCAATGATGGTTTGACATAATTGCGACAGTTTGCAATGGTCACGTGTCGAATAGCCTCCGGATCAGCAAGGCCCAGCCTATCTTGTCCAAAAGGCATGTAGTAACGAAAGACCGGACCACATTTTTCAATCATCCTGCAAAAGCCATCACCTTTTAGTAATTAGAGCCTTCTCCATAATAATGCCTTTTTGTAGACAACGGTTTGTATTTTCCTGGATAGAGAGTTCAGTACAACTAAATACTAGATTAACTGAGATACAAATCCTGCAATAGGTTCCATAGTAACAGTTCAAAGTCTGGAGAACTAAAAGTTGGACAGTACCGGCAATATAGGCAGACACTACAAACTGCATAGGTGAGACAATATAAGTCATATTCATCCATTCACTTCAAGAATATATATAGATATACAGACTGGTCAAAAAGTCTCTACTCAGAGGCGCTTCAAGTCTAACCACATTGATACAAAAGTCTTAAGGAGCCTGTTAGACTGCAGAATCCCTAGGCAACAGGCATACCTCCATTGCAGACCATTCTAGAAAGAAGGAACAACTGAGAAGGCCCAATGCTGGCAGGTTCACGACCAAATCAACAACAGGTGTATTGTCTTTAAATAGGAAGGGTGGAACTAAGGTCATACGTAAAATGGCCACTCAAAATATCAGCTTTGACAGAGTAGACACAACATGCATATTGCAAGCCACTTTTAGACCCATAAACTGTGTTGAAGCAGAATAACCCAAAGAACTCACTTGCTCTTCAAAAGAACAGTTCTCAACTTTGCAACATTTGGTTCTGAAATAACTCAAGTGTTTTTTGGATACGAGCAATCAACTCAAAGTCAACACTGTTTTCCCTAAATTTTCAAACCTTCACTCTCAATAAACAGTTGAACATTATGTAATTTTCTAAACTGATCTAAAATTCTAAATTCAAAACTTCAACAAGAAATACTGTACTTCATGGTACATTCAATTCTTTCGCCTTTCAAAAGTTCAGGAAGATTTCCGACAAAAGGATTGTATGGCATTCCAGGAACCTAAAAAAAACCTAAGCATGGTAAATTAATACAGCAAAATTCAAGCGCATAGACATTAACTTCGACACAGGTAACCTGCTTGGCAAGCACCATTGATGGTTAGACAATGCATAATTGTTTGCATGTAGCTGGTATCATTAGATACTCAACAGCACATTTTTATTACCTCACATGCCATGGTCTAAAATGTGCACCTCACAGATGGCAATCCGATTTTAGTCTAGCCACTAAGACTGCAATTACTTGATCGTTCAATATGAACTTTACTAGTGCATCATAATTGGTCTATACATTAAACTATTTAAAGTGCTTATGTATAAAATAATAAGTGCTGATCAGGCATAATAAATGGCATGGTTGCATTCTTATTTGAAAATAAGTGCCTGGACGCTGTTCATGACCGTCCAGTCATATTTTAAGCTTTACCTTTTAATTTATTATTAATATTAATATTTTGACAGTACCTAACATAGCATACAAAAATTTATAAACCTCTGAGTCTGTCATCACAAAGCATGTGAAGCTTTCTAAGTCTCTTACAAAATGTTAATTAAAACTAAACTAAAATATAATGAGATCAACTTTCAAGGATTCCATGCCCTTAAACACCCTCGTCAACCACCAGACTGACCTTTCGAAGGGGTGACAAGAAGGGCTTCATGCCCAGTTTGTAGACCAGCCATGATGCAAGAAATACTCCGGCACAGACAGTCACACTTGACCAGTCCACCTGGTCGCGAAGTGCCTTATAAGCTGACCAGATGGACTCAAGAGCATCCTCTGCCATCGCTGAAAGAAACCAATGTTGACACTCACCAATATAATAAATGTGTACAAACAAATAATTTTAATAAACTTATTTATGCTCATCTAAATTTTGTCATTGTTGGGCTCAAATGTCATTCTTTGAACACAATAAGTATTGAACTGTCATATATGCCTGGCCTGCATGATCAACATGAAGGCATATAAAAATGAATGACATTCAAGATCGGCATACAATAATGATACAGAACTTGTCAAAAAGCAGGCTGCGCTTGGTTTTCAGTGTAGTTCATTAGAAATATGAGTTTCATCTAACTGTAGGCTTATAATCCTCAGTCTATGCTGACTCAATGTCGCTTCTGCAATTGGGTCTTCAGAGCATAGAAATTGGACAAACCCTGTGTAAAAAGTGTCTTGCACAGCTCGCAGCAGATATGCCAGTAGGCCTAGTCTTTCATTTTAGCATTCCATATTTATCGCCATTGCATGGGTTTTAGTCTTGGTAAGGGCTATCAAAATAGTACATGTATACACAGTATTACACAACAAATTATATTTTCATATCCCTCCCTTTTGCACCTCACCCTAAATGTAAGCTGGTTTGATGACAAGAATTTATGCCAAAGTAGAAGTTGGATTGATGGAAAATGATTATGCTGCACCTGGCAAATAATTTAGAATGCTTAAGCAATAGACTACCCCATAGGGTTGTCAACTTTTGATTTTACCATTCTGGGACGCTCGTGATCACTGCATTGCTGTAGGCCTACACACTGTCCACATCACTGTGTTGGCCTACATGCAATTAACGTTGCCTCAGATTAATGTAAAGGCCTACGGTGTACACTAAACATTGTACAGTCCACTGAACATAGTCGTTAATATTTATTGGGAAATATTTTTTATATGTTTTGTGGGGCGCGGTGGTGGAGTGGGTAAGTTCGTCGCCTTGCAGCCAAAGGGTTGCAGGTTCGAATCCACCTCAAGTCGCCGTGTAGGGACCTTAGGCAAGTGCTTCACTCGCAATTGTTCAGCGCTTCGGCGTGAAACTCCAATGCAGTGTCCGCTCTGAAGTCGGGAGCGCCTCTGAGTAGAGAGCTTTGAAGGGGCGCTATAACAAGTGCGCATACAAACAAACAAACAAACACCGAATAAGCATGCAAGTCGTGGCTTTAACTTGTAGCCTTATTTGGCAGTTGCTATTGTCAGACCACCTGTATTACCCAGTAGAGGTGCTGGTGCAAGGACTTGATAAATATTATTATTATAGATTCCTTGACCTACTTATATCGAAGCATAACAACATACATAATAATAAAAAATATGCGTCGAAGATCTGGATCAGTGTTGCCACTCTGAAATTTTAAAAAACCCAAGTTGAAGGGTAAAAAACCCAAGAAAACCCAAGTTGAGCAAATCTTCCGAAAATGCACAGAATTTCCAAAAAAAATTCCCGAATTTCCCACAAATCTTCCGAAAATATCCGGAATTTTCCGTCCGAAAAATCTGATGACTTTTTTTGTCATCCGGCACAAATCTCGGAAAAAGTCCACCAATTTCACGAAAAATGTCCGAAAATGTCAAAAAATCCATTTTCCGTCGAATAAAAACCCCAAGAAAAAACCCAAGTTCGTCCAAAAAAAACCATTTCCCCAAGTTCGGATCAAAAAATCCAAGATCTTGTGAAATAGCCCAAGGAGTGGCAACGCTGATCTGGATTTCTGTGGCACAGATTACGTATTGCGAATAGATGGAGAAGTGTATGACGTATATTTTTGATTAGCAGAGTTTCTGGAATCCCATACAAACACAGATAGAGCTATTCTGTGGTATAAAATAGCAAAGTACAGTCTTACCACAGTATAAATAACAAACAGTACGTCGACTTGCCTTGAGGATCCTGGGTGGCCGAGTGGGTTGTAGCCCGCTCGCCGCGCCGGCGACGCGGGTTCGATTCCCCGGTCGGATCTTTACATACTGCGGGTTGCTCGGTCGCAATATAAACGTGGAGTCGACGCTGATATCATCTTCGTAATGGAAAAGAGTCGTTAAACCCATACATTTCATTTCATTTCGACTTGCCTTCCTGCCTGTTGACTACTTTTTCTGGTCAGCGCCATTTTGACAAAGCTACTTCACCCTTAAGTTAATGCAGTAAATTAATCGTCTTCACAACGTTGCTAGGCAACATATGCATTGTGACGTCGTAAACGCTTTTCTGCAAAATGGCGGACTACTCGAAATTGGTCACACATTCTGACTGCAGCAGAGGCTAGGAGTCAACGTACTGTTTGTTATTTATACTGTGGTCTTGATGATGATGCTGTCCATCCTCATTTCTGAGGGTCGGAGACATAGGCGCAATCACGTCCTAAAAGTTGGGAGGGACCAAATGAATCACGTCCTAAAAGTTGGGGGGGACCATAATGATAAAGTCAATGGGACCACTCAAAAGTTGGGGGGGACGCGTCCCGTGGGTCCCATAGGGTGGTTGCGCCTATGGTCGGAGACCAGAGACAACGACAGCAGCTTCCTCCATTCCTCTCTGTCCTGCGCCCGTCTGACACAGTCCACAGGTGGTAATCCGGTCCAGTCACAGACATCGTCCATCCAACGCCTTCTTGGTCTTCCCCGTGCTCTGGTACCCTCAATTCGTCCTTGTATTAGCAGTGTCGATATGTTGTCTGCCCTCATCAGGTGTCCGAAGTATCGCAGTTTCCTTTTTTGCACCCTCTCTAGCAGTCTCTGTTTCGGCCGCAGCTCCGCCAAAATCGAGGCATTTGTTCTGTGTTCCCTCCAGTCGACCTGCATCATTCTTCTATACGTCATCATCTCAAATGCCGTCAATCTTCTTCTATCCGATCCGCCGCCTTCAGAGTCCATGCCTCACTTCCATACAACGTACGCCACTGACCACACCATCGCCTCCATAACCCTCCTCTTCAGCGCATTTCCGACCGAACGATCTTTCCACAGGCAGTCCAGTGACCCCATCGCCGTCCGAGCCATCCCCAATCTAGCCCTGATTTCTCGGCTTCCGTCTCCAGTGTCATCTATCAATGCTCCCAGGTAGCGGAAAGCCTCAACCTGTTCTAGAGGTTCCCCATTGCAGGTGATCTGAATTGTTTCTCTCGTTTTGGATACTACCATAACTTTTCTTTTTTATACTTATTTCCAAACCGTATTCCTTTGAGACCTCATTTATCCTATCTATCAGTTGTTGAAGTGCTGCTGCTGACGTCGCAATTAGAACAATATGTCATCCGCATAACGCAGGTTGTTTATTGTGCGTCCATTTATGGTAACTCCTATCCATCCCAGCTCGTCCGCCGACTCCCGCATCACGTACTCTGAGTAGCAGTTGAAAGACAGCTGTGGTCTTACGTTGATCAAAACAGCAAGACAGGATTCGTAAGAAGACAACGCTAACACGATGTTTGTGACTTAAATTTTTTAGTTTCTGGCTGAAAATGACTCAATTGACACGAGGGCTATAGTGAACGGTCCGTACACGGTGACGGTACACCTAATGGATCACCAGCTTAATTATTATCAGACTCAAAAAGACTCCCTCGAGTTCTCAACTCATCAATCGATCTATCTCCGCCGTTATTATATTCCGGAGTAGGCCTATATGGTAGCCTATAAAAGCCACGATTAAGACTTCGGTATACTTCTTAATTATTGGAGATAAATTGACTAACAGAGTTAAACAGACCACATCACATAAGCTAATGAACTGTCCCTACATCTAATCATTCTAATGGATCCCGAGAGCTTATGACAACATGGCAACAGCGGGCCGCGGTAGTGTAGTGTCTTGCAGCCGGAGGATTGCAGGTTCGAGTCCACCTCTAGTCGCCGCGTAGGGACCTTTGGCAAGTCCTTCATTCGCAATTGCTCAGCACTTCAGCGTGAAACTCCGACACAGTGACCGCGTTGTAGTCGGGAGCGCCTCTGCGTAGCGAGCTTGAAGGGGTGCTATTACAAGTGCATATACAAACAAAACAAACATCAATAAGATTCTCTGCTCTGGTAGGCCTATACTGCCTCTCTGTATCATCTGTATGCCATCAGAACTCTCAAGGCTCATACAGTGGCGTAACTAGGAACTCGGGGGCCCCTAGACAAAATATGAAGGTGGGTCTCTCTTCCTACGGTAGGCCTACTTATTGAAATGACAAATGTATTATTACTTATTAATTTACTGAAATGCTGATGTATATGAACAAGATACAAGTACAAATTACAGTAAACTGTAAGTTCCTAACAAGGCTGAAATGACAATTATGACATGTGCGACTGAAGTTAAGTACGCTGCTACACTCGGGGGCCCCTAGACTTTGTCTTACCCAGTCCACCCTATTGTTACGCCACTGGGCTCATATGGTCCTCCATGCAAGGGCTCAAAACTATCACAAGAGCAATAATTACTAGAATGATGTAAGCTTATGACTCTCCTGCATGCATGGTGGGGCCTTGCAAGTGGAATAGTCAAAACCCGCCTGGAGGGTTTCATGAAAACTTAGAGGAGCCTTTTAGGAAAGTGATGGTGTGAAACCGGAACGGATAAAGGAGGAACGGAAAAGAACGGACAATAACGAATTCTCCTTAGGAATATTTCTGGATCTCGCCAAAGCCTTTGATACTGCGGACCACAAAATTCTGTTGTACAAGCGGGAGCACTATGGAGTAAGAAACGAGGCCCTCAAATGGTTTAAAAGTTATCTGTACTCCCACAGAGATCCTCGGTGGCCAGAGATCCTCGGTGGCCGAGTGGGTTGGTAGCCCGCTCGCCTCGCCGGCGGCCCGGGTTCGATTCCCGGTCGGTCAGAGATTCATTTCTCGGATCTTTACTGCGGGTGGCTCGGTCGCAATATAAACGTGGAGTAGCGGTGGTGAAGGATCTCACCCTCAGGGTCGAAGCCATAACACAGCCGCTATATAAATTTGCGATTACATTTCACATTTACTTCCAACAAGTCCTATGCAATGGCAAATTATCCAGTTTCCAACCTATTATGTTTGGTGTTCCCAAGGCTCGATATTAGGACCTCTTCTATTTTTAATGTACAATTATACATTAATGATCTTCCTAACTCGACTCGCATTCTATGATTTATTCTGTTTGCAGATCGATGACACCAATGCATTCTTATCGAATGCTTCTTATGACCAACTGATCTCAATGGCAAATGAAGAGCTAACTAAGACTATAGTGACTGCATGCATGGTTCAAATCAAACAAGCTATCACTTAACCTATCTAAAACCAAATTCATTACGGTATATTTAAAGCCAGTAAGAAGTCTATTCCAGTCTCGAACCAGAAACTAGTAATAGATCATAGATGATGTGACAATTCCTTCTGTCTCCATCTCAAAGTTTCTTGGAGTCCATATTGATGAGCATCTAAACTGGAACAAACGTATCTATGAAATTTCAAAAAGTATATAAGAGCATTGGAATTATAAGACGTGTATCCTATTTGCTACCACCCTATATATTGAAAATCTATATACTTCGCACTAATCTATACATACCTCAATTATTGTAACCTCATCTGGACTTCAACTTATGAATCCCCTATTGCTACCGGTAGCTTAAAAATCCTCCCCAAAAGCCATTAGACTCACCACCAAGCCGCCCCTTAATGCTCACACCAAGCCTCTATTTTTAGAACTTGACCTTCTTAACATCATTCAAATTAAATTGACCCAAACATCTTAATTTATGTATAGATTCCATAATAGCCTTCAACCACCTTGCTTTGCATCCTACTTTAGCAAAGTGGAGCATCTCAATATAACCAGAAATAAACGTGACTACATTTGCGTCTATCATATACAAGCAAATGTTCTATCAAATACCAGGAACCCCTAATGTGGAACAGCCAGGCCTGCCTCCCTGTCGATAGACATGGCCTTTGCACACTTTAAGCGTCTGTTACATGCACATGCAGTAAAAATGTTACATAAAACTAATTATTGTCGCTTGCTGTTGGTCTTTCAACTGTTTTTGTTCTTTTCTATTCTTAAGTTTTTCTGTTCCATGTGTATCAAATTTCATTCTCTCCTCATGCACCTCTATTAATACTCACCCATACCTAACTCTCCCATTTTCTCAACTCTGAAACTAAACCTGACACAGGACACTTAGGCCTACACATCATCTTTGCTATGAATAATCACTTATTTAGGGCCCTACCTAACGGGATCCTCCCTTCTGGGGTTCCTATTGTCTTCCTATACTTCTAACTCTGTGCATATCTTAGCACTCACTTACTCTTACATTAACCATTACGTACACTGCATAACTAGAAGTATTTTTTTAGAGCAATAAAAAACTTGAAACTTGAAAAATTCGACTTGGAGGTCAGTTGCGGTAGCCCTAAGTATAAACGACTCGACATGACTGAGTGGACTGGTGTCGACATATTGCCATGAAGGTTGACTCCCAGGTCGAAATTCAGAAAGTGCGTCTTTAAGAAATTATACTAAGAGAACAAAAGCTTTGAAACAATTAGAAGTTTGGTGCTTGGGATTTCATTAACCCTTCTGGCCAGCTGCTCTCACCATTGGCTACAATGCCTGGTGGCCAGAATTTAGACATGTTTAATAGTAAGATGCTCTGGGTAAACACCACAACAAACCTAATTTCGTTTCTGAATTTTTTTAAATGGTTAAATTACTGAAATACCATGTAACATTATTAACAGAAATCACACTTTCGGTAAAGACAAACATCATTATATTGTTGATTATGCATGGTCCGTAGAAACTAGAATGTTGAAGATCAAAAGATCACCGGGAACAGCTCAAAATTGATGCTCGAACTAAGTGGAACATTCACGTCAAAAATTGTATATCAATCAATAAATCAAATTTTTTTATTGAGCCAAGAAGCAAACAAGATATAGCATCACATCAAAGTAAACACAAAAACTCTTGGTACCAAAAGGAAACCCAGAAGGGATTGCAGAGTCCCGCTGGTTAGGGCCACCTATGCTCATATTCTGATACTATAGGCGTTTACAGGTTCACTACCATAAGCATGACGTCTACAGAAATCTATATTCCCTCACTATAAATCAAAACTTAACTAAGAAAACTAAACGTTCCAATTTTTAACATCACGATACTACATAATAAGCAGATCTAAATATGATGATGTTAAGCATCAAATCTTAACTTTAAAAAAACCAAGCAATATAAAGTAAGAAAACCTTAACCATGAAACATCAAATCTTAACTAAGTAGGGGGGAAAGAAGCACTAAGTAAGGGACAGGAGTATGAGGTATGAACCCAACTAACAGTTCTGGTCAATCAGCCAAAAACATAAATGATGATTAAATAATTTAAGATTTGATGTACTGCAAAGGTTGAAAAAAACATTCGGCATATGAATCTACGATTCTTAGCCATAGCAACACAATCTACATCATCATTCACAGAAAACTTCAATATTCTGTTATGCATTATCAAAAAGTATCTTCCTCTATCAAAGATCGTACTCATAACCATGTATAGGCAGACACGTGCGAGGTCAACATTTAAAATTGGGGTCACAATGCAATGCTCCTGCCTATCAGGGGCTCTATACCACCAGAACGGAGGTCGTTAATGTGAGGCTGAAGTAAGCTTATAAAAAGGAACAAGGAGACCAGTCTCAGATTCCAATATTTCTGCAGATTTGCATATCCTCATTTGTCAGTCAGTGTGACTGGACGGTTAATGTTTCAAAACAATACCTTCAGTGATCTAGAATTATAAGTGCATCATCTTTTTCTCATTCTTGGAAGACCGCCACTGCCTGCACTTTGCCAGTGCCATTCCTCATCGTCATCCTCTGCTGATCATCACCTCTATGCCGACGACACTCAACTATTCATATCTTTCTCCCCTCGCTCCTTCTCAGACGCTCTAAATCAGCTACATAACACAATAACTCAGATTTCAGCCTGGATGACCGCTAATCTGCTCTGCCTCAACCCCTCAAAAACAGAATTTCTCATCATTGGCCTACGCGAGCAATTAAACAAACTAGACTATCCTTCTGACTTTTCTCAAACAGACCCAACTCTTCTTACGCCATACTCTTCTCCTGTCCGCAATCTCGGGGTCATTTTTGACAAAAACCTTACTTTTTCTGACCATATCACCCAGTTATCCCGCACCTGCTATATGCACATCCGCGACCTCCGTCGATTGCGTCCAATTCTAAATTACAAGACCGCCTGCACAATAGCCACCTCAATAGTTCATTCCAAACTCGACTACTGCAATTCGCTCTTCCATGAAATAGATTCTCTTCAAATTAAACGCCTGCAAAATATCCAGAATGCTCTTGCCCGCGCAGTCACTAAGACTCCCAAACATCACCACATAACCCCTGTTCTCAAGTCTCTTCATTGGCTAAAAGTTTCTCAGCGCATCCATTACAAAATTGTTTCTCTAACCTACAACGCTCTTCAAACCTCTCAGCCCTCCTACATTCGTCAACTAATCACCATTCAACCGCACAGGTCTACGCGCTCATCATCATATCTTTCTCTCTCTCGGCCTCCAGTATCATCCTCTCTGAAATTCTGCGACCGCTCCTTAGTCTATGCTGCACCAGCTCTTTGGAACGGACTCCCAACATACCTCCGCCTGTTCGCTCACCCTCCTATCTCTCCTGCAGTCTCACCTCCAAATTCAACCTCTCCTCCGCTTGCACTCTCCTCTGCTGCATTCCATTCACGACTGAAAACCGAACTTTTCAACCTATCCTATCCAGATTCCAATCAAGTTCCATCACCCAACCATCACCGACAACCACCGTAGCACCACGCTGTCTCCTCGGCTTGACCTCCCCGGATTTTGACCTGGCACCGGAACGAAAACGGCAGCTCTGGCTATTGCGGACTTGATTTGATATAGCGCCGGTGAATAAGCTGGTCTCCCTGACGTGGCTTTTGTGGGCGCTGAGAAATTCTCGAAGATTTACATTACATTACATTACATTCCCAAGCCAGCATATAGTCGAGGGCGCCTCTAATGAGCATTGTCATCGGTGTTATTAAACTGAAACAACCACATTTTCTTGGAAATGCCAGGCAAGAAACAGAAATGCCGCATCTAACACTTGACAATCAGTATAAACTATATCAAAGGTTACAGAAGACAAGTAGTGGTGCTATAACATCAGACCCTTTATCTGTGGGTCGGTATAGTGTCCCAGAACCATAATGCTAATAAGATCAATAAAACAGATCTATGAATGTGGTTGCATCGTCATTATAAGTAATTAGTTTTGACATCACCAAAATAGGCCGACCAAATTTACATTTCAGAAGTTAGTCATAACTCATGTAAAACAAATGACAGCCATGGACAAACTTTGTCCTCAAACGAAACAAAACCCACACTCTACAAAATGGCTGAAGTGCGAAGTCTCAATGGAGGGTCCGGCTTCATCGACAGCGCCAGCTTCTTCTTGTACTCAATGCCCGGGATGACATCAAAACGCAGACGACGCAAGAGAATGGCCAGCATAGCATTCAGTTCAATGAGAGCGTACTTGTATCCGAGACACATATGAGGACCGGTAAGAAATGGAAGGAAGCGATGGAAAGAAGTCTCCGCTTCCTGCTCTTTAAACCTGTCCGGATTAAAGGAATTCGGATCTCTGTATATCTCTGGTCGCCTGTAAACATCAGATAACACCATGTGAAAAGATTACTCATCTCTATCAAGGATCTCATTTTACTAAACGATAGGCCTACATAGAATAAATTTCTGTTCAATTAATTTCGGGTTACTCGAATATTGCATGGTAATAATGCATGTAACTTAAAAGAAAGAAATCATGTTAAAATGATATTACGGTACTGGTCTTGTTCTGTTGTTATGCGACTCTGACCGAGACTAACCAATGTTCTTCACTGAATACTTTACCGTTTCCAATCAGCTCATGGTCATAATGTATCTTGTTGCTGTACTGCATTAATTGTGAAGCAGCAATTGTGAAGTACAATATTATTATAATGCACATTATAATAATTTTTAACATTTAATGTGCATTAAGGTCATCCAGCATTATGAATCGAAAGTTCAATTGTAATCGTTATCTCCAGACATCTAAAGCACCACTCAAGAGAAAAGCACGGGGCACAGCTTATTCATGAGCACTGCGTTGAGTCAATAAGGTTCCGAAAGAGTAGTCCAAAGGAGGTCCGAGTCCGGTTGCCAGAGAATCAGAGGTGGAACAACTACTAAAGCGGGTGTCGCCTGGGTCGGGAAATTGACAGGTGGAGGATGTACACAGGAGGACAATGATGAAACTTGAAGAACTGAGGGACGAAACGCAGAACAGAATGGAGTGGAGAAGGCTAGTCATGACGGTCACTAGAGTTCCTCGAACTGATAACACAAGGTGACATTAAGGATCATATGAGACAAGGTAGAATAAACAGACATCACATTCAAAAAGATTTGTAGCTAACTTGTGAACCGTTCAAAAGCTCACGTATAGTCATTTATAAATACGAGATCATGAACCACAATCGTCAACGATAAATCTAGTACAATCGTTAACTCCAACTGTTCATCAAAAAAGCAAGACTTGCGGGGGACGAAAAGGCGGCCAAAGATTTTGGGCGAACGAATGGCTGAGATGACTTTTTTTAGTCATCACCTCGTCTCGTGGTTTGTTGTTCACCGTGTGTGTTTCGTGAAGTTGTGAAGTGTGTACATGATGACCTAACGCTTATCGATTACAGATTGGGGGGGGACAAATGCATGGGCCGTCCCCCCACCATATCCATTGAGGGGACTGACCCCTCTGTCCTCCCTAAGTCTACGCCCATGAAAGGTGTAATAAAAGTCCATATATTGCCAAAGTAAATGAAAGTTACTCAAGAATTTAGTGTTACCTCATCATTGGTCCAATATTTAGGGCTACGAGGGTACCAGCGGGAACAGTGATGTCGCCTGGAAGAACATCTGTTTTCAAAGCTTTACGGATGGTTATTGGCACTGGCGGTAAAAGCCTAAAAGAAGCCCAATGCAACTTAATACATGTGTAATAACAATTTGCGAGGGAACCTAAGTAGCAAACTACGTGTAGAAAACTTTACAGTAGTACCTGACCATGGCCATATTTTACACAATTAATAAAGCAACAAGACCTTCTAATTAGATTACATTATACTATGAAAAACAAGTGAAAAGCAAATAAAGCAATACCTAAAAGTAATGAACTGAGCTTCAGGTAAACAAAAGCCTATGCAGTGGCAGAGGAAGGCTTTATTGCCACTATAACTGAAGACTAGATGTGGCTTGGTACATATTCCTAGGATAATCCCTTCTGAGAACTATCATGAAGGTATAAATGGAAGGAAAGACAACAAGAAAGATATAATATATGCAGATGCTGGTGATGATAGATGGTTACAGTAAACTAGTAAAGTAATGGAGACGGCCAAGCACCATTGGATGTTCAAACCTGCCTAAGACTGGATGACTTGAAGATGGAGAAAAAACCTGTTTCCTGTTTTTTGGGGGATTTACAGATTACACAATAATTATTTATTGTTACTCATGTTTACAACACTCTGAAAACGCTAGACTGGTGTTTGAAACTCACAGATTGATTCAGTGAGGCTCTTAAAAGCTGAAAATTACAACTACCGCAAAGTTTCCTTAATAACTCGACCACAGTATTCAAGCTTTTCAAGGTTCTCAAAGGTCAGCGGTTCATCATGCTGCAGCTGGTCAAGAATCTCCTGCCGAGCTTTCTCTTGTACTTCTGGATTTAATGACAACATCAAAAGGCACCAGGACATCACAGCAGCTGTTGTCTGAAACCATCAGAAATTGTTCTATTGTTTGCGAAAACCTACTCACAAATCTTTGACAGCCTCATAAATTACCCCATTAACTAGATTGTTGTAAGGTTCCGGGGTCTAAATATAATCCAATAACATGCACTACTGCTATAAGCGGGTTCACCATCAGTGACCTTTCGAGTGCACGTGCATAGTGGTCAAGGTCAATTCCAGCATAGATGTTGGATTATATAAAAATTGCAAATTCGAAATGCTCGCATCTTTAAGTTTCTGAATTTTTAGTAAATCCATCATCTATGCTAGAATTGACCTTTACCACTGCACACGCGAAAGGCCACTGAGATGGTGAACCCACTCCACTTTTCATGGGCGGAGTTTATCAGGGGCTGGGGGGCTAAGTCCCCCCTAGAAGACCCAGATTCATTTTTTTCACCATGTAAATGGTATCTTTTCCAGGGCTTAGCCCCCCCCAAGAAGGCTTTAGCCCCTCCAAGAAGGAAACCAAACTCCGCCCATGGCGCTTATTGAAGACAGACGTTGCTACAAGTAAAAGTGAAATCGTACAATAAATTGCATACCAAATCAAAGATGTCATAATCTAGTAAAAAAAATTAATTTTATTATTTTGCTAGGTATGCTAATGGTATTTATCATTATTAATAGCGTAGCCTTTCCTGCTACTTAAAACAATGAACATTATTTATAGAACTTGCAAATCAAAAGACTTGAGAGAATGTTCGCCTTATATACTCCGATTTAGATACCTAACTGCTGGAAAACTGTGCTGAAAGGCAGGTTAATCAATTTAGAGAAACCCTTTAGGGAAAGAAAATGGTCTCACCTTAGTTTTAATGTGACAACATCCAAAACTTGAACATCAATGCAAGCTACTGCTTTGAATCAAAAGTCTTGACAGTTGCTATGCTGATATTTATTACATTAACTACAATTGCAATGCATAATTAAAAAAGCATAGAATTTTCTTACGATGGCTGCCATTATTAACATAATTACTATACTGAAACTATAAAAATTACTCTTCAAAGCAATCACTAGTATATGCCTGTTACTATCAACGTTCTATTAATATTTATGTTTCCATGACTACTCACTGTGAGAATTGTGAAAAATAAGTGGGGAATGGACTATGATCCACTTGGAATCACGGTGCGAGAAAAGACTTTAATATGGGGCTCTAAGAAAGACTGGGGTGGTGACCCCAACCCCATGCAATTCTCACCCTGTGACTACTATACAGTAACAACTAGATAAGGTGGTTTCTGAAAAACTTATAGAGACTTGGATTACAGTACCGGTACATAGGTTTTAATATGCGGTACGGTGTATGCAGAGTTCATGATGTCTTGCAATTTATTACCTCATGGCCTGCACTCATGAGAGTCATGACCTCGTCCTGAAGTTCGTCATCAGACATTCCTTGACCAGTTGTTACATCTCGTGCCATCATCATCATCCCCAGCACATCGTTGGTCACATGCAACTTTTCTATTCCACAAAAATACTTATTTGTATAGCCCATGTCTGAACATATACCCCACAAACATACTGGAACTGAACAAAGGCCGTGTGCTCCACCAAGCGATAAATTTTTAGTGATAAACACATAGCATTGCTTCATAAATTATCTCCATATAATTATAGTCTACAGAACCTTCTTCCACAGTTTAATAATAATAATTTTCGTTTTAAAATCAACAATCCGGTTGACAGACCGCAACCGGTTACAGCATACAATTATGCAGTTGAAACAATTTACAGCAATTCAGATCACAGAATACATAAATCTTAAATATACTAACTGAGCAGACAGCCTGCAATACATGGCGCTAATAGCAGCCTACATATAACTTAATAAAATCGTTTTTGCTACTTTTTGTTGCATTACGTTTTTGAATCATCAAAAAACAGTGGGTGATCTCACTAAAAGTGATATAACTCTTGTTCTGTTGGAATATTTTGATGAAATCCAGCCATCATGTGTAAATATGATTTGTCTTTAAGTCTGTAAAATTTGGTTTCCAAATTCTTACTTCTGGCCAAGATATTGGCAAAAAACCGTAGTGGGGTATCTTTTTTATGGCCCACCCTGTATAACATAACAGAACCAAGCAAAGAATCTTATTGACTGCTGTATCCCTGTGTCCTATCAACGATGAGCTTTCTCTGGACATACAACAAGGTAGTGCCAAAAATGTGTGTAATGCATAATATATGGTATTTGAGACACAGTAAAGGTTTTCTGAAAACAGGACACAAAGTTTCAGAGAATACCTTAAAAAGGACCTGTCATATCACCTAGATATTAAAACAAAAGACAGAGATTTTTGCTACAAATCAACTGTAAACTGCATTTCGAATAAAAGTGGAGATATGACAAGATAATTCTCAGGCAATGCAATGTTCAGATAAACACCATAGACATACATACCTTACCGTACTGTTTACTTGCTTACCAGTTTCAGCTCCTTTGGCAAGTATGTCTCTTTTATGTTTTATGATGTTCTGGACAGTGCTTTTCATGACCTTGATGTTCCTGCGAGCCCTTATCGCATCTGGAAATGGAAGTTGGAAATAAAATGGAATAAAGAGGCGAAACCTGAAAAGAACAACAAAACGTGATGTAACAAATGTTTCTTTATTCAAAGCACTAATAAGGAGACGTTAAACATGAAATATATACTACAACTATCACAATATCTTTATAACATTTACATTTTACTTAAATTTAAACCACTTATTACACATAACAAGTCAGTCAGCCTGATTCTGTGGCACATATAAATATACATTAGAAGTTTGGACGAAGATAGCCAAGAGCTTGAGTAAAATAATGTCATACAGTTTAATACATTTGCATGTAACATGTCGTATGCAAACGTTTTACCTAAAAATACCAAGCAAATAAAAGCCATCTGTACTATGTAATAGTTCTTGATGTATTACATGCATTTTAGCAAGTAAACATTTTAACATACAACTTGCAAAATACTTACGGTACTAATTTATACATTAAAGCTTAGATCATGAGAAGAAAATATATATATTATATAATTTATATCATATATTACCTTGCAATAAATGTGTACACAGTGCTTCAGTTCAGTCAATTACGAAAATATTAGCATTATTTATCTATGCTATAGATGAACAATGAACAATAATTGGTAATTGCAAAAATAGGAATTACATGTTACATTAGTTGATATTGATATTGAAAAATGCACTGAATGCATCAAAGTCTGTAAACTCAAGAACTTACGACATATCAAATTCTGAAGTAATGTCTGTGAAAGCCTTTGACACCTCTGAGTCTGGTTTCGCCAAGCTATTAAAGTCGTATCCAAATGCTGTCTCTCCAATGATATCCAAAGTCTAACAATAACAAACCAAATATTCTGTATAGAAAGGCTACTAACAAACGGGTAAACTGTGTTGACCCGGCGGAATGGAATGGTCTCCCTCGTGAGCTGCCTCTGTAACACATTCTATAAGCACTTGAAAGCAGTTATTTTAGCCATACTTGAGTTGGGAGCACCTCAGAGTAGTTCCATTGAAGAAGTGCTACGTAAATACTTGAGTGAATCAAATACTTGAATGAAAAGCAGAGACTAGCAGCAGCACCAACAACAGCATCAGCAGTAGCATTACCGAAATTAACCGAATGTTGGCCCATCCACCTGGAATGAACTTCCGTTGGAGCTGTGCCTACTCTTTAGAAATAATGCCAAGTCTTTTTACAAGTTGCTGAAATCTAATTTAGAGTGCCGTGGTTGGGCTGGGAGCGTTTCTGAGAGGATTTCTGCTTCTGGAAGGGGTGCTACACAAATTATTGAAATGAATGAATGAATGAGTGAAATACAATGATACTTCTGTGGTTTGGCACCTTCCCAATGTTCCCATTTTAATTAAAACCTAAACTAGTATAGTGCCAGTTCGACTTTATTACGGCTAATACTAGAGTGAATTTAGTGAAATATCTTTAATTTGACGCATAAAGTATAAATAAATTTGAAAAATTGGCGTAGTTATATAATGCAAATTTGATTCATTCATGCGCTGGATCAGTGACCACCCTGTATATATTATAATAATATACACAGATTGAATGATATGATGCAAGAATAATATAGTTCTTACACTCCTTGAAAGGTCAGCCGCCACATCGACCTCCACTCTGTCACAATTTGGAGCTTTCTGCTTCCAATATTCAGCCAACTGCCGGATTCGCTTCTCAAATGTTGGGATAAGTTCTGAAAGAAAAATAATTTAAACTTTATCCCAAGAATGTTATTTAAAACATGTACTAACTATCTTGACTATAAGTTTTAGGCAGCCATAATTATGCTATATAATTATACTGTCAATTTTGCTAATGTAAACCTACAGCGTTCTGTCTGTTGTTTATTGAATTAAACGAATATACATATATCTTCAAGCTCACTTGATATGGACTGATTGCTGAAGGCATGAGAAATTAGGCGTTTGTTGATTGTGTGGATCTCTCCCTCACTTGTCAGCAATCCGTTACCAAGCATCATTCGAAACAGACTAAAACCATAGAAACTTTCTACATAGTATATGAAATTAAATGAAAGCAACAAATGTACGGCAACGTTAAATAATGCACTAGGCATCTTGCATGCATAGCCTATGTTTATGAGCCATATATAATTATATATATGCATAATTATATATATTTTATATTCTAATCTAATATATAAAGCAGAGTCCATCTGTATGGATGTGTGGCGTCCAAAGAAAGGCTCTGAACCGGCTGAGTTTCGGTTGACTAAAAAACTAACAAATTTTAAAATCACTCTTACCCAAATTATTTTGTAGGGCAACGCGACTATTTTCAACTCTCAATTCACTTTAAATCTCGAGTTATGGACATTTTAAATGTTGACCCGTAATTAACACAAAATTAAGACGCCATTTATAACGGTCGTAAATGCGTTAATATTATTTATTTATTTCATAAATTTATATAGCGCCTCTTCAAGGTAGGCTACTCAGAAGCGCTCCCGGCCCAACCACGGCTAAATAAAACAGTTTTTAGGTTCTTAAGGAACAGAGTGGAGTGACCCCTGGGCAGGGTGAGAATTGCCGGGGGGGTTGGGGAGTTTCGACCCCCCCAGTCTTTCTTAGAGCCCCATGTTAAAGTATGTTTTTTACAACCGAATTCCAAGTGGATAATGGTCCAACCCCCCCAGTTATTTTTCCACAATTCTCACACTGCCCCTGGGAATTAAGCGCAGTGTAACAGGGAGACCATTCTAAGTGGTAGGACCTGAAACAGAGAGTGAACGACGCTGTCGGATTGCAGTCCGTGAGCGGGGAACCAGAAGCTCAGCTTGGTTCGGCGATCGAAGGGTAAATCGACGCTGAACTCTCAAGGTGGAAAACAGAGTTCTCGAAGATAGGGCGGAGCTAGTCCTGCAATGCACCGCCTAACCAACGCACAGATCCTGTATGCAATCCGCTGTGGAGAAGGGAGACAGCGCAAAATGTCCCGCATGTAAGATGAGACATGGCCATATTTTGGGATATGGCCAACAAGTCGCACCGCAGAGCGGAAGACCCGTTCCAGGCAGCCAATCCGGTCAGCCGGTAGTCCATGATAGAGGATGCTGCAGTAGTCAAGGCGGGAAACTACGAAAGAGTGAACAAGAGTAGAGGCAGCGTGGGGTTCACAATGGGGTTCATATTATGAATAGCCTACATTAGTGTGGTCCAAAAAAATAAAATTCAAGCTAGAATCCAAGACACCCTCCCAGTTTGTTAGACTTGTTATTAGTATTATTGAGACCAAATTTCAGCCCCAGATTCGGACTAGAAGACGGTGCTCAATGACACACAAAACTTATCATGTAGTAGTATTAGGTAGAAATCTTGATACCTTTCTTGTTTGGTAAAAAGCTCAACATTTGTCATGTAGATGAGCTTTAAATAGTTTCTGTTGTGTTATCATACGTGCCAGAATTAAGACTACACAGTTGTTAAGCCAATAAGTGACAAGTGTAATTTATGGCAATGAGACTTCTGGTGATTTGGTCATGAAGGATTGAGATTTTTGATGCCAATTTCTGCAGCACTTGTGTACTATCCTTCTGTCGTGCCGTTTTCATTGCGTACCATTAACAAGGAATGCTTAAGAAGACCAGGATGGAACATGCCGAAGTTGAAAGATCTGAATTTGTACCACCAGATTATCCTGGGATCTTCAGAGCAGGAAATGTCAACCGCCTGCCAGTGCTGGTTTCAGGTGATGGTGTGTATAAACTCTTTGGAGTGCCCAAATTAGCTTCAGTGTCAGGATACAAATCAAATCCAAGGCCATTCATTATTTTCTGGAGTGATGGAAACTCACTGATAATATTCAGATCTTGAACTTTGATACAACATTATGACAGCACTGGAATTTTCAATAGAGTGTACGATTCTGCAGGAAGACAAGATAGGTCAAGAGCTCCTGTAGCTGACCTTCATATGAAGGAATTGATTTTAGCCATAAGCCTTCTGCATGTTCTTGTGATTGATCGAATTCACCATATATTCCAATGTTTAAGAGATTTAATGCTGCTTGGCAAGGTGTGACACTTGACAACATCTGAGGACTGGAAGTCACATCCGGTACTGAAGCCCTCCATGCAAGGGTATTCAGCTTTTTCAAGTACTCTGCTGAAATAAAGTCAGTTTTAGAAAAATTACCAAGAACTCATTGAGATATCAATGGTTGACATAGTAAGTCCAGGGCCGGATTAACAAATGTGGGGGCCCTGTTCGGTAAAACTGTGGGGGCCCAAACCTTACAGAAGCCCCACAAAATGACTCACAAAACGTGTTATATTCAACGATTCAACATTCGTCTAAACTTATTATTAATTCATTACTTCTATTTAATAACATCAACAGGTCTTTTAATAGTGTTAAACAATCTTTTACGGTTTAAGAATATTAAAGTGATTCATGGTCAGTCATTCTCCTGACAAGCAAACAGCGCAGAAGCGATTTTATGCCCCGATTTTATGCCCAAATAAATTCTTGGCTATAAAAATTTCTGGTAGATCTGCGGCAGAATAACGGCCAAGGCAAATGGTTTTTTCCAGAGCATTTCCCCCCGATTTTCCCTGCTGTGCATGGCTCTCACACTGTTTGCAAACCGTAACAAACTAAAATATATTTTCGCGGTTATGCCAGCAGTAGAGCCTGGCTCAAATTCCATCCTACTTGTGTGAGCTTTCACCCCGGTGTCTGTCTCTCTGGACAGCCGTTCACTGCGCTCAACTGCTCATGGAGAATAATATTCCTTTTCTTTTTTCGTGTGTTGTGAGTAACTGTTGTGACCATGCAACGACAAGCATTATCGGTAGTGGGTGCAGTTATCTGGAATAGACTCCCGCATAGATGTAAAAAAAACGATGGAAACGAAATAAAAAACGGAAAAAGTCGTTTTTTCGAAAAAATAAAAATCGACCAATAAAACGATAAAAAAACGGAAACGGAAAATAATTTGACTTTGCTACATCTAAAACCGCATTTTAACCTTGAAAACATCGATTAGGAACCTACTACAGGCAGGCTATCTCTTAAATGATGATGTTAAACGATAAAATAAATGACTTTATTTAGCTGAATCCTTGAGAGTCGGCGGAAAACATAAGGAATATCAGACAAAATTAAAATTAAGGAAAACAATAACAGAAAGTAATTGAATAATGAAAGTTAAAGAAAAAATAAAAAACGCTAAAAAACGATTGGAAAAATTAAAAAAACGACGTTTTTGGGAGAGAATAAAAAAACGGGAAAAAGTTTTTTACAACTATGGCCTTCCGTCACTATCTCGCCTCTCGTGACTCTCTCGCTTCCCGTGACTCTGCCGTCTCTTTCTTTTGTCTTTTTAAGGCTTTTCTTTCTGACAAGGCCTGCGTTGGGAGCGCCTCTGAGTAAAATTCTCAAGGGCTTCTATATAAAGTTATCGTAAAAATAGAGCGTGTAGGCTACTGCATGTAGGCCTACCAAGTTCTATTATCATCACGCCATCTCATTATGCGTAGTACAGCACTTGAGTTCCGATCAGATAATTAATGTATCAAGTGTTCAAATAAGCATAGAACTTAATTATAACTCTTAGGCCTACTAGCATTTCGGACTGATTTTAAGATCAATCTGCCTGGCAATGAAAACTGAAATAAGGGCCCCCACACGTGTGCAAAATTTGCATAATGTTAAAGTCAGCAGTTTTTGAATAATTTGACAATTGTTCACAGATTTTAAATTCATTTTACTATTATAATAAGCAATGATGAAAAAATTCCTATTGTATGTGTGGGGGCCCCCTAAAGTGTGGGGGCCCCTGTTCGGCCGAACATGTCGAACATGCCTTAATCCGGCCCTGAGTAAGTCACCTTCAATAAGAAACTGGAGAGTCCAATTAACAATGCACATTTAATGGTCAGGTTACTGTGAGCCATCAAAATATATCTTTTAGTGATCAACATGATGTAATCAATCTAAGTACGAAGGAAGAAACTCAGATTCATCAACTTATGTAATTTGGTGGCCTTCGTCACACAAGGGCATGGATAAAAGACTCCTCTTGCTGTTGTTGCTCCAGAACAAGATCTTTCAATATGGTCAGATATAGAAAATGCGAGTCAGTTGCCCAGGAGATCAGCCTTGCTTCCATGAAGGTCCTAGAAAACCACCAGTAGTACCTTTCAGGTGAGGTTGTAGGTCTGGTTATGGCCATTTGCCTATAATTTAGAGGCAAGGTGAAATATTCCACAGAACGACTCTGAAGCCTGGTGAAAGGATGGTAAGGCCTGGTGCTATTGCACTGAAAAAAGAGATTGCATGGTGAGTTTGCATCTCAGCAAATGAGGACACTAGCATAATGCCTGAAGATTGGTAATTCTTTTTTACATTTCCACCAGAAAAATAGATCGAGAAAGAGGATAATAAATAAGGCAGATACTGAATTCAACACTGGTCAGAGAGTGGTGAAAAACATACCTTTGAGATGTGAGAAGTTGTTCGAGGAATTCAATCGACTCATCACTGATGATGAAGAAAGTCAAGTGGTCGAGGGAAGTAGGAAAGCTGTCCCCACTCAATCAATAACGAAATCTGCTGTTGACACAGTGCCTCCTGCTTAGCCTTCTGGATTATAAAGACCTTATCGGATGTTGGAGTAAGAAAACGAGAAGTATCGACATTCATGGACTAAACGATGTTTTTTGACAATTTTGAACATTTCTAATTTTTCAAACAAACTGAAATTTTACATTTAATGCTGACCAATTGCTTAAGTATCACACATATTGCCATATTACAGCAATATTTGATTTATATTGATATAAAATACGATTGTATAGGAATGTATGCTCAACACATTATTTTGTACAGTCAACGTCTATACATTGGTCCATGCAAAGTAACACAGTCGTTGAGCACCGTCTTCCAGATGGAATTGGAAACTGAAATTTTGTCTCAATCATACAATTGATAGGTCTAACAAACTGAGAGGGTGTCTTGGTTTCTGGCTTGAACTTTATTTTTTACTATGTATCTGTGAACCACACTAAGCCTACATACTAGTACATAGGCCTACAGTGTACATGTATTCCGTACTTACTGCTGCTGAAGTCTTTCTGACAGTGTTTTCCAACATGGATTGTGCAATAGCCTCAATAAATGTTACTTGCCTATAGCTACACCTTACATTTTTGACAGAAGAAAGACCAGAGCTTTGGTCCAGAGGCCAAAGTAGGCTACACAATAGTACACATGGCACCATTGCAACACATCAGCTAAGTACTTGCGCAATAGGATTTTATTTAAAGAGTTACTGAAACAGAGAGCAGCCAATCCGGTCAGCCGGTAGTCCATGATAGAGGATGCTGCAGTAGTCAAGGCGGGAAACTACGAAAGAGTGAACAAGAGTAGAGGCAGCGTGCCTCGATCACTGCCTTGCCTTATCAAGCATCACACCTCAATCATTGCCATCATCGTACTCATCAATATCAATTGTCTAACGTGTCCGAAACGGCATAATGTTCATGGTAAAGATTATTCGTCATGAAGATGCCTTTATAAATAGAGATATGAAAAACATGTACAAAGATACTCCTCTGTATGCTAAAGGCACACCTCAACAGACGTAGTGGCTTAACGTAATTGCGGCTGTTTGTGACGGTCACGTGTCGAATAGCGTCAGCGTCAGCAAGGCCCAGCAGCACTTGTCCAAAAGGCATGTAGTGGCGAAAGATAGGACCACATTTCTCAATCATCCTGCACAATACATCACCTTTCTCTAATTAGAGCACTCTGCATCATAATGGTTTTAGTGCAGCGTAATGGTTTGTATTTTAATACAGAATTTAACAGTAGAGTTCAGTACAACGAAATACTAACTAGATTAACTAAGATAGCAATTCTGTGGAATATATGCTAGCACCCATCCAAAGCCTGGAGAATAAACGCTGCAGTAATATAGGCAGATACAACCAACAGTTACTGTAGAGATGAGACAACATAAATCATATTAATTAATTCATTTCAAAAATTGACATAGTGACCATTCAAGAAGCCTACTCAGAGGCACTTCCAGTCCAACCACGTTCATGCCAAAAGTCTTAAAAAGTGTGTTAAAAGTGCATACGAATATCCCTAGGTTACAGTTATACATGTATCTCCAATGGGAGACCATTTAAGAAAGAAAGACCAACAACTGAGAAAGCCCAACGCAGGCAGGTTGAGGTAACAACGTATTGACAGCAAGTAAGTGCATGGTCTTTTAAAAGGTAGGAACTAAGATCATAGGCATAATGGCTACCGTACGTGAATGTCAATTTTGACAGAGATGCCACAATATTGATATTGCAAGACACTTCTATATAGACCCGCAAACTATGCTGCTGCAGAATGGTCCAAAAACTTGGCTTGCCAGCTGAAAATTGTTCTTCAAAAGAGCAGAACACTTTTGCAGAAAAATAGGCTTCTCAAATAAATCAAGAGGCTGTTGGATTCCAACATTTCAAAATCAACAGTGTTTATATTTTCAAAACTTCACTTTTAAATAAACACCATATAATTTTCTAAACTGATGTTAAATCCTAAATTCAAAACTTCGAACAGTATACAATACTGTACTTCATGGTGGATTCAATTCTTTCGCCTCTCAACATTTCAGGAAGATTTCCGACAAAAGGATTGTATGGCAATCCAGGAACCTAAAACACATAAGCATGGTAAATTAATACAGAAAATTCCATAGATGTAAAAAACGATGAAAATAAAATAAAAAACGGTAAAAATCGTCGTTTTTTTCGAAATAATAAAAAACGACAAAAAAACGATAAAAAACCGAAACGGAAAATAATTTGCCTTTGTTACATCTGAAATTTCATTTTCAGCTTACAAACCTTGCTTATGCAATTTTATCAGGAAAATTCAAATAACACAACTTAATTATTAGACCAAAATAATTGGTATAAGTAACATTAATCTACCACGGTTATTTTTTATTATAACTTTGGTTTAATAAGAAATTCGGACAAATTAAAGGTATTGAAATCTTTTAAATTTAAATTGTAGACATAAGTCCACATTATAAGTTTATGCTGATCGACATAACACAATTAGAATCTAACCAGAAGCAAAAACCACAGATGTTTACTAAATTATATATTGTACATTTGTAGGCTACTTAAAATTGTTGCTTATAAATATTAATTATAGAATATAGACACAAGAATTGTATATCAAAATAACTCTTACAAATTTCACTTCTTGTATAGGGATCTACTACATGTATTTCTCAAAATTATAACTTAAACAACTACACAAAGACCCTATAGTTAGCTGAATCCTTGAGAGCACGGTGAAAACGTATGGAATATCAGACAAAAAATTAAATTAAGGAAAATAATATTAGACAGTAAATAATTAAATAAAGTTACTAAAAAATCGAAAAAAACAAAGAAAGCTTGGTAGCCTGAGGGTTAAGCAAGAATTCTTGGTAATATATCACTTTAGCATTATAAATTATTCACAATTGCATAGATTGACGAAAAGAATTCCTGCTAAATAGAAGTCGGATTGGTGAAAGTATTTTCATCTAAATAGGAGAGGGATCGATGAATAGATTCTTGCATCAATTGGAGATGAACTCACAAAAAATAATTTATTTAAAAATAGAAGTTGAATCGATCAACAAAAAAAGAATTATTGCTCAAATAGAAGCTGGATTGATGATACGTATTCATGCCAAGGTAGAAGTGGGATTCATGAAAAATATGCCTTATAGATCTAATGCCGCGCCAGACGAATAATTTAGAACGCTAAAGCGATAGAATATCGAAATATTTTTTATTAATAAACTTCTATTTTACTGCAAATAATTTCCGAGATGCCAAAGCTAAGCTTAAGCGATATATTATAGGCTAACACACAGGAAATAGAGAATGATAAATGATGAATCATCCTTTTATATCCTTTCGGAGAATTTCACTGCTAGCAATAATATTTACGGTACGTTGTTGAAATATTCCGTGTTTTCAATCCCGTACGTAGTTTAGGCCTACGTCACTATATGAATAGGCCCAGGTCTGCTGATTTAAATCAGTAAGGCCTACTTTAGTTGACAGTTGACAATGATCACGTTCGTCATAAATTTGTCTCTTATAGACGTCCTTGTAAGTACAATCTGCGCCCTAGGCCGCATCCATTTGAACTAACAAATAAAAACAATAAAAACTTCATAACACGGATGCTGTATAAAAACGTTTATTAGTCTTTATTCGCTGCTCCTTTGTATTCTAATGCTGTGTTGCCTAGCAGTGGTGCGTACCCTTCATTGATAGTAGCTCATGGCTGAACGCGTTTGGTGGTCATGGACATCTGAATTTTTACAAAACCAATAGTCAAAATTAGTAGGTATATTTGATGCACTTGAAGTTTATGCATGAATAAGCCTACTTGAAATTTGTTTATGCACTCGAAAGGTAATATTTTTAGGTTGCAGAATAGAGATACAGTGTGAGATCTATAAGGCACATTAGGCTTCTTATAATTCTCACAACTCGCTTAAATTGCAAGGTCGTTAAACTGGTTAGTCGACTTCGGTACGTAGAGGCCCACACAAGATTACTACAAATTGACAAGTATATGGCGTGGCAAGACATGCCAAAGACGAGAGATAATACCTATATTTTTGGATATTTTCTTGGAGATATGTAAGTTACATGCTCCTTCCAAGTTAAATTTTCATCAATGTGGATGCCCATGAGTTTAGTAGAAGAAGCCCTGGTAATTCTTTGGTCATCTATGTTAACATTTAAATCACAGTCTAACTTAAGCTCAGTTTTTCTTTTAGAATGTAACAAAATGAAATTGGTCTTTTGTAGGTTTAGCGATAACTTGTTGGCCTTGAACCATTCACCAACATGTTTAAGTTCGATATTAATTGTTTTAATTAGTACATCTATAGACTTGTTTGACATAAAAACATTAGTGTTGTCAGCAAACATAATAAAGTGGAGTAACAATGAAGCATTCGAGATATCATTCATGTATATTAGGAACAGAAGAGGGCCCAGAATAGAACCCTGTGGCACACCGCATTTTATGTAAGATATTTGCGAAATATGCCCATTAAATGAGACACACTTCTATCTCTTAGATAATCTGTCAACCAATCAAGGCATATATGCCCCTTATTCCACAATGCTTCAGTTTTTAAAATAGAATTTTGTGATTCACTGTGTCGAATGCCTTAGATAAATCAAAAAAGACACCCTTAGAAAAATAATTGTTATCCCTGGCTTCTGAGATCTTGTCATGCATTTCCATTACAGTCATATAGGTAGAGTGTGCGGTTCTAAAGCCTTTATACAAGATATCTTTTGATGTTAAATGTGACATTATTCTTCCGTATATAATTTTTTCAAAGAATTTTGAAAAGTACGGCAAGATAGATATCGGTCTGTAATTACTCAGTTGCTTTTTGTCCCCAGCTTTGTAAATAGGAATCATTTTGGCAATTTCTAAACAATTTGGGATAGTGCCAGTTGCAATTGAGTAACTAATTATTTCAGCAAGGGGAATCAAGGTGGTCTCTATTGTGAATCTGGTAGTCTGGGGATCAATTTAATCCAGTCCTCTGCTATGGGTAGATCGGAGTTCCTTAGCAGTCTGTATTATTTCTGCCGGTGATGTGAGCTCGATTCCAATTGAGGAAGTCCGAAGTGGAGGGGCTTTTCAAGAAGTCTCAATATGATGCGCCTGTGTCGGGTATTTTTCTGCTAATTTGGGTCTGATCTCAGTAAAGTATTCATTATCTATGATTAATATTAATATTTTGACAATAACACAGTTTAAAAAATTAATAAGCCACTGATCGAGTCTGTTATAACGCGCAGCACATGAAGTTTTCTAAGCCTGTTACAAAATAGCTGATTCAACCTAAAATAAAATGAGAGCAACTTTGAAGTATTCTGTGCCCTTCAACACCCTCCTCAGCCACCAAACTGACCTTTCGAAGTGGAGACAAGAAGGGCTTCACGCCCAAATTGTAGACCAGCCATAACGCAAGAAAGACTCCTGCACAGACAGACATGCTTAACCAGCCCAGCAGCTGGTCGCAAATTGACCAGATGGAGTTGAGAGTATTCTCTGCCATCACTGAAAAAACAAGGTTGACACCAATATAATAAATGTGTAGGCTACAATGTACATCGCCTACAAATAAAAGGCAATAAACTTATTTATGCTCATTTAAATTTGGGCATTGTAGGACTCAAATTTGTCATTCAGTGAACACATTAAGTACGCTACATATATTTTTATTGGAATAAAGCATTCCAAAGAGGTTTTTAAATACACAGCAATGTTTAAAAAGTTTTAAACTGGCGTCAGTCGTCTAGAACTGTGTTTTGACCCAGTGAGAGATAATCAGTGCTCTTTTCAAACCAGTTAAGTATAAGCTTTTATCAAGTTTTATGGAGTTTTGCAGGGGCCTATAAGTAGGCTTAGGTCAGAGCTGTAAATCCGAATAGGGACGTAGCCTATGCACTCTATTAGTGTTGCAAAGGTTTAAATTGACCACCTGGAAGCGAAGGTGGTTAACCGTTAACCATCCCAGCCCATAAAGAGTGATAATTGCATTCGACCCTAATAGTTAAAAGCCAACTTTTCTAATAAATAGCCGGTAATCGTTCCCTTTAGCGTCCGAAATTATTTCAAGGTAGAATCCAATATTATATACTCCGGGTTTTCAGCGTCTCGTGACTCTCGTCGCATTCAGCCGTTCACTTACGAATGTTTGCAGAAACTTACTTAAATGGAAGCTGGATTGTGATGAACATATTTATGCAAAATGGAAGCTGGATAGATGAAAATATTCTTGCTTAAATTGGAGCAGGATTCATATAATAGGCCTAATGGTTATCGAAATATAATAGAAGTTGGATAGCAAATACTGAAATACTGAATGATGAGGCGATCGATTGACATAATAATTTTGGACGCTAAAGTGAAACCATCAGTTAAACCTACCTCAAAGCCTTCAGTTGAAACTGAGGTTCCGCAAGAGAAATATGAAGATAATGCAGGTGTCGTACGTGGCCAAAAAGTGTGGGATACGCTGTTCTAGGCTTCTGCCGGACTCGTCTTTTTGACTTTCCTAACAATTGTTGCTCAGCAAGCTAAGCACATATATTAGTTATGCCAATGCCGCGAGTAGACATACGAGGTCGTTACTAAAGCTTTTAGACCTGTATTTATCAGTAGCCTATATAAGCCATATGTACGTCATAATAATAATAATATTCATTGAGTTCGATGACATAGGTAAAAATTATATGGGCCGGGTAGCCTACTGGTACAAACAAAATTGTTATTGTATATGGGCCGGGTAGCCTACTGGTACAAACAAAATTGTTATTGCTGCTACTGGCACGGACTACGTATAATAATAATAATAATAATAATAATAATAATAATAATAATAATAATATTATTATTATAATACGCGGGATCTTTTGCTACAGTGTGATGACATTGACAACAACAACAACAACAACAACAATAATAATAATAATAATAATAATCTATATAAATAAAAATGTAAAAAGTTACCGTTTGTTACATCGGTCCTCGGAGAGTTCTGAACCGATTGCTTTGAAAATTTTCGCAAACCGTTCCATTCGAACATCTCCGGGTTTTTTTATGCCTTTTGGGGAAAAGCGCAATCTTTTCGACCAAAAAACACAACTTTTAATTCCACTTTCACGCGTCCGTCCATTTGCATTCCAATGAGGCCGCGCCGTCCATTTGCATTCCAAGGCCGTGCATACCGTCAACTTCCCGTCAAGTGTTTCTGTAGCGCATTTATATGTAACTGTCGGTTTTCAAATTTTCAAACAACGTTCGAACGGACGGGTTTTATATGCTTTTTGGAAAAAAACACAACGCGTGTATGCGTATGTGTGTGTTTTTTTTTATCCGCGCGTGTTCTTATATAGCGCATATATCTATGTAGCTGTAGGGAACGGAGGGGTGAGGGAGGGAGGAAGGGAGGGGGAGGGAGGGAGGGGGAGGGAGGGCGAGGGAGGGAGGGAGTGAGGGAGGGAGGGTGAGGGAGGGAGGGAGGTAGCGGGAGAGAGGGAGGGAGGGAGGGACGGAGGGAGGGAGGCAGGTAGGGGAAGGGAGGTAGGGAGGGAGGGATGGACGGTCTTTTCAGCCACAGCAACGCGTGGCCGGGTACAGCTAGTAATAATAATAATAATAATAATAGGCTTAATTAATAATAATAATAATAATAATAATAATAATAATTAATAATAATAATGACGACAATTTCTATGAAGCCGTAACATAGCACAATCATGCCGTTACAAAGGCGCCTCTACAAACACAAACGCAATATATTCAGTCAAAGATACGCCTTAGAAAACATCTTCAGTCGAGTTTCGAAAACCTCAACTGAGCTGGCAGAACGAACTGCAGGCAGACTGTTCCAACAGCGGGGCCAGCAGTTGTCAGTTGAAAAAGCATGTTCCCCGAAGCATGTCCTCGTCTTTCGCACATAGCCTACATGTAGATTACAGTAGATCTCCTTTTACACTGGATCTCAGCGTAAGACCAGCACCTGACAACACGCAGTAGAATTTAAGGTATAAGCCATATAGTGACTTGTAGACGAGCAATGAGAGTTTGTAGGGTCATTTCCAGTGGCGGCGCTGGGGGGTCTGGGGGGCTAAGCCCCCCTACATGAGGCTCAGCCCCCTAAAAAAGGGCCATCCGAAATTTTTTACAGTAAAATATCCACGATTTTGGGCTGACGACAAAAAAAAATTTTGGCGGCGAAAATGGAAAATTTTCATGAGATTTCGGTCGATGACTAAAAAAAGTCGTCAGAAATTTTGGCGGCGAGAATGGAAAATTTTCATGAGATTTTCGGTCGAGGCTTCAGCCCCCCCCCCAAACTGAAATCCTGGCGCCGCCACTGGTCATTTCAGACAAAGTGGACCACTTTTCACATTTGGTCACTTTGCTACCTTCAGAAGCATGCAGGTTGAGAATTGTTGGGGGGTTTCAAACCCCCAGTCTTTCTTAGAGCCCCATGTTAAAGTATGTTTTTCACATCAAAATTCCAAGTGGATCATAGTCCAACCCCCTCAGTTATTTTTCCACAATTCTCACACTGGAAGCATCGTATCAAGGATTCAAATACATCATCTTAAAGAGAATTGATTGCTCTTAAAGGTTATGCAGTTAAACTGGACTGGTGTTAAGGTTAAGTGGATCATATATCAATTCAAAGTTTTAATGTCCAGTGGTTCTCTTTACCTGAATTTTAAGATATAGCGAATCGGTTTTTTTATAAAGTGATCCAGATCTTACTTGTATCAGACTACGTTTATCTAATGTAAAAAGCCCAAATAGTCTATATAAATCACAGCAGAATGCAAACATTTGCACCAATTTTAATAAGTGACAACTAAATTGAACTTAGAAGTTGATCATGAGATCATAATGCATAGGCATTGAGACTAGATCAACTATGGATCACCCTGGTGATGCTGAGATTGCTCAAACCTACCTTAGTTAATTCCTACATGCATGTTCAGCAAGAATATATCATGCAATCTATAATAAGATGCAAAAACTTTTGATTCACAGAAATAACATTAGTCCTTCTCACAGCATCATAAATTGTAGAGAATCAACTCTTAACCATCATTGAATAATTGTTGTTTGACTGCATTCTTCGATGATCTTGAATCCACAAATTCAATTGTGGCTGCTCTGGTCATTTCAAACTTTGGAGGTTTGCTGTTTAGGCCTATGCTCTTTTTGCATATTGCCACTCTTTGTGTTGTACCAAAATAAGATCTGTAAAGGATAGCTCTACTGACATGAAAGTTGCATTCTGCAAAGCTATGACCAAGTCAATGGTCTAAGTCATTGGTCAAATGAATGCTAGATGTGGCCATCTCTTGAGCAATCTCAGCATTACCAGAGCCCCATAGTTGATCTGGACTCTAGTCTCAATGCTTGTGGAAGAACTGAGATCACTATCAGAACACTTTCAGAGTTGCTTGACAGAGTTGGATTAGGCAGTTTTGCCTTCTCAATACCACTATTTAGACTCGAGTCAGAAACCTTTACAGTCTTACAACTGGGTGCCAAATTTAGGTAATACAATGTTTCAATGTTAGGCCTACTTGGTGAAACTGAATCAGACACTGGCCAAGTCTTAACATAGCTGGCTGCCACCTGCCTAACTGACGAAACGTTTAGGTCTGTTTGGCGAAAGCATGTAGTCTTTCAATGCCCTTTCCATACAGCCTGGGTCCCATATAAACTTATTAGTTTTTTGACTTTTTCGATTTCCTTGACTCACAGAAAGTGACATTTTGCTGGTCTTTCTCTCCTTTCTTATGTGTCTTGTTCCATGATGGTGGAGTCTTCCCAATGTGGATGTAAGAAATTCATAGTTTAAACTTCAAAACGGATTTTTCGCTTTTCGACAATGAAATTATTACTAGCATTAATTTGCTTACAATGTGGGCTTTTTCTTATTGAAGTCATAAGTTATATCCAATTTATAACTACTGTGTAGGCCTATTTATAATTCATTTACAAGGCTATCAGATAAAGTGAACCACTGGTTCACTTTAGTTGGACTTCTGTGGTTCACTTTAACAATGCGTGCAGGCAAAGTGGACCGCATGATTAAACTGGCACAAACTCGACTTCGATTTCCAAAGACCCCGCAGGATAGACGTGCTTTATTGGCTCCTATACCGCCTGTTCTGTTAGGAGTTGTAGGCCTATGATTCTGTGTTCTTGTGAATTGCTTCAGTTTAGACCTGGGAGTGACTTTGGTCAGTTAATCTGACCCCACTTCACCCTAAAGTGACTTGAGGTCAACTTGAAGTCGACTTCTCGGCGTCAAAACGACTTGACCCGACTTTGCAGAAAAACAACCGACTTCCGACTTGAAGTCGACTTCTGACATGGTATAATTAGCCATTAGCCTAGGTCTACGTACGGCTACTAATGCAAGAAGTCAAGCCAATTTTCCTGCAAGCATTAATTTCATTTAGGCCTACAAATGAGTAATGAGGCCTCAACACTTAAATTGATGCATGAATTTGTTAAAGTGTTATTAAGCCCATTTCAAGCTGTTTGTGTTTCAGTTTGAATAGTTTTGTGATGCTTTGGGCCATCTAGTAACCTAGACAATGCGACGGCAAATTATTAGGCCTATGAATTTTAGCTCGTCCATTGTCTGTGATTATTCAGATTACACTCATTATTATTATTTTTTAATATTAATATTTAAAAAATTTGTAATATTCGCAATTAGGTCTAAGATAAAATAGCGGACCGCGGACTGCATGGTTGCACTGAATGGCGTGTTATGATAAGCCTAATTTGTAGGGCTAGTTCTGTTTTCATAATTATTTGGCCACTAACATCATTTAACAACTTAGCATAAACTTTGGAGCGCTGCATCTGGAGTTGTCTGCAGACGAAAAAACTATTGTAGGGCCAATTGGACAATGAAAGACTTAATTTACTGTCAGTGAGTAGGCCTATTAGCTGTAGTAGCCTAAATATACTGTAAGATGATGCGCTTGCAATGCTATATAGCGCCAAACTATCGATTTATTATAAGCTTAGGCCTTGTAGATCCAGCTTTCTTTGCGCCGAATTCACTGACCACTAGAAGTTCACTGATTGCTTGATAAGCACACGTGCTAATAGTAATATTTTAGTAACATTTTGTTTCGCCATTTTAATTAAGCGCGACGTTTAAGCATAAAATTACAAATTATATGAATAGATCGGCAGACGGCAGTCTGCATGATAGCCTACCGGCAAAATAATTGGTAGCCTACTAAGTCTCTGTTTAGCAAAGGCCTCATTCATTCTTGTAAACACAACAGGCAACAAAAGCTGCTTAAAAGTTCACAATCATTGGTTTGAAATGACAAATTTAACTATGTTTGTGTCTCAAGTCGGTTTAAGTCGACTTGAGGTAAAAACATTAACTTCAAGTGACTTCTATCTACAAAATTCGACTTGGGGCCAGTTGCGGTGAGCAGAAACGACCCGACTTGTGATGACCAAGTCGACTGGGGTCGACTTATTGGGGTCGACTCCCAGGTCTACTTCAGTTGCATAACTGTAGCCTGGGCCTGCACTGTAACCGCTTCATGCGGTGTCACACGTACGCAGATTGTTCAATAAAGGAAATAATAATAGGATCAAAGTTCAATGACAGTTTGAGGTCGTTGATGACAACAGAAGCCATAGTATCTTCGCGGATATGGTAAGTAAGTCAGTAACAGCTTTAATTCTCATTCACAGTTACAAACATTATACAGAAGCATGCACGTTAAACGACATGAATAATCGGAATTATAGCATATGTAGGCTATAAGAAATGTTATTCGCATTCGATCATAAGCCTCGAGCAGAACCACACTTGTAGACCTATGCAAAACAGTAAACTTCAGACCAAGAGGTCCAAGACTATAGGCTTCGAGACTGAGACACAAGGTACAAGACAGCTCAAGAATCAAAACTGAGGTTTTGGTATTTATTCCACAGGGCAGGACACATTTCGGGATAGGGCCTAAACAATAAAAGCCACTCATGAACTAATTCTCCAATCTCCAAATCAGCCTAAATAATTAAACTACAGGGTGGACAAAAAACACCCTCAAGATTTTTCCCCATATCTTGGCCTGTGTTTGAATCATCAAAAAGGTGGTTGATCTCACTAAAAGTGATATAACTTTTGTTCTGTTTGAAATATTTCGATGAAATCTGGCCATCACGTGTAAATATGAATTGTCTTTGAGCCTGTAAAATTTCATTTCGAATTTCTTACTTCTGGCCAAGATATTGAAAAAAATCTTAGGGGTCTTTTTTGCTCCACCCTGTATAGTTTATTAGCATATAAAAAATTTATATGCATAACAAGCTTTGGAAAAAAATAGGTATAAATTTTCCAGGGCAGGGTAAGTGCTCCCACTTGGCCCTATGTGCGGGCGTGAATGGTGCTGAGTGTCTAATTCGATTTGTTATTGTGTGCAATCATCGTGGACTGAGAAAAAACAAAATGAATGGGTACTGGAGACGACTGGTGTAGAAAGGAGTCTACTTGAATCAATTAAAGGGAGGAAGTTGTCATACTTCGGGCACATCATGAGAAAACATGGAGATTGCTTAGAGAAGGAAATTATGCAAGGAACAGCTCAGGAAGAAAGATCAAGAGGAAGACCTAGGAAGAGGTGGTGGGACAACATGTGTGAATGGACGAGATTATCAACAGAGGAATTGTTGAGAGCAACCGAAGACAGGAGAGGATGGAGAAGAATTGTCCAAGATGTGACCAGCCCTCGTGTCGAGGAAGGTTTAAGGCAAGGCATTGTGAGCAATCGATAACATATCAACGTCTGTAGCTATGGCAAAACGTTAGATCCAATTCTTCAGGACTTATAAGCTGCAATACATACATTATTTTTCACATGATACTGCGTCCATTTTATTGACTCAACATTGACGATTGATAGATAAAAAATATCAAACTAATCTGTCTCTAACTCCAGTGACCATTTGACACGACCAAAATGTGACATATATATCAGTATCATTTGGCCATCGTTCAAACCGAAACTATGAGAAAGTCTCATGATACTAATTCAACCAAACGATATCATCGTCATCATCGGAAGAGGGAAAATCGTGCCGGCATGCGTCCGTCCTTGCTGTGGATTGCCGTCTGGATGTCCTCGTATCGTGGCAACTGGGAGATATTGCCAAGTGCGGCCACTGATGGCTTCGTCTGCAGCATACGACGTGCCACTCGCACAATATCTGCTGAGGTTATTTTTTCTTTAAAAAAAATAAAATAAAATCCACTTATTCATCCAGCGTAGAAACATATTGTAATCATTATTAAGGATTCTTATATAGCGCCACAAGAAGGCGATATATTCGGAAGTACTATCATTCGAACCACATATATAAAAGACATGGTTTTATGTGCATTTCAACTGATAAATTAGTTGTTATTCCTGTACTGGATTATTAATCTTTGTCCATCAATGAGATAGTCTTTTAAGTTGTTAAGGTGTGACTGCTAGGCAATAGGCAGAGTGCAACATTAAGCCCATTCCAGGGCTAGCAACTGAAAAAGAGTGTCAATGCTTAACAGTTGTCCATAAGCGGAGGGAAGAAGAGTTCAGCACCTTGAACCAGGGTTTCTTTCAGTGTACAGTTCTACACAAAATGTGCAGTTTTAAATGCATCTGTGCAGTTGTAGAAGAATTTTCGAGCAGTTAAAAATAGTATAAAAGGTCATTGCCATCAGATTTGGAAATATTTACCATAAGGGAATACAACAAAATAGAAGTGGTTGTGCAGTGCTAAAAATTACTTAAAAACAGCCCTGCTTTGGACTACGCCATACTTCAAGTGCGCAACTGAGTTTACCTTTAACAAGACTAGACCTTTGTGAGAAAAATCTCTGACAACATAAACGTTCACTCATGATTTGCCTCCGAAATAGCGTCTCTTACCGATCAGGTCGTAGTAGTGCTGTGGCTGAAGTCTTCTGCCGTTCGCAAGGACCTGACGGCCGACATCTTCAAAGACGACAGGTCTCGCCTCCAGATTCATGAGCAACATCGACTGCAGCTGCGTCTTCGCTCGGCGCAGTTCGGACGGCGAGATGCCGTGCTGAGTGTTGACGAGCTCGCGAACAATCACCTCCACTAGCTCTCGGAGCTATTACATGGCAGAGGAACAGAAATAGATAACTTAACACGTTGACCGCGGTAACAATTATTGGCCAGGCGCGGCATATATAGGCCAAAATACTAAAAGTTATAAATTTGCTATTTGATGTGTTTGACATCCTTTTATTCAAAGAATCAGAAATCACTGTTCCTTATATGTGTGTTTGTCTTTGTGTCAAACTGGTTGCTACCTAGAAATCAAATTTAGTGTGAAACAGTTTGAAAAATTGTAATACACACAGTGCAGCTCTGAAGGGCACGAATTTCTGCATTTCTGTGGCATTTGTTGGCTAGCCTATCCATTTTCGTGCTCGGTTTTTCGGTATCATTTTAGCAATGGCAAGAAACTGTTCTGCTAATCTGTTTGTCTCAGTGCAGAATAGATAAAGCTACGCCTTATTTATTTTGTGGCCTCAAGTCACAAGATAGGGCAACGACCTCGTCAGTAATGAAGCATTTCAAAAAGTCCATGGGTGCACGGGCCGACACTGTCCAATTCTGTCGTATGGCTATCATCGTTAATTTCATAGTTACTATCCAAAGCATAGTCATTATTATCAAGAGATTCATTGTCCGATTCGTAAAACATCTGCAAAGCATCTTGTAACCTGTTATTTTTCAAGTAATTCCGATTGATATAGCCTGTTGTATTTACCGAAAGACGCAGTAGTCACGCCATTGGAACAAGATGGCTGACACCACAACAGACGCCTTATTCGTTTGGTATTTCACTAGATACTATAAAAATAAATAGTCTTACATGCATTCGATAGATGGCAGAAGATGTCCTTTATTATTAATAAGCAGCAGGAAATATTACTGGGACGCTGAACTGCCTATAAGCGGCCGACACCTGAGGGACGTGTATACACGTCCCTCGCGTCCCAGACAGCCCATTTTGGGACGTGTATACACGTCCCTCGCGGTCAACGTGTTAAGACACCGTCTGAAGATCAGCACAAGCTACTACCAGGGCATAGCATAGTGGTGTAGGGGCCTTGGGCAAGTCCTTCACTCACTCCATTTAATACTGATGCATGATTATGAAGGCATCTTCCTGCAGCTGTTTGTTTGTTTGAATGTGCACTTATTATGGCGCCCATTCAAGCGATCTACTCAGAGGTGCTCCCGACTGCAGAGCGGACACTGCTTCGGAGTTTCACGCCGAAGCGCTGAGCAATTGCGAGTGAAGGACTTGCCCATGGTCCCTTCGCGGCGACTTGAGTTGGATTCGAACCTCGAACCTTCCGGCTTCAAGGCAACAACACCACCACTATACCACCGCACTCCAACTGTCTACATAACACTGTCAAAATCACCATCATCATTGTCTTCACCGCAGCTAATGATAGAAATGTCCAAACTGTGTCTTACACTCGACGGGTGTGCGCTGGCATGGATGCAGAAGAGTCCGCTGTCATTGTAGGCGTGGTTGTAGGCAGTGGCATTGTGAATCCAATGAAATCTTCAAAATAAACAATACCATAATTATGTACGGAGAATGTGGACAGTTTTCATATTTACTTCCAAAATCCAAAAATAATTTCTTAACCCAGAAGTAATCCTTAAAAACCAACAAATTTTAAGTGGAAAATTCCAGACACACACATTCAAAGACGTATACGCTGTACAACAGTGCACACCTGCATACACATCAGTACACACATTTACATACACATATATACATAAAAATACATATACAGTTATACATACAATGTACATGATCTTTTGGTGACTGTTTGATGATATTGACTTTAACATCAATTAAACTAGCGCAGTAGAAATCTTGAACCTTGGGACACTATATAACTTTTCGTGATGAATCAATTGATATATGGGAACTACAGATTGGCCATCATATACAAGTAAGTTTACAAGTAAGTTTAAGTATTTTCGTCATTTCTCATCATGCAAACGCTATTGAGGACATGTAACATAAAATGTCACAATATATCGAAGTACATTTATAATTGATAATAAAAAGGTACAAATTAAATCAGAACTTGAATGAAATTGCTAAAATATTGGTGTCAAACTTTGCTTTGCATGTGCACTTGTTGCAGCGCCCCTTCAAGCTTGCTGCTCAGAGGCGCTCCCGATTACAGCGCGGACACTGCATCGGAGTTTCACGCTGAAGCGCTGAGCAATTGCGAGTGAAGGACTTGCTCAAGATCCCTACATGGCAGCTTGAGGTGGATTCGAACCTGCAACCCTCTGGCTGCAAGGCAACGAACATACCCACTACACCATAGCGCCCCACAAAAATGTCATCCACATGTATGTAGCATTCTGGTGATAAATTCTTTCCAGTAAACGAATCACAGCGTATAAGATCAACAACTTTAGCTACCTGTTAAGAACGTTAAGGTAGAGTCGTGTGTACATTCCCTTTCCGGGTCCACCAGCGGAAAACGATCCCCCACCTCCCATCATCATGTTCAGAACGCAGAACGCAACAAAGTCGGGATCCCGGTGCGAGCAGCTTTCGAGTCCGATCACAAAGTACGCGAGTTCGGGCATCGGAGTCGGTCCGAGACTCACGTCAGACAAGTCTTTTGTTAACTACAAATGTCATCAACAGTTTGTCTCACGTTCAAAAAGGAAGATGGTTTTAGCTAATCGCAACACTCTGGCACGAATGTTGAATCACTTCCCGTTACACTCCCAACCTTCCATTCGGCAGATGGCAATAGTAAATAATGTACGCCTGCTATAATAATGAGTAATAGAGCATGATTGTAATTTTACATTTATATAGCGCCCCTTCAAGAGAACTCCTCAGAGGCGCTCCCGACCAGACACCAAACCACAATCAAAGAGAATGGTTTTCAAACGCTTGCGGAAAAGGGGCAAAGAAAGACAAAGAAGTTCGTTACAGAGACTAATAGGTAATGTCTACTATGCTCTGCATGTCTAATGTCCTGCATGGGAACACTCTGGCACGAATGTTGAATCACTTCCCGTTACACTCCCAACCTTCCATTCGGCAGATGGCAATAGTAAATAATGTACGCCTGCTATAATAATGAGCAATTTAGAGCGTGATGGGTGTCCTGCATGGTTGCCAGCAGTCAAACTTGACTCCTGTAATAACATGTCATCATCCGTTTATACCATGAGTAGTTTCCTTGAAGAGGTCTTATAATTATAAATATGGCGTGGTGGTGTAGTGGTGGCGTCATTGCCTTGAAGCCGGAAGGTTCGAATCCACCTCAAGTCGCCACGTAGGGACATTGAGCAAGTCCTTCACTCGCAATTGCTCAGCGCTTCGGCGTGAAACTCCGATGCAGTGTCCGCTCTGCAGTCGGGAGCGCCTCTGAGTAGAAAGCTTGAAGAGGCGCTATAACAAGTGCGCATACAAACAAACAAATGCTTGAATGAATGAATTGTCCTCTGATGCGTTCCCGCTGTTTAATGTAAGCGGACCTATATACCTCACTTGTCAAGAATCAACTGGAATAGAACACAATTACGTTCCATTTCGTACCTCCACTTTTCCACCGCGGTATTGGGCAATGGAAAGGTCTCGGCTCTTCTTCCGTTCAAAGTCGATTGCTGGATCCATCCAGGTCGGATCCTTCGTAAAGGACTTTTTGGCCAGCGCAACAAGGTCACTGTGCTCAACACCAACACCTTCAAGCACATAAACGGATAAAAATGTAGCATAAGAATTCATTATCACGTTGTTTTCTTCTTCAGTATCTAATTTCCAGACTCATGATGAGCCATTATCTCATTATATATGTATGAACGCTTCAAATTATGGACACTCACGATCCTTTTGCGTTACAGTAACCAAGGGTGGATACAGATATTTTCTAACCGCCGGGGGGAAGGGGCCAAAATTTCCGGTCTTGTTTGGACAGGGGAGAAATTTCGTCTTCTCCGTCGCCGAAAAATATGATGACCTTTTTTTTAGTCATTCGTCCAATTTCCAGGAAAAATATACCATTTCATCCGCCAAAATAGTTGATGACCTTTTTTAGTCGTCAGTCATCATGGTCGGGAGTAATGGTGTACTGCTTTTCTCTCCCGCTGCATTTATTTAATGGCTTGTTGAAACCAAATGGGGGGGGCCACGTCCCATGCAATTTTTAAATGGGGTGGCCATGGCCGGATTGGCCCCCCTGGATCCGCCACTGACAGTAACTGCGATGTACCGTGAGTCAGCCTTAAGCGACACGTTGGCCAGTGTTGAATCATTGGGGAGTTCAGGTTTCGGGGTGGGACAAAAAGCCGTTCAAGTGGGTGGAAACCGCAACTGCTGTGGTGGACAGCGGCGACACCCTTTGTACAGTCAACTTCTTCCGAGCACTTTTGTTTAGTGTTTTCTTTATTTCTTTATTCTATAGATTAGTGGATAACAACAGCCTATTACTGTATAACGCTTTCCTCCTATAATAGTAAAACTCTTCGTGTAATGCAATGTAGATGTAAAAAAGCAGCTCTTAAATTTTGTTTTGGGCAGGGGCAAATGTCATACCTGGGGAATTCCACCCCTCCCCCAACCTTCCCGGAAGAAGATGCTTGATTAAACACTGCACGTTGGCTAAACAGTTAAACATTTCTTTTGTGAAGCTTTACACTTTAATGAAGAATGCAAGAGACTAGAATATCAATGCAGCTAGTCATCAAAGCATTAAGCATCCATGCTCTAGTCCAGTGGTTCCCAACTTTTTTGACTTGAGGGCCACTTTTTCTAAGTGGAGGACACGAGGGCCACTTTTTCTTAATTGAAGGACATTAGGAGCCATAAGGTTAAAATTGTATTAACCGAAAGCATATAAAATTGTTATAAATGATTCAAAATATAATGTTTGATGTTATTTATCGATGTTAAAATAAAATAATTTGTAATAGAAAATAATAATGTGTTCAATTCTGTCCAAATTGTTGATTTTTTCATATAGTTTTGATAATTCTTTGAGAGATGAGGGCCATTTTCTGAGACCTGGCGGGCCATTTTCTGAGGCCTGGCGTGCCACTTTTGGCCCGCGGGCCACAGGTTGGGAACCGCTGCTGTAGTCGTTACGTCAACAACTAAATTGTGTAACATTGATAGTTCATAATCCACAGCAAAATGTAATTGTTCTGCATCTTATTTCACAGACCGCTGACCTTCCGTCGACCTTGCCAACTCAGCTGTGAACTTATAGAAAACAACAAGATGTTGCCGCAAACAAAGTCCGACTAAAATCAATTTTTTTTAATAAATACAAACAATTAGAAAGCTGTCACTCAGCTTTGCATCAGTTAATAAGCTTACCTGCGAGCACGATTCGCTCAGGTGTGTGGTAATTATGCAGGTAAGACAAGATGGTCTTTCGATTGATGACGCCGACGCTTTCAACAGGACAGATCTTCGGAAGACCCAGCGTGTTATCTGTGAAGGCGGCCTAAAATATGCAATGGGACAGTGCTCTTTGTGATAACATTGCAAAGCAAGCAAATACCAGCCAATCCAAATTTAGTCTAAATAGTTCTTTGGAAGGTCCAGGATGCTATCTCTCAAGGCTTCCCCTTCTTTCCTTTCCCATTCCCTCCACAGTAAATAACTCCTAATCGGATGACAATGACCTTTTCTACTACTTTTAACTGCACAGAAGTGCTTCTACAAGTTCTGCACAAATCCATTTAGAACTGCACATTTTGTGTAGAACTGAATGTGAAAATGCTCCGATTCCCCACTAGACCACCAAAAATTAGCTAAGTTTTTTAGTGAGCCTTGAGCAGCAAGTCTTTCCGTCTTATTGGACAGACACTGTAATGTACAATTGCACATGTTTTCTCTCTTGACAGATATCATGCAGCCATTATATGCAAAAACATCGTCATCAGATTGCAATTCAGTTTAGAAGTCCCATCGTTCGATGCCTGACGCACCATTGCAATTGTTTAGTAGAAGTTCTAAGCTATAATAGATTAGCCAAGTTGTTTCAAAGGCAAGCAAAATATGGGCCAATTCAGAGTGAGAGAAGGTACTCATAAACATCTTAGTAATGAGTGAGCAGCTTGCAAAATTGGAAAATGTAAACACAAAAACCAAACAAGGTTATGTGAAAAAAGGCAACTGATTCAAATACGATCTTGAAGGGGTGCTGTATAAATTCTGATTGATCGATTGATTGAAGATGAAAGAAGTCAAGCAGAGCTGACTGAACATTAACCAGAATTTAAAAAAATGAAATTAAGTCTAGTTAAAGCAGGTGCAGTGTTTAAGAAGAAAGGTCTGCATAAAACAATCAATCAATCAATTTTATGGGTCCGTATGTATCAAGCACACTAAGATATAAGGCAGGAAAATAGTTACATAAAGCATTACAAGTATCACAAATTAATCAGGCAATAATCAAAGTGAGAACTAATTAGTTAACACAAATTATAGAAACCTTTGGCCTATATTGGGAATACTCCCAGGAATATATAAGAAGAGATTAATTAAACCCAGAGATTATAGGATAGAGTGATACCAGTGTGAACAGTTAACCCTAAACCTGGAGTGCGTTAAAGAGTACTCTAAACTAAATAATAACTCTTACTATCACTATGGTCAGCAATGTGTCAATAGCTAAAACTAAATAGCCTCACAGCATGAATCATTTCGACAAGAAGAGGCTCTGGGTCCGGTCTCATGTCGAGCGTCTCCAGCTCAAAAGAAATAGCAGTTCGACAGTTTTCAACCTAAGAAACATGCAAACCAAAGATTAGTCGTTAGCTTTTGTTAAGTGTTTTAATTTTATCAATTCATAGTCATCATACTGTACTCATAGCGGTATGGGCATGTTACAGTGCCATATAAATTGTCACTATTATTATTATAATAATTATTATTATTATACCAATCGTTCAATCCAAGACACAAGACAGAAAAGAAGCTTTTCAGCCTCATTTTGAACTTCTCCCATCAGTTTCACGCAAAATACCTGACTGTCTTTCTGGCAATTGAGGACAATTTCTATTTGATCAGACATGGGTTTCTGGTTGGAAGCATATACGAGTTTCCTGAAGATGCACTACATAAATATGCCCCTATGTTCACAATTTCCAATGCTCAAGTGTCAAAGTACAAACAATACTCAACTTCAACTATTCGCTCTTTCAGTGTTCTACCTGGGTCATTCCGTGCCAAATCAACCAAATTTCCAACTTTTCCCCACTCTCCGATCCAGATTTTCTTGATATTTTCACCAAAAATCAATTATCATCTGGTATGAAGAACTGGAAAGTTTCAGGTGTCCTGAGTGAAAACTGACCGAGTTATGGGGTACTCAAGTTGGTGGGGGTAGGCCGAAAATTGAACGCGAATTTGCGATTGCGAATTTCTTCCATTTTCAGACGTCAATAACTTTTGATGTAGAGCAGCTAAAGACATCTGGTTTTCAGTTTTCAGATCTGTGCATAGCATGGATTGGCAAGGTCAAGTAATATTTGCTGTCTTTGATATGAGGAATTAATAATAATTTTTGAAAAGTGTCGAAATATTTCTTGCCGAGCCCATTTTTGTCATGTTTGCAGACACACTACACTGGCAGCATATGCAAGAAAGGAATAATTTTTGTGTGGTTTTATTCAGCTATTAGTGGAGTCTTAATTGTGTAATTTATTTGTGTCTTGGTTGCAAGGAAATGCTGTGGCACTTTGCCAAAAACCCTTCATCTCCGTGACAGTGGTCACTTTCAACTGACCAAATGGGCGTGTGGATCACCTCCAAACCAAGTCAAACGCATATCATTGGAAAGCTTGAAGAAAAACCTTTTTACTGATACCAATCTCTTTTTGGTGCTCCTAAGAATAAGCTATTAAACTATTTTTTCAAAAGTCGTGATTTTTCATGCGAATTTGCGTTTTCAAATGTTTTCCCCCATTTTCAGACGTCAATAACTTTTGATGTAGAGCAGCTAAAGACATCTGGTTTTCAGTTTTCAGATCTGTGCATAGCATGGATTGGCAAGGCCAAGTAATATTTGCTGTCTTTGATATGAGGAATTAATTATAATTTTTGAAAAGTGTCGAAATATTTCTTGCCGAGCCCATTTGTTTCATGTTTGCACACACACTATACAGGCAGCATATGCAAGAAAGGAATAATTTTTGTGTGGTTTTATTCAGCTATTAGTGGAGTCTTAATTGTGCAATTTATTTGTGTCTGGGTTGCAAGGAAATACTGTAGCACTTTGCCAAAAACCTTTCATCTCCATGACAGTGGTCACATTCAACTGACCAAATGGGCGTGTGGACCACCTGCTAAACAAGTCAAATGCACATAATATGAAAGCTAGAAGATTGACCTTTCTTATGATACCAATCTCTTGCAGGTGTCCCAAATGCCCATTTGGTCAGTTGAATCTGACCCCTGTCGCGGAGATGAAGGGTTTTTGGCAAAGTGCCACAGCATTTCCTTGCAACCAAGACACAAATAAATTACATAATTAAGACTCCACTAATAGCTGAATAAAACCACACAAAAATTATTCCTTTCTTGCATATGCTGCCTGTGTAGTGAGTCTGCAAACATGACAAAAATGGGCTTGGCAAGAAATATTTCGACACTTTTCTTTTTTTTTTGTTAATTCCTCATACCAAAGACAGCAACTATTACTTGACCTTGCCAATCCATGCTATGCACAGAACTGTAAACTGAAAACCAAATGTCTTTAGCTGCTCTACATCAAAAGTTATTGACGTCTGAAAATGGGGGAAAAATTTGAATGCGCAAATTCGCATTAAAAATCACGGATTTTGAAAAAATAGTTTAACAACTTATACATAGGAGCACCAACAAAAGATTGGTATCAGTAAAAAGGTTTTTCTTCAGGCTTTCCAATGATGTGCATTTGACTTGTTTAGCAGGTGGTCCACACGCCTGTTTGGTCAGTTGAAAGTGACCACTGTAGCGGAGATGAAAGGTTTTTGGCAAAGTGCTACAGCATTTCCTTGCAACCCAGACACAAATAAATTGCACAATTAAGACTCCACTAATAGCTGAATAAAACCACACAAAAATTATTCCTTTCTTGCATATGCTGCCTGTATAGTGTGTGTGCAAACATGAAACAAATGGGCTCGGCAAGAAATATTTCGACACTTTTCAAAAATTATTATTAATTCCTCATATCAAAGACAGCAAATATTACTTGACCTTGCCAATCCATGCTATGCACAGATCTGAAAACTGAAAACCAGATGTCTTTAGCTGCTCTACATCAAAAGTTATTGACGTCTGAAAATGGGAGGAAAATTTGAAAACGCAAATTCGCATGAAAAATCACGACTTTTGAAAAAATAGTTTAATAGCTTATTCTTAGGAGCACCAAAAAGAGATTGGTATCAGTAAAAAGGTTTTTCTTCAAGCTTTCCAATGATATGCGTTTGACTTGGTTTGGAGGTGATCCACACGCCCATTTGGTCAGTTGAAAGTGACCACTGTCACGGAGATGAAGGGTTTTTGGCAAAGTGCTACAGCATATCCTTTCAACCAAGACACAAATAAATTACACAATTAAGACTCCACTAATAGCTGAATAAAACCACACAAAAATTATTCCTTTCTTGCATATGCTGCCAGTGTAGTGTGTCTGCAAACATGACAAAAATGGGCTCGGCAAGAAATATTTCGACACTTTTCAAAAATTATTATTAATTCCTCATATCAAAGACAGCAAATATTACTTGACCTTGCCAATCCATGCTATGCACAGATCTGAAAACTGAAAACCAGATGTCTTTAGCTGCTCTACATCAAAAGTTATTGACGTCTGAAAATGGAAGAAATTCGCAAGATTTCGCAAATTCGCGTTCAATTTTCGGCCTACCCCCACCAACTTGAGTACCCCATAACTCGGTCAGTTTTCACTCAGAACACCTGAAACTTTCCAGTTCTTCATACCAGATGATAATTGATTTTTGGTGAAAATATCAAGAAAATCTGGATCGGAGAGTGGGAGGCATCGGTTGATCTGGCACGGAATGACCCACCTTCTGGTTCTGTGTGAAGTGTTTTGACTTTTGAGCAAATGAATTATATACACATGGTCCAGAAGGCTGTTGATCACGCTATTCATTAATTCATTCTATAGATTTATATAACGTCTCCTTTAAAAAACCTACTCAGGGCATTTCCAGCCCGGCCACGGCAAGCGAGAAAAGACTTTACAGTTTTAGAAAACAACGTTTGATTGGTCAGATGTAACAAAAGCAGCTACAACCATTATTCCTTATTCAGTATTCATTATAAAATAACTGCAAAGTGAAGCCTACTAAAGTAGCTTAGCCGCCTACCTCATCTTCGGTGACCTTGGGTCGAAGAACGACCTCGGAGAGTAGGTCAACGACAACTGGAAGACCATCCGTACTGGCGGACACAGCGTAAATCAACGTATCTCTGGAAACATCATTCAACACCCAGAACAGTGAAAACAAAATTCCAGGAACATCAGCATTAATTAACTCACCCGGCATCTCTTAACCCTTTAATGCCGGAGGGTATAGGATTTCCCATACCATTTACTACCATCTCGGCATTAAAGGGTTAAAGAGTTCAAGCATCACTTATGCACCTGTCAGAGTTCTTATAGAATGCCTTTAAAATGCTTTGACCAGTATCTAACATAAAAGACCATTTCACAATTCAATCATCAATCAAATTTGTAAGGTAATGCCTACTGGTTAGTGTAATAGACTATCAACCATGCCAGGGTAGAATATTTTTAAAGATTTCTGCTCCCCTAGCTGACTTACCTATAACTAGAACACCGAACATACACTGTCGCCAGTGTACAGTGGGCGGATCATCAGATAGGGTTGGCGAGGTCTTTTACAGGGTACCCAACTGCCCATGTTCTAAGAAAATGATGTCTTCGTAAGGCTAAAATATTGTAAGGCACTATATAAATTTCATATACATACAATGTCATGCATGCATGCATACATGCCACCGACATTCCATACCTCAGGTTGCCATCAACAGCTTAGATGCTGAAATCAACAGCTTAGATTCCTGATGGTCTTTCTGGGATACACCTACCTGGAACTCTGACAATCGCAGATTCCCCCATGCTGCTCCAGCTTCTGCAGGATGGCATCACGGCTGTGGAACGTCGAAGTTGACTGGAAAAGACAATTGCTATTGCTCTTCAGATTCTCATTTTCTGATCACATTAGGCAAACCTGGATATGATAACTGCACGGTATGCTTTTATCAACAGTAGCGCAAATCAAGAATTGTACATCGTTATCACGTCTAGAAATTCGTAAGGTACCCCTTACAGCAGATAATTCAGTAGCCCAACAGATATGTACAGAAATACTATCGAGAGTGCGAAGATGCAAGACAAAGCCCTATAGATGATAAATTTAGTCTCTAGTGGGGCGTGAGAGTATGCCACACAGTGCAATCCGCCACAGCAATATGTCAGAGCAGATCATTTAGCCTGAGGCACTCAAGAGATCCAGCCAGTCAATAGAATTGCAAATGGCGATCAGAGGTTGCAGAGAGGTTTAGAACTGCGTAAAGTCAGAAAGATATTTAGGGGCAAAAATCATACAAATATTCGCCTTTCAACAGCTGATACAAGTCTGGGTGAAAGACATGCTCTTTTAAGGCTACCTAATGATCAACAAAGGCAGTGATGGAGTGACCAGTGCTCATTTTATCAAGTGTCAGCAACAACTTCAGTTTTTTAGCCAAAGCATATCAAGATTGACAGGAGTCACAGGAGCAATTATGTGATTATGTATACAACTTACTGCAAAAGCCAACTTCTCCAGAAAATGACTGATACCGCTCGGGTGATAAACTTCATATCTCGAACCGGAGTCGATAAGAACTAAACAAGAGACACCAGTGCATACATCATTGATTTAATTGCTAATATTTTCATCGTACACTTAGATAATAACTTAGTTCAATAACATAATTCAACTTAGCATCTTCAAAGGTTTCTTGTTTTTTAAATTGCAACCTAACTCAATGAGAGCAACTAATAACATCATGGACATAATGACAATGGCACCATAAAAGTCGTTAAAATAGATAATTTTTACTGATAAACAATTCTGTTTCTTATTCTACCAAAATAAAATATAGCAAAAACTGGTTAAAATGCCAAAAGTTCCATGATTTTTTGTACACTCGAACAACGACAATTGCTGCAATAAAATGCAACAATAGGTCTTAGTACATATTTGTACAATCCCTCAGGATTGCATGGAAAAAGCCACCATGCTGGGTCACGTGGAGGGATATCGACGCAAGGGCAGACCGCGTATTAGCTGGATTGACAATGTTCTCTCTTGGTCTCACCTGTCCGGATCCCATCTCCTCGCTGCTGCACGCGATAGACAGCAGTGGAGAGCTAAAGTCCATGCATGTGGCCAACCGTCGCGCAGCGACGTCGGTGATTGACATGACATATTTGTTAAGCAATTAAATGCGTTTCATTTTTGATCAGTGCTTGCCTGGATTTCAATCACCATTTTACATTCTGATTGGCTGAATAGGATGCTAGGTACGAACACGCTGTATTTACAAAGGCGGTCAATCTTCACTATCACTGCCAGATTGATTAGACTTAAAATGTTATAGCCAACCACACCTCCCACTGTGCAGAATTGCCCGAACTTTGTTTCAGAGGCGACCCTAAGTCCGTTGTCCAGAACGGTGACCTGAGTCTCCTGCTGGTGACCAGATATGCTGGAGACGTATGTAGGAGTGGGTATCCAAGACACCGGTTGCGTCAAAGGGATACCGTGTATCGAGGAATTTGTAGAGACACTTTCTGACATAGAACGCCAAAAGCCATTTTTTAATCTGAAAAAATAAATGCAAACAACTGATAAGCCTCTGATTGGGTTGTACTTTGGAGGTGCTTCATAAGTCCGTAAACAGAATAGAATATGGTAATCCCAAAGACCGCGTGCCTGTCGACGTAAACAGTATGGCCGCTCAAGAGATTGCCAAAATAGAGCGAAGGCTCTGCATCCCATGAAGCAGCATGCTCAGATAGTAATTAACAAGAAACTAGCACATGTTCTAAGTAAGTAAATGGGACATTTGGTTTAAGTACAGCAATAGGAAACATTCCCGAAAAAAGCTTAAAAGGGTGAAGAGTAAATAGCCTTTCAAGCCATGAGTTTTCATTCGGATCCATATGAAATTAACGGGGCCAAAGTGCGAAACACAAATCAACTTCTGACTGCAAAAGCGCCTAATAAGTTTACAAAGCGCAGGTTTCTTCAGTTTCAAATTCTCTATTTACTTGTATTTATTGCATATTTCCCCTCATTTTTAATTTTATTAACCTGACCGTTTTACTTAGATCTCGCATTGATTATTTGGTTACTGAGTCCATTGCATCATGGGAAGCGGCTGACAGATCGCAGCGCTCTATTTTAGCCAAGTCGTTGGCAACCATGTTGTTTTGTATACAGGCACACAGTCTTCGGGATTAACTAGAATACTTATGTTATAACTGCGGCATCATATTCGATGAAGAGCCACTATTTCATACGAAAGTGCATTATACGACTTTCCTTTCCTTACTCTGCTTGTTTTGCTCGCCGCTGTTCCACGTTAACACATAATATTTTCGGTGCCAAGTCAAAATCATGTTCGGAGCAGAAGAAGCAAGGACATAATAGAAGGCCACGATGATGAAAGTGTGAGCGATAACAGGATATATGCCACTAGACTTTAAATCTACACACAGGAGTTAGAAAACAAGTTAATTTTTATATCTCGCAAATCAACAATTAAATTATTTGCTATAAAATGTACCTGGCTGAATTTCTAATAAGTGTTTTAGAAAGGAAGTTTGACATAAACTTGGTGCTCGCCATTTTTAACGAATCCAATAGATCCTAAATATAAGCGCCTTGATTTAGTAAGTGTGTGAGTGAGTGAGTGAGTGAGTGAGTGAGTAAGAACTTACATATTCTGTCAACTTAATCACCGTAATCACAATTATTATATTGAATAAACGTTTAACTCGTATTTTTAAATGGAACTTTCAAGTTAAAATTTGCATAATCTCGTGAAATTTTAATAGAGCTGTATGGAAGTTTTTTAAAATAATTATTATTCGTAGTAATTGCTCTTTGAGGTAGGCACAGCTGCGCAAGTGGGAAATATAAGGGCGAGATTGACCTAGTCTATGTGCATGGAGCTCTTTTAATATTACTATTAATAGATAGTATTTTGTTGTTCTTTCTTGGAAGACAATATTGAAGACAGCATAGCAATACATTATCACTATTCTGAGGTATTGGACAGTCGTATTCGTGAAACGTGCTGCTGTCTTTTGGCCTACTCGACGCGTAGCACGTATACTTAGTTATAATCATAATCACAAGCTCAAAACTTCTACACCGCCCAAAAAGTGTATTCGCTGGAACCGCGCATTCATAGGTAGTAACTGTAAGACAAAACAGAGTCGATAGGGTCGAAATTCAGACATAAACTTGGTGCTCGCCATCACCCACCTTATTAGCCATCCATCTATCTGCCTGACATACATAGTAGTTGATAATACCATCTAGTTCTAACTTTAACTCACATTTAAATGATTTAATCAACCAAAGAATTAATGGAATAAAAATTTACCTTCCACGAGACCATGACATTTGTTTAACTCAACTGTTTAAATCGTGAAATATTTCGGTCTCCTGTTAAAGCCAGGTGTTTCGTTCAACCCAATATCCGAGCAACAGAAATACAGAATGGCGCGTTCTAAGGAGGTTGAATCTTTGACGAGTAATCTTATTCATTTGATTACCGGATTTGAGGTTATCTTTTTTGATGGTTTTATTATTTTTAAATATTTCAATCAGCAAACGAGCATTTTAGCGTATCTGATCTTCCGCTTTCTAATTCCCAACAAGACGATACGGGTCGCCTTAGCAGCTGCTCCTCTGATCCTATCTGGCAACCAAAGTCGGACTTCTTTGCACTAGTCGTCGTACGGACAACCCCTCTGACTCAACGCAGCGCTCGTCATTAAGCTGGTGGCGCTTTGGAAGTTTGCAGACTACGATTATAACTATCTGACTGCCTTTCACAAATCCTTGTCATTTCAACTCTAGATATCACCCACCTTAACCGTCCATCTATCTGCCTGCCTGACTCTCCGGACTTGAGCCGCTGCCTATCGATTTTGTTTTGATTAAGCGCCTGTGAATAAGCTGGTTCACGCGACTTGGCTTTTGTGGTCGCTGTAGAAGTCTCGAGATTACGACTGCGATTAATGGAAGTTGGATTGTCAGAAATAATTCTTTGCGCACATAAGAAGTTGGATTGATTAAAAAATTCTCCCAACCTCAGCGCAGCCAAATAAAACTGTCTTAGGATGAAAGAGGAAAGCCTGAGAAGGATTTTTACGAAGAGAGCGGAGGGTCAGAGGAAGACCGTTCCAGGTTAAGGGTCCTACCACCGAGAAAGCACGGTTCTGCATAGTGGAAGTTCGATCAAAATTGACTGAGAGCAGACTTTGTTCAGTCGAACGAAGTATCATCAATATAGCTAAAGCTGTGCTGTTTGATTGCATATCTAAATTGTGACAATGCTGTCGCTCCATGTAGCCTACAGACGTGCTGAAATTAAAAAATGTTATGCTTGAGCGTATATTTCTGTCAGCTCTACAGACTTCAGTGCATTTTGGCCTTTGTTGTGCCGGATCACAGACTTGGTTGTCCCTAAAGTTGCCCTGAATTTTCACTGAGCAGCATCAAATTTTTGCTGTAGTTTGCTATCTGTATGAAACAGGTTGCCAATGCTTTATAGTCTGCCATTCCAGGTATATTCCTTTGGTGCCTTTCACGTAATATTGCTTTTAATAAATGCGCTACATAAATATCCATATTTGATATATGCTTTTGGAGCAGCATTATCTCACCTAGTTTCAGTGTTCTGTTTCAAACCCCATTTCTAACTGAAGTTTTGGTTTATTTTACGATCTGTGTTTAGGAGGACGATGTAAATTTCGGTATATCGACCGAATATGTCTCGTCAAACTTCAGATTCCACAGATTCCTGGATGTCGATGCGCACAAAGTTAAGAGAATCATTGAGGGGTAAGTAACGACTGTTTGTGGGGCGCGGTGGTGGCGTCGCTGCCTTGGAGCCGGAGGTTGCAGGTTCGAATCCACCTCATGTTGCCGCATAGGGACCTTGGGCAAGTCCTTCACTCGCAATTGCTCAGCGCTTCGGCATGAAACTCAGATGCAGTGTCCACTCTGCAGTCGGGAGCGCTTCTGAGTAGAGAGATTGAAGAGGCGCTATAACAAGTGCACATGCAAACAAACAAACAGACTGCTTATGGTGTAGAATTGTTGCTGTCTCACTATTTGATATTTAATTGTAATACTTATAACTCATCTGAATAGCTCTGCATCAATGAAAAGCTAACTGATTCTGTAGAGCAAATGTGTAATTTTTGTAAGTGCCCAGTCGTCAAATCAATGTTAGAAGTAGAATAATAAATTTATATATATATAACACGATAGATGCTCTAAATAATCGAGCTATATCATGGAGTAATTATATTGCAAGTTTGTCTGGGCTAAGCTGTAGGAGAGAGGTTTGAACTGTGATCTGCAAGGTGTCTTTGGTAAATTCCGAAGGCTTAGTTGCCGCCAGCAAGCATACTCGAGGTTTAACAATATAATTAAGGTCACTGTGTGGCAATGGATAGCAATTGCTGAACAGGATAACTCAAATCTGGTTAATATCTGACCCTCTGACAAAGTGAACAGTATTATAGAGAGTGTACTTATCCATTTGTCAGTGGAAAGCCAGTACAGTGTTTCTGACTTAAATTTGGTCCTAAGCAAGAATTTGAACCCAAGTTAAATGTTTATTGTGTCGATAATGAACAATAATAATAATAATAATTTTCGTTTATTTAATAATCCGGTTGACAGACCGCAACCAGTTAAAGTGTACAGGAACTCCAATCACAGAATACATAATTCTTATCTACTAACGGAACAGGCAGCTTGCAGTAATCGGTGCTGACAGCAGCCTACAAAGCATGTCTGCCCTATACGGGGCACGAACTCGTTACCTCTTGCTCTCCATACCAGCGTGCTACCCAATGCGCTACATGACCCCCCAAGCACAGCTGGCCAATGATTAAAACCAGTGGTACACAAAAGTCCGTATTTATCTAGTGCACCTTGAAGAAAGCCCTTCAGGCAAACAGCTTATGACTGAGTGTTTGTGGTTGTGATACAGTAGGTCTACTATTTTGCAAATTTGGCGCTGATATGTACTTGATACTGGCCTAGTTAGCTACACCGTTAAGCGCGAGCGGCATACGTCTGTTTGTTACAACAGACTGCGGTTCAAGCCGCGGACTGGGAGTTGACATTCAGAGATTTAGATATCTTGGGCTAGCACGCATGGGACGCGGTGGCGCAAGCTGGTGCAGAGCGACCTTGGGCAAGTTGCTTACCCATCATTGTCTGTGTGGAAGGCAATGGGAAACCACCTCACTCATCTCATCCCCGAGTGGCGCAAGCCATAGAACCTGCCTTCGGGCAGAGAACCATCATCATCACGTACAAATATGCTTCTCCACGTACTTGACGTTGCTCTATGAAATTTATTTATAGAATCTGCGACAAGTTCATGATCCATTGCCAAGATGAGAAAGCTGCGACTCTTTCTCGACTCTGCGAACACTTTCTGGACAGTCCGGCATTTGAAGGAGGGGAGTCGGGGCACGTGAGTAAACATTTTGAGCCGATGTTAGTGCTTGTGCTGTCCAGGTGTTGTGGGTGGCCATGGGCTAGCATGTCTTACTTTTATTGTATCATCTGAATCCGGTTTTTCTCTCGGGAATCTGTGGTACCTGAAGTTTAACATGTCGTGTCTAAAAATTTATATAGCCCCTATAGATGTTGACTGACACTTTTTGGACATTATTTTGTAGGTTTTTATTAATTATGATTAGCTGTTAGTTAATTAATTGATAGAAATTCTTTATCTTGTAGACTGATATTCATTTCTCTCTCCTTCTGTTTCTTCTTCGGCTCTCAGAATCTCCAACCAATGCCTGCTACGAAGAAAAGACTGCAATCCAAGCAGCTCGTGAGTAATTCTGTTAAATATCGACGTTAAATAAAATTGTCACCATATATTACCTACTGACTGACCCTCAGAGATTCGACTATATTTCAGAACATTTACTGAACTTCCAGAATTTTATTGACCCTATAGATGTAAACTGAAAGTTGACTTACATTCCAAAAGCTCACTGACTTTTAGTCAATTGAAATTAACTGATCTTTAAGAAATTGACTGACCATAAGTTAACTGAAAAATTGACTGACCATTTAATGTCAATTGAAAATTGGCTGCCTTTCCAGAAATTGACTGACCAAAATTGTGTCAATTGAAAAACGACTAGTCATAAGTCAATTAAAAAGTTCTAACTTTCCACAGAAGAATTTATCTGGCCATCAGTCAATTGAAAATTGACTGGCAATAAGCCAATTGAAAATTGACTGGTAATAAGCCAATTAAAAACTGACCCCCCTCCGGGAGTTGACTGGCCACTGTCAATTGAGAATTGACAACCTATGCTCCCAGAAATTTGCACCCATATATGAATGTACAGACCTTAAGAAATTTGACGAAACTTCTGAACACTGACTTGCAATTCTGAAATTGCTTCATATGTAGCAGTTTGGATTAATTTTCATGAGAACGAAGCTGTTGTCATGCGAGGTGCATTTCAATATGATGCAGCATTGATGCTGTGTTGCTTTACTACTGTAATTGTTATAAATAATGTGTTCAAACGCTTGTCAGTTCAGCATATAGTACCAGTCACTGTCAAGTGTAATTGTTGCAAAATGCTTCAGTTTGTATAATAGCTGAGTGATTCTTTGTTTTATTTCAGCGCCTGTTGACGAATTTGACTGGGGAGCTTATTTGCTTGAAGGAGAAGATAGTGTTCGGCGATTTGATGAGGAGTCACCAGTGAGTATCAATTGTATTTGGTCATGTTTACTTCTGTTGGGTTTAGCATTTAAAGCCATTGTTGTGTATTGATGTTTTGTTATTGTCCATGAGATACAATGGTAGATTTCCTTGTTCCTTGTCAAGTTTCCCACTTAAAACAATTAACACGATATCACATAGCAGAAAATAATATCTAGTCTTGCATAAATTAATAATTTAATTGTCTTGGTTTTTTTGTTACGTTTGTTGTTACTGTTCTTCCAACAACCAACTGTTTATCTCCCAACGTCTTACAAAGATTAGCTTGCACTTATGGCCCTTACGTAGCGGTAATTTTTCCGTTCAGGGTGTGCCGATTGTTTCCGTGCGCTGTTTTATCATTGATCAGTTTCTCTTCTCACATTTATTGTTTTCAACTGTTTAAAATTGTCTTGTATGTATGTATGTATGTATGTATGAACGTGCACTTGTTATAGCGCCCCTTCAAGGTTTCTACTCAGAAGCGCTCCCGACTACAGCGTGGATACTGAATCGATGTTTAACGCCGAACCACTGAGCAATTGTGAGCACTTGAAGGACTTGCCCAAGGTCCCTACGCGGCGACTTGAGGTGGATTCGAACCTGCGACCCTTCGGCTGCAAGACAACGAATATACCCACTACACCACCGTGCCCCACGCTTGAATCATTTCTTACTTTTTTAATGGTTTGCAGCCTTTATCAGAAGATGAGGAGACTGCTGACGATGCCGTTCACATGGCAACCTCTGTCTCTAAGAAGCCAGCCTCCACAGCCATGACAAAAGCCGCGAGTGTTGAAGATACCGAATTGACTCTGCATTACCTCGAGCGATGGGGCTTCTCGGAGATTGGCCAGTCGAAACCGGTCGGAAGTAAACTATGGCTTCACGAGAACCTAATCACTCGCTACTGGCTTGGTGAAGTTCTGAAAACAGAATCGTCAAGCCGATCGTCGAACCTAAGTCTCGATTGGTGAGCCTGTGTTCCAGTTTACGGAAATTGTTGATGTGGTTTGTTGTTGCGGAGCCCTCTTGTCGTATCTATGTTTGTTATTTCTGTATGTGTTTAGAGCCACTATATCAGTGGTTCCCAACCTTTTTTGACTTTAGGCCACTTTTTCTAAGTTGGAGGACACAAGGACCACTTTTTCTTAGTTGAATGCCATTAGGGGGCCACAAGGTTGAAATTTCATTAACTAATTAATAGCATATGAAATTGTTGTAATTGATTCAAAATAGAATTTTTGATATTATTCATAGACATCAAAATAACAAAATTTGTAATAGAAATTAATTATGTGTTCTATCCTGTCCAAATTGTCAATATTTTCATATTTTTTGTTAATTCTCTGAGAGACGTGGGCCATTTATTGAAGCCCAGCAGGCCACTTGGCCCGTGGGCCAGGGAACCGCTGCACTATATCATCAAAGATCACTGAGCAGTTGTGCGTAGACATTGAAGTACCTGTCCTTTGCAGGGGCGTCGTAATGCCAAGGCATGGCAGGGCAAATACCCTGGTAAAAAAGCCTTTGCCCTGATCGTTGCCCTGCTGGGATTTTTGCCATGCACAGAATATTTTTGAAGCATATATTTTCTTATTATTGCCGTCCGCAGTCTGCACACCAAGTCTCCGTCGTTACACAGCCCTACACAGTTGAAAATGTCGTTAATATTCAAAGCAATAACGCCACTCACTCCATTGATCCATCTTAATCGAAGATATCGTTCTTGATTATCTAGGAACTAATCAAACTTGCGTTGACTGCAAGTGCTATTCCAGAAATTGACTTATGAGTTATTAGCAATGTTGTTTTCTGCTTTTAGGGAAACTTATCAATCGAGAATCAACTTGCTGTATGCCTCATCGAATAAATTTCTGGTGACTGAATACCAGATTGTGAGAGAAATTCTGTGGTAAGGAAAAATCTTCTAAATTTATCCTAACTTCTTTGACACTGCAACGTCTTTCAGTATAGATTTTTGCTCATACTGAGACCTGACTAGTTACTAATGCAAAAAAATATCCTCATATCTAATTTGCTTAGTTTGAGAAGTTGACTACTGCACAGAGATGATGTATTAGTATGTGAATAATGGAACACTGAAAATGGCGCATACCTGAATATCTCTCAAAGTGTTCGGGGTTCTGTAGAACTTTTTCATAGTTTGGCTGAATTGCCTAAGTAATGATGAAAACAATTAGTGATATCACTGTCTGCTAATGGATTAAGTTATGGCGTGTATGGTATCTGTTCGGTCATGCCGTGGTACCATGGTATCTTGTCTGTCAGTTTGTCTGTTTGTCGGTTTAACGTATGCTTCTTACTTAGTGCTGCTGAGTATGTGGTCTAATGCGATCTCTACAGAATTATTAAATAGCAGTAGTAGTTGGATAATGTTATATTTTGGATAATGTTATATTCTTTGTAATTAGCATGTATACAAAAGTGCTGCTATGCTTGCTTACATAAATGCATCTATACATAAGTCTGAAGATGTCTTTATGGAATAATATGACTTTTAAAAGGTAATTCAGATATTGCATTTTAAGGCAACGCGTATTATGTGATTTCTGCAGGATGCTAACTGGAGCAAAGGATTTGTTTGTATTCGAATGGAATGGTGGAAAATTTCGACCAAACAGTCGCATTCACGTTGGTCATCTAACAGACGTACGTCTTGTTAAATTGCGTCTTACTTACTCTTTATTTGAACTTGAGCTCCTTTCAGATCCTGAGATCCCATCATCTTTTTCAATGTTCTCTGCTCACGCTATGCACATCAAGAATGATCAGGCCATGTAAACTCGGCAAAGTCTTTCCACGCTTTGTGCTGAGATGCATGTACGATGAATTTTCGCCTTAACCCTTTACTGGCTGAGGGTATAGGATTCCCCATGTCATTTTGTACACTTTGGTCATAAATGGTTAAAGAAACATCGACTATAATTGAATATTGTTGACTGATATTTGGCGAGAAAAGCCCAAATCATAGGTAAACAATTTGTGGCTGCTATTCGTTAATGTCCAGCTTTTTTGGCTCATGAATACCATTTTTACTGGTCACGAGTCCTCTCTGTGTTTTGCCGAGAAGGACAATCCTGTCTTTATGTTCACTTTGTTCTGTTTTAATTTGCAGAATGCGCTGACTACATTTCTAAAGCATTTAGCCCACTATGGCAATATAATCCAGAGGTTTGGCGTTTTTATTGATTCGACTATCACTGGCATTTCAAATGGGTCGTCGTCAGATGAAGTTGTCAGCCGTACCTACCAGGCGTTTGCCATGGCACTGTTCGAATTTCTGCAGAAGCTCAACAGTCAGCTGGTTGGAATTGAAAAAACTGTTTGTGCGCAAGGTTGGTTTCTGAATTTTTGTTTTCGTAATTGAGAAATTATTTGTGGCAAAAAATTTCATGTATAAAACTTTTTAAAATGAAATTAATTGTTTTATTGGACCATATCTTTGAATGATTAGAATATTGTCTCTTTATCTTTGAATGATTAGATAATTATTCCTTTATCTTTGAATGATTATAATATTATCTTTTTATCTTTGAATGATTATATAATTATCCCAATTGTTTGAAATTTGCTGTTGATGTTGACAGGTCCATAAATGAGTATTCTATTTAAATCAATCACTTATAAAAAATTACAGATAATAATAATAACTGGATTTGTCAACGGTATTAAGGCTTGTATTCTTATTTGTGTTGAATCTGGTGTCGTTTATGCAAACTTGTTTGTTTGCTATGTTTAATTGTTTATGTCTTTTCTTTGTTTGTTCTGCTTTAAATTATTCTCCTAGTTGTTGGGTTTTACTTGCATGCACATCTCATTTATTTCACTTGAGTGGCTGAAACAAAATACTTAGAAGCTATTTAAAGGATTAGTTTGCATAATTTATGAGCCACCTACTTGAATAGCCTCTGTCTTACTGGACATACGGTTATAGGGGATACCATAAAGATATGCTATCATTGCTATGGCACCATTTAATTTGTTGGACATGGTTTCATTTTGAACAGTTAGTTGGTTTACCAATTTGAAATTCAGTCACAATGCAACCACAATAGATACAATAGTAATAATTTGTTATACTTAATTTGTAGATACATTCAGCATAGAATACTAATTCATGTAAATAATACATCACTGCCGGGTTTTTTCTTTATCCAGATGAAACAGTTACGATGTCTTCAGTAAGAGATGACTTATCTCCGGTATTCAAAGACCTTGATGTGCTTCATCTGGTCTTCACGCAAGGAATCCAGTCTTCTGGTCACATGACCAATGTATCCCAGAAGGCCCTGACGCTGCTTAGCGTCCTTTACCAGATGTTGATCGACTTGGATAGGCAGAACCTTCAAGACCCAAGACAGGTTTGTGAGGAGCTGAGTGATGACCTGACTGTTAAGTTAGGGTTTTCAGCGCTTCTCTGTGATATTTAAGAGTCGTGATCTTGAGGGTTTATTTGCATATCGTCTAGAATACGTCAGTTTTGACATATTAGATGTCATATTAGATGTCAAAGTATGTTTAGTGTATGTTTTGTTGTCGCTTGTAAGGTTGTGTACACAAACAGTTAATGTTTAGTGTATGTTGTAATTGTGTAATGTTATTTAATCCCACAGTGAATGTATTCGGATGACAGTATTTTTACAGAACCGTAACAGTTGAATATTTCATGTGCACATTGTGCGTAAGAGTAAACAGTGGATCCTTAGTCCATGATTAATTTTATAACTTAATTAATTTTGCAACATGTTGTACATGGATGATAAAATGTGTATTACATGTCATAAATTATTATGTGCTATTGATTGATGCAGTGTATGCAAATATTAGTCAATGTTTAGAGTAGGTTTAATTACATATGTACTATTATTATCAGCCACTCGTACTGTATTTATTGACCACACTGTTCACTTTTCATTACTTAATTATTGCCGGTCGTTAGTTAATTTTAATTTTAGTGTTTTAGAACAACTGGGTTAGAAGTTTGGATCACTTTCGCTTCTTTGCTTTGTTTTTTATGACATCAGATGGCTCATAGCTTGACAACCTACCCTACATGAATCTGTCATTGGTTGTTTTGTTTGCTGTTAGATGTCACTGCTGTTGTCAATCTGGATAAAAACCTGTCGGCCGTACATTGAGATCATCGACTCCTGGGTCTTCAAAGGATTGCTTCTTGATAGCTTCAATGAATTCATCGTTTGCAGGTTGGAATCAATGACTTTATGAAACCTATTCTATGTCTGAAAATAGAAAGAAGTTTAACATGCATGACGAAGCGACAAAATGCAGCACGAATAAGGAAAGTAATTAATGACTTCATTGTGCTCCATTAATTGGGCTAGAAGTGTTGAATAATAATAGTATCAATCAATCAATCAATCAAAATCATTTATTGATCCCACAATAAAACATAACAAACAGAAAATAATGCAAGACAATTTATATTTAACATTGTAATGTATTCAATACAGAACTTTGTAAGATAGAGAAGGGAGCAATAGGCCCTCCAGAAGGGACAAGTCCCGCTTAGTAGGGAGCCTATATACCATGAGTAGTTTAAGCAAGATGGTGGGGTATGATTAAATGGGGAAAGAACAGGCGCTATAGTAAAGTGCATAATAATTACTATACATTATTATTTCATGAATGTTAAATGAAAGCATGTCTTAACTAAAGCTTAACTAAAGCTTAACTAATAAACAACGAAACTGGTATTAGGAGATGTAAGTTAGTGTGTGTGCACGTGCAAGGGTTTTAAAGTGGCTGAGGGATGTAACCAAGCGGATTTCTTTGGGTAAACTGTTCCAATTAATAGGGCCCTGGACTCCAAGTGAAAACTTACGGACGTTAGTTCTAGCAAACACAGGTCTAAAATCATTACTGCTTCTGGTGCATATCAGCTGCGGTGCAGGATCAAAATAGGAAAAGAATGATGGTGGAAGGAGGTTATTAATATATTTGTACATGAAGATGCAAGTTTGTAGAAATTTAATTTGGGTTATGTTTAGGAGTTTGTGTTCGAGGAATAACGGACTGGTGTGTGAATTTAGTGGAGATTTAGTTATCACTCTTATGGCCTTTTTTTGAAGGATCCTTATATCGTTAAGATGAGAGTCGTATGTGGAAGTCCAGATCATATTGCAGTAAGTAAGATATGGGTATATGAGGGTAAAATAGAGATCCCGTAAGATATGAAGAGGAAGAAGATAAGACACTCGTTTTATAATGCCTAGGTTCTTCTTAATTTTATTGCTAATTTCAAAAATGTGAGTTTTCCACTTCAGGTGTTGGTCAATGTAGATACCTAAAAATTTTGTTGAGGGTACTTGAGGAATTACGATGTTGTTTAAGACAATTTGACTATTGTCATAGGGAATGGATTTTCCTATAGAACGAAAGACAATGCAATTTGATTTTTTTGCGTTAAGTGTTAATTTATTACTTATAAACCATTCACTTGCAGACATAAGTTCACTATTAACCAATTGTATTAAGTGGTCATATGAGGTATGGGAAAAAAAGACATTAGAGTCGTCTGCAAACATGATGAAATGTAGCACAGTTGACGAGTTTGGCAGATCGTTAATAAATATTAGAAATAAGAGTGGGCCAAGAATTGATCCTTGTGGTACACCAAATAGAATGGGTAAAGGGTTTGAAAGGAAACCATTACATATAACTCGTTGGTAGCGATTCGTAAGATAACTAGTAAACCAATCCAATGAAGTACCTCTAATGCCATAGTGTTCAAGTTTAGTTAGAAGGATATTATGGTCAACCGAGTCAAAGGCCTTGGCGAGATCAAGAAAAATTCCAATAGAATATTCATTTTTGTCCATCGCAGTGGCTATCCTATCTTGGATATCTAATAGGGACATTGAAGTTGAGTGACCAGATTGGAAACCATGCTGCGAAGGGTATAGGATATAGTATGATATCATCATCATCAGTATCGTCAACTGTGGGCTCAATTCATTCATTCATTCATTCATTCATTATTAACATTTATATAGCGCCCCTTCAAGAAACTACTCAGAGGCGCTCCCAGCCCAGCCACGGCAAAAGAAAAAAGATTTAAGGGACTTGAGGACTGGTCAGGTGAAGGAGATGGAGGTTAGGGGGGGAGGTCATTCCATTCAATGCCCGTGGGTGTCTGACGCCTTCTTGACATGGCCTCTACACTCGAGTCTGTTCTGGACCACATGCCTCAGCCTCTGTAGGTCTGCTCCACATCCACTCTCTAAGCGGCCTTCCTCTTTTGTTTGGCACCCTCCGTTATTCCAAACATCAGAGTTTTCATCTTTCTGTCCTCTTTCATTCTGCAGATATGTCTGAACAAACATTCTCAGTTTTCGTTGGATGATATGAATATCGCTGAGATATTATTGATTTGTAATATGCCCGATTGCCAATGTGAAGACAGGGCAATTGCACTTTTTCTTTTGTCAGCCCTGTGGTAGGAAAATGTTTGCCATTTGCATTATACTTGATGCCTATGGTTCACTCAGACACATTTTACTACTGCCTTAACAGTGTCGTTTTTAGATGGGTTTGGAGCAGACGTGCTACTGAGTAGTAACTTTGAGGGTTGCTATATAAATCTGCTTATTTCATTAATTATCTGCACACGTTGTGTACAAAAGGAAAAATGTACAGGGTGGGCAAAAAAAGACCCCCCTACGGGTTTTTGCCAATATCTTGACCAAAAGCATTTTTTGTTGCTTTATGTTTTTGAATCATAAAAAAATGGTGGGTGGCCTCACTAAAAAGGATATAACTTTTGCTCTGTTTGAAATATTTTGCTGAAATCTGGCCATAATGTGTAAATATGAATTGTCTATAAGCCTGAAAAATTTCACTTCGAAATAACTACTTTTGGTCAAGAGATTGACAAAAAACCGTAGGGGGTCTTTTTTGCCAACCCTGTATGTCTGAAAGTTTTCTGTTCTAGAAACAAAACTGTCCAGTCTTCGGACGAAAACTTCTGGGATCAGGCTTTTTCGTTTACGTGTGAGTTGACGTCGTCTGGTAACAATCCGAATCCACCGCAGGTCAGTAGGTGTCCATGATTGTTCTGCAGATCGATGTAGTAGTGCCTTTGGAAAGGATTTTTGCAGTGACTCAAACGCTGTATGGTGCAAGAGTCCGCAAAGTCTCGATGGCAGTTTAGAGAGTTGATTAATTTGGCTATCTAAAGAATCTGTTACGTTTACATTTGTTGAGAAACGTTGTAATGTAATGTTCCTATAAACTCTTTTAACGTTCTCCTGAAAAGCTTTTACTTGATTTAATATGTTCTCATTAAAGCGTCAAGTTAGTCGAAAGAATGGATTGTCCACTAGGCTCGCGTGAAGGACATGATCTCTGTGAGCAAGGGCTGCTTTGGTATAACTTGGAGCTTTTGCCTGCATTGGTCCTGCACTTTGGAATAATCTCTCTCCATTGGCATGTTCTTTGTTATTGACTTGTATCTGAATCTTTTTGCTTTCTCAAAAAACTTTCTTTTCTGTTGGTCTTTTGCTCTGGGAGCATCTCTGATTAGTGTGCACTGAGAGAGATGCTTTACAAATTTATATTTGTTTGTGTGTGCACTTGTTTGTTATGGCACCCCTTCAAGATTTCTACTCAGAAGCGCTCCCGACTACAGAGTGGACACTGCATTGAGAGTTTCATGCCAAAGCACTGAGTAATTGCGAGTAAAGGACTTGTCCAGGGTCCCTATGCGGCGACTTGAGGTGGATTCGAACCTGCAACCCTTGGGCTGCAAGGCAACGAACATACCCACTACACCATCATGCCCCACAATACAATTTGGAATCTGTTTAATTCATTTAGAGCATTTATAAAGCGCCCCTTCAAGAAACTACTCAGAGGCGCTCCCAGCCCAATGACGAACAAAGAAAATCTGTTTGCATTGTATAGTCATCGAGTGACATTCTGCTGAGCCGTCGGTCTCCGCCAAAGATGTCGGTGAAGGCAGACACAGCGGCTGGATTCCTCATGCCTGTCCTGCGGGAAATCGTGCTGACGGGGAAATCAATGGAGCTGCTCAAGAGTCTCGGTCGCATTAAGGATGTCATTAGTGCTACAGGTGAGTACCACCAGTTATTCTTTGACTAGCAATAGGGCTGGTCTTGTCTTGTCTTTAACCATCCTCGATTCGAGGGTTGGTCGCTTCATGGACACGCCTTTGCCACTTTTTCCTGTCTTCCGTCTCCTTCAGTATCCTCTCGAATGGTAGTTCCATCCACGTGATGATATTGGCGATCCATCCCATCCTCAGTCTTCCCCTTGCCCTTGCTCCCGAAATTGTACCCTGTATTATTTCCTTTTCCATGCAGCCCCCTGTTTCCTCATCAAATGACTGAAGTAGATGAGTTTCTTTCTTTTTATCGTGCTCAATAAGGTTCTTTCTGTTCTGTTGCTGGTACTGATTAAAATTATTTTAATCGGTTGATCCCCTAAATATAGTCGTGATTGATCAATTAGATTTGATTAATTTGGTCTACGTTACGTAAAATGGGAAAAACTGTTGGAAATGTAGTCACTGATTTAGTTACCTACATATATTCTTTGAAGAGAAAATGTCAATCAGGCTGGGTTTTTTGCAATGAAAATAATTAATTTTATTGCCATCGTAGACTTTTCCATCCGCATTTACCTCAAATGCACAATGATTGCTCAATTTACTGCTCAAAAGTTTCACGTTATCATTGTTCGCATGTGGGTTACCTCGAGAATGGTTGCTTGACGCCATGATATAAGTTAAAAAATTAACAGGAAATTACTCAAAAAGGGCCAAAAATGATTTGATTAAACTTTTTATGGTTAATCGATTAATTTTTTAAAACCCGCTGCCCTAAATAAAACTACTTTTTTGCAGGCATTTTGTTTTTCTTTATTTACACTGGGATTGAATCATTCCATTAAACACAATTACAGATGCTTTGTTTCATGCCACTGAAATCATGCATTAGTTGTTTCATTTCACTTACTAGATTGTTTCACTCATTTCATACTATCATCCATTTACTATTTATTCGTGCATTTAATTCCAATGCATTCATTTTTTCATTTATTAATAGCTATTTTATGCCTCTTTATGCAGAATACAGGAACAGCCTCTACAGCAAGTACTTAGAGAGTTTACGAGACCAGATACTTTCACGAGACAGGCGGCCAGAGACCTCATCGGACACCCAGCTATCCAACAGGTGATAATAATGCATCTAGACTAAAGTCAATGTAAATCAATGTGAAGGTGGAAGAGGAAAGATCCTTGATGAATACAATTAGAACAAGGCAGAAGAACTGGATGGGACATATACTGAGAGGCAACTCCTTGCAAAGAGACATAGTGGAGGGCAAAATGGAGGGGAAGAGGAAGACCGAGGGAAAAGTTCTTGGACTGGATGATGGAGGATGGATATGGGAAACTTAAAGAAAAGGCACAACACCGAGAAGAGTGGCGTCGTTGGGCATCTGGACCTGCCGAGAGGCAGCAGACCTAAAGAAGAAAGTCAATGTGTTTGGTTCATATGGTGTTTTCATTTGGGTCAACTGGAAGGAGCCTAACAGGTACGTCGTTCAAATTCCCACCAAGGCAGATTTTTATTTTGATGTTTCTGCTCCATCTCCATGCCAGTGTATTATCCAATTGTTTGTATGTGCACTTGTTATTGTGCCCCTTCAAGCTCCCTACTCAGAGGCTCTCCCGACTACAGAGCGGACACTGCATCGGAGTTTCACGCCAAAGCGCTGAGCAATTGAGAGTGAAGGACTTGGTCCTGGGCACGACATGGTCCTGGGCATGACATTAAACTGCATCCATCCTCCGCCACAGGGAACCAACAACTTCCCTGTGCCGGTCCTAAGCCCGGACAAAAGGAGGAAGGTTTGCCAGATGGGTGGCGATACGCTGGCAGTAAAAGACCAAGACGATTGAAATCCGCAAAAACCACGGCACAAGTGACAGAGCGACCCAGATGCTTCAAGGTGTCATGATGTGGAGCAGACATGCACAGGCCGGTCAGGATAGACCGGTGGAGAGAGCGTGGGACACATACGGGCATTGACACACGTTGTCCTTCATGCCTCTCTCCCAATATTCTCTTCATTTAGACAAGGTGGTCTAGCTGCTCCAAGATGTTAATGGTATGGAGCAGACCTGCTGACCGTAACTGTTGAAGCTGGGCAGCATGGCGCGAGACAGACTCAGACAGAGAGTGGCGTCGGACTCTTACGGGCATTGAGCCCAATGATATTGATGATGACTTGCCCAAAGTCCCTACGCGACGACTTGAGGTGGATTCGAACCTGCAAACCTTTGGCTGCAAGGCGACGAACCCACCACTGCACCATCGCACCCCACAACGCGTCATCACCCTCCACTCCCTAAAAATGGTTTACGGGTGCAAAAATGTTCCACGGCATCGACCTCCCACTATAGGGGCTTATAGGATCTTACCCCTTGCCAGTGACCCAGCAGGTAACATATTATGGTAGAAATCTTGAAGACGCGCTATGAAATTTCTCCGAATGATTGATTGAATGAATGAAGTGTTGCTTAGTTGCCAATTGTTTTTACCTGTAGCATAACTCTTTCTAGCTCGTCTGGATGTGATTCGGGAGACGGTTTTGCTAATCGTGTCGAGCGTCAGTTGAAGGACGTCAGCTCAAACGATCCATTGCTCCAGTTCAACTTCCAGCAGATGTTTGACAGCGGAAAACAATCGAAATCGAAAGAGAGCGTGGAGCAAGACGAGATCATAAGGCAATGAAGTGCAAATTAATGTTTTATGTAGCACTGCTTCATTTAAACTACTTGATGGAAGACCTCATAGGGAATGGCTGGACGATATCAGGAATTACACTTGCCTCGGGCAAGAAATCTTCGTTTACTTTTAAAATCGATGCGACGCAGTGTGATTGCAATTCGTAGCATGACTGGATGATAGCAAGTTATTGCAGGAGTCGAATTTAACTGTTTGGCAGCCATGCAAGGCATCCATCACGTCCTGTTGCTCAGTTTAACCAATGCCATCTGTTGAATGGAAGGCTGAGAGGACCTTTGGGGGGTTAGTAGGAAGCGATCATACGTTTGTGCACTATTCGTGTCAGAGTGATACCATTGCCTCATACCATTATCTGCTGTCCCACCTCTGGTGTCCAGCGGCGATCTGACCTCTGATCAGCTGATCAGTCTGAATTCTTGACCCCTTGTTCTCGAACTGCTATAATGCAGCAGCGCTCTTTCTCAGTGGCTGGCCATAGAATCTGGAATGGGCTCCCTGTTGCTCTCCGCCTGGTGCCTAGGGGTCACACTATTATGTTCCTTTCTCGCTTAAAAACTGCCTTATTTAGCCGTTGTTGGACTGGGAGCGCTTCTGAGTAGATTTCTTTGAAGGTGCGCTATATAAAAAGTCAATAATAATAATTGCCCTAACAACCCCACTTTACACATGCTATCATATGTCGAGGCTGTGATAAACATAGTTGTAAAAAACGTTTTTTTCCGTTTTTTATTCTCTCCCAAAAAACGTCGTTTTTTTCGTTTTTTATTTTTCCCATCGTTTTTTATCGTTTTTTATTTTTTCATTAACTCTATTTATTCATTTACTCTCTGTTATTATTTTCCTTAATTTTAATTTTTTCTGATATTTCTTATGTTCTCCGCCAACTCTCAAGTATTCAGCTAACTAAAGTCATTATTTCATCGTTTAACATCATCATTTAAGAGATAACCTGCGTGTAGTAGGTTCCTAATCAATGTTTTCAAGGTGAAAATGCGGTTTTAGATGTAGCAAAGTCAAATTATTTACCGTTTCCGTTTTTTATCGTTTTTTTGTCGTTTTTTATTATTTCGAAAAAAACGATGTTTTTTACCGTTTTTTATTCCGTTTCCATCGTTTTTTACATCTATGGTGATAAATGAAGTTGTTAAAGCTTCATATCCACGACTGCCTTTTGATATGAGCTTAATGAACAGCTCTTCTCAGTTGTATCATGTCACATTCTGGTCTACGCATTATTTTAAGTTTGTATTAATCTGTTTACTTCAGCTGGTTCTCTGCTGTTGACGTTCCCATACTGGTGCCATTGCAGTGGACATTGCAGACGTGTCTCTACTCGCATTTGACATCTCAGTATCGTCTCGTCTCATCGAAGGTGCTTTCCATCCTAAAAGACGAATACAAACTCCTCGACTATTTTGCTGCCATCCGTGTAAGTTTACGAACTAATTATGTGGTTTGGGAGATGATAAATTGCTTATGTAATGTTAGAGAAGATGCATAGCATACATCACTCAAGTTTGTTTGTTTGCATGCGCACTTGTTATAGCGCCCCTTCAAGCTCTCTACTCAGAGGCGCTCCCGACTGCAGAGCGGACACTGCATCGGAATTTCATGCCGAAGCGCTGAGCAATTGCGAGTGAAGGACTTGCCCAAGGTCCCTACGTGGCGACGTGAGGTGGATTCGAACCTCGAACCTTCCAGCTTCAAGGCAACGACGCCACCACTACACCACCGTGTCCACAGTGTATGTAATATAACAGAAGATGCACTGAGGTATTGTAATGTAAGAAATCATTTATGTAGGACTCGACTGAGGTAGTGTAAGAAAGTATTTACGTAGCACTTTTCTTTGAGTAATCTCAAAGTCCGCATTGGTTAAGTGCAGATCCATGCAAGGCAGTGTCAGACTTTTTTAGACGATTTATAGTTAATTTTTTTAAATTTCAATTTTTTAGGTTTGTGATTATTTAAATGGACTGTGGTGCTATATTTATATTGCTGTTGAATATTTTTGTAGCTCATTTTTCTGCTTATCAGTTGTGCTTGACATTTAGAAATGATGTCTATAGAATCTTAAAAGTGGAGGACTTGTCATTTGTAAAGACCATCCTAATTCATGCATCAATGCATCAAACTATGCATTATGAATGTGGTCAATCATGGGCTCCCGCAGACAATTTTTGCAAGAGGGGGCAAAACACAATGGTCGCAATTAAATTTTTTGAAAAAGCTTTAAAATGCAGAAAGTGGATAATTAAAAACATGGGTTTTTTACAGATGTTTCTAAATGTAAATTTTCCAGTTTCACTTGTGCATTGTTGGTAACATTGGCGCCTTAATTAGCACTCAGAAATTTGTTAAAAACCAAAAATTAGCAGTTAAAATATAGGAAAATCCATTTTCCAAGGGGGGCAAGTGCCCCTCTTGCCCCCCTATGTGCGGGCGCCCATGTGGTCGATTTAGATAGAGCTGTGATCCGCACTTTCATTGTGTCTACTATTCTAATTATGCTAATTAACTTATTCAAATTTATCGTTAATTAATTGGAATTCGCTGTTGTTGTGTCTTCTTTAGCACTTCTATCTGATGGATGCCGGTGGTACCATGTACGAATTCTACACAGCCATCTTTGAAAAGGTCAGACGACGTTTTAGATGACTCTTCGATTCATGAATATAAGACGTGAAAACACTGTTGCTCTGTGTGTGTTTTCTCTGAGGACCATACCCATTACTAGATTATTAATTACTGAGGAAATTATTAGGTTGATTAGATTTTTATTTATTTATAGGGTAAGTACGTGATTTATCAAAAATGTTACTGGGACCAAACATTCTAGAATGTTGTGGAATTGCCCAGGAAAAACAGGTCCATCAATGGCAAGCTGCTACTTAAGTGGGTTGCCAATAACCTCTGAAATACCACCATATAATTTTGTAGGTTTCTCTTGCATAATAATAATAATAATAACGACAATTTATATGGCGCCGTAACGCGACCATACCGCTACAAAGGCGCCTCACAAACTTGCATGTTGGAATTCAACCTAAACTGATATTGTTTGATTATGATTTCAGCCATTGACATAAGCATTGGGAATTATGACTGTAGTGCTATAGAAGCTGTTCGAATAGATTAGATTTGGTATTGATTGAAGTAGTCAAATTATAAGAATTACGATGATATTTAGTAAAATAGGAACTCTGGAGATAGCATGCTAGATAAGAAGTTAATGAGATGTTATAAGTTGAGTTGATGCTATCGGTAGTTACTATATGTAACTATGGATGATTTCCTTAAGTCTTTTATTGCTGGCCATGTTAGCGGTCCCTGAAGGATGTAGATTGGGGGGTGTTGAAGAGTTTTTCACACGGTTCATCAGGGCTTTTTTTAGCGTGCAGTTCTACACAAAATATGCAGCACTAACTTGATATGCGCATTGTAGGAGCTCTTCTGTGGCAGAAAAGTAGAAACAGGTAAAAAAGGTCATTGTCATCCGATTGGGAGTAATTTACCATGAAGGATGGGAAGGGAAAGGCAGGGGTTGTGCCGTTCGGAAAATTTCTTTAAGAAGGCCGTGTGGTTCATTGTGTTTCAGATTCGCCTTCATGAACCGTGGCAAGATGTGTCATTCGTAAACACCATCCTGCAGGAAGCCCTCCAGTTCCAACATCAGGATGACCGAGAGAGGTTGGTGTTAGAATAATTGTTCCCGATCATTTTAATGACTCAAATTCAAAATAATCTGCACAGTTCTAGACGAACAAGATCAGTGGCATTCTTAAGTTATTGGATTACCTCATTTTTTCATAATTGGCAAAATTAATAATTATTGAAGATGGGTAGCACAGCACTTGTTATTACTCACTGTAGGAGTGCAGGTGATTAGCGATATTTAATAATGTTTGGACAGGATTTCGTTGTCGAAAGCAAGAGCTCCCTTACACAGTTTTGAAAGTGCATAAAGTGTGTATAATTTAGTTCATTCAGAAAATTTATGGAGCACCCCTTTAACAAGTCTACTCAGAGGCGCCCCAGCCCAGCCACAGCTAAAGAAACAACTGATAGAAAGCAGGCAAATAATTATTTATTCCAAGATAGTAAGCACAGCGCAACTGGGAGCCAATTCCGGGTGGATGGGCAAACAACCAAGAAGGCTTGACACTATCTGACCAACGAGTGGGTCCGAGGAACAAGTAGCTTTCCCTTAGCTGAAGCGCAGAAAACTTGATGGAAGGTGAGGGGAGAGAGAGAGAGGTAGAGAGAGAGAGAGAGGGGGTAGGTGTAGGATATGGATGGGAGAATATCGCCCTGTTTCGCATAGGCCATATTATTCACCAGTTCTCTTCAAGAGGTGCACTGCATGATTTAGAATTAATTACATGCGTTCTGCTTTGTAGGTTGTTTCTGTCTGTTGATGGTGAGCAGTCTTCACAGCAGTCCACCGCAGATACTCTGGACAGCATCATCTTACATTACAAGGTCAGTACAGCAGTTCTGATATATTTAGGGTTTGATGGTTGAATGGTAATACACTGGCAGAAGGATCAGAAGGATGCGGGTTTGATGCCCACTAGCACCATGACGTTGACTCGGTCTCCAACTCCTTCGGGGACAGCTGTAAAGTGAGCAATAGGACAGGTAGCATGTTGCAAGCTGCCGTACTGTTGAGTTTGACTCCAAGTAAATTTTTTATCATCTATACATGGGCATATTTTAATATGGGTTTTTACGGGTTCAAACTACCAAATAAATGATTGCCAACAACTACACTTTCGAAACTGACTTTGCAACTATGTCTAGTGGAAACCACCCCACTAAAATGGATGCCCATTAAATTCTTTCCTCACTGCACCCTTGTTGCTATCTCGTGTCATCTTAAGTACTGCATACTTGTCAGAATTAATAGGAAGAGCAGTATTTCTGTAGATTTGAACTGATTATTGTAGATCTCTTGGCCGGTGGACATTGTCATCACATCACGACATATGAAGATCTACAATATGGTCTTCCTCTTTCTACTCCAGATCAAGCGCGCCAAATATGTCCTCGACAGACTCCGATTTTCAGGCGTGTGAACATTTTTTCCATTTCGTTTGAAAGGGCTATCTAGTTTAAATGTACAGTTCAAATAACCATGGAGTTTTGTATTGTATTGTATCTATAGATTTGCATAATGCCTCTTGCAGTGAACACCAATCAGAGGTGCTCCCAGTGCCCGAGACCAAGTGAGAGAAAGAATTGTCTCGAGACAGCAAACGAAAGCACTTGGTCCACCAGTTAATGGAGGAACCTGGTTCCAGTGGCGTAGCCAGGAATTTTTGATGGGATGGGGTTTTTATGGCCTGGCTGGATGCCCTTTCCGACACCAACCCACAGTATTACCGTAAATAAAAAGGGAATAAAGTAACAAAGGGAATAAAGTAAGAAAAACATTTGTTAGTACAAGCAATTGTTTTGTTTTTTCTTAGTCAAAATATTTTGCTCTACAATTATAAATACGTTGTTTAACGAATATTGGAAAAAATAATAAAATGTGTGTTTAAAGCTGAGTGTCAATCATTCTACTTCAGATCTGGAGATCTGTACGTCAGATGAGCCGATGACGAAGGCTGAACGTGAGTCCGACTCCAGATGCAAAGGCGACCTTGTTCACCGACTTCACATCTTCCGAATGCGACTCTTGCATTTCGTCAACAGTCTACACAACTATATCATGACGAGAGTAAGAAAGCTTGCGTTTACTAATATACATGGAAATGTGTTCTATGAGATTTTTTCCCCATCAACCGAGAATGAGGAGCACTTTGAAAGGTACCTCATAATTAATTAGGTCTTACAGAAGTATTCATTTTTCAAGTACAGTCTTTGCTGGTACGAGGGAAAGCAAGGTGTGGAGATACGATAGGTGACCGAAATGAAAGCTTTGCAATCTAACAGATTTTAAACTGGACTCTTTAAATCCGGGCCGGGTTAAGAGATCTATGGGACCCTGTGCGGGAATTTTTTGTCGTTTGGTCGAAAATTTCGTAGAATATGCCAATCATTCCTCTTCAAAAAAGTTGATAATTTTTTTTGTCGTTTGGTTGAAATTTGCTAAAAATCAAAATATTTTCTAAAAAACTTTCTCCCCCACATGTGTGGGCCCCCTAAAGTGTGGGCCCTGTTGGGCCAAACATGTTGAACATGCCTTAATCCGGCCCTGCTTTAAATAATGATGACCCATGCAATGAATTCAATACTGGAGTTGCATATTCATACGTAAGGTTTTTTTATGGCCCTGCCACCATAGGTGCAATCACGTCCTAAAAGTTGGGGGGACCAAATGAATCACGTCCTAAAAGTTGGGGGACCATCATAATAAAGTTAGGGGACCACTCAAAATTTGGGGGACGCATCTCATGGATCCCATAGGGTGGTTGCGCCTATGCCTGCCACAGAATTTTGAACCAATTATTGTAGTTCAAGTCTCATTTAGTGGTTGATAATGGAATGATACATTAGTTTTCATAATGAACTTCTTGGTCTTTGTTTTCTCCTTCTCCGCAAGTGTTTGAAAACTTACTTTGATTTTGGTGCAGTCAGGTTGGGAGCACTTCTGAGGAGTTTCTCTTAAAGTGGCGCTATATAAATTCATGATTACGACAGACGGTTAAAAATTGCCTTTTTTCTTGCAGATCTTGCATTCCGTTGGGATAGAGTTCCAGACGGAGATAAAAGCGGCTGGCGACCTGGACGAAGTCATCTCCATTCACAACACTTACGTGAGGCGTATCCACGAGCGTTGTCTGCTCCACCGGAAAGTCGCCTTCATCCGAGAAATGATCATTCGAGTTCTTGGCTTTGCGAGAACTGTTGAGGGGCTGTGGACGTATGACAACGGTCTCATAAGGTGACCAATCATCGTAAAAATTTATCCATGACTATATTACCTAGCCTACTCCTTTGGAGATTATCCAAGTCTTGGCCATATGACTGAATAATTTATGTTAACTAATTAAGTTATTGGATTGATTAATGTCTTAACAACTTGGTGATACTTGAGATGCTTTGTGTAACTTTTGTTTCTGACTTGGTGTGCTTGTTGTTGTTACAAATGGACCAATAAAATTGATTGATTTGATTTGATTATAAGTTCAATAAAAAAAATTCTGGAGCTTGGCTAATACAGCAACAGTTGGTAAGTCGAATAATGTAAACAATGCTGCACAACTGTTCAACGTTTTCTTACAGCGTGTTTCTGTCTTCTGGTTTAAGATGGCAAATACTGTTGGAGGTGGAGAGCGAGTTTATGCGATGCATCCAGTTCTTGTCGTCTATGATTCACAAGGTCACAGCCAGAGGGACATTCCCACATCGTAAGCAATGCACATTTCGACTTCTTGCTAAGATTTCTTCAATGGCGAATATTCATATATCCATAACCATATATTACTTTCAAAAAAATCATATTTTAGACCCCCTCACATCGGATAAATTTATCCCCTCCTATGCGTATGTACGAATAAGCTCTACCCCACTACAGAGTATTTAGCTAAAGTCATGTATGAAACATGTATTTTACCCTGGGCTGCTATTTATTTTTTGTAGGGCTGTTGTTCGATTAAAAAATTTAATCGAAATTAATCGCACGATTAATTTTTTTGATCGCAATTAACTGCAAATTAATCACTACACATTTCATTTAAGCACGCAAATCACCGAAGTTTTATGACCCCTTCGTGCATACGTAATATATGAACTGCCCCGAACTAAATAAACATCTGTAATAAAAGTATGAGAACGTCTAAGGGCAAAGGCGTGCTACCCAGATGCTCTCAAAATTAACGGCATTGCTTGTATTGTAAACTGAGAAGTTCTTTTTTATTTGTATTTGTAGAAAAAATTCTTAAACTATCAAAAATATTCTTGGACTATTATTTTGTTTGCATGTGAACTTATTATAGCCCCTCTTCAAGCTCGCTACTCAGAGGTGCTCCCGAATACAGCGTGGACACTGCATCGGAATTTCATGCCAAAGCGCTGAGCAATTGCGAGTGAAGGACTTGCCCAAGGTCCCTATGCAGCGACTTGATAGTTCTCGGTGGAATCTAGTCAGAAATCTTGAATCTGTGAAAGTCTTAGGTCACAGGTGATTGGACAAAGCAAGCAAAGCTTGTAGGCTGCACCGAACTATGACAAATCACCTATTTCATCAGATAGGCTTTGAATAGTTACTAATCTACATTGTGTTTTGTTTCAGTGGAATCTCTTGCATTTGCCCTCATCACATGTAGCGAATCCATAAGACAAGAGAGAAGGTAGCAGCACCCTGAATACACAACACCGATCGCGAGGATGAACTGCTAGACATGACTTCTGGACTAAAGTTATTACTTAAAAATACCATCGTTTTCAAATGCAATTATTTGTAAGCAAACTTCAGATGATATGACAACTGTAGATTATTAAAAAATAATACCAAGAAACAAGTGTAAAGCTTTGCATTTTAGTATAAATTCACAATTTGTTTACAAAATCTAGCACAGTGATTAGCAAATCTAGCAGTGATTAGCAAAATTCAGCACCAAAAGCATTAAGTAAAATTAATTATCCATATACAATTTCTTCTTTTCTTTACTAACTTCCAACGACATGCACTCAATTTTTGATACATCTAAAAATCCGAGTAAATGAAACTTGCACTATTGATTTGATCAGTGACACTTGATTGTCTGCACACCAATATTTTTCTGAAATTCAGAATTTGGAATGATGTGGATTAGTTCTTATTTTTGGTTCTTTTCGTGCGACGCTGGTGCCCCACTCTCCTTCAGGCCAGTTTCTGCTTGATGACGTTCTCCAGCTTCACAGCATCAGCTGCAAACTTGCGGATTCCATCGGAAAGTTTATCGGTCGCCATTTGGTCCTCGTTCAGCAACCAACGAAATTTCTTTTCGTCCAGAGAAAGCTGATCAAAGTCTTGCTTCTTCGCTGTCAAATCATATTAGAATTACAAGCAGAATGTAATCAACATCTAGTCAGCTAGTGTCTATAAACTAGTATGCTACCGGCAAACACAACAGCCATGTACTTCCCCAGACAAAAGATCATGCGGTGCACAAGGATTTCAAGACTAGTATGTGAAACTAGGTGCACCTGAAATCTTCTTAAACAAACTTCACAGTTCTGTTGTCAACACAGGCATTTACATTGCTGTTTTTCACTATGCAGCAGTAGCAGTCTAGTAGTCTGTGTGCCGGGAAGGGTTTAAAACCCAGCCAAAGCAAAAAGATGTTTGGAAATTTATGTTTCGCTACCACACCCGAATCAAATGAACAATTAATAGTTCGTGGAATAGATTGCAAATGAGAGAACTGGCATAATTTGCCCTTGTGTGCCAAGACTAAAAATGATGCTGCCATAATATTGTTGATTCTCAGGTATTGGGACTGATCACTTTGGAATTTATACATATATGCTCAATTTGGAGCTTATAAAAAAGACAATGTAGTGTAACTGGTATTGTCCTCAAACTACGTGTTCAATGTACAGAAACATTTTCAGCCTCAACTGCTACCTACCAAGTTGTTCGGAAAGATGTCGTTCAAGTTTCTCAGTTGATTGTGTCAGTTCCTCCAAAAGATTTGGACTGTTTGAAACAGAACACACAATTTATGAAACTAAAGCTTTAAACTTGTCCATACTTTCCTATATAGTGAAGTCCCCTTGAAAGCACTGCAATACTCTCCCTCTGCCCCCCCCCCCCCATGTAATTCTGCTTGTTACTTAAACCTCAGTAAAGCAAGCTGCTTTCACAGAGCATAACTTGTTTGCCACAGAATGCAGATTGATACCAGCCTATCCTTTGCAGAACATCTACATTCTAGCTCGGCAAAAGTCCCTTATATCCAAGATCTTTTCCATATCCTTGTACATCTTTGTTCTCTCTCCTACCCACATTCTTCTCTCCCCCCATTCAATCTTACATCAGTTCTACCCTGATCCATCCTCACCTGACAATCCTTCTGACCTTCCCAATCAACACCCAGGATACTCTTCTCCAAAATCCTATCCCAACACCCAGCTTCCTTACAGCCAGGGCTCTAATCGTTCGACAACAGCACAAGTATCATACGAAGCCCATTGCAAATGGACCCAAACCTAAGGTATTTGTAATCACAAATTTGTACAGTGCTTTTGCAAAAGAAACTCTTCTGCAGTACTCCTGAAAAGAAACACTAGACCACGAAAGAAACACTAGACCATGATCAACCAGAATGGTTTTTCAAGTACTTGTGTAAAAATGGCAGACCTTTATTTATGTGCCAGAACCTGGTCTTGCTTAGATTTTCCATTTCTTATGACAGTCATAACAGGACTTAACACTAACGACAAGCTGCATTGATTTCCCATTTGCTTTTCTTAATAATAATATTATTAGTTTTAGTTTATTCCTACACAAGCTGACATGACCTGAATTTGTTTTTAGTGCATGCTTATCATTAGAGCGTTGAACGTGATATTTATCTTTTGTATATCACTTAGTTCCCAAACTGGCGTGATTTCTAGCTAATCAAACACAAGTAAAGATTCAAAGGTTACACTAAAACAATTACTTGAAACCTACCTAATTGTCAGAAGGTCACATCCAGCGAGCGCCTTCACCTGACCCGAATTGCGAAATGAAGCACCCATAACGACTGTTTTGTAGCCAAACTTCTTGAAGTAGTTGTAGATTTTTGTTACACTTACAACTCCTGCACACAAATAAAACACAAATGCAACTGTACAAAATACAAGTTTTTTAGTGTAAGGAAAAAACATTCGGAGTATAATCTGTATATTCTTCTGCATAAACACAATGATTTTATGCTATTGTCACAAGCTAGTTTAGAACATGAATAAAATGTCAACGTTTCTAAGTTTGACCATGAGATTGAAATAAACCAGTGTTTCTGAAAAATAATTGGAAATTTGGAAAAAAAGCCAACATGCAAAAATGAAATTATAAAAACATGTTGGGAAATAACTACTAATGTCAATATGCTTGATGAATAACGTAATAACATTATTGATGATGATATATTCGTTTTATTGAGTTCTTGCCGACATACCGCAGCCAGTTACAAATAAAAAATGATAAAGAAAATAATAATTCACTCAAATGGGTGGAAGTAAGAAAGAGGGGCAATGGTCGTGTATCTGTAAAGTACTCGAGAAATGTAATTTCTTTCGTCCTTAATCGGGAGTCACATTATTCATCGAGTATAATAATTAACATTAGTATTACACGAATGTTTGGCATTTGAACAGACCTGGATCCTCAAGTGGCTCAAACGTCTTTTGACTGGTGTTCTGGACATACCAGTCCAATATGCGGCCCACAAATGGTGAGATCAGAGTGACCCCAGCCTCGGCACATGCCACCGCCTGCAGAACCAACACGGCAACATGTTTATTCTATTGCACAGTATCATTATAAAATGGCCTTGTTCATCTCTAGCAGGCACATGTAACAACCGAGAGGTGCAGTTTCTATCGTATGTATATAAATACATATTTTCCAGCTTATCTACCGGTAGATAGGTAAGTTTACTCTTGCCATACATCAACAAATTCAACAGATCCATATTTGTGTTGAGAGGCAGAGATTTGAACAATGAAATTCTTAACTGTCTTATTGTTTCAATAACCCATGGATGGATAAACAGTATTTACAGAGTTTTGTTACAAATTTATTGCCGAGTCACTGCCTATACAACCCTGTTAAGCAGTCATTACAGAGGTTTTTTACAAATTTATTGCCAAGTCACTCCCTATAGATACAATCCTGTTAAACAAAATCATTACCTGTAGAGTTTTGTTATAAATTTATTGCAATAAATTTATTAATTTAAATAAATTTATTTTATTTATTTTGTAACAAACTTCCTAGTTCAAATCTTGAAATAAAATTCATGTTGGTGGTTGCCCAGGTTTAGTGGGGTCACTTCCTTTCTGTGCTACCCTTTCTAAGGGATCTTTTACCTGATAGTTGATATTATTAGCTTCTTATTTTCACTGCACACTGTTATTTTGTCATTTTGCTGAGTTGAATTGTTTTGATCTTTCTGAATAAACAAGTTTGAATTGAACTGAATTGCCAAGTCACGTTAGAACTTGTCAGCACACACTGAATTAAATCTCAACTGGACTCAACTCCTACATACATTATCCTTCACGGCAGTGATATTCAAATTCCTACTAGGGAACATCTGGTTATACTCCACTCAAGGTATCTTCCATGAATATACTACACTTTAAAGAGATACCTACGAGAACTGTACTAAAGAAACCTAGGATTATACTCCATTTATTCATTCATCAAATGAATTTGTATACCGCCTCTTCAAGGGGACTACTCAGAGACGCTCTCAACCTCTCGGTGCGACCAAATAAAACTGGCAAGTGGGTTGCGTTGGGTTATCTTACGGAGACTTCTCATTCAATACATCACAATCAAACTTTTTCAAGTCAATTCCAAACAACCACCCCATCAAGTCGAATATTTCAATTTAATAATTCAAGTTTCATAAATCTCTCCTCTCAACTCTTCTTTCTTTAGCCGTGGCTCGGCTGGGAGCGCTCCTGATTAGGTTTCTCGAAGGGGCGCTCTATAGGTCCATAGAATGAATGAAAGAAAGTGTACTAAAAGTGATCGGGAAACCAATGCAGCTTGCTCTTAAAGTTTTAAATTGCACAGTTCAACACCACAGCGAGTAGAGTCACCTAGTCAGAAGCAGCATATTCATACAGTAAAACAACCTATCAATCATCTATTCAAATACTCTGTAGCACTCGAGAAAATTTACAATTTACCTGACAAAACGCAAAGAGTAATGTCATGTTGCAATGTATTCCATGTTCCTGTTCAAGAATCCTGAAACAGGAACAATGAAAAAATGTCTGCACTTGATGCCAATATTCATTCATTCATTCATTAAGTGCATTTGTATAGCGCCTCTTCAATGGAACTGCTCAGAGGCGCTCCCAACCCCAGTGCAGTCAAATATAAAAGACGAAAATTTGAGCCAGCACTAGTTTGGTGCTTACACGATGGAGTGCACCATGTTTAAGAGGATCATTCTCAACTTGTCCGTGGTCAATTATTGGTGTCTGTTTACACTGGCATCACCAGACTTGGCAGATCTGATTGTCTCCTCAATTCCAGGACATTCTCGACTGCATTCTGCCATAAATTGCAATCTAGTACGGCCGAAAAATGAGAGCGAGACAAGAGCGAGATTATTCAACACACATCAGTATGAAATGCAACTCTTGTTGCCATTTGAGATCACAAGATAACCATAGCTGTTTTCGAAAGACACCGAGCACTGATTGCGGGGTGCGGTGGTGTAGTGGGTATGTTCGTTGCCTTTTGGCCCGCGGGCCACGGGTTGGGAACCACAGATATGCGGTATTCTAGAGAACAGTAGAGAACAATTGCACAACTACAGCTTGTTCCAACTGCAACACAAATGGAAAGCCTCTCCATATGGCTCCACAATCAGTTGCATTGTCTTACATGGAGTGCTTACTTTCTTTAATGAGCACGACAATAAAAAGAACGTGACAGTTGAATTGAAGGAAGTGACAGAAAGAAAACTTACTTTCCAGCCTGAATTCCTTCCCAGGTTGACGACAACTTGATAAGAATGCGTTCCTTTTCAATGCCTTCCTCCTTGTACATCTCAATCAACTGCTTTGCCTTGGCCACCATAGCATCAGCATCAAACGAAAGCCTACGCAAAACAAAAAACCTCATTAGTTTTTATCCCATGAACTACAAATCGTTTTCACATCGGAACATACAATAAGAAAATCAAAAACCTAATCTACCTACCTACCTGCGTAATCATAACGTAGTTATTCATCACAACAAGATTTCTGGATTTTCTTGCCAAATTATGTTTAACTGGAATTTCCCAAAGAATGTTTGACCACGATCTCAATTCATGAACCCATTGCATTGTGCATAATCATAATGACAACACATAGGCCATTAGATTGGCTAATCAAATCTAATCTATGAATCTACCTAATACAATAATTTGAACCACCTAAGCTTTTAGTCTCCTAACCCAGAATTTATCAGTTTAATCTTTTAATACATTTAAGCCAAATTTTGCTCTTTCTAAGTTTATAATTCTTAAGGCCTCTGTAGCTGAATGAAGTACTTTTAATATCAAACTGAATTATACACATGTATGTGGCCACATACTTCAGCTAATGTCACAATTTATCTGAATTAATTTAAACTAGACTAAAGTAATTAACTAATGCTTCGGACATGACAGCCAATTGGTTGGAACATTTGCCTCGCATCACGGACAGTACAAGATCACCTAGAAGGGTATTTGCCTGTGTACACAAATGAGCAGATTGAAGTTCATGAAGGTCATGAGAACGCACTGACTGACCTTGCGTCGACTTCCGTTGAGACACGGCCAGGCACGATCTTCAGAATCTCAAGACCAAACAGAACGATCAGTCTGTCCATCGCTACGTCCAGTTCGCTATGACCTCGACTGACATTAAAAAATAAATCACTTTAATTACATGTAGTTGCTCACAAATCCTGTTCTTAAACCGTACGGAAAGTTTAGCATCAAAATTGCCCTATGCATATTAAGTTTAAATACAGAAAATTTTCCTTTAACCTTTACCAACCGAGGGTAGAGGATTTTTCATACCATTTACTACACTTTGGGCAGTAACGGGTTAATAAACAATTGCTAAGTGGACTTTGGTGTACACACATCCTAAGTACTCACGATAAACTAAATCTAAAGCTTATTCAAGTCGTAAAATCATCATTTTTGCAAGATAGGTTTTCGCATCAAGATGCCAGCTTCAGGAATGATGTGTGACAGAGAATAAACGGATGTTTTAACAGGGAGATGCAAGGCATGTAGCACATGCCGCTTCTCCATCATAATCGACTTTTAACTGTCACAATTGCAGAAAAAGGTGGGAATCCACCTTCAAGCATAACTGCTCAAAGGACGACAAGTTCTCAGAGAGGAAATGGTAGAGAATCACGTGATACATCAAGGTCTGAAACCTGTTTCTGTCACCAAACACGAGATGCATAAAGCATCATTTGCCGGGGTTTTGGTCTGCACAACATCAACGAGAAGTGAACCATGTGCACTGTGGGCAACTAGAGTCCGCAAGGCACAGAGATGGCAGATCCTACACAGCCTACAGAATATTTGGCGGATGTGATGCTCGAATTGCAAGTCGTTGGAAAATCACCATACTGGTAACCCTAGGTGGCGCATGGGGCAGATAGGTTTCCAGGGTCCGTCCTCCTGTGGCGGACCAACTCTTTTATGATTCAGTTCAAACAATTGACCTATAATGTTCTTGTCCAAAAACAACTTTCCTGCAATGGTTCACCAGATTTAACTTGGTTCACGTTAACTCACTTCGTTTTTAAACCTTATTTTTAATGACAAGTGACTATTAAACTGCATGGAAAACTGATCCCTTTCATGGTCAAGGTCAATTTGAACCCAGCATGAACTCACCTGGAGTGTGCTTTGGCGTAACTAACAGCATCGTCGATGAGTCGGGCGTACTGGGACTTCTGTGATGCCTGGAGAATCAGTGACGGGTTTGTAGTTGCATCTGTTGGCTCATACTTCTTCATCACTGCGATGAAAGAGAGATGGAATGTCAGAATGTTTGCTCACTCGCCAAATTAGTCAGCAAGTCTAGCAAGAAATTTTCAGTTTTAGTGTATTCTCACAACTATGTTGAAGAAGGGAAACAAATGAAGATTTAAGGAAGATGAAGGCTTCTTCTGAAACCAGGAAGTATCTTTTTAGGCTAAAAGAAAATGGTCAGAATAGTTAGAATGAACTCGCACCACTGGAATGTTGACATGAATGCAGGAGTCAGTTTTCTCGTTAATTCTCACAAATTTCTAACGAGAAAATTAAAATCTTATTAATTATATACAAGTAAGCATTAAAGTCAAGTCCTTTTCTAAAAATCGTCTGGCTTGATTCCAAAAAAATTCATACAGTACTTGCATAGCACCTCTGCATTCTTAGACGCGAAAGCAAACAGTATTATATGCTTACACAACCTCAATCTCCTATCTCAGCGCTACATAAATAATGACCGGTCGGCCTACATCGCAGTGCGCAACATCCAACCTTCAAAATCTCCGGTGTCGGCGACTACCGTCGTGTAGTCTTTCAGCTGATCGAGAGTGGTCAACAGTTTTTGATGTTTGCGCAAAGGTTGGTCCGAATCTTTACTCATTTTTATTTGTAGAATTTTTTACTAGCACGCACGAATTTAATGGTGTGTTGCCTTTGGTCCAAAGATCTCATATATATAAGGTTATGGCCTACTTCCGGTTCTGAAAACAATTAACCTGAGGTACACTCACACAATCCTACAATACATACAATACAATTAGTCATTTATAACGCGCTTTAACAAAACAAGTCTTGCACAAGAGCGCGCTTCACTACAAATCTAGTTATAATACAATGAAAACAAATGAGTTTTTAGTTTTGATTTAAATTCTGAAACAGATGAGCACTGGCGAATGGAGGTTGGTAGACTGTTCCATTCTTTAGGTCCTGATGCTGAGAAGGCACGTGCGGCTTCCAAGCTTCCTGTATGTACGAAGTGTAGCAAAATCACTTTCAAAATCAGTGACACATTCTGTCTACAGCAGAAGCCGGAAGTCGACGTACTGTTTGTTATTTATACTGTGGTGTCATTTATAGACGCATTGTTATTTATACCACATAATTATATAATATACTACATGTGTTTATACTGTGATCTTATGCCAACAAAATAATAATGTGTCTGATAAGGAATGCCAAAGTGTATTATATTAATGCGTGTCTTGACTTTGGCCTGGACCATTGAGATGTATTCTATATATAATATATACGCTAGAGAGAGCATGACGTATCTGCCCTGCAGTCAGATATGAAGTTAAATTTACCGACCAATCATAGGCGATTTCTCATACCGACCAATCACACACAGTCTTACAGCATCGATTTGAAAAATAAATAAAAGTTAACGACATCCACATTTTCACAATAAGACGAACTTGTCGATGTTTACTTGTTAATTTTGCAGTTTCTTGCAATATTGACAAGTAAACATCGACAAGTTCGTCTTATTATGAAAATGTTGATGTCGTTTTATTTATTTTTCAAATCGATGCTGTAAGACTGTGATTGGTCGGTATGAGAATCGCTTGTGATTGGTCGGCACTATTGGACAGATATGATGTGATTGGTCAGCACTATTAGACTCAACTTCAATATTGAGACGTGATACTCTCTCTAGCGTGTATATTATATATATTATGCATCTCAATGGCCTGGACCAATTGAAAAAGTTCAATAAATTGTTTCATAATCTCTCGAGATTTTGCGAGATTTCCTCGGGAATCACAGACGCGATGTTATTTGGAAAATCATTACAAATTTGTGCATCTTTTTATATTGATAATTGCTCGTTAATTGAAGTATGAACACTAAAAGTTGATCAGTTTGACGCTTCTTTGTCGAGCGATGGCAGGGTTTAATTCGCCTTCTGTTAAGCGAGAGCCGGGGGTCTATTGCTACTCAAGCCAACCCCGTGTCTTGCGTGGGTTGTATAGAAAGCAGCGGTAAGACAACACAGACCATTTTTTAAATGACCACTATATTTTCAATTCGCCGTATGAATAACTAGGCCTGCAGGCTGTAGACAGACAATAATAGCCTCTGAAATAAATGCAAACAATTGACGCTGATTGTATATAGTTAGAGTCTTAGAGACAGTCTTAATAGTTTTTTAATCATCTTATCATAAGACCAGGGCTTAAAGTGTTAGGCCTACTGGATGGTCATGGGCGGCGTCTACACTGTACTACTACTACACACTTATTTTAATATCTGAACTCAGTCCTGCCACTTATTAGAAATGGAAAGGCCTATAATGGAGCATCAAGGGCGGATACAGAAATTTTCGAAGGGGGGGCCAAAGTCCTATGGAACCACTCATGGGGGCCACGTCTACTTTCCGAGCAAAATAGCTGGTCAAAAATAGAGAAATTTCTAAATGGGGGCCATGGCCGGATTGGCCCCCCCTGGATCCGCCCCTGTGGAGCATCCAGGCTCTTCTTTTTCTTCAATATAGGAATTGGAGAAGAGTGAGAAGACTAATCTGCATTTGTTTTTTAAAATATTCTAGTAAATTGCTTTTTACATCTGAGTTGTCGTCTTTTGTATAAAGGAATTAACGTAATTAGGCTAAATGTCTATAAAGCATGATATTTTAAAATCTTAACCTGTAGGCAATGAAATACCGACTGTTTTTGATTTGATTCGAGCATTGTTCTTTCTTTCAGTGATGATTGTGTGCAAAACTATGGTAATATGATGTTCGATAAAAGAATTGTCCGTGGCAACACATATTCACAGAATGTTTTTGCAGTACGTATAGTGTACCACTCATTGGTGTGTCTCTCTCATGGATTTCCTGCATGACCTTTGAAATTTGTTTAGATCCAGCAAGTTTTTTAGGTGTAGTTCCCCAGTCCCCACTATCAGTTTGATAAGTTATGCAATTGCAAGTTTGCTTGTTAATTGCAACAATTGTTTTGTTCCAATTTGTCTTCAGGGACTAGCATATAATTATGCATAAGCCTATTTAAAATGCACTTTACCTTTAAAATATGGACCTCTTCATTAACAGGCCTATACCAAAACAGTGGTTTACATGAAGTGCTGTATTGAGGGCAGGAAGATTATGGTATATTTCCTCCGACAGTTTTAAACTGTCTCCCATTGAAGAGCTGCTGTTCCATGTGTTTCATTGTCAATATTTGAATCTATTTTCTAAACTAATTTTCCTAGCAACTTAACTATAGATCCTATAGCTGCCCTTAACTGTTTTTTTCTTTGTCAGGTGTAGGATTTCAACTGCAATTTATTGTTGCAGATTGTGATTTCACTCGGAAGCTCTGATAATTAATTTATGCTCTCTGATTTAGCAATTTTTAGATATGATTATATGCATGATTGTTCTAGAAATATTAAATATTATTCCTGGCATTGTTATTCATTGTACAAAATTTTATCACAGTCGCCCATAAATGTGAATTGGATGCATGGTTAAAATCATCCACGACATAAAAATGCCCAGCTAGGCATGGCTATGTGTGAAAGACAGTGATTCCTGATACATCGTTTGAAAGTTAAGAAGGAGTTCATGGAAATGTGCTTGGCGGGATTAATTACTAGTAAGAGCTTGAAATTCCAAGCAGAGAAATTATTATTTTTCTAACAGTCGTCCTGTCCAGATCCTGTGGTTATCCAGAAGCGCCAGGCTGCCCAGCGCCGGGCCGTGGCTCAGAAGAGAGCGGCTCGTGAAGCCGAAGTGGCAGCCGTGGAACCGGTGGAAGGACGGGAACACAAGCAACTCCAGACAGAGGTGTACCTGGAGGTGCTGCAAGATCGAGAGGAGGAAGTGGATGTTGAATGTCAGACGGACATCTTCCTGGATCGACCTCCAACGCCGCTCTTCGTTCCAACTAAGAGTGGCATCGATGTTGCAACCCAGATTGCTGAGGGAGAGGTTAGTATTAAAATGATTTCTTATAACAACAAATTTATTATATTCTTAGCTATCAAATATCAATCAAACAAATTTATTATATTCTTAGCTATCAATCAAACAAATTTATTATATTCTTAGCTATCAATCAAACAAATTTATTATATTCTTAGCTGTCAATCAAACAAATTTATTATATTCTTTGTTATCAATCAAACAAATTTATTATATTCTTAGGTATCAATTAAACAAATTTATTATATTCTTAGCTACCAATCAATTTTTTTAAATTATATTCTTAGCTATCAATCAATCAATCAATCAGCCTATCAATCGGTTTTATCAATAAACTCGTTTATTTGAAGTAATTAAACTGACACGGGCGAAACTTAACCATAAATAAATTAAGAAAAGCGTATCTGTGCTAGTGTCATGATGTTAAATGCCATTTTGTTAGATAGTAATATTTCTCACTAGAAGAGTCACCAGAGGCAGGCCTGTGCAAACATATTCAGCACAACCAGCAGATTCCCAACTAGAGTTTATAGATCAGAGCCCTGCATAAATAGCCTTTTGTTCTCCACTTGAGGGGTTTTGGTTGGAGGCCTGAAGTGCAAATTCGTCAGCTTTGCTGTTGAACTTTTCATTGATCTTTTGTAAGCCGTTAACTTGGTTCGGAGTAGTTTTTCTGTAGGTTGAAGCACAAGCAATTTTCGAGCATGACAACAATGATTTGAGCCCTTTTATATAGGTGCAAATGATGCACAAAAGTCTCAATATTTTCTGTAAATTTTGTTTTAATTGGCAAGAGGCATTGTGGAAATTAATCTTATCAATGAAATTTAACTTATCGATAATATTTTTTTATCCATAAAATGTACCTTATCGAACGAAGTTTGCCTTCTCAAAGGAAATTTGCCTTATCAATGAAAATGATATGTGGAGTGTACTGATTGCTTACATGTACATGCTTCTGTTTGAACATTGGATATAGTGGCAAAATATCGGAGCAGATACCGACATACCCTACTAAGTGGTTCTTATTTATGTAAGTAAGATGTCAGTTTACTTTCTTTCCTGTGTACAAGTTTGCCATTCGTTGTAATTGTAGTTGTTTGACTATGACGTGGAAGTTAGTCCGATCCTTGAGGTTCTGGTTGGCAAGACAGTGGAGCAGTCATTGCTGGAGGTCATGGAAGAGGAGGAGCTGCTGAATCTGAGGGAGCAGCAGAGGGTCTTCGAGGAACTTCGAAATGCGGAGCTGGCCGAACAACAGCGTCTTGAGGAGCAAGAGAGAAGGCGCACGGAAGAAAAGGTGAGACTGGGCTGTTTCAATTACAGATTCCAAATGTCTCAAAATTTCTCCCACCACTCGTTCGTCATGTCTTGTATTCTGCAGCCTGTGGTCTTCGGATTTGGTCTTTTGGATGAGCTGCAATGCTATGGTCCCATGACTATGAGTCTATGAAATCACTTTGAAGCTTCATGCCATGGTCATGACTTTAGCTTGGAACCAATTGACTTCGTTTTGAATCTTGAATTCTCTTTCTTCAAGAAATACATGTCAAATTCACTATTTCTCAGTTTTTAAATTTTCTTTTGTAACTGAACTCCATCTTATGACTGATAAGCTTCACCTCTGATTTACATTACTATGTAAAGTATGGCAGCCGTTATTGTTTATGCACAAGACAATTCCTCAATTTTGCAAACCATAGAGTTCAAGCTTATCCGAAGGTCATCGTTACGCAAGTGATTCATGCTTATTTTCCTCAGTGCTATCACCTAGTGATCAGAGGGAATAACTGAACAATTAGTAGAGGAGACGCTAATTGGTCAAGAATGTAGAGTATTGAATATTGATTACTATTGGGGACTCATTATCTGGTAAAAGTGCTGCTTTTGGCATCCATGAAACCTATTACAATTTAACTGCAGCAGTAAAGTAGCTTCGGCTATTGATTAGCAATGTTGAATTGAAGCAGAAAATCATGTAGTATCTGGCTGCAAGTTATTTTAACGAGAATCTCATTCCAAAAGTTAAAAATGCTGCTACAGGACAGACTGGTATGGTTTGACAACTGTGCTTTAATATGATATAGCAGTTTTGAGGACGCTTCAGCATATAACCAGTATGTCATGTCAGTCTACCTAGTTGTTCTTAACTTACGTTTAGATAATGCCTGCTGTGACTGTATACTATGTATAGCCTACCGTACTCTTATACCATGGATATTGTACCATGACAAAGAAATGCATAAAACTGTTGTCCTTTGATAGGTTTAAGTACTGTGTGAATGTTTATGCACATGTGTAAAAGTGCTCCTGCAGTGTTTCTGTAAGCAGCACTGCGGGAGCACTTTTACACGTGTCTATTTGGTTTTTAATCTATACCAATTTGATTTCTTGTTTATCAGAGGTCTGCACTATGGCAGTTGGTGATTACTACTTTTTTGAATCACTCCTGATATGTTTTACTCGGCAGATGAGAAGAATGAAGCAGGCAGAGGAGAGACTTCGAGAAGAGAAGGATGCTGCCGGCAAGATTGCTTCACGAGCCTTTGCGCAGAGTTATCTGGCTGATCTCCTACCATCCGTGTTTGGGTTGTTATCGGATGCTGGCTATTTCTACGATCTAATAGAAAGAGGTTTGGATTGCATTCCCACTTCTCATCATGTATGGAACTCGGGAAGCACATGCATTCCTATAAAATTCTTCTTCAGCATTCCCACTGCTTACATTCGGCGTTCCCAGGTGAAAAATGCCCAAAATCGCACTTGTCTAGATTATTTTGATAGGTACAATGCTTTTGTGAGTTCATGGTTAAAGGCTGTCATGACAGTTGACACATGATGCATTACCATACCTAGGGTTTTTGGTTGTTGGGTGTAACTCTTGGGGCATGAGGGGTACCTGTGCCCCACACTTTTTGAACCGAGGAAAATGCGTTCCTCACATTTCGTATCCAGAAGGATGATTATTGATTACTGTTATTAGATGTCAGAGGAAGGCCTTCAGTTGAGCCCTCAAGACTCTAAGCATTTAAATTTAAGTTATCACCATTGGAATCACTAACTTCATTGCTACTATTCGTTATTATTAGATATTGTTATTATTATTATTAAATTGTTATTATTACTATTATTTCTATTGAGCTTGGCGCATAAATGGCATTATCATCATCATTATTTGAAGTTGCAAAACGAAACTATGCGGATTTTGATACCTCACTTTCTAGACCGAACTTACATCTCTAGTCTTGTTTCCTGTTCCTATATGCATTTACAGATTTTCTTTTTCATTCATTTATTCCAAAGGTTTATTTATATAGCACCTCTTCAAAGAGACCTACTCAGAGGCGCAACCATAGAGTTATGTCATGTTATCAGGTGCCATCCATAGACCAGTGGTTCCCAACCTTTTTTGACTGCAGGGTCACTTTTTCTAAGTTGGAGGACACGAGGGCCACATTTTCTTAGTTGAAGGACATTAGGGAGCCATAGCGCTAAAATTTAAATAAATAAAGGCATATAAAATTGTTATAAATTGAGTCAAAATAGAGTGATGTTATTTATAGACGTCCAGTGGCGTAACTACGGGGGGGCACGGGGGGGCAGCCGCCCCCCCAAATGAGATGGCTGCCCCCCCAGCTGCCCCCCCAATCCCTGCGTTTGTTTTACTTTTTACTTGTTACGAGTGATAAAGAATTAAAGAATGTTATATAATTTCTGACTTATTTTATTTTTTATACAACTTCCTGTACAACTTCTTATAGGGTGGGTGATGGGAAAGTGGGACAGGCCCCTATAGTGCACTGTGGGACAGACAAGCTAGTGAGGCTTGCATGCATATTATGTCCAATACTGTAATACATCCAAAATCTAAAAAATACATAGTCTATGGCAATATACCGATGCCGATGCACGCTTTAATTGCCAACGGTAGCCACCCCATCATTTTAAGCTGCCACCCCACTGCCCCCCCATGAAAAAATAACTGGCTACGCCACTGTAGACGTCAGCATAAAATAATTCGTAATAGAAAATAATAGCGTATTCTATTCTGTCCAAATTGTCAATTGTTTCATATATTTTTATTAATTCTTTGAGGGATGAGGTCCACTTTTTATGCCTGGCGGGCCACTTTTGGCCCGCGGGTCGCGGGTTGGGAACCACTGCCATACACATTGATGCCCATTTTGAATGGGTCCCAGCAGATCTCAGACCTATTTTACAGATCAAGAGAGAGAGTTCTTGCAATTGTAGTTGTATGTGAATTGTAGATGTAGAGAGTGGATTCCTACCATGGCTTGTGAAGAAGGCTGGAGACAATGTGACCATCGCCGTCGCAGCCCGCACTGTTCTCGACGATATCATGCGCAACGTTGTCGATGAGCGCAAAGCTCTTGGCGAAGTTAAGGTGGACTGCGGACCCTTGGAACCTCAGCCTCTGCCGGATCAGGGACCAAAGCACGATATGGAGGATGAGGAAGAAGCCACGGAGGAACTGCCGGAGTCGGAGAAACCTACGGAATCCCCACTTGAGCAGGTTTGTCTTCCTATATATTTGTTATTCATAATCGTAGATTTCTCAAGCAACCAAGCTGGTATCAGTGGTATGGTGTAGTCGAAAGCAAAATCAATGAGTCACGCTGGGTAAAGTTTGGTTTCAAGTCTCACCTTAGCTCTGTTTTCTTTCATGCATTCATTCATTCATTCTGAGAATTTATATAGCGCCTCTTCAAGATATCTACTCAGAGGCGCTCTCTGCACCAACTTGCCGAAAACAAAACACAGGTTTTGTAGGTAAGATCAAGTAACGTAGTCTAGTAATTTTTCTTTAGGTGCCTCTTTCAACTAATTAATTGATGTCCTGGGATATATGAGCAGAGGTGTTGTTGTGATGTATATATGTATTTATGTATGAGGACTTGTTAAAGCGTCCCTTCAAGATTACTACTCAGAGGCGCTCCTAACAACAGCGCACACACTGAATCAAAGTTCACGCTGAAGTGCATGAGCAATTGCTAGTGAAGGTCTTGTTCAGGGACCCTACACGACAGTTTGAGGTGGATTCGAATCCACAGTCTTCCAACTCCAAGGCACCGAACATACCCATACAGGCCTACACCACCGTGCCCCACAGTGATGGACTAACAATGATGTTGACAATTGTGATGTTTATTATTGAACTTATCATCGTGATGACAATGATGATGCTAATTATCAGCAATGAATTTCTTCATAATAACGAGTTTGATGAAACCCATCTGAAGTCGAATTGAAACTTCTGTTTCTGTGTACAAAAAGATGAGCTCTGAGGCGCTGGTCTCACTGGTTTCGGAGGCAGGAGACGACAAAGATGGAGAATTGGACACGTACTGAACATCCCACAAAAGATCCAATCAGGACTGAGAACCTTCGTAAATAGCAGACAGGCCCTACATAATAAATGCGTACATATGTATAGATGTACATCTGCATATATATAGTTTATATATAATGTGTATATTTATAATGCATTATTACATGCAGTTGCACGCATTATATGCATACATTTTTAAACTACTTATAATATTATTTGTGATTCATTGACCTATTTCAACCTCTGTGTATATAGCTCAATTTCATTTTTCTAATGTAGTGTATACATGTGATAATTTATATGTATTCATACATACATAAAATGTGATGTATGTTTAATACATATTATTATGGTATATAAAAATTACTCTGTATGCGATATATATATATATGTATGTATATATATTATTTTTATATATGACGTGGAACGTTGTAGCCGATGATTATATACATATATATATATATGTGGCGGACAGGCCACAAGACAAGTACACGTAAAATATAACTTGTTGGGTAAAAGGCGGGAGTAACCCTGACTCTCGTTAGGTAGCCTTTTGGCTTGGTAGAAAAGAAACTGAAACCGGTTTCGTTAAAATTTAGGTTTCGGTCATTGTATACGGAAGACCGATGTCCACGTTTAAGCCAAAGCATAGCGTGTTGCCGGTGGAATAAAGCCTGCCACACGGTGCGTTGCTTATAACGTGGAGTAGTTGCCGACTACTCCATACGTACTGTGTTCGTGAATTCGTGCATAGTTAAATCGGTTGTGTTCTACTGTCTCAACAGGATTGGCTGTAGCCATTTGAACATGATTGGGCGATCCTGATATACGCAGTTGTGAGAGCTCAGGTGGACGATCTGTCGGGGTTCGTTACTCAGTCATCGATCTCTAGGGGTTCAATCTTCTGTTTCAGGGGTACGGTTACAAGGCCGGAGACGCCGCAGCTCCGTTGGTCTGCGGAAGTGTTACATTGTATAGGGTGAAATCCCCTGGTGAAGTATCCGATTACTGTTTGGCTACACGTGTTGGTGATTCTGCAGGACTTGGGTTGGGCTCCTTCCTGCCAGGGAATCTACGTGTTGCATTCACGATCTTGCTGTCTTAGCGATCGTTGAGAGTCTTTTGAGCGTAACGCGAAGGTTACGGGTGGAGAGTGGTGACTCCACGGGGCGCATGAAGCCGACGCCTCGGTGATATACGCTCGATTTAGTAAAGCAGGGGCACCAAGTTTTGGGGTTTTGATCAGAGTTAAAGTGGTACAGTAGAGAGTTGTTGCTCCCCTCGGGTAGAGGATAGTTTGTAGCTTTGGCAAACTAGGAGCGTGGGAAGCAGAGTAAATTCTGAGAGTAAAGACCAAGTGTTATTGAAGGGTTTTTACCTGAGGTCCGTAACTGTTGAGTTAGGGCGAACGGCGCCAGTAGAATATACAGAAATAAATAAGTCTCTTCGGAGACGGGGCTTCCCGATACCTGTTCCCCCAAGACCGCCAGGTCTTTTATTTTTACCTCCGTTTTCGCACAACAGACCAGCAACCACCACGACGCTCTTCCGAGCGTCCGAGAAGGCAGGTCTCGGTAAAGGCGGCTGTTGCCGTTGGCTGGTGGACGAGTGAGGCGAGCACTCGGGAAGCGCGCCGCGTGACTTGGACACGGTAGCGGCGCGTGTTCCGTTGACAGGCTAAGTGCAAAGTTGGGAGTTTCGGCCGCTGCCGGTCTCTATCGCTCCCCGGGCTTCAGCTTGACTCGGCCCGGCGGTGTGAGCAGCGTGAGCCGTCTCTCCGTGAAAGTCTTGGTTACCGAAATGGGAGCACGGTCGTGGCGCATCCTCGGCCTCGGGCCGCTGGAATGGTCATGGTTTCAGTCACTGTGGGCGACGGGACAGGGCATGCGCTCAGTAGTCCCCGTTGGTGGCGAGGGCTCAGTGGCCGCCAAGTGCAGCATGGTGCGCAAGAGTAAAGACGAACAGGGCAAGAAGACAAAGACCGAAGGCGCGACGGGTGGCGCACGGCGAGGCCGCTCTGCCGGTGGGACAACGGACCCTGTGTTGGGAGTCGGCCATCCTCCATCTCAGGACGTCGCCTACTCGGCGACCGCGGGCTCGGCAGAGAGCGGGTCCGACGATACGGCGCTGCACACCCGGTCGCAGGCGTCGGTATCAGGGGCTTCTTCGACCGTCAGTGAAAGTGACAACGGCGCGCACGGCGCAGACAGCGACTCGGGAGATCCAGGCAATCCTGGTAAGAGCGCGGGTCTCTCGGGTCTTAGGCTGTCAGAGACTCTTGATGGTGCAGGGGCCACCGAGAAAGACCGACCCGGTCATACAGAGGCGCTTGCGGCCGAGGGCAAGAGAGAAGCGGCGCAGGCGTTGTCTGTTGAGGGTCGGACGCCACAAAGTGGTACCAGAAGTGGGGTCAAAACTTCTGAGGTACGCACTGTCCCTTTTCCGCCTTTGAATGTTGACTTTTCAACCGGGAATCTTTCCATGAATGTTTCTCGACCTGATTGTGAGTACTTTGGCGCTCGTCCAAAAAATTGTTGGCCTGATTTGAACATAGCTGGTGGTTTTGCTAAATCTGATGTAGCTGTGCCTTTTGATCTCGCTACTGGTGACTCAAGGGAGTTTGTTGATCTAGAAGTTGAAGCTGAATTGGTTCGCGACCGTTTTAAGACTTCTTCTTCTGTTGCTGGTGTTGAGCATTGGCTCCGATCGGTTCCACGAGTTTCGGAAGCTGTTCGGGACAGCAGACCCATGTTTTCTGAACGTGTAGTCCCATCTGATCCTGACAGGAACGCATATCGGCTACCTGAGCGATGTGTGGAGGTACTCTCCGTGAAAGAAAGGTCGAGTCGAAGTGCTGGTGCATCTCGCAGGCATGTTCCTCGACTGGAGACGATTGAGAGCGTCTCAGGGAATGGTGTGGATGTCGACGTGAAGAATGAACTGTCAGTCCTCCGGGAATGTTTGACTCTGCTCACTCAGCAAGTGCAGGCCTTGTCAGCTTCTCGTGAACGGAGGCAGGAGTCGTCGCCACAGCCGATGGTAAGACTTCCTGAAAAAGCGAAACAAAACAAAGTCAGTAAAGACACGAAAAGACTGCATGAAATACCGGAGCGGAAAGTGTCAACGTCAGGTCATGGTGAGCCTCGGACAGTCAGACGTTTGGTGCCGCCGGAGGTCAGGGTGAAGGGAAAAGTGGTGTCATCTGACGATGCATCCACACAGACTGACCCGGATGAGCAGAGAACAAGGACGACTGATGAAAGGCATCATCGTCGAGGAAAACGAAAAGTAAAAATCACAGTGCCGACACAGCGTACTGAACCGTCGTCAAGTCGGTCTATTCTAAAGAAGAAAGACCAAGGACAACGACGTGTGGCAGTGGTGACCAGCGACGATAGCAATTCGTTGGGTGAACGTATTCGGTCTCCCGTCAAGGCCAGAGGACACAGAGATAGAGGAGTTGCCAGAGGTCAGGATAACACTCGTGTGAAGCAACGCGTCGGATCAAGGATCGGGGCAGAGGATGAATCGAGCGATGATAGCGATTCACCTCGACGGAGTTCCGCTGACGACAGAACACGTCAACGTTCTGCCAGTCAGACGAGAACCAGAGTTCCAGTAGACCGTGGGATCCGGATTAAACTTGAAAAGTATGACGGGAAAACAGCGATCGCTGCTTTTCTCGCCAAGTTTGAAGTCTGCGCCAGATGCAACAATTGGAGCGACAGGGAAAAATCTGACCAGCTCATGTGTGCTCTCACAGGGCCGGCGTCACAATTGTTGTGGGACATGGGTGCCCAGCAGAACGTGTCTTGGCAGGGTCTGGTGGAAAAGTTAAAGGCGAGGTATGGTTCAGAGAATCAGACGAATCTCTTCCGAACCAAGGTACGGACATACCGACAAGGGCAGTCTGAGACGCTGAGCAATGTTGTGCAGGAGATCAGGCGATTGATGGTCCTCGCATATCCTGGACCGACAAATGACGTCGTAGAGTCGATCGCTTGTGATGCCTTCATTGACGCTTTGACGAATCAGGACTTGGCTCAGAAGGTACGAGAGAGGGAACCGGTTGATCTCGAGACCGCTTACAAACATGCTGTCCGGTTGGAAGCATACGGTCGTCAGTCAACGTCCGGTGGTAACTCGGAGCAGAGACATGGGCGGGTGAAAGCTACCAAGTCCGATCGAACGACTCCGGTAGTCGGGGATCCACAAGATCAGCGAATGGTCGACCTGGAACGTCAACTTGAGACTCTGACCAAGGAACTCGGTCAGCTCAAGCCGAAGTCAGAGTCAGGGTTTGTTGCAAACAAACCCTACGAGCGATGGAATCGTTCGGACCGGACAAACAATGGACCGTTCCAGAGGCAAGGATTTCAACCAGGTGGTTGGTGGACCGACAAACGCGAATGTTTCCTGTGCCACAAAAGAGGACATATCCGCAGGAATTGTCCGCAGCTGAGAACAGAAGCTGCTGAAGATCCAGTGAGCACTGAACCTTTCCCGGAACCGTCACAAAACCGACTGGTGAAAGGAAGCAGTATGGCGTACATCGTCACACGCTTGAATGGAGTAAGACGTCAATGTCTTCTTGACTCAGGCAGCGAGATGTCGCTGGTGCCGAAATGCTTCGTGCCAGGGAGTAAAGTGGTACCGTCAGAGCAACGACTGCTAGCCGCGAACGGGAGCGAGATCCGAGTGGAGGGTGAAGCCATGTTGACCATTCACATTGGCAGGAAATCCTTTCCGCTGCCTTGTCTGGTGACGGACCAAGTGACGGAAGTCATCTTGGGGCTGTCGTGGCTCGAAGCCAATCAGGCGAGCTGGAACTTCGCTGGTCATTGTGTTCGCCTGGGTGAACTGAACGTACCGCTGAAAACTACATCTGCAGAACTCAGGTGCAGGAAAATTATGATCCGACACGACACAGTAATACCGGCCAGATGTGAAATGGATGTACTGGTTGCAGTGGTGTATCCGCATCTGCGAGTGGACACCGAGGACTGGGTAACTACTCCTAAGGAATTATCCAAGGGATTGGTAGTTGGGCGAACCCTGATACCTGGAAAAGAGTCAATGGTTTGGGTCAGGATGGTGAACGTGGGAAACAAGGACACCACGGTGAGCAGAAATACTGAATGTCTGTTGGAACGCGTGACAGTATTACAAGTCACTAAGAATCTGATGACACAGAAGGCTGAGTATGGTCGACAGATCCCGTCAAGGATAGGAACGACACGTCAACCCACGGTACTGCCGGAGGAAAACGTTAACACCTGGAACGCTTTGGAAAAAGACGTGGTTGGACCCACGGTACGGCCGGAGGTAAAAGTAAACACCTGGAACGCTTCGGATAAAGACGCCAAGTATGCTGTGATGAGAGAGGTGGTACCCACGGTACTGCCGGAGGAAAACGTGAACATCGGGTGCGCTTTGGAAAAAGACGTGGTTGGACCCACGGTACTGCCGGAGGAAAAAGTGAACACCGGGAGCGCTTCGGATAAAGACACTGAGAACGCTTTGGAAAAAGACGTGGTTGGACCCACGGTACGGCCGGAGGAAAAAGATAACACCGGGAGCGCTTCGGATAAAGACACTGAGAACGCTTTGGAAAAAGACGTGGTTGGACCCACGGTACTGCCGGCGGAAAAAGTGAACACCAGGAGCGCTTTGGATAAAGTCATGTTGGAGTGGAAGCAGCAGGCTGAGGACAAGATCTGGCCTGTGATGATCAGTGACAGCTGGCTAAGGGATGAAGAGGATGACAGTGACTCCTCTCTTGACCTCGATCTTGAGAGGGTGTGTCGACGTTTTCCGTCAATAAGGGAACACCTTGGTTTACCTATGTCCATGATGGACAATACCGTCGAAAGTCCCAGTCGACGAAGTGGTAGTCAGTCCCCAATGGATGACTAGCCAAATTCATCGCGTAATGGCGATGTGTTTCTGGATGGGGTCGAGAAAGATTTCTGTTTACATTTGCTGGTTTCCTTTTGTTGAACGCCACAGTGGTACTTGTGGGTTGCGAGACTTGAACTGGGTCTCGACACCGCTTCAATGTGGTGGGTTTTATATATTACCAGTGGACTTTGTGCTTGATGTCCTTTTGATGTAGCCTTTTTCAGTTACGGGTTAAAGTGGTACCTGATCGTATTGTGAACGCGCCCTGCGTTTTCTTGTACTCGCGTGATGGCGATTGTTCCTTGATACTGGTCAAGTTCCTTTGAATTTCGTTTGATTTGCTGACCACTTCATTGTGGTGGGACTGTCCACGCAATTCGCGAATAACTCTTGTTGAGTAGAATCACTATCAGACGGTGATGTGTGGGAACAACGGATATTCCCAGGACAGGGACCGAGTTGGTAACTTTTCTCTCCTTAAGGTCCCTCAGCTTCGGGTTGAGTGGAGCTCGGGTAAGAGACAGAGTGCCTATGAGGATGGTGGTATCGCAAGTGGTACGAGATACGGGTAGAGTGATGCGTGATTGGGATACTCGCACCTGGACGAGCTATCGCTCCTAGTTAGCGGTGGGCGGGGTGATTAAGCCGAGATTTAACTGATGGTGGAATTACTCGCACCTGGCAGGCTGACGTTGTAGGTAACGATCGGGCGGGGTGGTCGTAAGTCGGGTCTCCTCGAGGACGTTAGTCGCACCTGTTCTAGCTATCACTACGAGTTAGTGATGGGCGGGGTTCCTTTAAGTCGAAGTCCTGTTTCTGGTCAAATGACCGTGTGTCGGGGATGTACTCGCACCTGTTCGAGCTATCGCTACGAGTTAGCGTATGGGCGGGGTGGTAAGCCGAGGTTCCTGGAGGAATGGAATCGCACCTGATCGAGCTATCGCTACGAGTTAGCGATGGGCGGGGTTCTTATGTAAGCCGAAGTTCCTTGTTAGTATTGTGAAGTACGTCACTCTATAACCGTGGTGGTTAACGGTTCCTCGCACTCTAATCGAGCTCGGGTGGGAGATGTTCCTGTTACGTTTATGTTTCCCTGATCTTGCAGCCGATGTTTACATCGATGAACGGCACGTGAAGTATATGCTGGATAAAGGAAAGACTGTTCGTGAATCTGCGGCGGATTCTTGGATTTTTGCCGGAGTGCAAACTTCCGATTTTTGGTTATTACGATAATATGTCTGTTCTATTCTGTCGTTACTAGCACCAGCTAGTTGCGGAGGTTCGATTTGCTGTCGTAGGATCGATCCTTGACTGCAAAGTCTACTCCGATGTGCCTATGTATTTGTGTTAGTTGTTATTTTCAGAGTTGGTTGGAAGGTGGCCAACGTACGACGCTGCTGGACGTCGGGTTCGTGACAACGAGATTCAGACAGAGAATCTTTGACACTGTGATGATGGTGGTTGAGTATGACTGGTGCGAATGAAATAATAAAGAGCATATCTGGTGTGTGAATGGGTTATGAGTGACACTCATTTTTGTGATCGGGAGACAGAGGGGGTAGTGCTGTCTCCCAAGAACCTAAGTAGGTAGGTTAGAGGACGGGCCCATAAAAATGGGAGGGTCCTGATAAATACTGTCCATGTTTCCTAACGATGCTCCGCATCAAAGAAAGGTGGGGAGAGTGTGGCGGACAGGCCACAAGACAAGTACACGTAAAATATAACTTGTTGGGTAAAAGGCGGGAGTAACCCTGACTCTCGTTAGGTAGCCTTTTGGCTTGGTAGAAAAGAAACTGAAACCGGTTTCGTTAAAATTTAGGTTTCGGTCATTGTATACGGAAGACCGATGTCCACGTTTAAGCCAAAGCATAGCGTGTTGCCGGTGGAATAAAGCCTGCCACACGGTGCGTTGCTTATAACGTGGAGTAGTTGCCGACTACTCCATACGTACTGTGTTCGTGAATTCGTGCATAGTTAAATCGGTTGTGTTCTACTGTCTCAACAGGATTGGCTGTAGCCATTTGAACATGATTGGGCGATCCTGATATACGCAGTTGTGAGAGCTCAGGTGGACGATCTGTCGGGGTTCGTTACTCAGTCATCGATCTCTAGGGGTTCAATCTTCTGTTTCAGGGGTACGGTTACAAGGCCGGAGACGCCGCAGCTCCGTTGGTCTGCGGAAGTGTTACATTGTATAGGGTGAAATCCCCTGGTGAAGTATCCGATTACTGTTTGGCTACACGTGTTGGTGATTCTGCAGGACTTGGGTTGGGCTCCTTCCTGCCAGGGAATCTACGTGTTGCATTCACGATCTTGCTGTCTTAGCGATCGTTGAGAGTCTTTTGAGCGTAACGCGAAGGTTACGGGTGGAGAGTGGTGACTCCACGGGGCGCATGAAGCCGACGCCTCGGTGATATACGCTCGATTTAGTAAAGCAGGGGCACCAAGTTTTGGGGTTTTGATCAGAGTTAAAGTGGTACAGTAGAGAGTTGTTGCTCCCCTCGGGTAGAGGATAGTTTGTAGCTTTGGCAAACTAGGAGCGTGGGAAGCAGAGTAAATTCTGAGAGTAAAGACCAAGTGTTATTGAAGGGTTTTTACCTGAGGTCCGTAACTGTTGAGTTAGGGCGAACGGCGCCAGTAGAATATACAGAAATAAATAAGTCTCTTCGGAGACGGGGCTTCCCGATACCTGTTCCCCCAAGACCGCCAGGTCTTTTATTTTTACCTCCGTTTTCGCACAACAGACCAGCAACCACCACGACGCTCTTCCGAGCGTCCGAGAAGGCAGGTCTCGGTAAAGGCGGCTGTTGCCGTTGGCTGGTGGACGAGTGAGGCGAGCACTCGGGAAGCGCGCCGCGTGACTTGGACACGGTAGCGGCGCGTGTTCCGTTGACAGGCTAAGTGCAAAGTTGGGAGTTTCGGCCGCTGCCGGTCTCTATCGCTCCCCGGGCTTCAGCTTGACTCGGCCCGGCGGTGTGAGCAGCGTGAGCCGTCTCTCCGTGAAAGTCTTGGTTACCGAAATGGGAGCACGGTCGTGGCGCATCCTCGGCCTCGGGCCGCTGGAATGGTCATGGTTTCAGTCACTGTGGGCGACGGGACAGGGCATGCGCTCAGTAGTCCCCGTTGGTGGCGAGGGCTCAGTGGCCGCCAAGTGCAGCATGGTGCGCAAGAGTAAAGACGAACAGGGCAAGAAGACAAAGACCGAAGGCGCGACGGGTGGCGCACGGCGAGGCCGCTCTGCCGGTGGGACAACGGACCCTGTGTTGGGAGTCGGCCATCCTCCATCTCAGGACGTCGCCTACTCGGCGACCGCGGGCTCGGCAGAGAGCGGGTCCGACGATACGGCGCTGCACACCCGGTCGCAGGCGTCGGTATCAGGGGCTTCTTCGACCGTCAGTGAAAGTGACAACGGCGCGCACGGCGCAGACAGCGACTCGGGAGATCCAGGCAATCCTGGTAAGAGCGCGGGTCTCTCGGGTCTTAGGCTGTCAGAGACTCTTGATGGTGCAGGGGCCACCGAGAAAGACCGACCCGGTCATACAGAGGCGCTTGCGGCCGAGGGCAAGAGAGAAGCGGCGCAGGCGTTGTCTGTTGAGGGTCGGACGCCACATATATATATATAATATCTTTCTTGGAGTTCAGTCAGACGTTTGACATTTTTAAATTTATATATCAGTTGCGGTCTGTGGTTCTACTGGTGGCTTATGACTGGTAGGTGCCACCCCATTGAAACCACTCTAGGCATTGTGTGCTCGTATACACATACCCGCACTATCATACAGTTTATACGCATTATGTTTATGAATGACTTGAATACGTCTATTCCTCTGCGTGACTTGTAAATAATGTCGGAGTATACGAGCCGAAGCTGCTTTCTCCGCTTAAAAAGACGACCACATTAAATGCCGCCGACTCTTATATACGATTCGAGGCTCGACCTCAACAAGAGAAATACAGTTGTCTGCGGCGCACAAGTGTGGTATAGAGTAGACATCTGTATGGGGTAATTTATGAGTGGCCAATACATCATTGAAACGGAGATCAGATCTACAAAGCGTCCGTAATAAATGAGTCTGCGAGTTGTATACAAGTGTGCTTGGTTGAGAAGTTTCGACGTCAAAGCCGTCGGTCTTTTTGGTATAGAAGTATACCTCTATTCGATGGCTGTGTTTAATATACGCTATCGTCGTCTTGCTGGGCATTTGCTTTTAGTCTTTGCGTATACGCGAGTTCGGCGAAGGTTGACATGTCGCAATTACCTTTATAGAGATATCAGACGATGCTTTTATTTTCATACTATACGCGGCTAGAATGATTCGTTTAAGGACGATACTTCTAAAGTTCGGTTGCAAGACCTCCGCTCAAAAGACGCATGCTGTGGAGCGGAGTTTTGACCGAATTCAAAGGCGTCAAGAAATATTGCATAGGCCTATGCATACAGAAAACTGGTAGCTCCTGTCTTTTGCCAAAGATACATCTCTGCTTGCGCGTTGTAAGCTATAGGCTGCAGGTCATGGCTATTGGCAAACTCTTTCACGGCTCTGCAGCATGCATACAGGGCCGGAGGTAACTGCATGGAGTTTTTCGCAGGGCTTTAAAAGGTTATAACTAAGTTAACTAACAGAACAGTTCAGATCTCGGTCCTGATTCTAATTAGCCGTAGCCGTATGCTTCGGCCCAGAGGCGGATCCAGAGGGCCAATCCGGCCATGCCCCCCCCCCATTTCAAAAGTGCATAGAACGTGGACTGGCCCCCCCTATTTGATTTCAACAAGCATTAAGTCAATGACTTATTTTTTTATAGTCGTCAAGTTAAAATCTCTTGAAACTTATTATGTATTTCCCGGCCGAAAAAGTTGATGACCTTTTTTTAGTCATCAGTTAGCCGTATACCTATTCGATGGCCGTGTTTAATACGCTATCGTCTTGCTGGGCATTTGCTTTTAGTCTTTACGTATACGCGAGCTCGGTGAAGGTTGAAGTACTTGGGGGAGGCTAAGCCCGAAGAAATAGACCATTTACACGGTAAAAAATGACGAGGCTTCTTGGGGGGAGGGGGGGTTAGCCCCCTAGCTCCTTATAAACTTCGCCCATGATGCAGCGGGAGAGAAAAGTAGGATACGACGACTAGAGAGGTCATAATATATTGCCAGAGATTACGTCGACCAGATGACTGATGAGACTATTTTGTGGGGCGCGGTGGTGTAGGCTAGTTGTGGCGTCATCGCCTTGCAGCCGAAGGGTTGCAACTTGCAGGTTCGAATCTACTTCAAGTCGCCGCGTAGGGACCTTTGGCAAGTCCTTCACTCGCAATTGCTCAGCGCTTCGGCGCGAAACTCCGATGCAGTGTCCGCTCTGCAGTCGGGAGCGCCTTTGAGTAGAGTGCTTGAAAGGGCGCTATAACAAGTGCACATACAAACGGACTAAAAAAGCCATCAGTTATTTTTGGCAGGGAAAATTGGTATATTTTCAGACATTTCGACCAAACGACCAAATCTGATGACTTAAAAAGTCATCAGATAAGTTCAGTTTTCTTTTAATAGGCCCTATCTGAATTAGGCCTTTCTATTTGCGTCGTGTTTACAAAGCATAATACTAATATTCTATTATTGTACTGTAGGTCTATACTAAGATTTTTTATTACAGACAAGTTAATAATAAAAGTTACTCTCTTTCTGAGCACTGTACATATGCTTGATTATAGGCTATCACGCCTAAATGCATGCATGCAAACTACTCGGCGCTCAAAGGCGATTGAAATATCAACACCCTATTGTGTCACGCCACGAGAAGAAAGTTCGAATGATTTGTGTAACGGTTGCATGAATCGTTGTTATATAGAATTACAACAACACGGCAGGTGCTTCATTTCGTCGTGTCTCAAGTATACAGACAGAATAAACCTCTGTGTGTGTGTGTGGGTGTGTGTGTGTGCGTGCGTGCGTGTGTGTGTGTTTGTGTGTGTGTGTGTGTTAATACACCGTCTATATGAAACATATAAGTTCAGGGCATTTGCTTGCACGTGTTTTGCCCTTAAATGGAAACGTGTGGAATGATGCCAAGGGATGGTGGCCTTACTGGCCTACATTTCATTTGAAGCATGGGATATTGTCCGCGCTTTGCATCAATGCACCGTTTAATTAATTGACGATAGTATAGGCCCTACGAGTCTCTGTGACCGTGACCTGGGTAGGCCGCACATTGAAGGCTAGACCTACCATAGCCTGAAATCCTGAACTCATCGAAATCCCAAAACTTGAGCAACCATATGCGAATTTTTCTGGGGGGAATGTCATTCCTGGGGGAACCCCAGTGACGCCCAGATTAAACACTGCTTGAACCTCCGAGCGTAAGCGTAGGCCTAGGTCGCTGCCACAACAGAGGTTATCTTCCTTCCTGTCAGCACCAAGTTTCGAGGCGGTGCGTGGTGACTGTCACCGTATACCGTTTCTCGTGCAGTCACGAAACAAAATCGTTTGCGGCTGGGTCTTTGCCATCACGGATCCATCGTCCGATTCTTGAGGTGACTCGTAGTCGGTGTATTTCCATATAAAATCGGACACATGCAGCGCTCCGCAATGACTCCAGTGCTCCACCAGTGGTTAAAGTGGTTTGGGTGATGAAGAGTTTTATTGAAGCGCTTTTGTTTCCATGATGAACAGTGGGAGCGCAAGCCAAGAATTTCAAGAGCAGTGGGTTCCCACGCGTTCCCACCCACTTCAAGCCCTCGCCCTAACTGCTCGTTCCTTGGCAGTGCCAGTCCCAAGCCTGGATACAGGAGGAGGGCGACGCTGATAATTATCTTTTATATGAAACAACAACAATCCAGCGTTCTGTAAAGCGCGTTTATGGGCTCTATAGGGCGGCGAGGGAATTAACAGGACTTCGAACTGCACGCTAAAAAAGCCTGCGATTAGCATGAAATTGGGGATGAGCTGCGGTCGTGCATGGGAAGGGTAAAAATGTCTAAGACATGGTTGAGTAATGAGTATGCTGAGGGTAAAGAGAGGGGGTAAGGGAAGGGACATCACTGGTTTTTTTACAGTTAGACCACGACAAACCCGAACGCGACATAAGTGCAAAGCAAACACATTAGCATTCTGCCACCATGCCACTCTATAGCTTCTCCAAACACCGCCAACAACGGAGTCAATTTCTTAATGAAATCTTACAGCACTGCACCCGTACCCGTACCCGTCGTAGACTACCATGCGTGCCGTATACGTGTACCCACATATAATGCACTTTGTTTAAAGACCTATAGCGAAGGCATACTATCTATGCATGTCCACCTACGGTAAACTTCATCATCAATGGAAAGTGATCCGGCGTTGAGCTTAGAGATGTTGTTTGCCGCGATCAGTGGCCGTCTCCGTCCCCGGGACTAGTCGCCCCTCCGAGGAGGCCTCCTCCTTCTCCGTCTCCTTCCCCGGGACCAGTCGCCCCTCTGAGGAGGCCTCCTTCTCCTCCGTCGACGTACCCTGCTCCGACCGACCCTTCCACCGCCGGCGACGACCGTCTTTGTGACGGACACGCGCCAGGCGAACCGACTCTGTCCCGAAACACGTCGAAAGCAAATTTGGACAGGTGGCCACCAACCGACTGGTGACTGTCTTTCACACTTTTTAATCATTACCCGTATATATATATATATATATATATATATTTATATAGATGTATATATATATATGTATGTATATATATATATATTAACGTTTAAGTATTATGAAGTCTATGTACTCAATGGCACTATGGACAAACCGAACAGAGACATTATAGGGTCTGCTATTATAAACGGTAGCATATTTATATCCATGGGTCTATTCTATAAGTCATATCTAGATGCCATATATATTATGTAATATACAGTGTTTTCAACTGTTTTGTACACTTAGACTTTTTGCTAAATTTGCTCTGCATAATTATAGGGTCAATTGTTGATTAAAACTCTGCTTTAGTTGCTGCTTTGTGGCTTTATGTCTAATGAGTCTAAATTAGATGATTTGACATATACAGTGTTATCAAATATGTATACACACACATGTATACACACCCATACACACACAAGGTCTAGGCCTACTGTAGGAAAACGACCGCCATTTTGTGCGACCTGGTGGCAGACCGGTAACGCGTCCGCTTTCGGAGCGGGAGGTTGCGGGTTCGACTCCGGGTAACGACCTTGGGCAAGTTGTTCACGCACACGTGCCTCTGTCACCAAGCAGTATAATTTGGTACCGGCGTAAGCTGGGAAGTAAACAGCAAGTCTTGCGATACACTGGCCTCGTGTCCAGGACCTTGGGATTCGTCCATTGCTGGCTCAGGGCCATGGAAAAGGAGATGAGCGCCTCCCTATGTTCCTCATGGAACGGGATAGGACTTTACTCTTTTTTTTATAAAATTATTAAAGGTTGAAGTCTTAACAAAACTTCCAGGGGCAATTCTGTATGTCAGGGTGGTCCTGGTGACCCTCTTCATGTCTAGCGGTAATGCTTGTGGTAAATAGGTGAGGCCCTTGAAATTTTGATTTTTCGGTCCAACTCATCCCCGCAGAGCGAGGGCTGGGCGGGTTGATCCTGGTTGGCCCTCTGACTATAGCTAGAAAATTCGAGGTGAACAGGTGTGACCCTGGAATTTTTTTCGCCGTATACCAGCCCCATCCCGTTCCGTATGGACTAATGGGTGTAGGGCGGAATGCCGTGGTGGCACTCTGTCTAGCTGCAAGATTTCAGGTGAATAGTTGAGAAACTGTGGGTAAGGTGCATAAATATCGAAATTTCGATTTTTCGACTCTCCCCATCAGATCAATAGCTGCAAAATTGTGGGCGTGCATTCTGGACAAGCATCTAGTACTGGCCGAGCTCCCATGTACCTCCGTGACCTCATCCATCTGCCGACCTCGGTCACTTCTCTTCGCCCGCTACGCTCCTTAGATCGGCATGATCTCTTCGTCCCGCGAGCTAGGACTACCCTAGCTAAAAAGCGTGCCTTTGCTCTCATTGGCCCGGCATTGTGGAACCAGCTTCCTCCTTCAACTCGTTCCTCCATATTAACTGGTGGGCCTAATGCCTCTTTTCGGTGTCTCAAGACTACTTTTCTCTCTCTTGGTTTAACGTACTGGGAGCGCCTCTGATTGGTGTGCACTGTGAGAGGCGCTTTATAAATTTATAAAAAAAATACAATACAATAGTATACATACCTACATAGCAATCTCCATTACACACATTGTCCGTGTAGGCCTATATAATTATGGTCTAAAGAAATGAACCTATTAGTATATATTATTATTATTATTGTTATGTGTAATATAATAAATAATTATGTCAGACGTAGGCTAATGCAGTTCTGTTGTTTGATTTGCCTTAATTAGGCTATAATTCTACTGACCAGAATTTTACAGTTTGCACTTAAATCAGGCTTTCATCGCCTATTTCACATCAACGTCCAATCAAGTTCCGTCATCTTCTTTGTTGGATCTATTAATTTTCCATGTCTTAATTTTCTTTGATCGCTAACGACCAAAAGATCGTCTGCCATCGCCAATGTACAGATACCATCATGTTCGTCGCAGCTTTCCATGTGCTTCAGTTCGATTGGTCGCTATTTTAAGCAGCAACGCCGTTCACCAATCAGATCACGTCAACCTGTTCTGCGTCTTCGACGTCAACGTCTTCTTCGTCCAATAGCGAGACGGATGACGTCACCGCCGTGGCGTTATCGTCCGACATATTGTCCAGAAACGTCACCGCCTCGTTGGAGTGCCGCGACCGGATGTGACGTTCGAGATCGCGCCTGCGCACGAGGACCTTCCCGCAGTGGTGACACCTGTAGGGCGTGTCCCCCTCGGCGTGCAGTCGGATGTGTTTGTTGAGGTTGCTCGGGTCTCCGAAGGGGCGCAGGCAGACCTTGCACTTGAGCGGCTTGAAGCCCGTGTGGGTACGGACGTGGATCTTCAGTCCGTACTTGCGCGAGTACAGCTTGCCGCAGTAGATGCACAGGTATCCCCGTTTCGACTTCCGCCCGTTCGTGTAGATCATCCTCGGCATCTCGTCGCTGTTGTCGTTCAGCTCCATGTCGATTGTATGCGCCGGCGGAAGCCCATCGTAGTTGCCCCTCTGGTCGTCGCCCGAGTTCTTCGAGGCTCTGACCGGCGGGTAGACGCCGCCGCCGCCGCGCTCGGAAAGGACGCCCTGGTCCTTGAACGGAATGATGGGTGGAAGAGCCCCGTACGGAACGAATCCGGGGAAGAATGGAAAGCGGAGAGGTGGAAAGACGGCGATTCGATGTGGGTGATCCGGTGGCATGAGCAGCTGACTCATGTAGTTCAACGCCAGCAGGTCCGGTCTCGTCAGATGATCCCCTGGGAACCGACAGTGATAGGGGGAACTACTGTTGAGATGAGTTGACATTGGTTGGAAGAGGACCGTGGACTTTTCGGCGTGCTGCTGCTGCTGCTGCTGGGAGACGAGGGTGTCGAACGGACTGTTGTTCCGCGAGGTGACGGTCGCCGCTGACGGGGCACGAATGGGGACTCTTTCCGTCGAAGGTCTTCGTGGCTGGAGTTCGACGGCGGAGGTGGCGGCTGAGCGGGCCAGGGATTCGGCCGAGCGCCGGTTGGACTGCGGGCAGTGAAAGCGAATGTGAGCCTTCAGTGGATTCGGGTATTGGAAAGATGCGGAACAAGCGGTGCACACGTATTCTAGGTTACCTGGAAATTGACAATTTTATGGTATCATTGCAATGTATATGTAAGTGTATAAAAATTATGTGCCAAATCCGTTAATATTGCCTATTTGTTACAGCAATTTTACGTAGCACCTCTGCGGCCATGGTTGCCAACTCAGGAACGCTCCCAGTGCAACCCCTCGAATATACAGGACACGCTTAAGAACAGAGAAATTAGACAGATCGACCAATAGGCATTTGACGAAGAGTAGCTATATAGTATGGCCATACTTTACTATAAGAGTATAATATAGTAGGGTCATCTTATAAGAGAATCAGGGCAGGGGCAGGAGCAAAAGGGAAAGAATCAGGAACGAGAAGACAAGAGAGGAGCTGCATGGACGCAGAAGGTGGTGGACAAAATCAGGAAAAGAAGGATCAGATTTTTCGGTCATGTGAAGAGAATGGAGGGAAAAAGACTACCCCTCGCGGCCTTGCACGGGCATATAGAAGTACAGAGAAACAGAGGAAGACAATCAAAGATTTGGATGAACGACGTCAGGGAGGATCTGAAGGATGTGGATATTAGTAGGCTACGTCAACAGCAAAGGATCTCACCAGAAATAGACAAGTCTGGAGAAGTCACGTGGGAGCCTCATCGTCGTCGCACGACTGACGGAAGAGAGCAAAGAAGAATTAGAAGAAGATAGTATAGAACATGCATACAGTATTATGTTTACGTTATTTTTCTTGAATATTTGCACTTCTACCAAATGAAATGCTGTTCTTTATGTATAGGCCTACCTGAGCCGCATATTCTGAAGACCCTATACTATAGCCCAGGGGTTCTCAAGCTGTGGTATACGCGTACCCCCAGGGGTACGCCAGGCGCCGGTAAGGGGTACGCGAAAAATTCTAGAAATGTAAATTTTCTTTGAGTTTATGGACTTTGTGTCCATCTTTCTTTGATTAGCAGCGATTTTTAACGTTACAACATATAACAGCATCGTCATTTCTTTCTTTCACATAATAAAAAAAGACTCACATACAATGCAGTGCATGCAGCATATAAAATTTATGTTTAGGTCTATTACTATAATTTTGAAACACATAGGTCTAATGTATAAATGGTTGAAAGTACCAAAGCCAGAATATCTGCAGACTGTATAATGATATATTAGAGCTAAAATAGCAGAGAGTTGATTTGGCCTAATGATTAATTTCTGGTCGAGCTTTAAATTTTGTGATTCCTTTCAGCACGTCACATCTGGGTGAAACTGTTAACAGTACTATTCTTGCTATCAAAAACAAACATGGGGTAAATTTGCGTTTGAAATTGACAAATATTAAACCAGATATTGTAAATCTGTGCTAGTCTGAACAAGCCTGTTATGTAGCAATATAGGTTGGCTCTTTCCTCTTTTTTGCACGGGTTATAGAACAATTTTTCATTTTAAAATTGCTGATAAGATTATATGATTCAAAACTAGATTTTGCTCCCCTTTTAGGGGTTTAGACCTAGACTCCAAAAAACGATGTCACCAATGATTAAATGGACTTTTAGTTGTCACTGCAAGGGGACATCGCAATGGCATTTTTTCTGATCTGACTTTGTTGGGGGTACGCCATTATTCGATATTTTTGCTTTGGGGTACAATAAAAATAAAGTTTGAGAACCCCTGCTATAGCCTACTGTTAATTGTTAAATTGTCCTGACATCATCCACCACAAGCTTTCAAAGTTAGCGACCAATATCTCGACTTCGTCCTCGATAAATTATTTCACATGCGAAATATTCGGCAAGCACTTCATCATATGATGTCTCCTGAAGTCACGGTAAAATATTTTTACAATTATTGGTCAACAAGTAGGCCTAATTACATTGCAATTGTCTTATCTGCTTCTTTATCTTTACGGATTTTATTTTAGGTATGTCCAATTGTCCATGTGTATACACCGGCTCCATACGTGACTGATTTCTGTGTTTGCTGCATGCACGGGCAGCATTTTAATAGTGTTGTCTCAAGGATGCTACGTATAATTGATGAAGAGTAGAACATACACCACTATGAACGAGAGTACTAAGAGACCTATTGAGGATACGCTTTCATCATTCTATTTGCTACTGTCCATACATATATCATAGACCTTGCCCATGCACTAATCGAGCCCCTCTGGTAAGTTTCGCTTGAAAGGGTGTTATACAAATTTCCGATTGCAGTTACCGATGATTATAGCCACAAATAGTTTCAAACAACTGACGAACCTTGAATATTTGCGGGTGTGAGGATCGGAATGGACAGCTCCCTGGCCAGTTCCTCGGAGTACCAAACGAACAGTTCCTCTCCCTCGCGTATCTCTCTGACCGTCCTCAGGTATGCCTCTCCCGATCCGTGGCTACGAAACACCTCGAGGTTCTGCTCGTATCGATCCCGTCCTGGACATGTGTAGAGGGTCCAGTTTGACGCATCTGGCCTTGTCTTTTGAACAGCGTCTGGCCTTGACCGCTGAGTTGATGTCGATCTATTGGTTGGAACTAGTTGATCACCCTGAAGTTCCACCTGACACCGTACATCAACAACAATAGTATTTGGACCCTATTACAGTTAAATCAGTTAAATACATTTTCCGTACGGACCTACATTTCGGGCGTGTCCATAGGTTTTCAATGTGTCTGTGTGGCGTTTAGGCCAATGTTCCATCAAATGAAAATCATGAAGCTTGCACTGTTAACTCGGCTCAATACAAATGTTTATGGTAGAAACTTTTTTGAAAATTTATACAGCCTGAATAGCCAGCGTTTCATTTAAATCAGGCGGTACGAAATTCTGCTTTCTTGTTCAAAACTCCGAACGCTAGTGATTGTCGCGCACAGAATTAAGCTCACGCAGATAAATACTGGTAGTGTTGCAGAAACTCGCTGTAGACTGTTTATCGGAAAGAGGCCTATTAGCTCGCGAAGCATGGATTGGACTGTGTAATTAGAAAACTTCAGGTGGTAAAATTCCTCGGTCGTTCCATTTCATAGATGAGAGGCATTGCGGGTTCAACTCTCGAAATAAGCAATTTTCGATGTTTAAAAACTGATTATGTGTTTTTCTGCGACGATGTCCAATGGATATACATTTATAGCCTATCCCCGGAACTAGAAACCCAAAAATGTTTTACTGTCTACACTCATAATGAGGAGTAAAGTGCAATTGTTATTCAGCCCTAGGGTCAATAAGGTCACGCCAAATAGCAAACGTAGGCTAGCTATTTTTTGAATTAGCCTACCTTCGCTTGCAAAAGTAAAATCCAAATCCACCCCATTTCCTTCACAGTATAATATAGAACGCATACAATGAAATCGAATGCAGCCTAATAGGCTCAATAATAACTTACTAAGCCTAGCCTAATACTAAGCTCATAAATTGCTCGGCATAACAACTGACATTGTCCCAAATAGTAGGCCTAGGCCTGTGTTTGTTGCAGACGTCATATATAGGCCTAGCAATCTTCAAATCAGTTAGCAAAAACTTATAATTTCAGTTGTGCCTTAGCAGCCTTACTGCTCGGAAAGGAACATGTCTTTAAGGCTAAAGCTTATGTGACGTCAGAGATTTATGAAATCGGTTCGACATGATTTTGGTACCAGTCACTCGGCATAGACCTAATAATATTATTGGAAATATAGGTTACACTGTCAGTCTCTCATGAAATACCTGTAGTTCCGCATAAAAATATCTTCAGCTCGCGTCTTCGTCGATTTATCTAAAGCGTTTTATGCGGTTGGAAATGGTGAAATTCTGGTTAAAAAGTTGGCACACTACGACGGTGTATACGCGGCGCTAGCTCTCTTACCTTAGTTCTCAGATTGCCTTAAAAATAAATAAAAAAGCAATTTGATTTGCACAATGGCAACGCCTCGGAACGAAATGACGTTTGACGCAACTTCGTTCGGGATTCTGCTCTAAGACCGTTGCAATTTTTAATTTATATTAATGACATATCCAACACTTCATCATCGCTGCATTTCATAATTTTTGCCGAACTTCGAAATGAGTTTTTCTTTGATAAATCTTTTGATGCATTAAACATCATTAATAATCTTCGTTGGTGCTCTGCCTTTTAAACAGGCACGTTTACTTCCAATGTCGCAGTTTCGCAGATATAGACCACCAGAACAACCCGTGGAGGGGTTGGTGAATCTCTCACCACGGGGGCCTGCGTGGGGACGAAAAGCCGAAATTTCGCTATTTTCATATAGTCTATTCGCGCATTTTTGCAGCTTTACACCACAAACTTTGCAGTTAGAGATAGAGAGCGACCTGCAGGGTCACCACCCACAGTCAGCACACACACCCGCCACGCAGTGGCGGTTCATGTTTGGTCTTTTTGGTGGAAGCGGGGTGGGGTGGAGGTTGGCGAAAACTTGAAATTTAACCCTCAACGCCGAGTACCCCAGATGAGTAGTGTCGAAAACTCAAAATTTCCCGGGGAACGCCGGGTCCCACATCTATAGTGGACTATAGGCCTATATAGCCAGGCCCGCCGAGAGGGGGGGCAGGAGGGGCAAATGCCCAGGGGCCCGGTGATTTTTAGGGGCCCGGAGGGGGCCCGGACTACAGTGATTATAATATGTTTCATATGTTGATTACGGGCGGCGGGCCCAATCTTTAGTCACTTATATTACTTAGCCTATTGTTTGTGATTTATGTTGTTTTAAACAGAGCCTAATAGGCTATCACAATTACACTATTACAACTGTTTAAGTTTCAAACAACTGTCCATCATCGTAGTTATCAGTGTTTTGCCAAAGAACACGCTCATTTCCGTTTCAGAACGTTCCTTTGCTAAATTATGCGTTGTCAGATTTCAATCGCAAGTGTGAACAAATCTAAATGATAAATTTCTCTCGCAACGATGGAATATTTTATAAGCACAAATCTGGAGCACAAAAAAAAGAAAAAAGCTAATAAGTTTGAAAAGGCAAAATTGATAAGCTTATACAGTAGCACACTATTTCAATTCAGAATAACAAAAGAAGGCAATCAGGGCCCGTAATTAGGCCTACTCCTACATCGGTT